>JAOXNO010000004.1:21876390-21917996 GCA_028565335.1 Limnodromus scolopaceus
TTAGGTTGACGGTTGGACAAGATGATCTTTAAGGTCCCTTCCAACCTAGAAGATTCTGTGATTCTGTGATTCTATCACTTTAAGAGCCAAGGGGAAGTTGGATGAATTTTAATGAAAAAGACAACAGGCATTTTTAATAGTGAGGTCTATTCATCATGGGGAGGACAGGATGGGACGGGACACAGGGAAGGACCCACCCCACCCCACCCCGAAAAGAAAACCAACCCAAAACCCATCAAAAGTTTGAAAGTTGGATAACTAGTGAATAATTATTCTCTTTTTCCTTGTCTGTTCTTGGTTCTTTCTACTGCCTGTCACACACAAAATCGCATATAAAATACAACAGGAGAGAGAAATATTCCTAAAATGAAACTGGGATGATAAGATTTGATCTGCATGTCATATCACAATCCTGCACAGAACCTACACCTAATAAATCTTATTCCCCATAAAACATTATTAGGCACAGTTACAAGACCGGAATCCAGATCGACACTTGCACTCCAGCCAGTGTAGCACAGGATGTGGGCAGGCAACACAGTGCAATTTCCTTACTGGCATGTGTGAACCAGCTCCAGGACTGCTAAACTGGCTGTTTCAAACAGCTTAGGTTCATTACTTCATAGGATATTTGTAGAGGCTGAAAATTGTAGTTGAGACCCCTTCATATCTCTCCTTTCTAAGGCCTGCTAGTGAGGAGTACAAGGTGATATACACAACATCATGCCTGGAGACTGATGCTCTGAGTTGTTGTTACTACTTTTAGCTCTACTAACAGTGGTGTCTCCACATGGCTGAGAGGAGAGGAGTATAAAGAAAGAAAAAGACGCACTGATCCAGAAGGAATAAATCTTTTCCAAAACAGAAGTCAAGGCTGCTGTCATGTGCTAGTGACCGCTAAGCAGTAAGCTTCACAGGCTGGGACAGAGGGGAGGAAGAAAAGAGGTATGTTGCAAGAAACCAAATGCACATTGCATTCTAGAAAAATGGGGGAACCTCTCATACAATCAGACCTGCAAAGCTCCAACTGTAATGCAGCAGAATTATAGTGACTACAAAATGTAGGATGATGAAAATAAATTCTGAAAAAGTATATCACAAGTGAATACTGTACTTATCCCCTCCCCTTGGAATAACCACACTGTAGCAGCAAAACCATTGCTAGTTCTGTCAGAAGATCCTTGCAAATCCTGCAGACCCTGTTTTTCAAAAGAGCAATAATGAAAAAATAAAGTCCTGTGGTGCTTTTCCTCTATCAGCCCTGTTTATGAATTCATAGCACAGCATGAAGGTTATTAAAATCCCATATGTGAGAACCACACACAGCACAAGGAGATATGAATTGGCATTCCACAGAGATAATGCTATCTAATGGGCAAAACAAGTAGCATGGTTTCATTCTTATTCAGAGTACATTTGGAAAGGGCAAAGCACCTGGCTGCGACTCATGGATAGCTGACCAGACACAAACCATTTCTTCTTCTTACCTGTTGATTAATAAGTGAAATGTAAAGTGCATGGCTGTTATCTTGCGGGGCCTTGATATTCCCAGGACACCCTTTTACCCACAAACCATTTGACGTTGGGTGGATTAAATGACATTCGGGCGACCCAGATAGAGTAACTATTAAACACATTGCTGTTTACTTCCTCACATGCATTTCAAATCAAAATGTAATTAACTGTGGAGATAACCAATACACCTCAGGAATTAATTCCAGAGTCCTGCCTATCCAATAATTTTATTATTTTCCAAAATTATTCATTCACCTCCCATTTTATTTTGAAACAAAACAGTTAATGCTGTGCTTTATTTCGCTGCCAGAAATGTTCTGATCCCAAGTAGCACAGAGCTATTTTGAACTCTATCAGCAGCTGGAAAAACTTCAAGAAAAAAACCCCAACTGTTTTGGAAAAAAGGTTTATGAAAAACCATGCACAAAAAGTTTCCCCAGTTTTCAAATACTCTGAAACTTTTGTTAAAGAGAAAGCAACTCCCAGTCCATGACTCTAAAAGCCTTGACAAGAGTTGAATTTAGTGTCTAAAACATACTTTACTTAAGGACAATGATCAAAGGTTTGCAAGGCTGTTTCTCTGTCTTGTACGTGTGATCACAGTGAGACCACAGGTGTCTGATGATAGTCATCACTAATGACAGAGATGGAAACTACTCCAAAATAGGAAAGGCAGGATCTGCCGCAAAGCAACATGAGACAAAACCATCTTCTGGCAGGATTAAAATCGATGGGCTTGCTTGTTACTCTGCTATATTGCCGAGGAAGGGTCTCTTTCTCATCCATATCTCTATGATCACACACTGATGCTCAGTCTCCCCTACTTGAACAATCACTGGGGAAATTCAGAACTGAGATAAAGCTGTAAAGTTTGTGTTCAGATCTGAACTTTCTCTAATTTCAGGAGTGTTCAGACTCAAGATTCTCATTTATACCAAATTATACACTCTTTCAGCTGCACCTTCCAACCTCCTCACTATGTGATAGGCTCCATCACAGTCTTACACCATCTGTTTCACCTGTTGGATACTACTTACATGCTACAATCAACATCACTGTCAGAAATTATAATCTATATCAATATTTTACAATGGCAAAGGAGGGAAGACAGTGGAAAGAAATTAAGTTTCATGACTAAAATGAAAAATCCTCTCCTTCTAATGACTCCTGCCTTCTAAACTGTCTTTCTTTATGCATGAGACAATTTGACTTGGGATTTGCTACCTGACTGGGATTAGCTACGTAGTTTGGAACAGGAGCCCCACAATGAGAAATACATAAAACATAACAATAATTTTCTGTAGCATGCCATTCCAAATAGAGGTGGTTGTCCTTCCTATCACCCTCACAACTAAAGCTACAGTCAGGTATTCAGTACTGTCCCACAAACAAGAGTTCTTTGGCTTATATTCAGCACGTTAACATGAGACTACTGGATAAAAATTTCAGGGTCTTTGTTTCCCCAGTTTGGAAGGAATGTTTGCCAATTCCTTTCCCTTTTTTTTTGTTTAATTTTTTTCCTCCCCAGAATGCAGAATAACAGATCTCAGGCAAGAGCTTGACACTTGAGTGCCAAGATGAGCTTTATAGATGCCTCCAGGGTCTCATGAGCATTGCCTCATCATCTCGCAAATGTTACCTTTATCACCTTATGATCCCCACTACTTAGCACACGTTCAGTTCTAGACTTGCAAACTGTCTTTCTTTTCAGATACAAACGTTTCTTCAGTAGCTGAAGTTCCACATGATGCCCAGGCTAGGATCTTCCCGTGGCACCAATCCAAAAACTCCATCCCACTGACATTCAGGAAAAAGACTGTGTTGTAAAAAAATTGAATCCAGCAGATGACATCAGAGAAGGGCTGTCAGAAATCCTTTTGGATCTTATTTCCTGCCACGAAGTGAAAATTAATCATTTGTCCTTAGTTTTTGTTCCCTATCACATTACCAGTTAACTTGCAAGATAAACTTCCTTGTGATTTTTCAGGATCTTTAGAATTCTTAAATGAAAAATCTTCTGATTGTGGTGAATATTTAATTCATCGGTTTGTTTTAAATGTCTTCTGATATTGCTTTCTTTGGAGGGTTGGGATTTTAGATTATGACTGTTCTGAGCCTCTGATGTGGATACTGATTCATATTTAGAGCCCTGTCCAGAGAGTAACATCTGACATATGCAAACATGGGAAACCTGCTGACATTGGAGCTCTGGAACACAATTCCAGAGGCATTTCTAAGTCTTACAGAAGCAGTCAAGGTGCAAAGCGGATTCCTTGCCCCATCACCTGATGAATGAGACATCTAGTTTGACCTTGGTGTCAAAGGAAAACATGTTTATACCTGTAAATATGTCAACCTGAATTTCAGTCTTGCTGCATTTTTAATGTGTACACCAGAACTTCACTGCTCAACACAGAAACGTATGTACACTTGCACCTTTAGGGCATGTTTCTTTATTCCATTATTTTTACTATTGCCACTTTATAACAGACTGTGTGTTTTTCTTAGAATGAAGTATTCTGTGGTTTGTCTAGTGACAGCTCCTTGGCTATGACACGGGAATTCAGAGCCCAAATGCTGGGACTTTGTATTCTTACAAAGTAGTCAGGTTCACAACAGCTAAACGTACAGCTGTCCTGAAGGGAGGAGCAGAGGGGAAACCAACAAACCAACTACTCCTAATCCTGGCTGCAGCTAAAGAATGCTCCAGCTTCACTCGGAAACTGGAACAGCTCAACAGAAGCTTAATTTCTGAAGAATTCTGGTAGGGAAACCAATTAGTGGCGGCTGCCTGGAGTGCTTGTCCTAGGAATATACATGCAATGCATTTATTCCATAGGGATGCCAGAATTTCATTGCCTGAACATGAAGTGAAAAGCCTGCTAAGAGTAAATAATTTTTTTCCAGATTCATGAAGGAATGATTTGTGGTTTTGAAAAGGCGCAGCTACAGTGTAATTGCATTGTACAATGACAGTCCCTGCACTTAGGAGGAGGTAGAAGGTTAGGTCACCTTCTACAACACTGAAAACAACCCTTTTTAAACAAGTAGATGAAGAAATACCTTCTTCAGGGTTGGGGAGATTTTCTATATGCAGTTACCTTCAGGTGTGAGTCCAGCTCTGAGGATGCTCTGTCTCTGCACAATACTTTTGGATGATCCCACAGCAAGTTATGTCAGTTTAAGGTTCTGATGTTGCAAAATACTTAAGGTTGGCTGTTCTTTTTCTTATACTATTGGATTATTTTTGCTTTAATCATAAGCTCACAGAGTTTTGTTCTATGCTGAAAATAACAGCCCATCCTTGTAGCTTTTTCACTGCCACTACTGTTACAAAACATGAGGAAAATAACTCCATTTTACTTTTACCTTAGCTCCTCAAAAGCAGCCTTACTGCAGCTCTATCAAATCAGAAGAAAAAAAAACAAAACAGAAAAAAGAGGAGAAAATCTGACTTTTGTTCTCCTGACCTTGGGAAATAAAAATTCACTACAGCTTCCCTTCATCTTCCCACTTCATTTCTGCCAAGTCACAGAACAAAATAAATATCCAACAACAAAAAAAAAATCTTCTATCAGTCTTTTGAATACTTTCGGGACAGAAATCACTTAGAAGTGATGTGTCAGGGCACCTTGCCTGTTTCTTCGTCTCCCTTTCTCAGTCTAAGGATGATATTGAAAAAGCAAAAGCACTTATAAGTGCTGTTTGGGGCATAAAATCCCCTGCCATTCATCTCTCACTAGGACAAATTTTGAAAAGAAAAGCACTTAGAATTCTTTTTTTGTCTCCATCTATGTTATTCCTTTTCTCAGATGTGTTTTGAAATAAAAATAGAAATGAAATGCTATTTTCACTGTTTTGATGTTCAAATCAGGCATGTCTCCTCTAATTTCTTCCTTTTGCATTTGCTTTGTAACAAATAGCAGTTTTGGTGTACACTTCATTCCATTTCTCTCTCTTTTTAATCTCAACATCCTCCTCCCAATTCAAGTAATGAGATTATCATGCTATAATCTTATTCTGAGCATGACCTTTAATTTCTATGGATTTCTATTCCAAAAAATATACATCCGTTCTGTTGGCCAGATGACAGCAATATAAACATTGAGCTAAATTTAATTGTTGTATTAACTTTCTAAAGTGGGGGGAACCTTCACTGACAATGGCAGTCACCTCCAGAGCTAGAAGTCATAAATGTGTGCTCAGAGGCAGCAAAAGCATCAATACAGGTTTTAATAACTAAAAAAGCAAACATAATCCCGAGACATACACAAAGGGTTATGAAATTATCTTTTCACTGTATTCAGCAGCAATGACAGTAAATTCAGTCTGGGCATTTGACTTTAGCACAGATTTGGATCAGCTGCTGAACGGCCAGAAAAACAAAAAGAATAATCCATGCCCTAGATAACTTCACCAGCATTGGAAGAACTGGGTTAGTGCAGAGAAGAGAAAATGGAGGAGATGTGATAATTGTTTCCAAATATGTAAAATATGCTGCAAAGGAGTCTCCACATCTGTTCTACACGAGCAGGGTGGTAGCAAGAGAGATTTAGGTTAGACTTTAAGCAGCTTTCTAGCAAGTGACACTAAAACAGTTATAAACAATCTTGCCAGGGGCACAAGTACGAACCAGATAAATCCTAAGGTCCCTTCTTACCTTATTTTCTCTGAATCAGTGAGTTTTAGTAGGCTGTTGTACATACAGCACTTCACAACTTTGCCATCTTGGGTGACACGGAAGACAGAAGGTGAGACTCTGTGCTGCATAGTAACAGTCTCTAGCTCAGCACTGTGCTCGTCACCACATGGAAAAATAGGCATCCAGTTATCCTTCAGCAAAAAGGCTTCTGGGCAGATGTGTGTGTGCGTGCATGTCTATGAGCGTTACCCATATACCAGTAAAGCAACCTGCAATTTGACAAACCCTAATCCCCACATAGAGAAATTAGTAAAATGAGAAACAAATCTAGTTCTCCATGACGTAGTAGTGGCAATAATAGCTTCCAACTTTTTAGAAAGTCAAGAATACTTTTCTAATTATTAATGGTTGTTTTAAAACACTGTTATGTGCTTCTGACTTTCAACTGCTTTTGACTACAGCAAAATGAAACTGAAATGGAGGTATTCACTTTTAAAGATTTCTGCTGAAATCCTGCTTAAACACAACAGAAGAGTTGCAGTCAACCTTTTTTTCCTCTAAATCTATTCAAACATTACCTGAAGTATTCCTAGCAAACCTCTGCTTCTTGACAACAGTAGATATAAAGCTGTCTTTGAGTAAAAGCTGTATTTCTTTTTAGTTTATGATAGCTTTAGACTTGCTATCTTTTCCTTTTTTTTTCAGTAGAAAGAATAGGAGTAATTGTGGTATAAAGTACCACTCATGAGTAAGGATGTCAAATTCTATTCTATTGTAAGCTCTGTCAAATGATAAGCAATTAGACCCTGCTTTCAAGGTCGCTTAAATAAATAATATTTTGTGTGAGTTACTTCTCAAAAACTGCCTAATGTACATACCACAGTCTGGAATAGTGATATGTCTATGCTGACTGTGGTGTTAAATGCGCATTTCAAGTATAAGAATTTCTACCTGTGGAAAAAAAATAATGTTTTTAAAGTCAATCTGAGGGTGTGCATTTTCACATGTTTCTGATCAGCTCTTCACTGCTGCTCTTCCAAAATCATTGCTGTATTGTCAGCATCATCTTCATATATAGCTGCCAGTGGAAAACAGATCAGATCAGAGACAAATTGCTCAAGGGCAATGATGACTTGAAGGAACCTTCTGCAGAAAGTTTCTGAACACAGAGCCTAAGCCTGCTGAGCTCTAAATTTCCTTGGTGGGATTCTCTCATGAAGGCAAACATACCTTTGTTTACTGCAGAGGTAATATACGTGTCCCATAGTAAAGAAATGCTAGTTTGTGGCTACTACATTTTACAATTTATTCAAGAAAAATTAGTTATGAATGCTTTAAAAACATTGCTAAGTGACTAAGCCTACTGACCTACAAAAGAGATTAAATCTGCTTTTCATGTGTTGCTTGGTTCCAAGCTCTTGCAAGCTTACATGCTAAGCAAGTAATTGTCACTTGAAAAAATAGATAACGGGGTTCCAATAGCAATAGCTTTTGAAAAAACATGAGTGTATTGTGTGCAATCTCTGATGCCCCCTGCATCAGAGAGGTATTGTGAATCAGTGACATTCAGTTTACCATCAAAGAAAACCCATCACTTGTGGAAAGGCGCATGTAGAGATTCCACTGCAGTGGATTTCCACCTCCACCACTAGAGCTGAACTTGTCCAGTGAACTACAGGCTGGCCTCAACACATGCAAATCAGTTTATGATCAGTCTGTCTACTCCATTTCCCATACAGGAAGCAAGTACTGCAGTCACACAGAGCTCACTGGAAACAGAACCACTTACACAGGGCTACATGGGGGAGGGACTCTGCTACAATAGGAAGAAGAGATTATTAGGCAAAATAAATACTATAAGCTTAGGAAAGACAGACTGTAAAAGCTGATGTGCTTTACTTATTGGCACTGGGATGTGAGAGCCAAATTCCTACGTTTTTTTGTGCCGTCGTTCACTTTACACTTGTAAATATTAAATGTAATAGCGCAACAAGGTCACTCTTCAGCACAATGATGCTGAGATTTTCTCTAAGACACAACCTTTGGACCACTATTCTATTTATTTACTTATTGCTTCAGCGGGATTACTCACATGGCCAGCAAGAGCTAGATTTATACCACAGGTAATTTAATAAAAAAAAAAAAAATCCTGACTTCTTATGAGTCTACTAATGCACACAATTTCATTTCAGGGAAAGGGAACAGAAGGCCTCATTCTCCTTTCACACTAACATAAACCTGAAATCCTGGCTAAGCCATTTATCCCAGTGGCGGAAATAAGAACCCTGCCCTGTGAATTGTAAACCACTATAGAGAGATCTAAACAAAGGAAGGTAAAGAGACTGCACAAGTTTCTGCTGAAAAACTGCTGTGCCGAGGGAAGATATTGCTTCTGGTTTATAATTGTATTTTTTACTTTTGTCCTCGTGGCTGAGCACAAAAAATACCAATTTTGTTCCCCAAAAGCATGATACATGAGAAATAATAATGAATTCAGATATCCTTTAAGCCAAGATCAACTTGTTTAAAAGACCTTTGTTATAAATAGGTGCTATTGTCAAAGGGGTATGTGAGAGTACAGATGAAGGGTAATTGGGAGGGTAATGAAACCCTGTGAAGAAGCAATAAACGGCCTGGAGTGGAAAAGGTTGAGTCTGTCTGTGGGTACATTTTCAAATTTAGGAGTCTGAACTTTGGCAGCCATTATCTATTTCTGAACTTCTAAATTGGTGGAGTGGCCATCAGGACTACTTCTGATATCAAGTTATTTCTCAAAGAAATATAAATTTTTCTAGTCTTGGAGCAAATGCATAACAAATGCTATATAACTCACACTCCCTTGGACTCTAAGCATGCTAGTGTCACCTTAAGTAGCACTTCTTTCTGAATAGGCCTTCTACAATCAATAGTATTACTCCTGGAGTGAGCTATTGCTTATGTTCCCCAGACCCCAGAATATTGCAGTTTGACGGAACACTCGTTTTTATGCAATTTTGTTTCTGCTGTGTAACATTTGCTCCCTCCTATGGGGATACTTCACAGACTGATGCAGGGAGGAAGAAATGGCAACACAAGTTTAACAAGGCAGAAGGCAGGCAGGGAGAGCAGAGCCCATATGGAGCCAAGGTCTAAAAGACAGTTAACAATATATATCTTGTGGATCCCGGCCCAGGGGAGCAAATCTGAATTGATATCTTTTAATGGTAAGACAAAGACTTTGGCCAGTTCAAGGATCTGGTACAAATACCTGACTGGGGTGGGTGAGAATTAAGAAGGTGGAACCAGACTCTTCTCTGTAATGCACAGCGACAGGACAGGATACGATGGGCATGAAGAGAAATATAGGAAATTCTGTTCAAACATCTAAAAAAATTCTATATTGTCAGGATGGCTGAACACTAGAATTTCTCAGAAATGCTGTGGAGTTGCCATCCATGGAGATAGTCAAATGCAACTGGACAAAACCTTGAGCAACATGCTTTAGCTGACCCTGCTTTGAGGAGGGAGGTGGGACTAGACAATCTCTAGAGTTTCAAAAACCAGAGGCACATATCTTGATCAACCACAACGGAGCTATATTTACAGGAAAGATCAGTCACAGGACCCTTTTTTATTTAAAAAAAAAAAAAAAAAGGAAGGCTGTGTGTGAAAAAACCTGCTTGAAATCCTCTCACTGTTCAGCAAAGAAAAAGGTGTAAGGCTGGACATACTTTTTCTGGATCTCAAAAAATGATTTGATACTGCTTCATCCAACAGATTGATTTCTAAAGTGGGAAAGCATGGCATTGAGAAAGACAGAAAACAGAGCGGGTTATAAATCTTTCCATAGAGAAGAAAAAAAAGGATGTCTATAAAAGGAACATTTCAAGGCTTTAGTGTAGAGAATGTGTAGTGCCATACGCGTACCTACTAGAACCACTTAGGCTTTTTCTATACCATTTGTCACCATTACAAAGAAAATGAATCAGGGCATCTAACCTAAGTCAAACATAGAAATAGGAAAGGATAGTAAAAATTCTCTGGTAAGGAGAAACAATGATCTGCAACCTGCTATGCTAGCCAGTGGGCCTTTCTTAGAAATAGTGGCATAATTTCCAGTCTACCACATATTCCTGTCAGTGACTCGCAATATATATCTTAGATAGGCAAATAACACAAAATTCTTCACTACATATTACAGTTTCTGCTAAATGTATTTTATTGATTTTTATTGTTTGCATAGAACTAGCAATTATCTGTGTCTGTACAGAAAGTTGCAGAGGAAGATTCAGGTCCACAGGAGCCGATCTGAGTTGGCTGCTTTTAAATGCAAGACTATGGAAAGCTGAAATCAAATTTTCGGTCAAAATATCAGTAAGCTCTATGCAATCACTAGGCAACACTGGCAAAGTACTATAGTAACCATCAGAGAGCAGGACCACATTAGAAATACTATAGGAAGCAGCCTGAGCTCTGTTATTTGCAAGAAGGAGTTTATCATGGATGAAAAATACAGCAGGAAATCAACCCAAATCATGAGTTTCTGTGATACAAGCAAGTTGTTTAAAAAAAATGGAAAAGAAAAAGAATTGAGGGTATATCCTCATGTAGTATAAATGTCTCTTAGCTTCACTGCCCTCACTGTACACCCATTGACTGCCTCCCTTTAAAATTTTATCTATTACAAATTGGAGGTAATTCAGCCAATACAGAATTAGCATGTGCTTAAATGCTTTGGGATCCATTCCAAAACATGAAATATCAAGTCTTTATCCAGCTTTGGATAAGGCCCCTGTTAAATATATCTGGTTCTAAGCATGATCTGAAGTGTTTCACTGAACAAGTATCAAAGAAAGATCTCACAGAGGTCACTTCTGCCTCTATATAAGTGCTTAAATGCTACTAGCCTACCTGAGATACCAAGTTTTAAATAATGTAAGGTGAAAGCACTTGGCCACTTCAAGAACAGTTTCTTGAAGAAGTATAAATGTAGCAGCAGAATATATTGTAAGTTCTGAGCCTCGCGTGTCCTTTGGCTTAACAAATAACATCCTTTTTTGTTATCATTTGATCATCTTCATTCTCTGTGTTCCTGACTTTAATTCACACAAACAGGGTGTTACAGGAAAATGTAAAATCCTTAACTAGAAAAATGAAAAATGTGTCACAAAATTCAGATATGCAGCCCAAAATAACAAAGGATCTGAAAAGCTCCTGTAATTTACATATATTCCAAGACTGTCAGAGCCTGTACCAACAAGTCTTAAAAAAAGATTCCAAAGGACTTCACAATATGAGATAAAACAATAATTTTAGGCTATGCTATAACATAACTCATTGCCAAATGATTTCCATACAGTTTCTAAATGAGAGAGCTTTATAAGAATAGAAAGCTTTGTAAAAGTCTGGTAAAATTGATATAAAAATTGCAATAGAAGAGTTAACATAATTTCAGAGCTAGCCATCTATTTTCCCTACTACTTTAGGTATTTTGTGAAAGGCTTTCATGGTCTTAGAGATTTTTTAATGCACCATTCCTGAATGCTAAACAATCAAAAGAAAGATACAACTAAAGACAATTCCAATGGAAAACTAAAATAAATATTAAGTACTAAGTGCAAGTAAAAGGTCACTTGCAGCTTATTTTCTGTCATAAAAAAAATATACTGTGCTTCTTTTGTTCCCTTACTCTACTAAAATTCAACTCCTTAAAAGAGAAAAAAAATCTCTTCATTCCTGTGCATCAATGTTTAATTATTGCACATTTCACTCGAAGTCCAAGAACTACTGGTTCTGGAAAAAAACCACAAATACTGCTTTAAAGATTATATCTGCATGGCTTGTTATATAATGTCAAGGAGACACCTCTGTTCATGATTCCTTCTCCCCATGTTGACAGCTTTTTATTTCAGGTTAAATCTTAGAAAAGGGAAAAAAATAATTGAGTTATGAGTTTGTGGACAGAGCAAGGTGAAAAAAGGCTGAGTTTTTCAGGCTTTCTAATCCTGAGCATATCACCTAGTTTTGTATTTTGCTACTATTACTGATGCTGAAGATTACCAAACAACATCAGCTGTCCCTTTCTTATGAAGATAGATTTAGCATGAGTAAGAATATAAGAATGTAGTTTTACAAGGAAATGAGACTGCTTTAACTCTGCAAGCTCTTAGGGACAGGCTGTGAAGATGGACATGTACTGGAGCAAAGGAGGTGCCTTTAGGAGAACATGCCGGCAAAGGCGGCCCTAACTCAGACATCCTTATGTTCCAATATCCCCCCTTTTTGCCCTTCTGCTCTGACAGGTAGGGAAAGGGGACCTCGACTCTGACAACAGCAATTTAGATACTCAGGCATCTCACCTCAACCAGAAAGCACAGGGAACAAAGGCCTTGCTCTACCCTTGGCTATATTGCTTAGCGACGTGGTTTAGTGATTATTTTTGTCAGTGTTAGGTTAATGGTTGGATTAGATGATCTGAGAGGTCCCTTTCAACCTAGGCAATTCTGTGATTCTATATTCTTATTCAAGTGAAGGCATATTTCAGAATTACAGCATCCTACTTCAAGTAGACCACTTACAGTGCAATTGTGGAGGCACAGCTCAGGTGCATCACTGAAGCACTGAAACAATTTATTTGCTTGCACAAGACAAAAAGTGTGGATAAACCTTTTTTACTTTCCTGTCCATCATTCTCCTGTCCCAGTCTCACCATTTTTCCAATTTTATGTTTATTTTTCTTTACTTATATTCTGAAAAGTTCCAGATCACACAAGCAGTTAATGTCAATTAGAAAGCTGCATTTTAGAACCAAAATATCTGGCTCCAGACAATATTTTTCCAAAAGGAGAAATGGATGAAGTAAAATTATCTTCTAAAATGAGGGCCATAACTAAAAACTGCTCACACTCAAGGGAGAAGACTCTTATGAGCACAATTCTCATTAAAAAGATGTTTCATCCACACCATCATCAATAAGCCGTGAAGAATAAATGTAGAAGCAGAACTAGAAATAATGTAACATACTGTGTAAGAAAAGAGACTGCACTGAAAACATAACTAACTTCTTAAAAATAATTAAGCAAAGAAAACAAATTCATCACCACTGATGTAACCCTTCAAGCTCTGACAGCCTGAAGTTTCCTGCTCTGCAGCACGATATCCAAGGTTCATTGCAAACCCCTGTTTACCCAACTAACTGCATTTCTCAGTAGTTCTACCTAATTAACAGTTTGGCAATGAAGGAGGCAATGGGGAGTATATATATGTAAATACACCAGAAATATGCTAGGGAACATTAAATGTGTAAAATCAAGCATTGAAAATTTAGGGAAGTGTCAGAATTAAGGTTGCTGTGCAGCCCTAATTGGGCAACCTTGTGTGCACGCATTATGATACTGTCTTTAATTACCCGACCACCTACTATTTTTTCCACTGGACCCCTGCCTGCACTGACTGACATAATGAGCAGCTACTCAAAGCCTTTGTTTTCTTGTTATTAGTCAATGTGTCCCTGTGCCTCATTTATTGAGCACTATTCACACTCCTCTCTGAGACTTATTAATTTCTGCCTGGGCTGTCATATGGTACTTATATTCTAGTAGCTCCTCACTTCTCAAATACCATTCTAAAGAGAGGCAAGAAAAGATTGTATTAGTCCTTTTCAGCAGAAGGGATCTGAGAAACTAAGGTGAAACTTATAAATTAAATTTAGAAGTATATACTCACTGACACACAGAACCTGGAGCAATTAAAAGTTCTTCGATAATTTGTACGTTAAAATAATTTTCATTGACTTGAGCTATCTCTGTGAAAGATCAGTGCTTCATAAATCAGACCCAAGGGTCTCAAACTAAGCATTCAGAAAGTAAACAACACACAATTAGTCAAAACATGGCTTGATTAGATTGGAATCCCACAGAAATTGTGTAACAGAGGCAAGAATGGAATCTAGCAGCTAGCATTAATGCTTCACCATGACAGCCTTGCCTTCCATTCCTGCAACGCCCATGACTCCTTCACACCTTGCCATTTCTTCAGCAAATGAGGCAGCAGTACTAGTAACCTTCTGTACACCTTCCCAGCTGGCACCAGCGATGGTAAAACCTGGACAATAAATGAGGCTGAAGTTGCCCCACTATGCACAGACATGAATACATCAAAGAAGTCTGAATCAAAAGTAGACAGGTGATTTCAGTTATGGCATTTCCCAGTGCCTGAACCTTGACTTCACAACCCTACCAGCATTGTGTCAGCTGCAAAGATACACCTGTGTTGTCCATGGCAAATCCAGAACCTTCCTATCCACCACACAGATTTCAGTAATTGAACTAACATAGTTGTAGTGGCAGTAGCAGAATACCACCCTCCACTTTAGTAGCCACACTATTTTTCTTTTTTAATTATAACATGATTGTTACTGGCAAAATATTTTTCCAGCCAGCTCTAGTGAAAATAGTACATCTTCCCCTGACCAACAGTATGTCATTATGAAATAAAATATTCATATTAAAGAAGCATCCAAAATTTTGAGTCTAACAGGCAGCCGTAATGCAAAATTCATTGTGTAAACATATTTAGAGGTATTTAACAAGACTATGTTCTAAATTGCTTTTTGTGTCTTTTACCCACCAGTTCTCCTTCTGGGAATACAAATTATTCACTGGACATAACAAGCCCACTGCCCTGCAAGTATAGCAAAATAAAAATCCAGAGGTCAGAACAGTGGCCTGGGACTCAGGAAGCCTGAGCTGTGGTCTGGCCTATTGCTGACCTGCTTCGTGGTACCAGCTAAATGACAATCTCAAGGTCTTGCTTTCCCAAGCTGCAAAATGGGATTGATACTTGATCTCAAAAAGAACCGTGTGGACTTGTTATAGTACTGTTACTGAAAAAAAAGGCCTCCCTACCTCAAACCTCTCCACATGTAAAACTGCGTGTGAAGGGGAAGTACTTGGCACGGTCCATTTAGGTAGAGAATTATCATGTATCCTGCAAAAGCTCCACTTGCTCCCTGCACATGGAGATCAGTGGAGTTACACCTCCAACCTTCTAGGCGTCACCCTGCAGGGACCGGAGAACAGACGGGCAGATCAGTTCCGAGGAAGCACAGTGGGGGAAACCCGAGGCACTGGCATGCACTCCATCAGTCACATTTAAAGCGAGAAGTGAGCCACAATTTCTTTTTTGAAAAGTCCTCTTAGCTCAATGTGGATTTAGCTCCCAGTCAGCTCTAGAGATGGTGCAAACAAGCGCAAGGATCCTACAATGGAATGATGGATAAAGCCTTTCTCAGGTGCTCACATCCTGTGCACAGCAGGTGCTCAGACATTAAAACTGAAAAATTAAATTAGTAAAATCTAAAAATGTGTTCTAGAGGAATCATTT
This sequence comes from Limnodromus scolopaceus, assembly GCA_028565335.1. Taxonomy (NCBI): domain Eukaryota; kingdom Metazoa; phylum Chordata; class Aves; order Charadriiformes; family Scolopacidae; genus Limnodromus; species Limnodromus scolopaceus. The sequence continues at coordinate 21,891,911 of JAOXNO010000004.1, forward strand.
CAATGGAATATGCAATAAGTATAAAGAGGTCATCTCACTGGTAGTAAAACATAATTAGCAGAGTGACATAGCTTTACTTATTAATTATGTTTCTTTTGTACCAACACTACAGGAACTGCAGCAAAAAAAAAATTATAATCAGCAAAAATCTTTTCTGATGACAGGTTTTTTTCTCTTATTAGCTCTGCAAAACATATTAATCCTGAAAGAATGTTATTTCCTTTTGGTTTTGCATAGCAGCATGTACAAATAAAAACGTTAACTACCAGGACGTAATTTTCAGTCTGCTTGTCTTACTTCAGATGTGTGTTTTCTGTTTGGAGCACAGCTGTTCATATTTCCCAACACGAGCTTCAGTGCTGTAAATATCTTCTCTACTGAGGGCTACATTCCCAAAGTACTGCACAGGGGCCACATGTACAAATTGTGTCAGTGCTAATGCAAGCTGCGCACATGCAAATCCACGCACAGCACTTAGAAAATGCAGACCACGGACCTCGACCCCACCACTTTGCCACTGAACCAGAATTGCTACAGTTAATGCTGTGACTGGGACACAAATCAGGTTTTTCAAAAGGCTTTTATTCAGCTAAAAGAATTCATTCTGGGATAAAATTTAAATAGATCATGCTGCAGAACTGCATTAATGAAGCAAATTACTCCCAGCAACTTGGAAAACAAAATAATTTGGAAACTGAAGGTAAGATTGTCTGGGGTTTATTGCCACTTTTTTTTTTTTTTTTCTACAGTAGAAGCCTGTGTTATCTTTAGCTCAATTTCTTTACTTCTGGAATTCAAAAACAAGTCCTTTGCCTGTCAGCATAACACAGCTGGCAGGACTATTGCCTCTACCCTAGAAGGTCAGAGATGCACATCTCTGACTGAGACGTGGGCTCGTATCCAATGCTGACGCTGCAGCAGAGCGTTTGGGGGGTGTCGTTGCACAGTGAGAACTGCCTGCCTTCAGATGAGACATTAAATCAAGGTCATTTCTGCCCATCAGTGGGGACCACCTGGGTGAAAGGTAACAATCCCATGGCAATTTTCACAACAGTAAGAAATAAGCGCAATGGTCTTAACGATATTTGCTCCTAAGAAATAGCTTCTGGTATCTGAGATTCTTTGGAAGCAATTGTTAAGCAAAACAATAGAAATCTACTGGACTATTTAAACCATGTCAATGACATTGCCCTCCTCACTTTGCAAAGCTTTATCTGTTTAGGAGGAATGGTAGCTGACTTCTAAGCACAATGAGAATAGAATCCAAGTACACATTAATACATTTTGTACAGATGTGGGATATACTCGTAAGTTTTTAGAAACATGGATTCATGAATTTCCAGTTTCCTGAAGGCAAATTTGCAACAATAATTACTAAATTAGGTTAGTATCATTCAGCCTGTCTGCTGCTTTAGGAAGAGGAAAAAATGCACGAAATGTAAGAGTATGGGAAATAAAAGCTATTTCCGCACCATTTTCCTCTGAGCCCAGCATTCAAGTTCATTCTATGGCTGGTGACAAAAGTGGTGGTTGGTGGCCATGTACCCCCTCTGTGGCCCAGCTTTGTGAATACAAGGAGAGAATCTGAGGAACAGACACGGGCATTTTTAAAACTTTCATAGGATCAATCTATATTGTAAGATCAAGAGCAGGAAGAAAGAATGGTACAACTACAGATGGATGTCAGGCTGGTGCTCTGAAAGTGGTGAAAGATCACATCTTTTCATAAGAGCTAGAACAATACAGAGATAACGAAATAGGATGGCATGGAAGCATGATGTACCGCACTCAGGGAAGTCGGGCAGTCACAGAAATCTCCTGTTCTGATCAAGGATTTCACCTGTTCTTCATGGACTTCAATCAAGCAAGAAGGTGGTTTTTTGTGGTTTTTTTTTTTTTTTTTAATAAAATCAGACACTGTCTGAACCAAAGATGAGGGGGAATCACAAACCTATAAAGAAACCTTTGGGAACCGCATGAGATTTGATGAAAAAAAATAATAGGAATCTGAACTGATTTGCAGGCTAGAAATTATAAAGCATGTTTTTCTTTCCTAGGAAGCCCTCAAAAGGAAATTGAGAGGACTTGCATAATTTCAGGTATTGATAAAATAGAGCTCTTCATTGTGTTAATTTGAGTGATCCTAGGCAGGTCTCAAGAAAGGAAATATGTTGCTTTATTTATTTATATGACAGGGGAAATAAGAATGGAAGAATATCAGATAAAAGCCAAAGTGGACTAAAGTTATCTTTGACCACAACAGAAAAAAAGAAGCAAAACCTAATATATACATAGTAGATAGGGAAATAAAATTAAGCATACAAATAAAAACGCTGCTTCTATAAAAATAAAAAATACGCATAATCTTAACATCCATTCTGGGAAAAATTCCAGTGAAGTTACAATTAGATTTTGAGAGTAGTTTCAGTAGCAACCTATTTCATTTCTCTAACACTATAATGATTTCATCAGTAACAAATTCTCTAGGTACTATCACACTGGAAAGTTTAAGGATGGCACCATTAAATAGCATCTATAATTGTTACAATCAACTGCATATTACACAGAAGGGTGCATTTGTGGACAACTGTTAAATGTAGCAATTCGGAAGATTAGCATTTTGCTGAGAGTAACGCTGTGAGCCTTCAAGAACCTATTACCTATGGACCAAAGTTCATGTCAAGTCCATTTTCTGCTGCAAACTGAAACTGGGCATCCTTTCACAACAGAATTTATGTTAGTCACAAATACGACTGATTGCCATAAACAGTTTAGTTATGACAGGGCAAAACATGGGTTTTTAAAATGCCACTGAGCACAGGGGTGGGTATAACGCAGGTGGTTCCTCACCTTGTTTCATTCTCCTCTGCTCTTGAACTATTGCAGGAAGCTGTGACCAGTGCTTTGCAAAGGGTGACAGAACTTGGCCTATAAACCTGACAAAGCACCAACTCTATCTAACAGAAAGGGAATCTTGCAGACACACACACAGAGATCTCACAAAGCACGAGAACCTGAGGTTTCATTTACAGTGATACTAGGGACAAACTCAAACAAGCAATCTAAAAACCTGTTTGCCATCCCAAATCCTCTAGATCATTAAATAATAGACACTACCTCTGTATAGAACACTTTTTAAAGATTATCCTATCTCAAATAAAAAAAAAAAGTAGTAGAATTCTAGGACATCTTCAGGTAGACAAAAGCTTCACTGCATCCAGAAATAACTAATAGTTATCTATAGAAATACTCATATTGGGAAGAAACAAAAATGCTACATTCATGAATTCTCTAGCAATTTAAAAATTCAAACAGAATTTAAGATGTATTATGCAATAATATCCACTCACATTTAACGTAGAAATGCCTGCTAGTGATATGTAGTTGCTAAAATTATATTTATGTATATAAAGATCTTGACAGATAAACTAGATTTTTCAAAGAAAAATGACATGCTTAGTGAGTGAAGGGAAATTACAAGAAGCATTTTTGCATTTAGGAAAGACTGATAAAAAGACTGATTTTCAGGAATTCAGAATACAACCTCCTAGATAATTGGACAATTAATCTGAATGTGCAAGAACTACAAATGTATATACAAATCAGGTGTTTTGAATGTAAAACGAATCACTAGTTTCTTAACTGATTTGGCCCATTCTCTTATGAAAGCTGTTCCTCTAACGAACACTTTTAAACTGCAAGAACGCTGCTGCAGACTGAATGGAAAAAGATGATGGCCAAAAATCCTATTTCCAAGAATAAGTCAAACCACTGTAGGATTTCTCACATGGACTGAAACAACAATAACAAAAAAAACCACCAAACCCACAAACCAAAAAGCAAAGCACAACAACAACAAAAAAATCACTTTGCCTTTTAGTTCCAAACCTTTTATAATTGGCCTCATGCAACAAACATCTGTGTGATCTTTTCCTTGTTAAATCTGCCTTATCTTTACAAACAATCTTCAGGAGAAAATAAATGGCATTTGCAGAAAGAGTAGAAAAGCATGAGGAAAGTAACAAACTGGGCATCATCTCAGGAAACCATGAAGTGATTCATCTCATGAAAAAACATCCAAGGCATTTTAGGAAAAATAAATCCCAGGTAGTTTGATATCTAGAAGCAGAGCTAACATGTTATGTCATCTCCTCTCTTCCATTACAGCTCAATCCAATGCCAAGTTCTAGGAAACTGAGACATCAAGAAGTGAGGAGGGGGGTGGGCTTTTGGTATAGATGAATTAGGAAAAGTAAGGAAGTTTTGCTTGATAACAGGGTGATAAAGGTGGAACTGCAAATGTCTGTATACCGCGGAAGAACGAAGGGAATGAGAAGTGGAAATACTTAGAATCTTGAAAGAAGCAGGAAATAAAGAGTTATAAACAGCTGTAATATTTCCCATGTCTTAGTCTGAGGAAAAACTGAAGCGGTGAACCATTAGTCTACCGCATGATCTTCCAAGGGATGTGGGCAAAGGCCCAAGAATTGTAAATATAAAAGCAGACAGGTTAAAACCTGAGTTAATATGGAATATGGGTCAATCATGTACTAGCTGGGAGAAGAGCAGCCAATTGGTTTTTTTCAGCTCTATATTTTATTTTCTGTATATGCAACTATTTAGCACACACTGAAACTAGCAGAAAAATATATGCATTATTCATGCTATTCGTGGTCGACATGCACTGTAGTTTTAGTGAACAGGACTGAAAGTAATACCAGAGGAAATAGAGGCCTTAAAGGAAGACACTAATCTCAGAAATCTCAGTGTCACTGTAAGTTTTTTTAAGGATTCTGTTATGATAATAGTTAGGTTTGCAGAAAATTATTTCTACGCTATTCAGATAAACGACCTCACAGAAGGCCATTTCTTTCCCAGGAAATGAAGAGTGGATAACATGCACCAGAATGGGAGCAAGCCATTTAAGAATAAGTGGAGGGAGCTCCACAATGCTGGTTCCTATGTGATTATCAACAGTCTGAACGTAACAAATGTTTTAGATTTCATGACAGAATTTATTTCGCATTGTGGCCAGCAGAGGTGGCAAATAATTTTGAACAGGAAACAATATCACCCCCATCCATTGCTTGAAAATGACTTCTCATCTACAATTATGTCAGTTTTACCTTCTCATTTTCAGCTATCACCAGCCTCCACACCTACAAAAGTCCATTTCTCCTTGATTCTTGTGCTCAACTCCAAAATAATTTATTAGGAGTTACACATGCTTATCAAAGACAGACAGAATTCATGCAGAAATTAATGGCAGTGTATGGAAGTTGCTATATATCATTATATACTACGTGCCAACAGTGCTGTCACAGTACCTGGATTGCCTCGTCCTTTGTCAATCAGAATAAAGCGTTAATGTAGTGCAAAGATTATTTTTGTTGTTGTTCTGACAATGAAGTTCTGGCTGTAAGACAATGGTAATAAGCGATAATCTATCAGGGATGGTAGATCCCAAATCACTTTACGACAGTCAGTCTGACTGCCCCCATTTTACTTTTTCAACCCACCAGAAGTGACTTGATCCAAAAATGTTACTTGCTCTTCATAAACATGAATCCATTACAAACATGATGACCTTAAAGCAGTGAAGAGTACTTTGGTCCACACCAGCAGCAGGACAGAAAATGAGGGTAGTTTGTAAGAGTTCCAGCCTATTCCTCTGCCTGTTCTCTTCTGAGTAAAAGATCAACAGTAATCATCATTATTTGCCTTACAGTAATGTCATCAGCTCTACCAGTTGTCAATGATACTGGTGATGGCTAAGCACATCCAACACCAAGGACCAACTGGAGCAGAAATGAACAACTCCAGAGTGCACTCCCCTGAATGGGGGATCCCACGGGACAGTACCTGTACCTCCAAGGCAGGCTCCCATAGGACTCCCTGAAGGTCTGCCATTGTGAGGATGAAACATCATCTATCATGTGTTTAAGAAAATTACATTTCTCTGGCTTCTAACCAGAGAGCCAGTTTAGCCTCGAAAACACTGCAAAGTGCCTGTACTCAGCCTTTGGGAGACACTGGCATGGCTGCAAATAAACTTTTTAGGGACTCACTCACTCCATTTGAGAAAGAAGTTGTGGTTACAAAGGCATCAGAAAGAAACTTTAAAACGTACGTGAGCTCTGATCTGAGACACAATTTTGCCATAGCTTCTTCTAGTTTGAAATCCAGCGGCTTTTCCAAAGCCTGGATCAATAGAAGGCATTCACCTTGGGGCGACATCTTGAATCCATTCAGGAACCAAACCTTGGGCAAAATGCAGCAGTAGCTAGCTTAAGAACAGCCTCTCATCTCCTAAATCTCCAAGCCATGTGCCTTCAAAGATGGCCTAAATGGTAATATATTTTCAGAAAAGAAGTAATCTGATGATCTAGTGAAAGAAATTTTGGGCAGTGAAAGGCAAGCCAAATAGGAGAGGAGGCTGAAAAAAGAAATCAGCAGTTTTGGACAACATGGACTGGATCTAAAGAGGAAGAGCTAACAGGAAATAGGATAGACATTACAAATATTTTACGTGCTATAAATAAGATGACATGAGAAGCTGTATTGTAAGCTAGAAAATGTTAATAAATCAATAAAATTAATTACACAAAAAACACCTGAGAACAAATATGTCAGTGATTGATCAATTCCATAATATACTGCATGTTGTCAAATATAGGCCTATTGTTTTTACCTAAAAGCCAAACTTTATCCTTCACTTTGCTGTTTAATCCAGGATGGACGGAGCTTTGAGCAACCTGGTCTAGTGGGAGGTGTCCCTGGCCATGGCAGGGGGTTAGAACTCAATCTTTAAGGTCCCTTCCAGCTCTAACCATGCTATGATTCTATTGTAGGATATTTGCCAATGGTGATCTGAGCTTTCAGTGTACTGCCCTGGAACTACTTTGGGGTCTGAAGGCATCTGAAGAAAAGCTTAGAAAAATACTTTTTCAACTTGATGCACTCTCTTTACAAACGTGAATCCTAGGCACCAGTACTTTTTAGGCAGAAGGGAGGGAGAGTGGTAGCATCACTGAACTAGAACCAGGGAAATCAACCCAAACCAACTTGCACTTTGGCTGGTGTAATATTAATCAAGGCCCTTGAGCATTCTTTGCAGTCTCTAACTGGAGCAAGCAGGTTCTGCCCCCTAGAGAAATATTGATCTAAGACCTGTGGCATTTCCATCAATTTCAAATCCAAAACCCTGGGTCCAAATTACAATAGACTCTTAAAGACAAATTCAAGAAGCTGTACTTCAAAAAATGATGCAGAAAAATACTTGCAGAAAAAGAGGACTTGACTGGTATGAACAAGGTAAAGGCAGTAATGTGAACCCCTGGGGTTGGGGATAAAATTGAATTGTTGTTATTAAGTGGACAATCCCAAAATCACTCTAGTAATTTCTCGGCACTCATTTTGGGAATTTCATTTAACGTGGTATTTATCCATCTAATGGGCATGCCAACTGCTTTTCTGAGTGACAGGAAACAACAGATTACTGTAATCTCTGACTAGCTGAATATGAAAAATACATCAAATGGAGAGAAGGAAAGATAAAGACAGAGGAAAGAAATACTGCAAATGACACAGAACTTCATTTTCTCCCCACCTCTCCCCAGACTGAATCTTCATTTTAGGGTGCAGCCCCATGGACACAACTTACCATGAACTTTTCAACGTTGGTGGTAATATCATTTAGTGGTTTACAGGTAGTTCAAACATGATTTATGATGAGTAGACAAGATTTACAGCTACACCCACAGAAAATGTAGCTCTTTGTACAGCTAGCGTAACTCTATCAAGTAGAGCTCTAGGACGCACACACTGCCAGTATAGTAATGCCAGTAAGGGGCATGAAATTTTTGATACGACACCATACAGCCCCTCTTACAGACCAAATAACACATATTTGGTATTATGGATTAATGTATTCAGCCAGACAAGAGACACTATCCCAAGAAAAGCAATTATTGCTGGTGCAATCTGCATCTGCTCTAAGAGGGTCTCTGAGCTCATTTCTCTCTATGTAGCAGTTACACCAGTCCACCTGTTCCAGCCCGGTCTGAGAGCAAATAGCACAGATTAACAGCTCAAAAATGCATTTAAGGTTCACATTTTAATCTAACAAAAAAGCCTAAGAGAAAAGGCTCACGTGGTAGAAACTTTCCACCAACTCAGAGAACAATAAAAAAGACAAAACTATGTATTCAATCCACAGAGCCTTGCAGCAGAACCCGAAGCTGCCAAACGCCGGCTATGACAGATGGCCATGGGAGCAAACTTGGAAAGCAAAGGCTTTCAAGGAAGATGGCCGTGGATTTAAAACTAGCCAGTAATTGGCATGATTGTCAGCGTTAGGAGTCTGCCTCTTGAGCAAGCTGTAGCGGCTGTGTTTACGTGTGCACCCCTGCACGTACGCGTGCCCGTGTGTGTGGCTGGCACACTGCTCCCCTGCAGGGAGGTATTAATAGCCTCGGGTCAGCTCAGTGCTGCGCATCTCTGCCAGGATAGCTCTGCTGGGCAAGAGCTCAAAGAGCTAGAATTGCTAATTGCCACAGCCAGCAGAAACCCCTTGTGTAGGACCAATTATATGAGCAAAATTCCATTTTCACTGGCTCTTCTCACTCTGGTGTATTTTATACGCCAGTACAAAGTGCACCTTAGCCATCATCACCGCATCCAAAACTAGCAACACTTAGCTTCAAATGATACCTTGAACCTCTGTGAGAAATAGACTCCAGGTAAAAACTCAGGAGGGTAACACTGAATTTCTGATGACAGAGGCATCTTATTTTTCAAACAGCAGCAGTGGGAGGATATTCAATGAGTAAATGACAGGGCACTGCTCTCCCAACTGGTGAAATGGAACACCAGGAAGAAACCTTGCTTACTATTAATGCAAACCAGCCCATCCTTCATTTAGCAACTGTTACCCAAAAAAGCTGAAATCACATCATTTTAATAATTCTCATCTAGAGTAAGAGCAGCAAGTTCCTACTTCCTCCCCTTGACCACAAGCCTCATTCTCAAGTGCTCATTACACTAAGTGAGCCCACCGTTCCTATCTTCCTCAGTGCTTTGGACTCATTCAAGAAGCTTTTACACCAAACCTCTCTGCTCTTTTCTTTACCATCCCAAAGAATACTTCATTCACTTTGTCTGGTCCATCTGCCATTTAACTAAAAGAAAACTTTACTGATAGAAGTTTGTTTATCAAAATGGCTAACTGTGAAACTTCAGTTTGTCTCTGTTTTCCAAATGTCAATTTGGACAGTCAGAAAATTTCCAAGTCAATTTTCACAGCGTCGTGTCTCTCATTTGGAGAGGAGTTGTTCACAGTTCTCACATGGAAAACACAACCTTCTCATAAGGAGTCTAACTTCTAATGTAAACCTCCCCTTTGCTAGCAGTAAAATAAAAATCCTCAAGAAGCTGGGAGAAATCTCTGGAAATTACATATAACCAAGGGCGATGGCGAATCCATGACACCAGGCACCTTTTCCAGCCTAACCTGTAAACTCCGTTCAACAGATCAATCCAGCCCTTAACTGTGCATCATAGACATTTATTTCTACCAGCCCAGATTCTTTAGGGATTGACTTTTGATGGCACAGCTCGCTGGCTGATAGTAATCTCTTCTGAAGTCTCCTAGTCTTTTTTTTTTTTTTTAAAAAGCAGAGCTGCAACATAAGCAGCACTTCTTGACTCATCACATTCAGGCTCTGTGTGGAGCAGATTTAACTCCTTTGTATAAAATACTCGATATATTTATCCTGGCACTTGACTTTTTCCTCATGAGACACCATCAGAGTTGTGGCAGCTTTAAAAACCTAAGCTAATTCCATATATACAGAAGGAAAAAGGCTGAGCTGGCAGGATTTACTCTACTGAGGACACACATCATCTGTGCTCCCTTCCCTCCTGTAGGTTCATAACAGCCTGCATGGTTTTAACTGTACCTTGCAGCTTATTCTGATGGTTCTCTCTTCTCCCAGGCAAAAGGGGGATGGAAAGAAGAAGAGGGCAGTGGGGACTTTGGTGATAATTTGTTTATTGAGGTATATTTCTGTAATATAAGATGTGCTCCTGGAGTTGCTCATTTGGTGGTTGCAGTCTTTGGAAGGAATTGCATTTTGAGGTGTGTGCCTATGGCTCCCAGAGGCAGGAAAGGGAGCTCTGGTGAGAACCAACCATCTGGGGGATGAGAACGAACAACCCTAACCACTTCTTTCTTGGAAGTGTAACAAGCAATGTGATTGTCATTAAAAATGTTGTGTAGCCAATCCTTCTTTAATACTTCCAAGAAAAGTTGTTCCTGAAAATTTACATAGCAGAAGCTGAAAAATATCCAGAAGAATATATGGCATGTTTAGTTTTACTTCCATTATTGTTACTTTTATTATTATTACATGATTGCTAAGGCTGAAATGATGTAACTGAGCAACTGATATAAAATTGTCTCTTTGAAGGGATATAAATGATAAATGACTATGAAACAGATGACCTTTTCTTAACAAAATACCCTATGAATTCTTAAGGTCTAACAATGAGTAAGATCCCAAAGGAAAAGACAGGATGGAAGTCATGAATGTGTCAGAAATTAAATAATAAATCGACTTTCTGTCACAGAGAGTTCTGGCTGATGTAGCTTTTTAGTCTCTCTAGGACCCAGTTCTTCCCAGCAAGGGTATGAAACAAACATCTCTGAAGTTAGTTGAATCCACCGTGCAAGTTCACATTCTGATACCGTCTGCTTTGACATGAAGCCCATTGCTATTCTCCAAGTTTCTCTTCATACTAAATGTCATTCTGCATCCATCACTAACACGGGTAAAACTTAAACCTTCCCAGATTGATCACTAGCTTTATTTATTTATTTTTAGTTTTTAATATAAAAATCTCAGTCCTTTTAAAATTTGTTCTTCCTTCTCATATCTGGAAAGAAACTAATATTAAACCATCCATCACATTCTTTGCTTTCTTTGTGCATTTTTTAATTTAGTTGTACAAGTTTTATGAGAACACAGTCTCTCATGATTGGTATGTGTCCTTCCTATGATTACTCCTAACATGTTTGAAAACTCTGCTTTTGCTACTGTTAAAACGGTATGTGCCATTACAGTCAGACAGCACATCACATAGCCTATATTTCTGTATGTTATGTTAGTTTTCCTTTATACTTCAGGTGATGATGTCTTTTAATGCAATTACTTTACTCTGTTAAAAAAATAAAAGTACTACACAAGTATGTATAAGGTCTGTAGCATCCTCCTATTTTTATTCAGATCTGGTTTATTTCATTTGTGGAAACCTCCACTCATTTCAGTTGAGTTCTGCCACAGAACTTCTGGCAAAAAGAAAAAAAATAAAAGAAATTAGACTTAGGCTGCATGTTCACACATGTACGTGGCCGTGTGTGCCACAACTGGCAAGTAGTTAAGGCTTGTATACTAGTTTGCTCAGCTTACAGGACAAAATGTTATGTGGTAATACGATCCAAATTTATTTCTTCAATATCAACGTGGTATTGATGAGCTTTTCTGCTACACTAGGATTTTAAAAAAATATCTGAACTCCTACAATGTATATTCTTTTTATGTGGTGCTCATCACTATATTCTCAGATTCTTCAATGTTCATGACACAAAGGTTCTTCTCTCCCTCAGAATTCATTTTAGATGAAGCCATTAGATCTCACAGTTGCAGTTTAATGTAGGGATTTTAGGTCATCTCAGACCTTACCCTTTTCCAAGAACAGTTTTAATCTTTGTATAGTACTTGAATATACTTCTTATAATTATGTTTCAATTGTTATTGCAGCTATATTTCAGATTTTACGTATGTAGGAAAATGCTATATTATTTTAATACTGACGGTAGAGTAAAAATCTATTCAATATTCACCTTTCAGGAAGCACAATCAAATATCCAAGAACACTATTAGACTTGCCTAGCATAAAGTTTCAAACTGCTAATGGGTTTTAAATTGATGTCATAATGCTGCAATTTAAATACATGATGTTCATTAATTTTGCCAGAACTCTTTGTAGAGTAGGAGGGGTACGAAAGAAGGAGGAAGGTTATATTTTCTATACCTGCTTCTTTTTATCTGCTTGCACATTTTTAATACACAAGAAGAATCATTACATCAGCTGGGGGTGTGGGGTGGGGGGAATTTACTCAAATGACAATAGGCTTCAGTTAGGTAACCACTGTGGAGTTGTATCAAAGCAGTATTTTCTACGAAAAAATACCAGGAATAGGATAAAAGTCACTAACACATGACAGGCGTGATGTTTCTTAAAGATGGGACCTATCACCAAAAATCCATAGGTACAAAGTGGAGGAAATAAGGGACAGAAATGTCATCTTGCCCATGCACCTGCTTTTCACTGAAAGATCAAAATTCATGGATTTAAGAGAGAGAACAATATTGCAAAACAGGCAGACATAGTCTCTCGCAAATCTCAGAAAGTACCCTCAGAGGTGGACACTGAAAAGGAAAAAGAGATCACATTGTTGACAAATACTAAGGGATCCTCTTCACCTGAGGGGAGGGAGGGTGGGCACTAGATACAAATTTTCTAGGTGAAGAATCATCTATTTCAGAAATATCTCAAAATTGAAACTAAAATTTGTCTAGACATAATGGGCCAGTATAGTACAACACTCACATTTATTTATATTTTAAATATAGTATGTTTACTATACATAAAGTCAGTTTTTCCAAAGCTGTTGCTATAGCTACAAATCAAGGAAACCATAGCAACAACCCTGTATTATGTACAGCCTTAATTAGGGATTAAGTTATGTTTCTCTTTGCATTTTATATTAAATACTCCCATACAATCTAGTTATAGTAATCTTAATTTTTTTTCAGTTTTTAAATAATAAAAATTCTATAGTATTACACTGTCAAGTCAAAAACGCAACACCCTTGAAATTCATCTTTACTGCATTATTTTGATTATACCTAATAATATACACATCAGTGTTTTTATTCAGGATAAACATAGATGTTCATATTTCCTGATCTTTAATACAAATCATTGATCACTTCAGCCTTAACCACCACGTAATTCATTTTCCGTCATCTCATAAGGTTTTCAAGTCTCATCCCATTCAGCCTTACCCCTAAAGAAATCAGCTCCTCCTAAATTCAACCTTTTTTCTTTCATTTTTCCTCAGAAAAGAAGTACACAAGGGAGGGACAGGAAATGTAGAGTAGTTCATCTAGATTTTCTAGTTTCCCTGTCACGTTAGATGACTGACTGGGTAAATTACTCTGATTACTCTGTTTTGTTGACCTTGTATATGTGCTATTTAAGTACACTGAGAAGGTGGTATTGGAGCGCCCTGCCATGCTGCATGCAGCCAGGCCTCAGAGTGGAGCCTGAGAGGAACAGGTAAAGGAGAACAGAGAACAAAGGTGAAGAAAGAAAGGAGAAGGATGTTGGAAGTGGCTGAGGAACAGGACGCAGTGCTATCGGACAGCAAGAGACATGTAGGACCCAGTGGGGTGATAGGCTTCAAAGGACACCCTGGAAGACTACGAACACATTCAACACAATCAGGCGTGCATAGATTGTCTCAACAAAAGAGAAAAGAGAAAGCCAAATTTAATGTCTTTAAAAGCCTTCTCTCCTATCTCTCCTCCCATCAGATAGTTTTTAATAATTCATTATGGTATAGTTCCCTCACCTTTTGGTCCTTGCCCATTGATGAAATGGCACGTATCCCATTTTGCAAAAACCTTGGCCACATTTTTTTAGGGCATTAGCTGCACTCACAGGCTTGACCTTCTGCTTATCTTACACACCATAGCAGCACAAAAAAAGAACATCTTAATTATACAAAATAAGCAGAAATTCAATGCATTTGATGCTTACAGAAATGAGAGATCTGTGGTTTTACTCTCTATGAATAATCAAGAATTGCTAGCCGGTTTAATACAAATGCATATTTTATAAAGTAGTATTTGTTATAAAAATTATAATCCAAGAAAGCTATGAGTGTGAGTTAGGAACATAAGCTGTGTAAAAGCTTTTCACATGGGCAGCACAATAAAACTTCCCTCACACGGGGAATAATTAAGTCAGAAGACAGTGCATTCACAATTTGCAAAGCATGTTCAGTGTCTTCATTATCATTTTAATTAGCAAATATTAATGTAATCTGCAAATACAAGGGGGAAAACAATTAAAATTACTAAGTTTAAGGAGTCCTTCATGACCTAAGCTAAATTGAGACAAATGTCTTACTAATCGATACTGGTCACCAACTTTCAGGACATTCATTTCCATTTACTGTTAGAACTTCCAAGCATGTTATCAAATTTAAGAATGAATTAAGGCTCCCACAAGCTACATCTAACCTCTGATGAAGGCAATGGTGAATAAAAATGGATTAGCATGCTCCTCTCCTCTCCAGTTATCAGTTCAGACTGATAGTGATCAAGTGACCGTGGCAGCTCAACCTCATTCAGATTCCATGCCTGCTGCTGTGGCAATAACCCAGGGACATGCAGAACACGTTGACCTCTCATTTTTGGTGGATTCCTGGACCTTCTGTATTTAAGATATGCTGGATGGAGCCATAGCCTTTTTGAACTCAACAGCAGCTCCCATTCATTTCACTGGGACTAGGATTCACACCCTGACTCAAACAGATTTCCTTTTGGGTGCTTGTTCTTTTTCTGCTCTGCAGAGAATGTACTATGGCCTCCCATATAAAAGATTCAGAAGTCTAAAAGAAGCTGCCTCCTAAAAACTATAACCCTTTCTCATTCTGATTTTCTAAATCAGAATCGTCTAAATTTTACCTTCTAAAGGTAAAATAATAATTAACTTGTCCAATACACTTACAGGATTGAATATCATGGAGTTGTAAAATATTTTCATTGTCTATAAAAGCTATTATTTGAATGAATTTAATTCCTGAAAATAATAATTGCAATTTTATAAAGAAGAATAAATAGCAGAAAGTGGAAGCCTGATAGTATTTCTCATGACTGACAGTGCTATAACTGATCAGAAACAACTTTTACAGAGAGTTAATTTTTTTGTTAGCTTATTTTGCAAGTTTGCATCTATTATAGATAGTACAGAGAGAGAGGGGAAGACTCTGGGGAAAAAGCACCACTACCACTGAGACCCAACAATGCCATTAAATATTTTGTCAACTAAGACAGTTTAAAGCAGGAGTCCCTGTAAAATATAATTTTATCACACAAGTATTTTTATCGCACAGCAAGTATTTTGCAAAGCAGATACAGGCCAAAGCATTTTAAAATACAGACTGGAAATACATACCTGGCTTTCACATAGCTACTAAGTGTTAATGTAATAGCTTCAGCAAAATCAAGTAAACCTCTAGCTCTGTAACTCTTCTACACTCACAAATGTTCATTTCACAAATCTTTCCCTTTTCTTTTTCCATGCACATACAAACACAAATAAACTACTTCTTCCTCAGGTATCCCAGGCAAAATTAAACCTTTGGGGGACTCTATTACAAACACACACAAGAAAATTTCCTTTTAAGTTAAAGAGAGTGAAGGCTTGAAATTAATCTGAAAAATTTTCTTGCTTGTATACATAACAGTTTTCACTGCAATCAAGCATGATTTTGAGGCCAGCTCACTGCTCTCTCCACTGCAGACATGACAGAAATTAAAAAGAATACAGTGGTCATTTAAACAGTAGCACACTTTTAAAAGAGACTTTGCTCAGAAACATTGCTTGCTTTAGCTTTTACACTGGGCAGGTTGGTAGAAAAGCAGTTATGTGAGATCAGAGACAGAGAAGTCAACTGGTCCATTTTGCTTGATAGCAGCTCTTACCTCTTGTGTTTTCACATTTATATATCCATAATGAGTTCTCAGAGGCTGCCTTTGGCCGTTAGAAAATGGTATCCATTTGACACTGGTTTGTCCAAAGCAGTTTAGGATCAAAGGGAAAGTTACTTCATTTGTGAGACGAACAATAATCAGACAGAGGAATGCTGCAATGAAACTCACAGCAACAACGGACTTTCTCTGTAATGAAAACGAGAAAGAAATTCAATTATTAAAATTAAGAATTGGTTTTAATAAAAAATATGTATCTTCTATTGTAGGATGAAGGGAAAACACTTTAGAAAGCTTTACATGAAATTATTTTTATGGTAGTTACCTGCTGCAGGAACACAAGGAGACAGGAGACAAAATGAAACATCATTTTGTTTCAATAAATTTGCATTTCAGAGGTTTTGAGAATTTCTTTTAGAGCGGGTTGGAAATGAATCAGTTTTGCTCCAAAAAAGCCCCCAACCCAGCTTTTTTTTTAAGTTTCAAAAAAACCTATCAGTTTTAAAATGTATTTATTTGGAATAAAGATTTTTATGTAAACAACCACACCAGAGTCTCCATTCAAAACCATCAGTGCTCTAAATAAATGAAAAATACACAAAGTGAAAATGCCATTTACAGCCATACCACACAAAATTTATGGTGAAGATGATCACGACAGATTGTGTTTATTGTGCATTAATTTTAAATCATTCCCATGCAACAGAACTCATACTCTAACCTTAAAGATTTTAGAATAAAACATTGGTGAAGTCAGCACAACATTCTGCCTTATTCCCAGTTCAGGAATTTACAGAGCGAGGCATTATTATCTCGGACAAGACGACCTCCATTGTTAGTAATGTGACAGTTCTGAAGCCTGTATCTAATTAGCCTTTGCTTTCCATCTCTAACCTATCCAGTTGGTTGGACTGGTTAATGTAAGCATGGAATGATATCAACTTTTTCCTGGGTAACTCCCCAGTCTGCAAGAGCAAAACTTGTAAGTAATACAATATTACCCTTAGTTGTAGCTATTTTTTAAATACTGCAGTCAATTACTTCTAGACAAATTACTTAAGATCAAAATATCTTAGCTGGCATATGTAAAGATTCTAGGTATCATACTCTATTGTAAAGGCTATTTTTAAATATTCCCTGAGGGAATGGAACAATGATCATTTACAGGTGTTTTTACCAGACTTTAATTACATTCTATCTTTACCTAATTTGCCACAGTTTAATCACCCTACTGAATGTAATTTCATCTCTCTAAATAGCAATACATACAGAAAACAGAGGAGGAAAAAATTATTTGCCTAAGGGCCTGCATAAGTATATAATAACACCTAATGCTGGATGGCAGAATCTGATCACCCAATTCCTGCCTACAAATACCACCAACTAACAGGAACCAGGAAAGCACACCTTTAAGGCAGCTTTTGTACATGATGGCAACAAGACGGCATGTGCTGCAAGGGCAATGGAGGGGTGAAAGGTGATCTCTGATTGCAACCATATAAGATAAATCTCTTCTTTGTCTGAAGGTTCATTTGACAGTCTGCAGAACCTAAAATTCAAAACGTCTATCTGTTTTGTTGTATTAGGAGGCTGCGATTTATAAGATAAAAGCAACAAAAGACCAAGATGGAAAACTTGGGTGAATGAAGCCACTGTGAGGGAAAGGGAAGAGGATGATCAAGAAGGACTGTGGCGGTGGGATTCAGTGAGGAATCTTAGCTAATGGCTGTGCAATGTAAAATTAAACCCAGAAAATCTTCAGAGGGCAGCGCAGCGCAGCAGCCGCAACCCAATCAGAGCTTTCAGAATTCATGGAAGCCACTGCACTCTTCATCAACTGCATTATAGCAGATTTACATTAAATTGCAATAAACTGGCTGGGGAGCACTTCTGTGTCACTTCTCTTTGTACCAGATGGAATCAGAAATGTTTAGCTATATATCAGGGCCTTGAAAGTGTTAAGAGCAGCCAAGATGTGCACTGCAAGTGATAATCATAAAGCAATAAGAAGGAACATGGATTAGTCATATAATTTATTGCAGATCTGAATAAAAATATTGCAAATATTTAAAGGGGAATCTATAGTCTCATTCCACTACATGGGCATGCTTCAATCAAAACGTCCACAGCAGGAAGCAGCAATACTTCCCTGTATGATACCACTACCTGATTTCCACGTATTCTATCTTCCTGGTTTGTTGAATACCATTTTTTACTACTTTTATTTCGTGCAGACATGTTCTGAACTTGAAAATGTTGCAATCAACTTTGTGTGCTTCTCACAGGGAGCTGTTCTAAAGAGCCTCTGCCCCTAGAAGAATTGAGACCACGTAGCTAGATTTCTTAGTCTTCATTAGGATGCCATCTAATTTTTATACTCCTTCTCTTTGAACACATTGTACTACAGGAGAGAATGTGCAAGGAGAGAAAGGAATTTTTACAACAGCAAGAAATCAAGGCATATGTTATAATTGTTTTGGAAAAGAAAATCTAGCAATATGCAAACACAATGCCTGCTTATCAACTTGCACAAAGGAAGCTTGTGTTAAGGATTCAGTTCCCCTGTAGTTTTTGTTAAAGGCATGAGATTCCACAATAGGCATTCTCAAGGGGAAAGACTGTTGCAAATTGGAATTTCGGTGGCTCTATAAATTTCACTGTAAAAATATTAAAAAACAACAAAGCATCTACTTATCATAATTTTAGCCTTCTTAAGCATCAAGTAAGACAGTCTGCTCAGTGGCCAAGAGTATTCTAAAGGGCAGCTCTAAAAATAATTTGTTCCCCTTAAGTTCTTCCCTCCTTTACCTGCTCAAAAAAAAAAAAAAAAGCCACCAAAAAAACCCCACCCAAAAACCAACCAAAAAACCACTAGGCTTTATTTGTCAGTAGGTGCTTCTTGCAAAATCTCCCTTTCTGCAGATAAATGGTTTTTGTTATCTTTCCTCTGATGAAACTTAAAATTTACCATTGGAGACTCCAGGAATTCTACATGACACTAGGATATGACAGAGGATATACGGGGGTGAATACCAGACTCTAATTTGTCTCAAAATTTGTCTGCATCAACATTTTAAGTACTTATACATCCTAACATTTGGGAGAGCTAAACTAACATTAATTAGCAAGTCTGCACAGAAACAAATCTTATTCCTTCTTAATTTTCAGTTCTCATGAATGTAAATAGTCTCTTAACAAAAGAAATGTTTCTCTAACACGGAAACATCCCCTGTATAAATCTCAGTGAATCTTTATATTGTTCTAGCTAATCTAGTGTAGATATTTTGATGTTGCTGACATCTAAATAAAAAATGCATATTCAGTTATAAACATTTTTATACATAGCCAGTAAGGAGTAAACAATAAGACGTATTTTAAACAGCTTCTTAGATGGACGCCTTGCATGGTGTATTAGCTTTTGTAACATTTTATTTCACTCACTATAATACCTGACTAGTCTAGAAGCCAGTTGCAAGAAGAAAATTACCATACTTATGAATACAGGATTCTATAACAGAAGAGCGATGGAGATTAATATCTGTTAATGACACTAAGCCTAAGCAGACGCTCATTCAGGGTTAAAAAAAAAAAGAAAAAAGAAAAAAAAAACAGATAAAAGTGGACACACTCCAGATCAGGGTATATGAAGTACAATACCTGGGACCCTGCTGGGCAGAAAACACACACTACAACTAAACAGTTTCTTCTCAACTCTTTTTCTCAATCCCCACAATAATATAATCCCAGTTTCAGTTATTTTTCAGACACCAGGCTCATTCTGTCTGGTGTGTATATCAAAATCAATAAGCAGTAGGCATGATTCACACTTCTAAGGCTTCAATTTATATTTATATTGTTAAAATAAGAATCGAAATAAAATCAAGAGTGTCATACTACTATGCTGGTTAGGATTTCATGAAAAACGTCATGGAAATAAAACAATAATAACAGTACTTTTATGGGAGGTGTGGGTGTGTATGTGTATATATATTTATATATATATTTGGCAATGTGGTCCCTAACACTATTTATAACCTTCATATAATCTGGTTTTGGCTATTTACCAGTGCCAGGGTGATTCATTAGCTTCAGTTTGGCAAGAACTTGACAGTCTGAACAAGTTTTAGTCATTTTTCTTTCATAATCCGTTACAAAGTCTGGAGATGACAAGACCATTTTTTATAGTTCAGTAATGCCTGACAGAATAATAAGATACAAACATTTTTTGGTGTTGTATACAGCTGCCTACCAGGGAGGAAGAAAGGAAATATTTTCAGCATAAGAAAATAATTTCATAAGGTGTAAATTCTACTGAGGTATGTAGTAAGTATCTTTATTCTACCTTCTAGCCCAAGAGCAACACCCAGCCACTTAGAATGTATTATATGACAGAAACTATCAAACCACTTTACAAACAGTAATAAATTACCATCCTAGTGACAGTAACAGTAAAAACCCATTTCACAGATGCATAAACTGAGGCTGAAAGCAACTTCCCTAAGATCACAAAGAAATCAACAAAAGCTACTCCTACACTTTTATTCTAGAACTATGCTTTTTCTCAGGTTTATTGTTTCTATATAACAAACTGCCTGAATTTGTTAAGTGCCAAAGTTGAATATGATATTATGGAAGACTCTAGTAAAGAATCCTTGCAACCAGTAAAGCTCCATGCCCCAAACAGTAATTGCAAATAAACCTTTTTTCAGAAATTGACTTTTTACAGTATTCATTTTTTCTGTTATTTTCATGGCTACATAACAACACTGTGCTTGGAAGGACAAATCAATGGTAAAGACCTACATGAGGGCTGTGTGTCTCTTAGATGACACAACATGCAGTAATATTGTATTAGTTTCACCATACCTACCTTTACGAGCATACTGAATAACTCAATCACTTTTTTAATATCTCTGCACATTATACTACCTTTATTATAGGACTGATGCAGGGTTTCAGGTTTTTTACTCAAGTATAATACCAACTGAAAACAATAATGGCTTCACTTACTGAGTTTTTTCATTTTTTAGACCACTATATGTTAAAAATAGTTGTATTTAATTTTCTCTTTTATAGTCTCGATCATCCTCGTCGAATGCTGCTTTCTGTTAGAACAGAGCATAAAATGAAATTCTTTCAGCACACTAGTTCAGTGTAGCTTCCTGATTTCACTGGTATTGGAAACAAACATGCCTTCCAGCTATTTCTTTTGTCCTGCGCCTCTCCCTAACAGGGCTGCTGGAAGGATACTCAGGCAGGGGTCCTAGAAGTTTTCAAAGAGGGACCAAGACTATAGAGCAAAGATCCTTTTAGAAATAGACATGTGTCAAACCACATTTGCATAAAATCGGTAGCTGAAGATTTACTTTCTTCTCCTCCAGAAGTGAAAGTTAACCTGAATATGTTCAAAGGCTCCACAGGAGATGGTGGTCAATGTTTCTCTCTCAGGAGAAGAGAACAAAGCAGGTAAGGGCTTATATCAGAAGTAAGATCTGATTTGGGTTCAAAACCCAGTAAAATTAAGATTAAAGCTTTTTTTTTTTAAAGAGCACTTTGCTAAACTGGAATGCAAGCAGGGTGGAAGCTGAGGAGTAAGAACAGAAATAAAGTTCAGTGATGGAGAAGCAAGACAAGAAATGCAGCATACATAAAAATAGATAGAAAAGATGCAATGAAAGAAACACATGACTTTTAGCTTTCTGTATGGCCTGGAAAGCATTTCTTCTAAGAACATACCCTGAATCAGGACTGTGTTCACAGCTTATGATGTTTAAGAAAGCATGAGTAGAAGACACACTACTTCTCACATGCCTCCTCTGTAGAAGCTCTAGCCTATTTTACAGCTAAGACAGCTGAAGAACTCTCAAGAACAAAACTCGTTGTACCTCTTTTATTGCCATTTTTTGAAAACTTGTTACACGATTCAATTTTCACCATGATTCACAATGCAGTCCCATATGAATGGTGGCATATCAAGGTTCATTACAGCTCCACATAGTGTTTTTCACAGCAAAATAAAACATATTCGAACATCTCCTTCATTAAAGCAAAAAATCGGCAGAAATTGCTCAGGCTCACTGGGGTAAGACATGAGCAATGAACAAAAACAGGAATCAGCACAGTATTGTCCAAACAACTGATGAAGCAGCAGCAGTCTGTATTAAAAGCCTTCGCTGCTTACATATAGGAGGATTATCTCTACTGACATTTAGTCTCAGGTAACTGCATAACTTTATTGCATACAGCATTCCTATCAGAAATACCACACGTATTTGGGTAATAATATGAAATTATGTAAGGTGAAGAACTTCAACGTTTCAAGGAGTAACTCTTGAATTATTTTGAAGGTCCCCCGTATGCTATAATGCATAAGAAGTTACTACACTAGAAAAGTCCCAGTGATTTTGAGCCCTTCAAGTTGCAAAGCTTTGCCAAATTTCAGGAATTAATTTGTGTCACTACTCCCTCTTCCCCTAAATCCAAAGCCTGATAAGGAGAAGCATTTTTTTTGTCTGGAGATATTCTTACCCCTTAAAGTGATTTCAGGCTTTCCAGCACTTTTGAGTTTTTCACATCCTATAGCAATTGTTCCTCCCACTCCTTTCCTGCTTTATATTTCCTTCAGCAGCCTACTTCTGGCCTAGGCTTCCCTACACAAACAGCCTCTACTCCCAAAAAGGCACAAACACATCATTAGCACCGCTCCGATTTCCACAAACCACAGTACCACAAGGCAACCTAAGCTTCTGAGCAAGGCATGCCTTCTGCTACTTCATTTTATACTGCAACTGAAAGCTGTCCAGTAGCTTAAAAGACCTAGCCCATTAGAATGCCCACGGCAGAGAAACAGACTTTAAATAAGGTTGTTGATTTTTCATTCCATAAGATCTGTTAAGAATATTTAATCTAAAACTGTTGTTACTGATTCATCGATGTCCTTCACGACTAGGGTGAACTTCGTCAGTAGCTGTAGACGCATATTATATAAATACTAATGTAGTCTCTGCATGATAAAGTAGCATTTAAAAGGAAAAAAAGCCTCTGCAGTACAGCTCTCAAATAGTGCTTTTATTTTTTTTTAACTCTGGATTATTGCCCAGCTCTTCTTATCAATAGCTTGGCAAGCTTTCAGACACACACAGTCTGACGTACGCTTCCCTATAATAGAACTGCTGGTACAAGAATTTGTGATCTTTCAACCTGGCAGTTGGTTGTTACTACTTATTGAAGTACCACCTGATTGTAGCTATTTTTCACCTGCTGAGAAAAAGTTCAAAGAAAAAACCACCCATCTGTGACTATTAACTCTTACTCTGCCAGATACACCTCACATAGATGACCTCCCTTCTCTATAGAAATACACAAAGATTCGTGATAGACAAGATCATAAGAATGAATCCCTAATTGAGCCATTTTCACAAGCATTCTGCCAGACACCCTATAGCTGCCAACATTTTCAGAAAAATGCCTTTCAAAAAGTTGATTCTTTCAACCAGAAATAGACTCAAAAATGCATAAACCAGGAAAAAAAAAACAACAACAACAAGAAAAAACCCCATAGATACATCAAGAAAGAGCCTTAGAAAACAAAATACCAGCAGACCTCTGGTCTGCAGCTCGCTGTATATGAAAAAAGATGTAGTTATTAAAAGACTATTAAAATTTCTTTCATATGAAATATCAGAAATACTCCATTTTTTCTTTCAAAAATTCACATGATAACCACATACCTATATGTTTAGCAAACACTACACTGGGATGTAAGCTCTGGAAGTACTAACTTCTAGACAAGAAAAAAATCAAACAAATAAAATTAAACATATGACAGCAGCCCAGGGGCAGAAGAAATGAACGTAAATAAAATGTTATAATGATCCTACATTCTCAGTTTTCTCAGGCTGCACATCTGTGAAGAAAATGTCTTTTGCTGGAAACCCTCACTTGCCTGCAGCTCATTTCTACCTGCGGGGGAAAGTTGATACTACAGAGCAAAAACTGCATAACCAGAAATTCACACAATTGAAATGTAATTGCCTACCACCATCTGGACAAACCCAAACTTCCTCCATTGAATTTTCCTCTGTAAAGATCACCGACTGCCACGCTGGACTTGAAGCTAACAAAAATTGGCCCCATGTCTCAGTTTCCTTCTAAAGGCCAGATAACACTGGAAGATAAAAGAGATGCTGCCCAGTCTGTCAATTGGCAGGACTCTTGCTCTGGCCCCTCACACAAGCTTCATCCCACACTGATGTTTTGGAGTCAGCACTTCTGGAAAGTTGCTCTAGGTGCTCTCTGTCCCACAGTGTGTGCAGCGCACCTGCTGTTCAGCAGCATGAAAAGAGAAGCAGGTGGACATTATTCATTTTAGTCTTGTGTTAGGCACCTTAACACAATGCAGATTAATGTCTTGTTCCAGTGGCGGGGATGCAAACAGTGTTAAGTCTGAGGAGGCATATGGGCTTTTTCAAGGTCTGGCCAAATGGTTGGGTCTGCTCTGAAATACAAGAAGATAAAAGTACTGAATACATGGGTTAAAGACCTCTTTCACGGCCACCAGGCAAAAGTCAAAATTCAGTGAGCAGAAAGACAAGGGTTTTTTTTCAAACAGGTCTTCCTCCCAAAAAGGAGGACCATTGTGATTTAGAGAGAAGCTATTCTTAAGCAGAGATGATGCTCTTCAGTCAGCTTGCAGGAAGCCTTTTGTCCCTTGAGTTGTGTAGTTTCCTTCCTTTTTTTTTTTTTTTCCTTTTTTTGAATTTGATCAAGACAGTCTCCAGCACAGCTGTAGCCATGTTGTTCTTGGTTGGCAGGAGGCAAAAGCAGCCTCCATGGACAGCCTTTTACATAAACCAAGCAACCTGGGCTCTAAATTGTTATGGCAAGGCCCTTTCCCTTTAGACGACAGAGAAATCTCCCTGTTTTCTTTGGACATACCTGCTCTAGCCTACCTCATCCATACATAGTTGCCACATATGTCATGAGAAAAGTAAAATGTATCATTCATTGCCTCCAAGCATTGTCTGCCTCTGGGACATGGAGTAACATTTCAATAGACACAATCATTTATGGCCAATAAAAACCAAGACCTAATGACAGAGAAGTCTAGGCTGAGACCAGCTCTTTTGTAATGGGAATTTTAAAATTTTCTGCCATATAGCTGAGGACATACTACTTTTAGTCAGGAAAACACACTCTTGCTGTTTAATTCTCGTTGTTTTCTTTATGCTGTTTTCTCTATTTGAAGTTTAGAAAAAGGGGCTTTGGAAAGTATTGATAAAGAAGCCAGACACCAGTGTGGCAAAAGAGATCTTCAAAGCCAAGATTTAGATCTAGATGCTAAACTATTTCTGTGGCATACAACCCTAGGGCAGCAAACTTTTGAGCAAATGGAGGCATGTGAAGGATGTGGTATTTGCTGGGATGGTTGTATTAGGGTTCATTCTCTCTGATTAGTTCATTTTCCAGTGCAAGAGCAACAAGCCATCTGTAGGACATGCACTGAATTCATTTCTAGGGTGGGTTTTTTAAGGGGTTGTTTTTGGACAAAGATTCACAGAACTCAGCAAGGCGGTTTTTCTAGTATACATTAACAATCGTATTATTATCACAGGACTACAGCACAGAGCTTTCCATCTAGCGTGTAGGTCGACCATGTTGAACACTGTACGCTCATAGCAGCAGACCCAACAATTTTATGATCCAAATGAAAAACAGGAGGCAGGCCCACGTTTTAAATCTCATCTGTAGGAGGGGCTGCGCTGAGCATCGGTACTGACACAGATGGGCAAACGGCCTGGACTTCTTTGGCAGAGACTTTCCTTTCAAGCACTGGCATGGTCTGGCCCTGCTTTACTCGCTTATGTGGATGCAATCACAGGAAAATGTTGCAAACCAGCAGGAACTTAAACAAAACTTCTTGCCCATTGAGTATAGCTGTATTCCTTCTACATTTAGGACTCTGATCATTATTCATCTTTGCGTAACATGAGCAAGAGGTTATCAGAAGTTGCCACATGGGAGACTCTCCAGACAGCAAAGAATATGCAGCATTATAGTTACAGAGCTTAATGATTGTTCACATATGGCTCAAGAAGTTGATGACATATCCCTCAGTTGACCAGGGAGCTCCTTAAATCAGGGCACTGAATCTCAATAAAGACACTGATCGAGTCAGTAGCCTCAATTTAATTATGAGCTTTATTGATCATGTCTTCTCTTCAGAAAAAAAAAGGAAAGAG
>JAOXNO010000004.1:21918096-21961112 GCA_028565335.1 Limnodromus scolopaceus
GGAAAGGAAGAGGGAAAGGAAGAGGGAAAGGAAGAGGGAAAGGAAGAGGGAAAGGAAGAGGGAAAGGAAGAGGGAAAGGAAGAGGGAAATAGAAATAAAAGAATAAAAGAAAAAAGAAGAAAAAGAAAAAAGAATTAAAGAAAACGGTGTCTACAAAGCACTGAGCTTGTGGCAAGACCTAGCGGAACACTGCAAAATAGACTCCTCGGCTGTTCTGACAAATCCACAGTGGACAATCTTTGCCTTCTGTGCTGACCTCTTACCTCTAGAAATTAGGGAAATAATTTTATGTGAACTAGTTTTCATCAGAAGGAAGCAAAATACAATTTTACATTTACAATAAAATCCATGATCTGAGACCTATTTTGTGAAAACACACGGTTGAATGGGGTACCTGCAGTGGAATAGCACCCAAAAGCCACTACCAGGAGCCAATCTCCATTGTGCTAAAAGCTATAAATTCTTTGGCTTCATTATTTCTGCAGAGCATCTCAATTGGAGCTAGAGGAAATCATAAAAATTGATAGTTTTCCAAAAGAAATTCTTTCAAGCAGTAAAGTTTAATCTCTCTCTGATCTGTTATCCTGATAGAATAGTACAGGGATAGTAACATATATATCCTACACAAACACACTTTCTATCATCATATCACACTCCTCTCACACTGGGTGAGCTAACTGAATTGAACTTGACCTTCAAAGCCCTTGGAATGCAACAAAATATCTCTGTTTTCTGACATTTATGGGTGGCTTTTCTGCATGGCTGCTTTTATTGCCTAGAAAATAATGGTGAAAGCTGTGTGTACAAACCTACTATAAACACTGACAAATCACATGAAAAGAAGACAGATTTATTCAGTGTAGATTACTGCAGAGCTAATCTAATCAAATCCAAGATTTACATTTTTAAAGCAGATCAAAAATTCATAGACTTAGCATTTTGATACAATAGATATATATTACAGTTTTATTTTAATCTGCAAGTGTAATTGAATGGATGTGGATTTTTTGTGCTTTTATTTTTGCTTAAAAAGGCATTATGTGTTTCATATGAAAATGCATCATTGAATTAGCACATGCACAAGGAAAACCCTATGGAAAATTCATACGGAAGATTATCAATCTCTGTCTAATAAAGCTTAGATAAAACCACATTTGGTCACAAATCTATATTAAATACTAAAAGTGCTAGATGTGAAAAGGGAAATATATCCTATTCGTGGCCTCCTTAAACTTAAAAGAAACTGCTCCTAGCCACACTACCAGAGCTGATTCAGAACATTTTGATGGAAGAACTGAGACACAAATGTGCACCTGGCCCAGTTTTCCATCCTTTATTCCATGAAATTCAGAAGGACTGTCAAGTGTCAGAAACTACTCCAAACCCCTGTTCCCTTCATGCACGTTTTACTTATTTGCATGCAAGAAACAAACAAAAGTAGTAAAAAAACCCCAAAACATTCAAACTGAGAACATTTTTGTATGGTTGTAAATGAAAATTACAGTGGCAACACTAGCTCATAGAGTCTGTGGACTGTTCTCTAGAAGATGAGATGGGCTCATGATACAAAGGATGCACCTCTGCTATGGGAGGAACACAGATGACCTTGGGCAAGTCACTGCTACTCTGTCCCTCATTTGCATTGTCTGTAAAAGTACCCCAACATCCACCAGGGCATATTGTTTTCAAACAACAGCAAAGCTTGACCCAATTAGAAACAAGTATTTTCACTAAGTATTTTAGGCAAAGACATAATCTACTGTCTGGGTACTGGGTTCTGTGCCAGCAACACCTAGCTACTCACACTGAACAAAAACAACTGTTGAGTCCTGTTCCTCCCTCATTTAAAGCTACTTCTAATTGATTTAAAGGAGAGCAAGAGAAAGGCAGAAGAAAATCAAGTTTGAAAAGAATCGGTAAGAAGAATATTACTATAAAATTTTATTTTTATTCCTTCCCAGTGCCTTTGTGTATCAGTTACTCAATTTGCAAACTCAGGATCCCTCATCTCTCACTTGAGTCAAGTCTGGCGTCACCAAACCCAGCTCCTGAACGCTCTTGTCAAGGCCTGTGGGGCTAAATACTGCACCTTTGTAGCTTACAGCCATAAGGAAACTTCCTTAATTAACAACTGTGCAAGCCTTGACCTGGATATGAAAGACAAGTTCGTCAGTTTTGCTGCTGAGGCAGGAAGCAGGTTCTGCCCACGGGCTTTCTGGAGGATATAAATATCTCCCACACACTAACAGCCCAGAGGCTTTTTATTTCCAATTCTCTTTAACACCACTCTGGTCTAGAGCAGTACAATAAGGCCTCTCAGACCCTAATAAACTCATTGAAATGTCCCAGAGGTTACAAAAGACTTTTCCTTTCCATCAGAGAAGCTGCCAGAGACACCAATGATATTAAGTAATGTGCCCCGAGATCCTTTGGAAGGAACAGGCAATGCTAAGTTTTCCAAAAGTTCATTTAGAACCAGAATAAAATTATGCTTCTTTCAGAATAAAATAATGCTTCTTTCTAAAAAAGAAGCATTATTTTTAATGTTGGATTTTCTAGGATTTATGCTATTCAAAAAGTATGTATAATGAATGCAGTGATGTTACTCATACATCTACTGTTTCATCTGTTTTCAATATTTTCCATTATTTTTCTCAAAGGTCTTCATTTTTAGGTAATGGCTATCAGTTTTTATCTCTAGCTTTACCCCAGTGCTGCTTAAACAGCAGTTACCAATAAAAGAATGAATCTGGACAGGACAGAGTATCCCACTGTCCTGTGGCCACATGTGACCAACCACTTTTCATGGTGCCTATGTTTTCTATCAGAATATTTGTGTTTGTAGTAGTTTGTACAGTCATTACAAGTTAAGAGAGTTTATGATCTGTTCCAATTACAAGTCATAAAAATTACTCCAATGCTCTTGAAAAAGCAGCATAAGATTTTCTCAGTGAACCTCTAAGTCTTCTAGCCATAAATCTCAGCAAATAACACTGTTTGTTTAATTTAACACTGCTATACAGATTAACGAGACAAGTTGTCCACTAGTCAGGGGAGGAACACAAAGATCCGTCCTAACTTATTTCATTTCCAGGTTTATTCATTGTGTTATATAATGTGACATTCACACATTACTGAATAAGTTAAGAGAACAAAATGCACATCACTAGTCAGCTGATCATTTTTCATTTGATTCTAGATGCCAAAATTAATGATGCCCTTCCTTTTTCATTAGATCTCTCTTTCATACTTTGTTTCATTAAAACAGAAACAGAGTACGTGAGTATTCAGAACATTTCTCTGCAATTTCCTTGCTTCTGCACATGTAACTAACCCCAGAGTGCTAGAAAATAGATTTAATCAGTTTAAACCTTAGGTCTGTTGGGACTCCAACAACTTTTTTGGCTAGAAGATCCAACTTCAGATGTTAATGTTCCAAGACATTAAATCCTGATATTTTCAATTTCTCGTTCTTAGTTATTCAGCATTCACCACAAATGTCACCAGCCAAGTTTCAGCTGGTCTTAGTCCATTTCCTCTTGCCTGAAAGGTTATTACCTCATTGAGTGCCACAACATCTAATTTTATACCCTCTGATCATTCTTAGATACTCTAATTCTCCAAGAAGTCACACAATACTCTCCATTTTGCTGTGCTGGATACTGCCTCTGCTTCAACAACTTCTTGCTACCAAACAAGACTGTTTTCAAATTCTCGTCTTTTATTGACCTTAAGGAATCGCCATCTTTAATTCTTTAATCCCATAGTTTTTCTGCAGTTATGCCCCAGATTCCCACTTAAGCCTTAAACCTTCCTGCCGGTTTCTCCTTTTGTAACTGTTTTTAAGAATCTTGTACTTAACTGTTCTTCATTTACATACACTACTCTGTCTAGCTGACTAATTCCTTCCTGAATTCCCTCTCAGAACATCATCTTTCATCTCATATTATTATTCTTATCATATTAAATATCCTTTCTCTTTCTGGAAACAAAGTCACTTTCCCTCTGCAGACCCTTTCTTCATGCACCCCTTTTTCCTGTAGTAGTTTGGCTTTTGTTTTTCTGTTATGACACCACTGCTGTGATTACTCTAATGGCCATGGGCTGCTGTATTTCAGCCCTGTTAATACTTTAAGTCTTTGTTACCGAGATCCAGATGTTTTGATTGCTGTTGTATTAAGAAAAAGAAAGTACTGTTCCATGTAGGCCCTGTGAAGTACACTCTACAGCAAGAAGTACACAGTTGGAAGTACATAATACTCCAGGAAAAGAATGTGCTTTGGGGTATTACTAGGGACACCACCTTTTCATAATGTATTTGCCTTAAAAGTATTAATCTAAATGAAAGGCCAGTAGACTAAAAGCAGTTTTCTAAACATAATGCATTTAATGTATCTAATTAGTCCTATCCATTCTCAGAAACTGACCTTTGATGTATCTCCTTCTCAGCCAGTTTTAGCAAGCTAACCGAACCAAATTCTTGTATCTTCCAGTGAGAATGTCCTTCATTTTCCTGACACGTGAGCTTCTCAATCCCTGTTCTTCTGCTTCTACGTCTTTTTCTTTGACTAGGGGTATTGCACTCATAGAGCAGTATGTCTGTCAAAAGGGATCTCATTAGTGTGCGTGTATCAGCTATGAGACTTCTTTAAACTCAGGTATTTTATGGTGCGATTTCATTTAGATTCCTGATCATCTTGTGAGTAATGAGTCCTGATGACTCAAAAAAGATGATTTGATGACAAAAAGGATTTCAGAAAAGCTCAGGTCTCAGTAACGCCAGGCAGGACAGAAAAGGCTGCAGCAGCCAGAATAATAGGAGCTGTTGGGTTTAGAGTCAGATTTTGGAAAGCACTCTCCCCTTTCTGACAGAGAAGTTAAAAAATTGGGTCTTGAAAACAGCATCTCAATCTATTTGTAAGACTTTAGACACTACTTCAAAATGAGCTTGCAATAGGCACTCTTAACTCACATTACTTAAGAAGTATCTCAAGGAAACACACTGTGCACAGGCTGTACCACGGCAGAAAACCTACCACAGTCACATCACTTTATATAAGAATATTATTATGCTTTTAAAGAGTTAAGAGGAATTTTCACACTAAATGATTTAGCTTCTCAAATTTTGACCAAGATTGTACCAAGGAATGTCATATGTTGTCCACAGAAGGGTAAAAGTGTACAAAGCATTAGAGGATGAAGTAAAGTATTAGCATTACACACGTTTTATTTCATTCTTCCACCTTTTTTTTTTATTCAGCACCAGAGCTGTCATCTCCTAAAAGCCTCATACTGTCACCTCAGAGACAGCAGCTGACATGTCCCTTTAAAGTGAAAGGAAAAAGAGATTTTGTGACATCATAAAACTGGAGATGATAAAAGCAGTTTAAATAACAGTAAGTACAGGAAGACATTTGCTCCTCATCTTTCACTTTTGTCTCTTCTTGCTACTGGATGCTCACAGAAATAGAGAAGTAATGCAACTTCGTCTCTTACACCCAAAGTACTTCCCTTTGGTCATCCAAAGACTGCTGAAATCTGTAGGAAAGCTCTGTATTGGGTTAGAATCTCAGAGTTTTCTCTGTCTTCCCTGACCACAGGATAGATTGCCTACATGATAATAGAAAAAGTCATGGATAAATTGCTGGACTATTTTACTGCACAGAGACCTAGGAGACGGGAAAATTAGGAAGGTCCTAACAAATCAACTATGCAGAAAAAAAAAAAAACCCAAATGTACAGCAGTTAAACAGCCAGTTCTGGTACACAAGCTCAGTTAAAGAATCTTCTCTGCACCGCGAAAAAAATAAAGGACCTTAAAAGACATCCTTCCCCATCTGCAGAAAAATCATGCCGTAGCAGGCTACACTGCTGACTAGGGTGAAATGTTGGTATTCTATTACACAGGGTAAATGGTTTGCTTCTGTTTTAACCACATTATAAACCCAATACAAGCGCAAACAAAGCTGCTCTTAAGAATCAACAAGGTCAATAAGCTGGACTAAAAGCCCATCAAAATTTGTATCAGAGGGAAAGAAATGATACAATAGTAGTCCACGAAGGCACAAATTCAGAAACAATCTGATCAAAATGCAAAGCAGTTCAAAATTTGCCAGTTACTCAAACTATCTAAGATTCAAACCAGGTAAGATAATCACATCACTAAGAAAGCAAAATTTGTTTATTTAAATTATGGTATTGTCTAGTAATGAATAAATTAGGTTTGATTAATTTTATTCTCTCCTCCTATGCAGCACAATTACAACAGTACAGGAATGAGATTTTTAAAAAATTACCATTTCATCAAAGGTTTTTAATACCCATCTATGATTTAATTTGATCACCAAATTTGATCTATAATGATATTAAGAGTTAGAAAAATCCATAGTGGAGTCCATTATTGTTGAACTTTATCATCATTTTAGAAAGTACAATAGTAAAATTATCTATTAATTAGATAATTTCAAGGAAGTGTAAATCATCCTGACCCATGATACTTGCTTGCAAAGCTATTGTGAGAGAATAATTAATAGGCAATAGTCCAGGAATATTATTCTGAGCAGATGCGAACCTTGAACTTCCAGTCACTAGACTTAAATTCTAACTAAGAATACATCACCTTACGGAAACTCCAACATCCTGGTATGCTGCAAGAAGGAGGAGAAGAAAGAAAACTAAGTAGATTGTTGGTTTTATATATAGTCCATGTATTATCGCTTAACATGACCATGAAATAAAAGTGCATATAAGTAAAAATCTCTGAATTTTAGAACTTCAAGGTGAGAAGGACTATGCCGCTCAAATAACAGAGACCCGTATAAAGAACACATCTTATAAGTCATTTCATTTGTAACCTATTCTGCTGGCAAACTATATGGCCTTGGGCAAATATTTAACCCTAAGCAGTAGCCGGCAATAAATAAAGGTAGTAAGAAAGATAAATAAAACACTTAAGCCTAGGTTTGCAATTTTTCCTCACCTTTCCATCACATGAAATCAATTTCTACAGATTCTGGACTAGATCTGTTCCAAAACCACATCCGATTCCTAGGTCCCAGGTTTAAAAATCGAATTGTAAGATCTTCATGGCAGCATCATAGGTCTTCATAGCATCCACTAAACAATGAATGGGAAGTAATCAAGACTAGAATCTTGTATTCATGTGTAAATTTTCAACGGAAATTAGTTACTGTGTTTTCTGATGAGCTATATGGCACATTGCACTATCTGCCTAATAAATTGTAAAACATTTTCAGTAGTGATCGATGCAGCTCTTATCTGTAAAACCTCTTTATAATATACTGAAAGGCTACCCAAACATTCTGTTTCAAGAGCTGAAGAGATGACAGAATTGTTTTTATGCCCACACAGACTCCCAGGAACACCCTGTAAGCACAGACGGATGGAAAGCACTATTCTGCTCTACGATGGCATTCCCTTGCGTGATGATTCACGTACTGAGTTTTATAACATCTAGCTTTTAACACAGACACTATGCAGAATGAAAGCAGATCACTGAACTGAACCAGAATCCTGCAACCCAAGACTTCAGTAAAGATCAAACTGAATGGATGTACATTTATAATATTGTGACTAAACAAGGAAAGGGTGGATGAAAGCCAGAGAACCTTCTTCCCATTCCTTGAATCCCCATTGAGTTTCGACTCCTATATAATGTGGTGTATCAAGTAACAGAACATGATAAACACCACTGCTTTAGCTATGATTTTATGACAGCTCATAGCACCAAGCACGAACACTTTTTATTGGGGAAATAACAGCGAGTTTCTGACAGATTATTTAGCAGATGCTAAGTGCGCTGAATTCAAATGAAATGTGTGCACCAGAGGGTCAGTGCAAGAATGACCTTGCCATATGGCCCTTGATCCCCAGTCAGAAGTATTTGGTGTGGCATTCAGCAAAGCCTGGAGTTCTTTTATAACAAAGTTCTTTTATAACACCGAAAACACCACCCGTACTTCTGCTATCTCTCTGGGAAATCTAGTGAAGTGAAATTGATTTTCTTTTTTTATTAGCAAGGCTATTAAGCACAAGGCACCAAGTGATGAATGGAGAGCAAGCCACATAAAGAGATAGAAGCATCTGAAAATGACTTTTATTTGTTGCACAGTTGCTTTTTGAGAAGAAATACCTGCATGGGTGGAAGATCAATCTCTGTCCAGACCCCACTGGCAACACGCACAGTGACTCTAGGAGACCAGAAATCTGCAGGTGCAATAGGTGGCCACTACAGAAATCTGACGCTAAATTTGTCAAATGAAATAGGATATTTCTCCTAACTTCTGCACAACATCCTAGCTCACTAGAGACTGTTCCAGTAAAAGCCCTTATTGCTGTTAGCCCACTTTGACTGTTCAGTATAAAGGAATTTGAAACCAGGGTTTGCAGATGAGGTTAAGAAACTCATTATCCACACCTCCCCCTTTCCATCCTTTCCTTTTAAACTGATGATCTCATTTCTTTTTCTTTGATTTTCTCCTGCTTTGAATAGCCAAAGCTGACCATACAGATTTGTTCCCTGTTGTTTCAACAGAAGTGGTAGGAGAGCGGGAAACCAGACCTAAAAGGTGTTGGATCGCAGCACATTGCTGCTGTAAAACAACGGGTACTTACTCTGGTCTTGTTTCTTCATGATGCACTGGTTTCCTCACTGGTCTTTCAGAGAGTGTGATAAAAATACTGTAGACATAATGTTTCATTTTCTGGTAGTAAAACAGTTTGGCACACAGTGACAAAGAGAACAAAGGAGGATACCGCCCCCAGCACACACACAGTTTAAGATGCACTTATGGTCCTGTGAGAGCAGAGCAAATTCCTACAAGCAGAATTAATAGGATACCTCATTCTTTAACATCTGAAAGAGGCAGAAGTAAAAGAAAAATGAAACTTAAAGTGTCTTTTATTTCAAACAAAAGGAGGATATTTAAACAGGAGAATCTCCTGGGAAAGATTTCCTATCACTACAAACAGTGCACTTGTTCAGACTATAACGACAGCGACAGCATTCCTAATGGAAGTAAGATGTCCTCTCGATTTCCATGTGGATTGTGAATTAGAGAAGCAAGTACCAGAGCTAAGATATCCCTGTACGCATCTGCACGTGCGCGCACACATACACCGCTCACCCTTTGCAATTACCTAATTGTAATGTCAGATCAAAGACAGTCAGAGTACAGACGGATGATTCCTCATCTGCATCTAGCTGTGGACTTTCTGTTTGTCATTGGGCCCAGGCGATAGCACGAAGCAATATTACACTCATTAGTCCCTGGAGGTTTCTGCAGTTTATGATCAAAAAGAGATGAGTTTTCCATCTTCCCACTGCTTGTATATCATTTAGCATTACAAGATGTTCCATGAATAATGGAAATAATGAAACTATGTCCTCTAAGACACTCTCCCCAGGCCAGAGACAGCATACACTGTAGTTATTAACGAATTATATATGCGTTGATTAGCTGGCAGCCGTCACCAAGCAGAGTGTGTATTACAGCTCAGCTTTGCCTGTGTTTCCTTCACCTGGGATCTTACTTTGGATCCTCCTCTTCTAAATGGTCATTAATACTCACAAAACTTTCAGGAATTTAAGTAGCTCTGAAATGACCAGGAAATGCAGAAGTTATTTGGAAAAGAGGACTGAACAGACAATGAACAGACACATAAGCACCGTGGCTGTTCTGATAAAACTTAAATGGTGACTGTTCCAGTATTTCTTTACTGGTTCTTGTACTTCACAATTTTAAAATAAAAAATAAGTAAAGATAGACTGAATAACTTTTAAAGTATGAATTTTTCTCATTTATCTACAAACTTGGGGACTAGAAAGAACATCAATGCTCTAGCTGTTCTTCACAGGCATTTATGAGCATTTCTTGGCAATCTTCATTTCTTCAGAACAGTAAGACAGGATTCAGGTTACTGAATGTTGAATAATTTTTTTTGTGGTACTTAAGTACAGTGTAACAGCAAAGGCCCATAGAGACTTATTTAGTAAAGTAGGCTGGAATACTCTAATTCTGGATCCATTCTGGCTTTAGTAAATTCTATAACAAATCCAGGGCCATGCAGGAATTCATGGTTTTAACTATAATGAGCAGCATAGTGAGAAAAACACTTTCAAGCAAGTAAGATGGAATTTAATCCTTCCAAGCCAAAAAGGATTTTTATTGAATTGTTGCCAAAAAAGAGTGCATGTTACACAATTTTAATTCCATTTGTTGGAAGTATATAAGCATTAAATAATTCACTGTTACATGAAAAATGAGATCTACAGGAAATAAACATCTTCAATATAAGAACTCACTGCTGAAAACATGCTAAAATTGGGGGGTTTGAGTGGGGTTTTTTGTATTTTTTTTGTGGCTTGTTGCGGGGTTTGTTTTGGTGGTTTTTTTGTTACTAACTTGACCGTGACTTATCTGACTGCTATCCCTCCTTTCTGCCCCTAGTAACTTAGGTATGCATTTGTAAATTTCGACAAAAAAGTGCTAGAAAGGTAACTACTCAAAGTTACTCAAAGGTAACTGAATTCCCAAGAGAAAAACCAGCAGCTGATCAGATCAGCACCAAGACTTGAGGTCAGATGGGCACATCTCAGCTATTCAGCGTTTTGCTTGACATTTTGCTGGCTGACCAGCACATAGCTCCAGACTTGACGGATTGTTTGCCATCTTGCATACCCAGGGTACAGCAAGAGAGAGCAGGTGAGCAGGAGCGTACAAGGAGGATAAAGGGCACATTAGATCGCTACTCATGGAGAAAAACCTGCTTACTCAAATATCACCGATCTGATAAAGAAATTCTAAAACTCTCTCGGTACCTCATCAGACACAACAAGCTGAATTTAGAAGAACTCTACATGCCATTACACATGCGTACCTCAGATTTACTTCAGAAGATGCAACAAAGAAAATACAAATATTTGTTAATCACATAAGACAAATAGTGCTCCAATCACACTGCACTGACAGAGCCTGATTTTCTCTTCATACACACCAGCTAATGCGATGTATTACAATTCATGTCAATTGAACTATTCCTGATTTTCATCAGTCTGAAAAGAATTCGGTTGAAGATTAGGCAACAATTAAGTTTTTTAAATCCCATTAACTAAACGAGAGGCTGAAAGATGCATATCCTAGAGCTTTAGTAAGTCACAGATCTTTACTGGACTATGTTACTTTTTATATCAATGGTGAAAGCCAAAAACTGACAAATAGCCAAAAATACATTGTTAGACGATCACGCTATTCTGGCATCTCACTAGAGATGAAGGGCAAAATACATTGCATGAGGTCTGGGTGCAGAAGAGGCTTATACAAAAAGCCAAGGGGGGGGTGGAGGTGAACAAAAATAAAAAAAATAGTCCTGAAATTTGGAGATAAACAATGCATGTGGGTAGAACTACACAGCTTCTATTCCCAGGGATGTGCTTATATACATCCTCAAGGCAGCAATGTAATTACAATGAATGGGTGCATTGAAATGTTCTGAGAATGGAAGCTGATCCAGTTCAAACAAGTGAGAAATGAGGATGCTACAATGTTGAATATTTAATTAACAGAAGAAAAACAGAAGATTCGCTGGAGACAACTGTTCTGGATTCCCAGGCTTTGGCTAGCTGGCTTGAGAAACATTTCCATTGTTAAACACAATTTAAAGAAAGGAAAAGAGATAAAGGTGTGCAAGAGCCTGATATTGTTCCATTAACATTTAGGTTTAAGATTTTAACAATAGCATCTTGAAAAAGCCCATTTAATGTGTAGGAAAATGTCTGCTCCCGATTGGTTTGGCATGTTCTGGAAATGCTGTCTGATTATACCTCAGCCCAGAAGATTGAGAAGGCGGTCTTAAAGGATTACAACCTGCAGACTTACATTTCTGATTTGTACAACTGCTGGAGGGCATCGTTGAGTGAACGCATTTTGTGAGGGTATTGTACAGAATGTGCATCTCAAGCGTTTTACACACATGAATTCAGCAAACCTGCCTTCATGGACAGCAGTAAATCAAGGACCCAAGCATCTTAGGAAGGAAAAGGGGAGAGCAATACATTATATAATTTTTCTCTATTTTGTCCTGTGAACACACTCTTCTGAGAGTGCAGAGGTCTGTTTGATAAAGCAGTTTGATTGATAACAACTGTGCCATTCCTTTGAAGAGTCCACATGAGTACCACAGATGGTGAGATAACTTGCTGTAATTTTCTCACCAAAGAACATTGAATCAGGCCTTCAGCCTACATAGCAGTCAATAATTTCCAGTGAAATTCACTAAAGGAAATTTTGTACTTCCACTTCTCAGATTTTGATTATCCCAGCATCCATGTCTCTGCTGCAATGCTGGCATATGTTCTACACTCAGCACATTGAATATTTCTGCCCTGGTGATTCTGAGTGCACATGTAAGCTAATGTCACATTCTGACAGTGATAAAGAAATTAAAATATGGGAAAGCAAAAGGGGAAAAAGCAGGCATAAATAATAGTGAACTACAAGTGACTTAACTGAGAAGCCTGGAAGACTATAGAACCAAGGGTCTAGTTTAGTAATCGCTTTGTAATATCTTTACATTATGCTGTACTAGCTGGGCAATGCAGTGTCATTGTGTCCTGCTACTCAGAGCCTAACTAGAATAACTGGACTCAATTACATTTAGAATGGATTTGTGGGGTGAGGCATCTAAATCTACAAATAAGCCAACTGTATTTCACCATACCAAAGGATTAGATAAATTGAAAAAAATACCAAGTATAGCACTTCTATGATCCAAACTACTCAACTGCAGCTATCCCCTAATGTTTTAAATGTTTTTTACCACATATACTGACCACAGAATGGACAAGACTGTCAATCTGCAGGTGTACTGTGGACAGTAAGGATGTAGAGGTGTGTCCTGTAACATCTAACTAGAAACACTGACAATTATGGGATTTTATTCCTAGTTCTCTAATAAGCAGCTCTTCCCGTTTCATCAATAATATCCAACATAAGGCAAGGTTATATCAAGCCAAGCTCCTATTTCCAGTGACTCTTCACTGTCACTGTCAACAGGCGAAATCACTGTCTAGCCAGTGACTCAAGAAACAGCACACCTGGATTCTAACACCTCACTGGGGTACTTGGACTTGGGTACTTACTGTGGTGAGGGGACACTACACCAACAGGCGTAGCTAGTCTGGGTTTTTTACTTGGAAGGTAAATGAGAAACATATCTCAGTACGCAGCAAATACTGCAATAACCTTGATCCCATGAATCTTATAGTCTTCCTGGATAGCACAAAACTTGGGAGCGCTGGAGTTTGCTTGCCAGTGTTTGTCTTGCAGGTATATCCCTCCAATGCCTCTTCAGGTTTCCCACATGCTCCCTTCTTCACACCGAACCCTAAAAACATTTCCACTGGCAGCATTCTTGGAATACACACAAAACTGGCTGCTTGTCTGCAAGCCTCCTTCCTCTGCCATAGCGATCTGTCTGAAGAGCCTGCTTTAATTCCAACTCTCACACCTTTCATTTACTGTCATTTAGTTCTGTTCTCAGTGGCTTGCCCCTGGAGAGTTCCTTCCCTTGGGAAGAAATGCTGCAGCTCCATTGATCGGCCCATGCTCTGTATATAGCAATTTCACAGGAGTAGACTGTATTGCTTGAACTCCGTGGCACAATTTCCATTGTTTTGCAACAGCTTTAAGGCTCTCAAAATGGTCTCATCAGCAACACGATTATCTGTTTAAAAGGCTGCATTGCTCTTTGAGTGCCGCCATTCAGTAAGCCCACCTGCACTGAATGGAATAGCATCCTTGTTGCAAGTTGAGATCATATTTTCCGTCTTGAAAAACAGACAATGCTTCAACTCAAATACAGAGCTCCAATTGAACCACCAAGGCATCTTCTTAGACTTTGCTGCTTTTGATTGTAGCTGATAAAATGCCAGGTACATATTTTTCCGAGTAATACAGCCTGGGAATTTGCTTCTACTTTGGCAAGTTCAAAATAGTTTCTGCTATGACTAACTCCCGCACAGAATCCTATTTAAACTAAGATGACTAGCTTTCTTGACTATTTCCTATGCAAATCTCACTTTCCAATTAACTAAATTTAAAAAATGTGTTCTTTGGGTAAGGAATTGTCAATCTATAATTTTAAAATCCTTAAAGATTCTATTCCCAGGAGGGGGAATATTCAATCTTTCACAGAAGCCTGGTTTTCTATTTCCTTCCAACTTTCCTGCAGTTGTATTTCACACACTTTTTCCATAACACTGTTTCTGAATTATCTGTTTTTACTTGTGTGAAGTGAATCTACTCTCATTACTTTAGCACTTGTGCAAAATACACATTTTGAAACTCCAAGAGCCCCCAGTATCCTCAGCTTCTACCCCTGAAAAAGAATACTCCGATTTTTATTTTCTTTTTATAGTCAAATAGTGTTTTGCTGTGAAATGCCTAGAATTTGTCCCTCAGCTTTTCTGCCATTATCACTCTTGAGACAGAACAGAAACCCTCTCACCAAATGAAAGCCATTAGTCCTTTCCTAGCCATAGCACTTTCAAAACTGAATCTTCCATGGCAGCTGCAGTCAACTATAGCCTATAGGTAGATTTTTGGAAAGGTCAGATCTTCACATTTAGCCTTTTCTGCCTGCCGTTTTGTTTTGTGGTACATTGTGTTATAAGGGTTACACTCCCATGCCAGGAAAGAAATATTTTAAAGTTAGTATCCAAAATAACCAAGCAGCAATAATAACAGCTTTCAAAGGAATACAGAGAGGTAAACAACTTCGTATTTCAACAGAAAT
Source organism: Limnodromus scolopaceus (assembly GCA_028565335.1). Lineage (NCBI taxonomy): Eukaryota > Metazoa > Chordata > Aves > Charadriiformes > Scolopacidae > Limnodromus > Limnodromus scolopaceus. Next base: position 21,932,911 of record JAOXNO010000004.1, read on the forward strand.
CACACTTAACAACTTGACATTATCTAAATGAGCAACACACAGTGGGAGCCACTCCCAACATTTCTGTTGTTTCAGTTACAGTAAATTTCAATGACAGAAAAATTTTGATTAACACTGGTAGAAAATGGGCCAGCTCTGCTTTGAACCCTTTCAGTAAAAATTAAGTTCAGAGCATTCTTACAAAGTCATGAAGAAAGAATTACACTTTGACCTCTTGATCTCAGGAGGTATGGGATAAAATATACAGGGAAGCAACATTAACTGTTAACTGGATCATAAGCAGCATCTATCCACAATTGTATTCACTGTATTAAATGTAGCTGTACGTAAACAGCAAAAGTCTAGCCTGGCTGGAGCAGCAACACAAGAGACCTGCAGCCTTGCTCTCTGCCCAGCCATTCATGTGTTACCCAACCACAGAAACACACAGTCCTGAAGGATCAGAAGGATCCATCTGCCTCAGGTCCTGGCATGGCAGAATGGTCTCCTTCCAACAGAGCATCGATTAAAGACAGACTGACAGAAGAGACTTTGATAGCAATGAACACATTAAAGGAGCAGATTTTAGCAAGCGTTTTGTCCATTCTGTGGAGCGGGCACACCCTTGTGCAACACTGTGCAAGTACAGCCCCAGGATACCTTCTGAGGATCTCAGATCTGCTGTTCAGAGAGAACAGCATTACAGCACCACTGACACACACCAGCACCCTGCTTCCTGGTTGCAGAGTGTTAAGTTTTGTCACATCAGCCTTGGAAGGCAAAAGACACCATCCAGCAACTTCAATCTGATTAATAAAGTTTTCTGTCTTTACGGTTGTTTGTTTCTAAGACAAAATACTTCTCACAAGAGTTAGCAACCGTACATGCAACTGTGCTGAGGAGGTAGTTAGCTGACCACCTGTTCAAGCAATCCCCATCCCAGACAAAATGGTTTGGGTACACTCGTAGCACGCCTGTGTAGGTCCTACACAGAACCACAGGGCTTCCCCAAAGGATTGTCCACACGATGAAAGAAAAAAGACCTTTTGATCCCTGAGAGGGGCACTGACTAGACTCGGACACTAGAGAAGGGATGTCTGGCTTCTACATTCCTATGAGTGCCTGTCTCCTGATGCTACCCATGTAATGATCCAGTTTGTTATAGTGTTTTCTAAATCCTAACCAACAGTTTTATCTCTGCAGATGTAGAGGACAAAGGATCTTAAGGAAGACAATTATTAAAGAATTAGAAACAGCACTACCAAAGTCTGTGTGAATGGGGAAACATTACCCACCATGCAAGATCAAGTTTTGCCCAGGTTACTCGTTAGGAGCACAAAATAATTCTATTTCCTATTTCTACACAGAAGCTCCAGACTTTGAGCCCAGTTCTTGTTGCTAACAATAATGGCTGACAGGTAGATGGAGGTTATAATGGCTCCATTATAAAGAAAGCCCAAAAGGATACAGAGTTAAAGGTTTCACAGCTCACCAACTCTGTCTCTGCTTGATGTTTTGGCTTTTGAATTCTTGTCTTTGCATCTTCCTTTTAACATTTTTATAGGACTTTCTAGCTGGAGTACCTATTAAAGCAGTTGTGTTATTTGCTGGATAAAAATCTAATAAAAGAGCTCCCTCTTTAAAACAAATAAAAATAAAAGCAACAAATGTGTAGTTTCACTCTTGCCCTATTGATTTCAAATCCCACAGGAGTTTCACTATTGTATTATCATTTACATGATAACTCAGAGTAGAAATTGTTCAGTGAAATGCACTGAGGTTCACCTTGGGACCTGACCCTGGTAGGGTTCCATCCTCCTGCATTTTTATTTTGCCTTCAAGTTCAGTATTCGTTTTTAAACTGCACCAAAGCATACATATGGCTTACGATAAAATTCTCAAGAGGAGGCCCGCTAGTTTTAGGAACAACAGTGGAAAGAATACGAACAGAGCAGTGTGAAAAGAAATCTCAGCAAGGCTCTGCCCGATTGAAGTCTCTTCTGCATTCAACATTTGAATTTTCTACATTATTTATTGCCACCATCAAAAGTTTAATCCTTAAGGCATCATTCTGCATGCAGTTGCCTTATAAGCACATGAAACCCTAGGTAGCTTAATTCCAATACAGTTATATAAATTATTAATCTCATCTCCAAATACGATGTGCGTTTCATCTGAGGAATTGTCTGAAATTCAGAACTTTAGTGCGGAGAACGAATTTCTTACATTCAAACTCATTTTCAAGAGCTCTGTTAGATGAACTTTCACTTGAAGACTACACTGTAGACAAGCACCATCTTGTAAACTGCAAGTAGGAGGAAGAAAATACCTCTAAACCCAAACATATAGCGAATGGAATCATATTTTCAACCTACATTTCTGAATTTTTCTCTCCAGCTGACCACACAAACATTCTGAACAACCCCCACCCACCCACATCCCTCCTGCCAGAAAAAACCCCTCCAGGCAGATTAACCTATAATTGTGACTAATCGTAAGGTACCTTGAGGTAACTTACTACTTTGACTGCATCAAACATGATAACTTGGGACGTGAAAAATCTCACAAGAGAAAGCTCGCTGCAAGCACCACTTCTATTATTCATTCCCTACTGTCACCCTGAGTGTTCTCAGAAGAGTTCTCCAAATGTCACCTTCCCACTAACTTTCACATAGCTACATACATGAGGCTAGGAATACTGTTTCAAGTATATCCCAGTGTAAACGCTCAGTTTCCACATACACAGAAAATGCATTAGTTTCTTGAAAAGAAAAAAAAAAAAAACCAACCCACCACCAAACCCACATTGTATCCACAGAGCCAGTTCTATGTTATCCTCAAAACTAAAAGCAGGTAGAATGAATAAAGTTATTTTTAACATCACTAGAACTCTAAAAAGCTTCCTCCCAGACTCACTGAAGTTACACAGGAAGGCGTGGGTTGACTCCTTTCCACAGTGGTCCTGACCTTGCATTCAGCCCATGATTGCCTGCTGGGTTTGCCTATACTAATGATTCAGTTGTTATTTCTGATATTTCCCTCCAAATTTCATATCTGAAAAATATCAACACTGTGTGCAAATATCTCTATTCTTGTACATGAGGAAATATGTATATTCTTTGTTAATATTAGTTTTTATTTCTACTTGAGATGTTTTATCTATCCAGCTAAGAAAAACAAACAAGATAAAATAAGCAGCTGTCAAGCGGAACGCTATACATCGAGCAAAGGACTGTTTGACTAAACTACAGGTAAGTACCACTGATAAATCAGCACAGACCAGAATTCACTATTTGCCCAAAACGGGAAGAAAAAGCTTTGCATTTTGAAGAAGTGAAAGAAAGCAACTACAATGTATAAGTATCTTCTGTAAATATCCTCAGATCTCTTAAGCAGAAAGAGAGAAAGCATTCTAAGATTTGAGAATGCAAATGCTGATAACATCTCAGCCGAACCCATTTTAGGATCTGATCCAAAACTCAGTACATAAAGATATGGTGAGTTTCCATAGGGCATGAAGCTGGTGTGTCCATAGGCAATCACCAATAACATTGCTGCGAGTGAGTAAGGAGTGGTTGTGAAGCAGGCAGTACGTATCCAGAAACTGCACTGCCAATACATGCATTTAATTTTTTAGTGTATGTCCCTTTGGACATAAGGAGTTTTGAGAATCCCAATATTACAAGCATTTTAAGTGAACTTCTGGGCTTCTTGAGCCTGCTAAAACAGTAGTCTTTCTTTCAAATCTTAGATCCCCTGAAGTTAAAGAGTTTATTTGGCTTGAGTTAAATATCCACTTCCTTCACTGATTTCTTCACACCTTTGTCTTCAGATAAAAGCTCGGATTCTCTCGGTAGCTTCCTCTGTCATGATCTTTACTACATTTAAAAGTATTTAGAATGTCTGGCAAGGTAAAAAAATGCTTTCCACAATCAAAGCCTTTATGAACATTTTTAATTCTGTTATATTCCAGTCTTAGTGGGAGATATATATATATATGTATGTGTTAGAACCTGTATTTTGAAATGAGGGAAACTAATGAAGACAGGGTAAGTAATTCAGATATGAGCCCTCCAGATTCAGCACACAAACTACAAACTAATAAACTGTAATGGATCTTAAATGCCTCCAGCATGGCCTTAGCTATAAAACTGCCTTCTTGTAAAAGTAATGCAAACACCACCAATTTCTCTTGCATACTTTTTATTTAAAAAAAAAAAAAAATTTCCTTAGAGCATAAAAGAAACGTGCTTCTTAGAGTTTGCTTTTCATTAGAAATCAGGAGTAGTATCAACTTTTCTTCGAATTACCTTTGGAGGCCACATCTGGTTAGTTTAATTCTTCAAAGATTGCCTTGCTCTGTCTCCTTGGCTCTTTTTTCTCTGTCATACATTGGCTCGTTTTATGTCTGACAGTTCTTTTATTACCAGATTTCATTTTGAATCCGATTTCCCCCCTGTCTCATTACTTCTGTCTTGCTCTCTATGTGTTCTCTTTTTCTTTTTCTGTCTGACAATTCTCTTATTAGTGGATTTGGTTTTGCTTTTGTTTCATGCTTTCTGGTTTTATTCTCTTGTGTCTTATTTTTGCTTTTTTACTTATTTTTCTCCTGTCAAGGCCTCGTTTTCTTTCTGCCTATTCTCTCAAAAGGTATGTACTCAGCTTTTGTTTAAGGTTTCCAGATTTCAGCATGTTATGGAGTTGGTTTATCACTAGATATTGCCATGCAGAAGGAACCAGGTTTAAGTCTTCCTTCAGCTACTCAGTTCCTTTAACTATTTGGTCTAAGAACACAACCACTAACACAAGTATCAACTTATTTATGTAGCCATTAGCTCTGCTTCTCAGCTACTACAATGTGCCCTAGACCTAAATTTACTGTGGAAGGATACCACTTTTAAATTCATTACTCTCTCCCAGCATTCTCCATAAGCCATTAGGACCCCTCCAGTTAGTGCGGAGAAGAAGTGACACACAAGCCATGCCTTTGCTCTGCTTCTCACAGGTTCTCCTAACATGATGGCTACAGCAAACGAACACTCTCCTGAAGCACATTAATAGGCACAACCAATGTTACTTGCAGTTCCTTGTGTCTCAGCTCCTCCCCAGGAAAACAGTCACGTGTGCACATGATGAAGTCTTGCTGTAAGACACTTCAAGAGGGAAAACAAGAGCTTTTGTGTGTTTCACTGGGGAAAAGGTGGAAATGCTGCTTTTAGTGAGCTTCATCCAGCTGGTCTCCTAATCCTTTAAAGAACTTACTGTACCACCAAGATTTCACGTGTCCTAGGGGCCAGCAAGCGCCCATTGGAGCAGAGCAACCATTTCCAAGCAGTCAGGGCCCTGAGTGAAAGCTAGGGAGACCTCACTTATTTGCCACCTGCATCACTAATTTGCTTCAGATGCCAGAACTTGAGGCACAACCAGAAAAGCATTGCTGGGACAACGGGGCTGATCTGATGCTTGGCCTATACTGATACTTGGGGATCCACTTACTAATAGGATATTTATTTTTACGGGAGCAGAAAACACAGTTGAGTGAACTTGCTGCCGTTGACTGAAAGGAGGAGGAGAACGTGGCCTCACTACCCTTCATATTGTTGTTCTGGTGTTTTTAAAATTAAAAGGGAAGTATTGCAGTCATAAATTTTCTCCTCCATGCCTATGGATGGAGAATTTCTGCTTCTAAAGGCACCAAAGGAAAGGAGCTTTACTAGATTTCTGGGTGAGAGCTCAAACTGATTTATTATTTGTCAAGAGACACATTAAATAAACTTGGCCTTTTTTGCTGTCATCAGCTGTCTGAGAGACGAGCCACAAGCATTAGAGTTTCTTTTAATGCCACAGCACTTATGTTAGAGAAAGCACAGTTGAAGCATCTTATATTTGGAAGGAAGGTGTGATGTCAGGAATGAGTATTACTTGCTGGGGCTGTTTGTTCCTCAGTAGGGGACTGGTCCCTGTGTAGTGTTTTCTGTTCATGTTGACACTGGGGGTGAAAAAATAGTAAATTCTCTTTTGTAAATTAAAACTTGGTGAATCAAGAAGAGAATAAAGTGCCATGTCATTTTTGCAGCCTATTACAAGGATCTCTATAATGTGACTCAGCATTCCTTTAAAGGTCACTACTGCCCAAGTGCAAGGAGCATACTTCTATTTGGTTATTTTCAGCACACAGCCTCTCTATTGCTGCCAAAGAAATTTTCAGGTCATTTTTTTGTTGACAGGTCACAGGACTTTCTCACAGTTTCCAGTTCTGTGGACTTGAAAAATCAAATGCAGCACTCTATGCAAACAGCAGACTATCAAGACAATGATTTCTGCTTAAGCTTCTGAAAAACAAAGAAAAAGAAAATCATGTACCATGCACAGGGGGCTAGACATACTAGCACCCTGTTCCATTTGCTAATGAAAGCTAAGAAATCAAAAGGATATAATGCATACAATGATATGGGGCAGTGCAACATAACATGTAAAGCCATGCAGTCATGCATGTATTTCCTGTATTTAAATCTTGTGGATATACTAAAAACTGCAGCTCTGTGAACCAGACACCTACCTTCCTTGCTATGCACAAATTCTGTATTATTGGACCAGTATCAGATTCATCAAACCAAGCCCAAGATGAGGAAATTAAAGAAAATAAAGAAAATTCTCAGAAATATATTGTTGCTGGGGCAGGCTTTTTTTTTTCTTTCCTTTTAAACAGACACATCTGCACCAATTTCTCAGACTAAATGGTATTAATCACAGTACCACAGTAAGTCCCACAGGAAAGATGATTCATCTGATCTGCTGACAAGGAAGACCATCTCTGTTCCTGCAAACCCTACTCTTCTCCACATCACTTAGTTTCCTATCTTGTGATTTAAACAGAACTGGAACTAGATTGCACACTGTTGGTACAGAAGTCCCACTAACATTTCAATAACTCTTCACCACTATGCATAAAAGCTCCTATTAGTGGTCTTTGAGTGCTGCTGAACCTGACATAGCACTAAAGGGCAGTAAATGGACTGGGATTAGAAATTTCAAAGCCATTTAGATGCCTTAAAGATGCACTGTCGTAATCTGCCTTTGGGAACGATCTGCCCGCATAGCAAAAGCTAGCGTGTTAGCAACGTACTCCAATGCCCACAGGCTCTCCTGCAGCCTAGTTATAGCTGCCATAAGCCCTGTTTCATCATTCTCCGCTGTTGTGCTGGATTTAATCACAGTAAGAACCTATGCACCCTTCCCAGGACAACCAGAATTACAGGCATTTGTAGACACTTTCAAACTAAAGCTATATAGCTTTCCTTTCTTCCAGCATCTTGAGAAATGTCAAAAGACAAATAATAGATTTCTGACAGTCAAACCTGCACCCCATAGAAATTAGAGACTGATCTGCATTCAAATGCAAGACAAACTCTCTATACCCGTAACCTGTTAGCCTCATGCTCCAAACTGAGACTGGCAAGAAACACCAAAATTTGCCTCTGCACTGCAATTATTAGCAGAATCCAAACAATCCCAAATGCAAGATGCATAAGGGATCCCAGATCCTCAGTTTCTCAACCGTCATGGCTTGAATTCAGGTCAAAGCAGTGCCTGTTTTGAATCTGAATGCTGATCTGAAGTCACGAACTGCTCTGTAGTTTCTGCTTGGAGCCCATCTATACCACGTTCAGATTAACTGCACATGCCAGAATCATCACAGACCCTGCACACTTCTGCCAAAACTCTATCCCCTTCACTGGAACTTAATTTGGCCCAGAGTCTGAAATTACTTAATTTAAACAGCATCTTGTTATGAACTTGCTGGGAACTATCCCCCAGTTGTTTATCAGCAGGAAGACAAAAATTTAAAATACAGTTTATCTTTTCCAAGGCCAAGAATTGCTGGCTTTATAGTAACGCTATTGACTTGTAAATAAACAGTAAAAAGGAGGGTAAAAATCTATCATGCAGGATATATCACTCTCATAAATACTCAAATTATATCTAACTAGCAAATAGAGAGGAAGCAAGGCTTCTGAACCACTTAACACTTCCAACTGTTCAGAGAAACCCTTGGATATTGTTAGCAGATAAAAGATAACAAGTTGTGAAATGAATATCCTTTCATTTCCCTTTCACTTACCTCACGTTACTTGAGATAAGAGTAAATTACCTCAAATGCATCCCTTATCAAAAAACCAAGGATATGTTTCCATACCCTTAAAACATTTCTATTTTCAGTTTACATTTCTTCCCTTCAACTTTTGTCTAAGATGCACATAGTAACAGTATTTTCCCTCCTGTCCTCAAGAAAAGCCTATGGTATACAGAAAACAAGTGTCAAACAAGGAAAAGGTTTGGGCCAAATCTACATACCTTTTACCATTCTCTTGATCATAATTCCTCCAGAGTTCAAAAGTATTTAGATGCAAGTGTCAAGTTAATGCATATGAACAGAATACTTCAAGCAAAAAGGAAATCAACCTATGGGTAAAACATAGTATTAAAGTGTCTACGTATTTCAGATCATACTTCAGGAAAGCTCATTAAGGCTTGAGTTTGTCAGTAAAAAAGGCATCCAGCAAGTAAGCAAACTCAACTATTTCAGAAGCCAAAGACCAATTCGCTGCCAATTTTGTAGCCTCGTAATTCCTAGCCAGGAACTCTCTGACTGAAATACTTCATTAATTGATAGTGAGTCGTCTTGTACTATAGAAGCACTTCATCCACGCAAACATGAAGTGAGCACAGGATACTGACTCTGAAGATGTCACCCTTAAATGAGTTGACACAGGTAGGCACCCTTTCCAACTTCACAACACTGCTTGTCATCATTGTTGTTTTAAAAGTTGTTCCAAAACTTCACTGGTTTGAAAATACATACTAAGAGACAAAAATTGCAAAGGAAGTGGAAAAGACGATGCTATTCCTATAAGACAAAATAAATTGAAGAAAAAACCCTATGCTCTTGCTGTTTTTTATATTCTTACTGTTTTCAAACAAAAACCTCAGCCTTTTGTGGAATATAATTTTTGATCAATTGGTTCTAATCAATTGTTTCAAAACCAATGATTGAATTTTGTACAAATCACAGGAAGATTGCCAGTAAAGTCTATGCCTCGCCTTTAGTAAGGCTGTTTTATAAGCTGTCATATTCTGTGAATCTGATCTAAAACCAAGCTGTGCCTCTGAACTATTCAACAATTAGATGAAATGTTTTGCTACAGTTTCACTGGAATTCAATTGAGATGAGAGTTTAAGTGAAACAAAACTTCAAAATGCCACTCTATTTATACCCATCCTTATATTGCTTAAGATACCCAAGACCACTTACAGCAAAAATTTCAGTTGCTGCAAAAACTTAATGGGCCTTAGCATTTCATATACCACAGAGCCAAGCACGGACAAACTACAGGTTGATGTTATTTAGAATACTGCAGGACACCAAAAGAGCACTCCAGGGTAAAAAGCTCCCTGCCGCTAATGGCCTGTGTTTGAGCTGACAGCAGTGACATACATCTACGGGGTGAGAATTCCTGGGGGCAAAGTCGTGAAACAAATGAAACACTGTCTTCAGAAGGGGGAAGGCACAGATTTGCTGGCAATGTCTATTGCGAATTTGCACATGTACATGCAAATGAAAAAAGGTTAAAAAGCAAACTAAGCTGGAAGTTAGCTTGAGGATTAAAGAAGCTGAAGTATGAATTCAGGACGCCACAAGAAAACAGAGAAGGAAATTAATGCACGCAGAGGGGAGAAGGAAGGAATGCCCAGAGAGAAGGACAACCATTACTTGGCAAATTGGTGGACGTGTCATTATATTCACACTTGACCCGGTGGCCTAAATATAAAGAAAACTCATGAGTCCTACCTAGCCCTGCCCTTTCTGGGAAACCATCGGTTAGAAAAACAGGTCTGTTGCTACAACATTGACTTGTACAGAAGGCACTTCCTACTTGCATGAAACAAAAAGCACCTAATTGAGTCTGCACTAAAACATGAGATTCAGCTGATGGGCCGCCAGAAGCAGTGAGCAGCATCCCATTATTTTTCCAGCATCTTCCCTTTTATTTGTTATTTTCAGGTTGCTGTTCTAAGAAAAGAAGTCACAGACAACCATATCCTGCCTGTCCATTCACCACGTTCAATAATCGTATTTCCTTACAAATTTTGTAAAAATCTGTCTCACAGGGTATACTCAAAAGTTATTCTCCTTCACTACACTTCTGGTCCATACCAACAAACACAGGCTAGACATCTACCTGGGGCTCCTGTAGCTGAGGATCTGTCATAGCACTGATTTGGGAGCCCCCATTACTAAGGAAAAGAGCTAGACAACACAGAGGCAAAAAAACCCAGAGGTACTTCAAGGAGATGTCACTTCATAAAAGGCTGAAAGGAAGAAGCCAGAAAAGCAAGAGATACTGTGAGGTGGAAGGAGGGAGGGAAGCAAACAATGATGTAAGATCCCCATCCCAAAGCAACTAGGTTGTATCAATTCCATTACTGATGGAATGACTTTTTACTCATTAAGAAACTCACTTTAGATAGTCTGTTGGTGTCTCTTCTGATTGTGTCCAGGACAGAGAGATTCATTAAGAGGGTTAGATAATGATATGTCCATAAGACAAATGAGTCAATGTAAAGGTGTTTCAATGTCTGCATAAGGTCACAAGTAAAGTGCTCAGACTTCTATTAGCAGTGCAATAGCTGTTCAGCGTTGGCCACCATAAAGCAAGTTGCAGTAGCACCACATGCCTATGGCAGCCAAGTTCAGAGCTTGTCATGGCCCAGCACAAGGCAGACGAGACGAGTAGGGCTTTTACATAAATACATTACCTATCATCAGGAAACAAAATGTTTCCATGGAAAAAGTGTAAGATTTTTGGTTACAGCAACCCTAGGACTTGAGAGCAAATTCACAGAACTCGTATTTCTGATAATCCTTTTTGACAGAATTCATTAGCCAACTCAGGAGTCCCGCGGTTTATTTTGATTAGGATGAGAAATTTATGATAGAACCAAGTATCTCCTGCAATTCTGTCCGCTAACAAAAAGAAAACAAAAAAAAAAAAAAAACAACCACCCAGACTTGCATTGAACACAATGGAAATTAGGGTAAAAGGAGGTATTTTCTTTACTCACACAGTGCCAAACTTCTTTCTAGCTGACATTCAATCCAGAAGGATTTTTTGGCTTTTCGTCTGGACTAGACTGCCAAGAATATTGTGACTCCATCCGATGCTTTAAATACAGCCACCTCTCACTGCTCTAGTACCCTTTCTACCTTCTCTCGCTCATATATCCAAGCGTCATAGAATCATATGCAATGAAACCTTCTGCCCATGTGCACCCTGTGCTTGCTCATGTTTGAAGTGGAAGCTGCTCTCACTCTGCCATCTGTTCTGTAAAAGAGCATCTCTGTTTCATAACGGTTTTCCCAGATGAAGGGCAACTACTGTTTCCCCATTGGTAGCAATAGCTTTAGTCCAATTCAGAACAGTATCTAGCAGCAAAAATACTGCATTACAACCTAAATAGAAAAAAATAAATGTTTAAATAAAGTTGCCTGGAGAGCAACACAAAAGACTCTGAAGAAGCTAAGGAGAGACAGTAACATTACACTCAAGTGTGTGGGTCTGCCCTGTTTTAAACCCTTTAAATGGAACCTTTTGGATGCTAAAGAAAAGCAATAGCATGAAAATGTTTATGGTAAAAGACCAGCTTAAAATGTCCTTGGCTCAAAGGCCACCCAAGGCCACCTGTCTTTGCCTTTAAACATAAATCTCCACACTTTGTTCATTTCTTTTTTCAAAGCATAACTGGAAGTGCAACCCAGTTTTGGTAATCTGGAAATAAATTTAATGTTAAGAAAGTGTTTCAATTTTGAGTGTCTGATCCTACAACCTTAGTCCTATATCAAACAGCCAATTAAGAAGGCCCTATTTTTTTTCCTGCAAAACAACTGCTCTCCAGTGCAGTGTTACGACGTTTCACACCCATATGACCCATTTTTCTCTCTTGTTCAGGCCAATATCTCTGTTTAGCCTCAGTGGCTTTCCTCTCTGATTCATAAGCAGCTATTATGGATTCCTTGCATTAAGTCTTTGTATTCTTTGGTCCCTAGCTACAGACATTGCATTTTTTCTTTTTAAAATTTTCTTTGAAAAATTCTGAATTGCTGTCCATTTTTAAGGTCAGGCTTACAAAACATGCACAACCTACCTGTGTTTGATATAACTTGTTAAATATTTTATTTTATTTGTGTTTTTATTAGCTGGATACAGCCCTCTGGGGCACTTTTATGAAGGATGCTTTTGAAATGTAAATGTGATTGATTTGATATTACAGCTTATATTATTCTACTTGCACAGTGCCTTTGGGAACAAGGGAATGGGGTTTCTCTTTTCACTATTAAAAATGTCTTATGGTAGGCATTTTCCTCTCTTCTACACACAAACACAAAGAGCCTACTAATTTCTAAAAAAAGTTAGCAGTGTTCATGTGCTCATGCCAACCAACTTTTAGTGCTGCTTCCATTTTCTGAACTGTTTTGGATAATAAAAACAATACATTTGATACACCCATTTAAGAGGCAAGTTATAATTTACACATGATACAGACACAGCTCCACCCTTAATAGGCTGAATAGTACAAATTCTTATCACAGTTGCTAAAGAAAAGTGCATAAAGCAGTACAGCTAAGTGCTCTAGAACACGCTGCTCTGTTTGCCCTTGCAAGAGAAAAGGTCTTGGAGCAAAAGAAAAGTTTGCAAAACCCTGTGATTACTTACTTGTGTTGTGAGAATGATTTGACTTCCTTTAGTTAAATAAATAGCCAATTCCTTTATGTAACACCAAGTCCTTTAAGAAGAATGTATTCCAGGAGAATATTCAAACATCTGGAAATGATGGGCTAGCACACTCTGATTTGAAACACTGTGTTCCACGTTCCCCTGCCCCCCAGGGGGTGGAATGGACACAGCCAATATGTTTCACTGTAGTTCTACAATGAAGCATATTTACGTGACTTCTACAACCTATCAAATCCCAACAATTTAGCAGAAATACGTTTGACTGTAATAAACAATGGAAACCATTCCAAAATAGTGATGTATTGTCTTGGGAGATATTAAAAATACAGCAAGTAACTAAGAAGCTATCTGCATTTCACATGCTCAGTATTAAAATACACCCACAAGAACAAAAGGCATTTGTGTAAAATTTAAGCAATATTAAGTGTGCAGTTTTTCCAGTGAATTGGTAAAGCTCAGAAGATGTAACTAATTAGAACAGAAGGCTGCAACAGTTAGACTATTTCAGGAAGAATAGTTAAGGTACGTTGCCATATGGTTCTGAAAACTCATTTAATGCAATCCAAATAGAAGAACATATGCATATACCCCTGTGAGTTGCCCAAGCATTAATACCGCCTTTTAACTCAGCCATTTAGTACAGGCACAACTGTTACTGAGCCACATGACTTTAGACAGTGAAGGTAAAATTAAATTGAGAAAAGATTACAAAAGCTGTGAAAACAGCATAAATCAAAACAAATTAAATATTCACCTACGTCTTATATGACATCTGATTTTCCATTCTGCTGAAACAGAGAACAACGTATAGCAATAAACTCCGTAACTTCAAAGTAGCGAACATGTCTTTGCTCACACTCATACAGTGGTTAGGACAGTGTGGTCATGCAGCGGATCCTGAGGTAATGGACATAATCGATATAATACCTAAATTGCAAAGCTACATGCTCAAAATACAGAAAGAGCCACAGCTAAAAATCACTTCTAGAAAAGACCTTTATGTTTGAAAGTATCAGGTGCCATCTGTTCCTACTCAAGTGTGCTCCTTGAAAAAAACTAAGAAAATTTTTGAGTTTAAGAAAGAAGCTAGCATGACATTTATGAATCTAAGAAAGAAGTAGAATTAGAAGTTGAGAAGATAACATTTAAGACCTTGACCAACAAAATTTGGCTGTCCTTCACTTTTCAAAGGAAAATGCAAACTCTTTTTTACTAATGAAGGAGCATTCTTGAAAGTTAGTTTTGCCTTTAACAAACATGTTGCACTACTGATATTGAACCAGAAATAACACCAAATCCAGAAATTTGGCTTTTCCTCTGTCAATCTTTGAGAAAGTCTGGACCTCATTTAAATACTGAGGCTTAGTTCAGCACCTAACAAATAAACTGTTCATCCTACTACCCTGCGGAAAAAAAATTAATACAAGAATCAGTAGTTTGAAAACCTTATTCTCTCTTCTCCCCCTGGAGCTATTCTTACCCACCATGTCAAGATCTATCACTGTATAGACTCTTTGACTGCTTATTTTACCTTTACACTTGGCGTGTATGTGGCATTAAATAATACACAAAATAAGGCGTTTTATTGAATCCAAAAAAAGAACGGAATACTATTTTTGCTGTTATTTAATGAATAAAACTGTCTCATATCCATAATCCCTGGCTCATCTTTTAGGAGGCAGAATATAACTCCCTGGGAGGTTTCAGTAAAATGGAACTGTGCTCCAGTTCTGTAACTGGTAATTGCCTTCCATGAGCTCTCTGCTGACGTGAGGACACTGCGCACAGGAATAGCTGTTCTGCTCACACCGTCAGTGATAGGATAATGGCCCTGTATTTGTACCTGTTCCTGAATCTTAATCACCTGGGCGGCTGAAGACACTCCCCTACTTGTGTATATTTTACAACCAGTCAATGCAAAATTAATTACTAATTCTCCCAGTCCTCCAAAAGACATTTTAAAAGATTTTTAGACCTATACATTTTTAAAAAGCGTCCTCCATTGATCTATGTCTCTGCCATAGATCTGTGTGCTGCTTTCTGTTCTCTTCAATCTGAGTCCTGAAAACAAGGTACCCTTTCTGAATCCCAATGCCTAAATGTATTCATTGACATTTAGTAATAAGTTTTACTACGCTGGCCTTTGAGTATGTTGTATTGCAACTGCCTGGTCATCCCATAGTTTCCCCACAGGTCAACGACACTTCTAAGGAGGGGATAAGCAAAATGCTGTTTAAGCTGATGGCATCACATTCTTATTGCAATGCCTTTGAATTAAAGGTTGTGAATAACAGTAACAACACAGGGCAGCTCATCGCTTTTGGTGTCAGCTCCCTTCAGAAACTACTTTATTGTTAGCAGTGAGGCCACACTCACAATGAGCTACAGAAGATTCACAGATTTGACAGAGTTGGAAGGAACCTCTAGAGATCATCTAGTCCAACTCCCAAGATAGCTGCATTGCCATCGCAGCAGCTTAATTCTGAAAATAATGTGCTTGTAAACAAGATTTTCTGAAAGCTGCAGCTCTTACTTTGAAGAAACCTATGTGAGACAGAATACACAGGGAAACTGCAAAGAGCATTAGCTTAAGAATCTTTTTTTTATGTCACTTCCCTGATTGGTAACATTCAGCTAGTGTGAAAAATAGCTATTTAAAAACCCATACTTAACTGTGTAAGACACATATTCAGATATTTTCATAAACCTCAACACTGAAGATTCTTACTGGTAGAACTTTGCATCACTGAGCAGTCTTCCAAGAGAAAAACATAAATATTATACATGAATTTATGATTTGTTTATCTTTACCCCAACTGCTTTAGAGACTACATCCTTATAGCATGTTGAAATCCAGCCATCTCTGTAACAGGGAAACTAATCATCCAGTGCCCAAAACCAGCACATTTTGGGAGAAAGCTGATGGAAAAGGTGCCAGAATAAACATTATCTGAAAAAAAAAAGGTGTCGTAGGGATGTCAATTATATTAAGAGAAAGATATACTTCTAAAGGTCTCATCTGAAAGCCTCCAGTTTTATGGGCACAGGTGCAGCAAAAATACACCATGAGGGCACACACATTAGAGCAAGGGACAGGCTTCTTAATTCTAGGTAGGTAGTTTATATATGTAGGGATCAAAGCTTTCATCCTGGAAATCAGCAGAACACCTGGTGGTTTCCATAGGGACTGCATTTTCCTTCCCATAGCTATGTTTCAAGAGGGGAAACCTTAAGGAAGGGTGAATAACGAACTGCTTCTAAGAGAAAAATTAGTCTTTTGAAAATAATTATTAAAGGACCTTCTTTGTCTTTATACCCTTTTCTTTCCCCCTCCACAGAAGAACCCAAAATCTCAGATCAGCATTGGCTGTTGTTACAACTGTACCAAAGCTGCCTGATTAGCTCTGATTTTTCAGTCAGCTATTTCCCATTAAGCATTTATGACCTTTGTCCTGACAAATACTCTAGAACACTTAGCTGGACATCAGTTACCTAAACACACGTGCCCACCACCATTTTCCAAGCCTCAGTCTCTTGCTGACTTTCCACACTTACCAGCTGAGTGTGCAGGCTTTTGCTGTCCAAGAACACGAGAAATGGCACAGGACACCGATGCTGAAGCAACTGAATCCCACTGTTCAGCACCGACCTTCCCAAAGTAGAATATATTATATCAGTCTAACATAATCCATTCCAAATTAAGCAGCTGGGTCAGGACAGCAGGAAGAACCTCAGAACTTCAGGTACTTTTGGGTAGAGTTTAATTCCACTGTTATCTTAAAAGACAGATTCCTCAAAGATGATATCGAGCTTATAGATTTAAGAGTGGTGTATCCTATAAATTCACTGCATGCTTGGGTTTACATATTAGTCACTGCTATTTTGTAACAGTAGACGGTTATAATAATAGTATTTCACGTTGTTTCACAGTTAGGAAAGATAGAATAATCATTTGGGAATCCACAGGGGGGCAGTGAAGCCAAGTAAATGTTTTGCTATTCAAATTGAGGCGTAAAAGTAAAATTTTTTATCAAAAGTGCTGGTACAGATTTTTCAAAATCTCATTAAATACCTTTCCTACAAACTCTGTCATAATACATAATAAAGTTTTCTCCTGACTCCCAATCAGAAATCTTTATGATACTTAGCATATTCTTTCTACACCTGATTTGCCTTTGTGTTTTACAAGCAAGTGATTGCAAGGAAATATTAAAAAATATGCATTACTTAAGAAAACAACTTTGATAAGAATAACAAATGGTCGAGTTTTTTGGCAGGAAAACACTGCAACAAGTTACGATAGTTTGACTGAAAGTCGAAGTGAAGTTTGGATGACAATACTCAGAGTTCAGCAGAAGAAAGCCAGGTGAATTAGAAAAGAAGTGAACACAAAATGTCTGGGAAGAAGTCAGGGAGTTTCTTAATCTTCTGGTCAGAAGTTCAACAGCTCCTTGAAATTTGAAAGTATGTTTACACTAAACACCAAGCTGCAATTTGTCATGTGTGTTTTAGGACTCAACTCCAGCAAATTCTTCTAGAAGAGAAATGTGTTAAATCATATTTCGAAATATTTCAAAACCTCAGTTCTCTTACACTAGGGAGACCATGGTGCTTTGTACAACTAGTTTTGGTGCAATTGATTTACTTCCACAAAAATCATTCATCTATCAGCACGGAAAACATAAATGTCAAAGCAGCTATAATATATGTGCACTAATAAAGTCATCTGTTATGCTTTTTTCTTTTTTCTTCAACCAGCAAAGAAGAAGGTTTTGTTAATCTTCACTAGAATTAAACATGGTTTTTTAAAACAAAAGATCACTGGCCGACTTCTCCCCAGGAGTCCTTTGCAGGGGACAAATAAGCCTAAGCTGCAGACCAGTAACCAGAAACTGCCAATGCTTTTTCTGGCCTTGGCAGTATCATATAAACTTCCTTGCCTCAGTTTCTTAATGTGGGATCATAAAGAACAGTGTCATAACAGTGGTGATCTATGAGGTCAACTTATTCCCATGGCAAATACTGGCAGTAAATTTAGCTATAAAATAGTTCAAAAGAAATTATATGCATGAGGAAACACACATACACCCACATATCCTGGGAGAACAGATGATCCACAAAGCAGAAGTCACTCATTTCCTCCACGTCTTCTAGCTGCTCCCAAATCCCTTCATACAACTTGTTCAATCATCTCAAATTCATTTTCCCCTTTAGGTTGTTTGACTAGGTTGAAACTAACAAACGATCAAAAAACCCCAAAGCGCCACACACTCCACAAAGAAGTATCTGCTCAAACTTCTTGTGTCTCTGAAAAGCAAAAAAAAAAAAAAAAAAAAAAAGGAACAAATCCAAAACAACAACAACAACAACAAAAACCCAGAAAAATAAAAAGGAAGAAAGAAAAAAAGCAAGAAAAAGTGAGAAAGAAAATTCCCCAAATGGAGGAGCTCTGTGTGATGAGTTGAAAGAGGAAGTTAGAAAGCAATAAAGAAATCCACCTTTATTGACTACATCACAAGGATACGGCTCTAGCGAGGGCTCATCAACCATACTCCACATCATTAGGTGTTCCAGTAACAGCCACATGCTGAAAGGCAGGAAACTTGGAAAAGAAAAACATTATGACCTGACCACTTCTGAGAATAATGTGACTGAAAAGTGGCTGAGAGCAATGGAAATTCATATTCTTTCAGGAGAGACCCCATCCACCCACTCTGGCATGCATGAAGCACTGCCTCTGTTAGACTGTTAACCCCCTGAGGAGGGTTTGTAGGATTACCTCCTATGTTTAGTTTTAGGTCTTGTTCACCAACAGAAAACAAAAGATGGACCAAAAGATGAGGCACAGAGTAGGAATGCAAGACTAATAATAGTTTAGAAGTGACGTACAGTTGAAAATTTCTGAGGAAAAAAAGATAAAAATCTGTTTTTTGAATAAGGAACCTTTATCAACATTTGCAGCAGTATATAAGGACCCCACCTTGCAAAAAATATATGAATATCAAAGTTCCATTTACATCTGTGCAAGTTATGCAAGTTAGACAATTTTTGGTACAAAGTGTTTACTATTAAACAATGTGGTAATCACAAACCAATCTCTTCTAGGATTGGTAAAGTTCTTAGTTGGTGGGGATCTCGAATTTTGCAGTAGACATGCAGGCACGTGTAATAAAACAGATATTAAAGAAAACAAATCCATACACAACACGTATAGCATGGGCTAGAATATTTATATGCTGCAAAACCAAACCAAACCAAACCAAACCAACGCATTATTTTGCAGAAGACATTGCAACTTTCTCCTACATATCCCCTCTGGGTGCTAAGACAAAGGAGCTGCATGTCCAGCCCAGGGACAGAACATGAAAATTCTACTGCAGGCTAAGGGAGAAGGAGCCCAAAGGCATCAGAGATCTGCAGTATGAACATTAAATATCATAACAAGTTATTACACGGAATTCATTTGATGCTATGATACCGTTCCCTTGAATTTTCACTCCATTATGACACCTTAATGTCAATGCAGAATTCCCAGGAAGTATTTTTGACACTTTTGTAAAGTTTTGGTGGGGATAAGACCCCAATAACTCCAAGGTAAAAGCCACCCGTGTCTGGGACACTCAGTATGAAAAAGGGTAGGTTTAAATACACCTTTCACAAGTGAAAATAGATTTTTAAGTATTTTTATCAAATATGTCAAAGTTCACTTAGGCTAATCCTGTTCCAACCTAATTTAGTATTCAAAAGCCACTTACTTTAGCAGTTTAAGAATTAGTGTCTTTTTCAGTGCTACCAGTTCTTTCTGGTATGCAGCTTCAGGAAAGCTCTATTGCATCCTGTAAGTTTGTACCAAAAAGCTGACTTGATACATCACAGCCACATATAAAAGAAAATGCAAGGCATAACATAACAAGGTATCTTAAATATCTGTTTTTTTCCTCAAATGACCAACTCAGAATATAGGTTCTACTCTGGAATATGACACATCCAGTGCAACACATTATAGCTGTCTGGGATTGATACAATATAGGGGAGGTTTTTTTTTTCTTTCATTGTCTCAAACTAAACCCAATAAATGCTGGAAGGAATAGTCTGTGTTATGGATCTCTTCATTGTGGACAGAGAAAACATGTCCAAGTCACTGTAAGGTTAATCTTTCTTCACAGCTATCTCTCATCCCTACAAAGACTGCATTAAACACTTTCCAAATGACAGAACAAACAGGTAAAGCAAAAACAACAACAAAAAAAGAAAAACATGAAAAATATGGGTTCTTCCTTTAAAACATCAAGAACATGAATTTGAATTTTGTATCTAATGCCTACCCATTGTGGCTTACAGAAACATTAAAAATGTATAAGCAGAATTTGAAATAGCTTGAAGAACCACAGAACAACACATCTGTTAACCAAATGGAAAGTATCTAAAAAATTAAAGAGGTTGTGGAAATTATTTGTTTTATTCTTTTGCATTGCACATAATCATTACGTGTTCTTCTAGTCCTTTAAGCTATAAGGGTTTAAACAAACACAAGTGTCCAGCCATAACGTCTGTTTATATTAATCTTTGATCAAGCCTTACTGCAACAAATTAGGAAGAGTCTTTAAGTAGTAATTAGTGGCATTATTGCAAAAGAGCAACAAAATACTTGCATAATATATTTCTTTCAGACCAAAGCTGCTGCAGTAGTAAGGGAGGACACTCTTAAACTACTTTTGAAGACCTCACAGTATATAAGAGGATTAATTGACTTTGGTAAGTACTGGGATAAGAGAGTATATAAGATGCTAAGACTCACACTAAAATAAACCATTTTTGAAGATTAAGGTGTTCTTCATGTAGCATTTCCCAACCTACCGTGAGGAGGAAAAAAGGACAGGCACGAGGTCAGCAAGAAAAGAAGACTGACTGAGCGTAACCACAAAGGGAATATAGGAGGATGGAAATGTCTTCAGCATAAGTGGGCTGCTTTTAATTTGCATTAATGACATGCACAACACTACTCTCCTGTTCCCCTCCCCCACCCCGGAAAAAAAAAATAAAACCAAAAAAACCCCACAACCAAAGTGAAACCAAAATCCAATGTACATTGCAAACCACATTTTACTGTTTGCGTAGGCTCAATTTTGAGGTTGTCGATACACTGAAAGAATGCACAAGAAAATTAATGTGATACGGCAAACCAATGAGAAAGGTGTATTTTTCTTCTATGTCTTGTTCTACTTCATTAGCCAGCAGGAGTAAAGTTTTGGAGCATGCAACTGAGTAATTTGTCTGTTGTCTCAGAAACATACCAAACATATTTGATATGCTGGAGGAAAAAAAAACCAAATCTCTCTCCTTGACTTCCTTATTATTAACCTGCATCTGAGAAGTCATGCAGTTTTTATGTGTCTGTACCCAAACAGCCAACGGAAGTGAGAAAAGAGAAAACTACATGTCTATGTCCTTTCATGATACAACCAAGCCTTTCCATTATTTGGGAAAAAAAAAATTAAATTAAAATCTCAAATCAGGGCCATAGATCAAGGAAAAGTAACCAGTTTTTTCTACAACACATTACCATTTCACAACCAAGGCTAAGAAAGACACTACCACTTCATAAAAGAGCAAATAATTTCATTACAACCAGAAATGCTCTTTCTAGATAGAGGTCTATTTTTACTTCTTCAATACCATTAAAATATGTCTACAGCCAATCCTTTTTCAGAGCTAAAGGCAGTTTTTAAATTACCAGTTATGTTAATTCTTTGCTAACAAGATTGCTGATTTATATAGCAGGCACAGTTTAATGTAACTATAATTCTCCTCCTGCTGCTAATTGATGACAAAGCAATACATACTTTTTTAAACTTTAAAGAAAAATTAAACATAATTTTCCAGTGCATTATTGACCCATATTGTACACAAATTGCTTGAAATAATAATGTTATGATGATCTACAATCTAGTTCCAGATTACCTTTAACTTCTATACCCTGAATACCTCTGTTATATACCATCAGCCAATTAATATAATCTCTTTCTTTGCAATGTGAATATTAGTGGAGGTAAATGGAAGGGTAATAAAATATATAACGAGAATAATGTGGGTTTGAACACATTTTCCAACTTTGAGACTTTGTAATTTCAGAAAAAATGGCACTGCTGCACAGGCATATATAATAAATATTAACACAAGTCTTATTTAAAGAAAAAAAAATCAATTTCCTTTTAGTTACTTTACTGAGATTTCTACTTCCCTTAAAGCACTGCTTTTTATTTTAGCCAGCAGAAATTCTGGTAAAGGTAGCCAACGTTTGTTCCCTGACATTTCTGCTAAGAAGAAAAACAAGGATTTGCTCATCTTGCCCTCTGAATCCACAGTACACGTGTAAGAAATAATCAATAGATTAATACTGCAGAATGTTTCTGCAAATAATCACTGCAGTTGTAATACTCAGTCTCAAAGTCAGGGGGGAATCTTTGACTTCCCTCTCAAGAAACCTTTTCAGTGTCTCAAAGCTGCGTCCTGTATGACATTTCCAAAGCACATTCTTGTGTTGTGTGTACATCAGTACTAACTACATTGGGTGCCCCCAGTTTTGACGATTTCTTCCTCCCGCAGCTACTAAAAATTTATTCATTTCAAATGCCCCCCAAGAAGCCTCTGCCAAATTTATCTTCTATGTGCCCCAAAGCTTTAATTGCTTTATTTCCATTGGATCCCCTTCCAGCCAAATAAAAAAGAAGCTATTTTTACACTGCAGAACCCAACTTCATTCTCTCCTTGCATATTCACCCCAGCTTTTCTTTCATAAACCCGGCTGGCAGCTCACTGCCTGTTACCGCTTCCAGTTCGTCTCACTACCGCTTCATCCTCTTCAGGACTCCACGCAGCTTTGAGGCCAACAAAGCCTTGTCTGATAGAAATAAAGTAAAACATCTTCCTTCTCTTTCCAATACTCCCAATTCTTGCTTTGCCTTTACACAGAGGTCAAATACTGAAAAACCCCCCCACCCTCTAACACTCCCCTGCCCCCCTGCAATGTAATTAAGTTGGGACCGATCATTTCAACCACGCTTGGTCTCCCTCTGGCTCTTCTGCTTTCTGTTAGAATTTCAGGGATTATCTTTATTCACAGAAATTTTAACAAAAAACCACCCAAAACCTGTTTTCAAGGTTGCCTATGTCATTTGTACAAAACAAAGTCTC
The DNA here is from genome assembly GCA_028565335.1 of Limnodromus scolopaceus. Classification (NCBI taxonomy): domain Eukaryota; kingdom Metazoa; phylum Chordata; class Aves; order Charadriiformes; family Scolopacidae; genus Limnodromus; species Limnodromus scolopaceus. The sequence goes on from JAOXNO010000004.1 coordinate 21,955,878, forward strand.
TCTTTGCATGCATGCACTGGAATACTCAAATTGTCACAGGGACAGAGAACGAAAGTGACAGCATGTAACTCTTCTGACCGCAGAGGCAAGCTGTAGATCAAACCTGAAAATAATGCGTTCAATATTAAATGTTTGCACAGAACTAAGTGATTCAAGTCCAGGGAATGTTCTTTAGTAGGCATGAACTGATTTTTTTATCTATCAAGCCAAAAAGGAAAATAAAATTTAAAAAAGGAATAAACAGAGTAAATACATTACAGCATTGCTTCTCTCTAGAAAACATTTTTCACAGAAGCCCAACATTCGTACACCTGTGAAAAGAACTTTGCTAAGAAATTAATATTGTGACTTTACAGTTTACATTCTTTTTTTTAATGGACATATGTAGATAAAGTTTGCTGTTAAGCTCCCTGGAACAAGCACTGCGCTCCTTGTTCTTGATTTGATGATCAACTTGAACAAGGTTCTTGTCCTTAATTAAGCTTCTTAAGGCTCTAGATTAAAACATAATTTTTACCACCATCTCAGTTTAGATCAGTAAAGCCTTAGCATAATGAAATTAGTAGAGAACTTCGCCCTAGAATCCAGAATGTAAGAATAATATATACTACTTCATGTAGTGGGAGAAACCCAGGAAGTTATGACTGACATTTACATGCCTGCAACTATGTGCAAATTTTGTGGCCACAAAAAATTAGGCTTTTTAACGAAGACGTCTTTATGAAACACGGGTACATTAACAATGTAAAGTTAAAGCAAATGTCTTCAGCGAGAAGGAAGACAATCCCAGTTTATTTCTAACACACTATTGAAAATATTATTCAAAATTAGGGGGACAGATATAGAAGGGCACTAAGTCATGATCACTCATACAATTCAGAAAAGAGATTTTTAGAAACAGGTTCAGGCCAAGGAAGACTCCTCAAGTTAGTGATAAGTGAAATTCAATCACACAAGCTTACATATATGCCCTAGGGAACCACAGAGTTTAGACAAACTTGAATTATGGCAAAGTGTTCTCTTAAGAGCAAAAAGAGGAACGACGAAATTGAATTTGCTTGATTAAAACAAATTTGATCTGTTTCCAGGAGGAAAAAAAAGCTCATCTCTGATCAACTGAGATTCTTTGAGGATACTGCCAAGATGAAAATCACAGCATAACTCAACCTATTCATTTTTAACAAAAAAAGGAAAAGGAAACACATGTCTGAGGTGAGCTCTAAGGTGAGAGCTTAATTACAAGGACAGGGAATGGCCAAAGGTTACGAAGTAAGTAAACTTTTAGTAAAATCACCATCTCTTCCTTTCCCATTTCTGCCTATGACTACAAGTGGAAGAGGACCTATACAGACTCAGCCCTGCTCCTTGGGGATCAAGCAGCCAAGTAAGGTTTAGTATAGGAAGGTAGAGTGTCCTCTCCCCACCTTCTGCACTATGATCAGGGCCTCTGCACATGGAACAAGACTTTGTACCATATCCTCCAGAAAATCTGTCTATCTTCCAGTGTATATTGCAGTTGTCGTGGAAGATGTCTTGCCCTCATTCAGCAGGGCACAAAGACCCTTGGAGAACAGCTGCTGTAATCCACGGTGTCACCTTGTTTGGCCTTGAATCCAAGGAAGAGCTGAAGCTGAAATCGGTGAGAGCTCTGGGTGGAGCACAGTGAAGGCACAGTGCCTGCGAATGACTGACGACAGGGGACAGGGCAGGGGACAGCCTACAGGCAGGAAGGACCTTGTGACGGATCTTGGGGCCCAACCCAGACTCCAACTTTATGGTCAGGTGAATTGCTGGGGAAACCTTGGACCTTTCTGGAGATTAACCTATGCACAACATGATCCAGCAGTTCTGTGGAATTAGGATCAATACTGTCAAGTGGGATATCAGTGTTAGATAGATAACACGTAGGAGTAGAAGATGATTTGACTTTTAAAATACTCAGTGGTCATAAATAAGTGAGCACTGCAAATTATATCAAACGCAAAAGAAGGCAGATCATTTAAGAGCAGCTGCACAGGCTAACAGATAATAAAGCAGTTCAATACTGATAAGCTTCAACCAATATATCTTACAGCAAAAGGAGAATGAATTCTTGCAAAAATCTGTCCTTAAACAGATGCTAAAGGAAAAAGGCAGGAATGTACCTCTAACATCCCTAAGACAATGATGGTGGATGCTGGGGACTACAAGGGAGTGCTGCTGCTATTGGAACAGAGCAATGGGCTACATGGACCATTGGTCTAACCAAGCAACATATTAATGTTATTTTAAAAAATGCAAGTTGTTGAGACTGCTGCGTGTAGAGAAGAAAGTACTCAAGCACAGGCGAGAAGGGGAAACGGCTCAGTGTGCAGCTGCAATAATAAAGCTGAGTGTGAACAAAGACAGCCATCACTACTACCAATTTTGCAGTTCAATCAAGTTTTTCATTCACAAGTCTCCAAGGATTATACAAATGTTCATTAATGAGGTAACCAATCTCTTTCCAACTCATTTTCGGATGTGTTCACTAGAAGAAAAAAAAAAAAAGGAAAAAAAAAAAAAGCCCTGGTTTCCCAAGCTTGCTGTTTTGCAATTATATTGCTACCCAATAGGAGATTTTATGGCATATTGACATATAACACAACATCTAGAGAGCTCTGCATTTACAAAGTGCTTAATGAGATGGGATAATACACAACCAGAAAGGGAAAATAGCTCAAGTCAGACTCCTTGGCTCCACCTCCTTTTATTCTCCTGCAGTGAACTTGGTGACAGAAAGGAATTAGCTCTGTCAGATATCTGATATCAGAAGCTAAGAATACTGAATCTCCCTCCTGCACACACACACAAAGAGCAAACAATGATTATGGCAATGTACCAGAGTCCTGTCCCTGAGCAGACAGAGATGAAAAGAATTTAGTTAGAAATTGGAAATCCTTCTGGTCACAATGAAAAATTGCAGTGAAGCTAGAGAAAGAGAACTAGAATAAGAGCAGCCACATTATCATCTGTAATGGGCAACGGCTGCCACAGGCTACAAACAGCACTGGGATTTTTCAGCACAAACCGGGAGGTTCTATATAACATTCTAGAAGCATTTGCAGTCCACAATGTCTGTCATATGCCAACAAAGCATAATAATGAATTTGGAGAAAAAGCAGATTGGTAGGTTGCCAATTGGCATTAAACAGCCAAGTCATGCTATTATGAAATCTTAAAAAGATGAACTAATGCGCAATAGATTAATAAGGGGAAAAATATAGGAAACAAATAAGAATACTCAGGAACTCTATTAAGACTTACAGATACATGCAAAGCTAGTGAGCAAGGCCACATCCAAGCAGAGATGATGTATGTTACAGGCTTAGAGGCCATTCATCCACTACCTCAGAAGGTAAGAAAGCAAGCAAAAAGCTAATGCACAAGTTTGAAACACAAATGAGCTTAATACAAAGACATGTGGGAATTGGGAAGAAAAACACCCAAGATGGTAAAGCAATATTTTGCAAAATGGGTCATGTGCACTAACTGTGGTAAAGGGAATAATTATGTCACAGCTTCCAGACAAGAAAATAATGCATCATATTGAAGAAGGGAGCAACAGGGATCCGTGGCTTGGGAGATAACATTTTGCATGTATAACATGAATGCAGCGCCCTGTTCGCAAAGCAAAGACACCACTGGATATAGAGAGACACACACACACAAAGTCCAAACAATTAAACGCAATATGAACATTAGTCCATGTACTACACCACGCAAATTTCCTCAGAATTATGCAAGACAATAATGAAAGCTACTGTCAGACAAATTGAATTAAATAATCATGAAACAAAAGGAAGTACACAGGTTATAATTATATACAAAACCACCAAAGAATAAATATACACACTGAAGTTTCAGAAAGTACAGACAAAAACAATCACTGCCTTCAGTTAAAACACGTGAATGGGTGCTGCTAGCAATGCTACAAGCAAAGTATTCCTATGAGAGATGCAGCAGATGCAAAATAAAGATGCAGCCTGAACACGTCTCTTTCAGCTTGATACAGCCATCACAGGTAGCATGAAGCTTATTACCAATCATCCCACCTTGAAGCACTACGTGAATGAAAAGGCAATCACACAACAGGACGCCAGTGAGATGGGGCTTGAAGGATCATTCCTATAAAAGGGACAGTCAGTACCTTGTGTGTGAAGGTCACTATCACCAGAGGAAAAATATACACCTGACTGAAAAGAAATGTCTTGCAGTAGTGTTTGCATGTGAGAAGTTTGGTTCAAGGACAGGAAACTATTCTAGTGGAAAGAGATCATAAATCACCAGAGAGCTGCTTTTTTTTTTTTGAGGAAAAAAAATAAAAGTAATGACAAGAAAAAAAAGACTGAGATATACATAACTGACCTCCCATCCAGTACAACCTTGCAGCATCAAAATATGGTAGCTTAACAGTAATATTGACTCTTCAATTTGACAGACTCAACTGGAACAGTTTTATGCCCGTATCAAGGCAGATGCTAGAATGAGTCAAAGAAATCCTAAAGAAAAAAAGTTTACTCGGTCTTATATCCAGCATCTTTCCAGGATGATGCTCCTTCCCAATAATACACAATTTCCCAAGAACAGAAAGGCCCTCCTTCCCTGCATACCAGAGCTATGAGGGAAGGGGACAAGGCACAATTACACGTGGCGGTAGCTGAATCTCAGTGAGAAATTATCACTGAGAAAAACATGTCTTTTGTAATATAAACAATGGATGCTACACAGACCTCAGCCATCACAAAGGGTACTTGAGCCCCGTGAACAGCATAATCATACAGCGGTGTCCAGTCTAAGCAGAAGGAAAGACATTAACACAGTGAAGGAAGAGCCCTACAGATTGCTGGCTAAACAGTCAGACATTGTAAAATTACTCCATACTGGGCAAGCAGCAAAACCAGAAGTCAAAAATTAGAACAAAAATATATTTTTTTTTTTACATTCCTTTGGCTAAAGGCATTATGTTGAATGTCAGCCCTTGAAGGAGAAGGACTAACTTCAACTACCTTTGAAGACAGAGTCAGTCATTCAAGGCGAATTGCACAGCAGCAAAGCTACAGCTGTTTAACAGACACTAACTTATTTGTAAACAAATTGCAGAGCACTGGCATACATTTCACAGAAAAGCACGTAATTTCCCTCAGCAAATTTGCAGACGACACCAAGTTGGGTGGGAGTGTTGATCTGCTGGAGGGTAGAGAGGCTTTGCAGAGG
>JAOXNO010000004.1:21961212-22017743 GCA_028565335.1 Limnodromus scolopaceus
GTTGTCAAGCATTGGAATGGGCTGCCCAGGGAGGTGGTTGAGGCACCATCCCTGGAGATATTCAAGAGATGAGTTGATATGGTGCTCGAGGATCAAGGATATGGATTAGTGTTGGGTTGGTGTTGTTTTGGGTGTGGTGTGTGGCTGTGGGGTTTTTTTGGGTTTTTTTTGGTTTTTTTGTTTTTTCATTGGTTGGACTAGATGATCTTAGAAGGTCCCTTCCAGCCTAGGTGATTCTGTGATTCTGTAAATTCATCCACAACAAACAAAATCATAACTGGGAATGCTGAAGAGGACAAAATACACTCTTAAAAATGGTAAAGTTCTCTAAAATCCTATTCTATCAAGAATTTCTTCTTGTCTGAAAGCAAAGATTCAGACTGGTTTTAAAAAAAAAAAAGTTTAAAAAAGTCAAATAAGAAGTTGGGTCACTAGCAGTTCCCAACACAAATTAAACTGTGAAAGATTAAAACATTCAAAATCAGACAGGTCTGCAGCCATTAAAGCACCGATTTGGTTTGCCTTTCCTTGACTTGCATTTATAATATAAATACACAGGCAAATTTTAAAAGTGTGATTAAGACAAAATGAATGATGCATTTTTTTTCCTGCACTGCCATTTCAGATGAAACAGAAGGGTAGGTCAGGTTCCCAAGAAAGGGTGTTGTAGTAGGACAGCATGGCAGCACTTACGGTAGGGTGCAGGGATCCATCTCCAGACAGGCTCAGCGATGGGAAAGCATGAAACCTGACCAGTATATAGTCTTGCGAACTGGTGTATTGCCTCTGTAGGCTGTGGATCACAGGTGCCACCACACCTCTCTGCAGCACAGGTCACACAAGTGCTGTTCCATCCTCTGCAAGAAAAAGAACTCCTCTTTTGCTTGAATTACATAGATGGTGCTTTGGGTGCCAGAGGTTCCACTTCAGTCCCTGCTGACTCACATTGCGTCTTTTCTTTAAGGAGCTATGGTTCACTACTCATCAGTCTGCAGGGCTCTTCTGTTCACATCTCTAACTATAAAAGCAGACTACTGTGGGAGATTTACGCAAAAATGGACTTCACTGCCTTGGATATAAACAGTATTAATCACGCAAAAAAATTGCTCTGTGCATTTCTAAATGTTGTGGGGAAACCAAGAAGTCTGGCTGTGTCCCAAGAACATGCTTATAACACTAGAGCTATCTACTTTAAAATCTCATTTTCTAAGTACTAGATTAAACACTGCAGCCCGCAAGTGTACAAATTTCAAGTCTTTTCCAAAGCTCTTTTATAATATTAAAATGTCATTTGTTATGCAAGAAACCTTGAGTCTGTGGAGGGCCAAGTAAAGAAAAAAAAAAATCACCTTGCTATACTTCCCAAACATACCCAAATAAAACAGTTGAGGCAGAAGCAACTTCCAGTAAGTCCTCCAGCTTCTGCATGTGGCACAACCGGAGGAGAAGACCAGATTTGAGAGCTGTAACATAGCAGAAGCTGCAGCTATCATGTTTCCTATCCCTTTAATATTATTACAGTGTTAGAGGATCCTCCTCCTTTTGAAGCAATTTGGTTCTCATCCATTCAAAATTGCTTCTATAGTACTGGAGGAAAGAAAAGTCCAACTTCAGAAGCAATGTGGAATGAGTAAGACATGGTTTGCTATTTGAAAAAGTTAAACAGCTTTCTCGGCCTCTTTTGTTGCTAATTTAATCCCTCTGTTGGCAGGTATTTTTGGTTAAGTTGCTGGAAGAGTTGTTCTGCTTTACAGTCAGGTGAAAAACAATAATTCTTTGAAGACATATCAGTCTGAAGAAAACATAGGCAAAACACTGACGTTGTCCTTGGAATCATGGTAAGGATTGAACATAGGGGGCTTCTTGAGAGACACAAATTCTAATTTCAGCTACCTGAACGCTGAAAGTCAGACTTGTAAAACATTAAATTCTTTTTGCATAGCAAGGTTGGTGAGGGCGAAGCAGATCCAGTCTGACCTCTATGTCATACACAACTATGTTTCACTCAACACGTATCAAGGTGAAAGACTCCAGTTATGCATTACTTAGCATATTGTAACTACAGAAAAGAAAAAGCCAAAGCACCAGTGTTACACAAAGCCTTTGCAACGGCCAGGAACTAATGAGCAGAAGTCCAAATAGTTCCAAAAGCCAAACCACACCTCTGCAGCACAAAGTTGAAATACTCCCTGAGCTCCTGCCAGCCTAAACCAGGGGAAAAACCTGAATGATCACAGGCCTGCAAGCAAATCACTGCCGAGACACACAAGGGAATTCTCTGCACCAGCTTCCTGGAGATTACACTGACCTGACCTACTTATTATCCGGATGCCAGCTATGACCTGGTTTTGATGCTCACAAGGAAGCCTGCTTTCACCAAAGTCAAAATATGTAAGAGGAGCGGGCAGAGCAGTTCCTGGCAGACAGTTAGCAGAAACCCTGATCCATGAAATATAATATAATCATCATATTAATGCAGAGTTCTGTGTAATAAAAGCTACCCCTAATTTCTTTCAGGGTTCACTGAAGGAAAGAAATAGGCCAAGGAACCTTTAATTCCATACCTCCAGTACATACAGATTAACGAGCATCTCCCAAAACTGGAACAAAGTAGATATTTCAAGAGAAGCAGCCAATTTGTCCTTAAATACTGATGGTGATGCAAGTCCACTGTCTCCCTTGGGCACTGTTCCAACGCTCCATCCCTTGAGTGCAGTGAAAACTAACAAGAGTCACTAATGACACGTTTGCTACAAAGACTAGGTCTGTTCTTAATGATATTACTAGACTTATTAGGGGCATTTGTTACTGTTCAGTAAATCCTGCTGCATTTCTGAGTAGTGCTGATCAGTTATGTATGGATAGTTCTGTTCAGAATTGGCTGCAGTCTTGCTTTTAGTTGGTGAAAGTGAATTTATTCTCTCACTTTGCTGGGTTTATGCACGTAGCTCACTTCTCCCCACATTGATTTTGAGGCCTCGGGGCAGGACATATTTCTTTTATGACTTTTACTTGTTCTACATTAATTCATATGCATACTTGTAAAGTGCATCTGAGATGAATCTATAAACACATTACCTAGTAAACTATGTGAGTACTAGCAAACTATGAGCAACCCAACTGAAAGGTGGCAGCTCTGACAAGTATCAGATATATATGATACAACCTCCCCAAGGTTGTGTCTCATTTAGTTTTCCATTTCTGCTTTCCGACTTCTATTCTGCTACTAGATTGCCTCATTTCAACTCCCACTCTCAAGTCCTCTAGTTCTTTCTCCTCCTCTCTCACAGTTGACCAAAAGGCCACCTACCTAACTCATGTAGTGGGCTCATAGCCTTATATTGCCTTTCACGTTTCTGCTGCATCAGTTATCACTCGATCTCCGCAAGGATGAACAGTGCCAAAAGCACCAATGTGAAGCAACTAAAATGAGAAAATGTGACAAAAAAAAAAAAAAAACCAGAAAAAAAGAACAAAAGGAAGATATAACAGTCCTTGTTTTTATGCGAAACATAAGGCAGCCAAACTCAGGACTGTGATGTAAAATAGTACTGACATCTGCACTTTCAGAATGTGTGGTCTAATCTCCGTTGGAATCCCTAGTGCTTAATCTGTCAGTCACCACACACAGATTTAGTATTTACTACTGGGTATTAATTCTCAACTGTTTCAAGCATAAAAATCACTAGGATTGGACAATACAGCTAAGAAAACATGCTTTTTATCAACTCTTTTCACAAAGATGTCCTACCTTGTTGTAATTAATAAAAAACCAATCCTATTGACGAAAAATTTAATCTTACCTTAAGTATTTTGCCTGTGGGACCACAGGAATATCTCTGAACCAGACTCAAATGTAAGGATAAATTCTCATTAAGAACAAAACCAAAATAAACCTCACACAGTGGCAGACTAGAACCAAATCTCCTTTACTCTAAGTGGCAGAGGTCTTTGGCAGGGAAATTTCTGGGAACATTTTTCACGTCTGGACCATATCGTCTTCTCCAGTTCAGAACAGCCTTGAATTTTTACCCCCTGGGTTTCTTTGATTACTTTGGATGTAGATCATGAGTTATAACAAGAGAGTGCGCTCCTTAGCCAAGTCATGCAGACGTCCATTCACCCCAAGCATTTGCAAAACAAAGGTTTTTCTTTCCTTCCTGCTGTTCTTTTCCTTTTAGAAAGTGGAAGAGTACGTAAAATAGATGGCTGTACAAAGGAAAAAGCAGGGAAGGATTATTCCCTTTAGGAAGGACAGGAAACAGTTACTGTGAAAGCAATGTAAATAATTGCCTCCAGTCTCCAGTTCCAATAAGTAAAATCTAAATTGCATACGGTTCAAAGGGTTTATTTGCTTTACTAGTGTCATACAACTCTTGGGCCAGAGGCCCCATTCCCTCACCGCACTAATGCACATCAACTATATTGAGAACACGCTGCACCGAGTACAGCCCACCAGAGCCCACTTGCAAGAACCCAAGATGAAGAGAGTAGCCCTGTGGTAAAAATACGGCAGTTCCTTCTTTGACTAAGTCATTCTCATATATTTTATCCTGCTAAAGTCAAATGTTTTCTCTACCTTCTCATTTCAAAAGGTACAAACAGACAACAAGCATTTTCCAGCCAATTCTTGGCGGAGCTCATTTAAACACTACAAAGTCACTCTGCTTGCCAACTCATCTACCAAATACTTCCTTTTGTATCTGAATGACCCTCACTGCAGTAAATTTTTAAATGTAAATGTAGTCAACAGACCGCCTGTATTTGCCAAATTAGGAGTTATATATTTATGAATACTTCTATTCAAGTAAGCAGAGAATGCAAAACTAGGTGTCTATTTTATTTTTATTGACAATAATGTTTCTGTCTGACAGAAGGCTAAAAGCTTAAATAAAAAGCCTCCTTGAATTGAAGGTCAGCACAATCAGATACTTAGAACTCAAGGTTTAATTCCCAATATGAAGGTGAGTAAAGGAAACCATCAGAGACTACTTTGCACGATGTTACTAATGGAGAAAGGCTAGCATACCAACTGCAGCAACAGATTTTTATATAGGGTTGCTGAAAACATTTAGAATGTCAACACAGGATCAATTTAACTGTCCAGCATCCAAACAATTACAAGGAGCAGCCCCCAGCAGGACTGCTTGCTAATTGTGAGCTAACACAAAACCTCAGCACTGGATCCAGGCAAGCAGCCCTTTATTATCACCAAAGAAACAAGAGGGAATGTTGTAATCTTGGTAGCCACTGAGGAAATTTTTTCCTTGTGCTAGGCTGGTATTTAAAAACAAATGTATTTTTTAAAAGTACAAAATAAAATTAAATGACTGTATAAGAACCACAAGCATGAGCTCAGTAAACACCCTATTGAAAGGATTCCTTCAAACACTCTACACTTTGAAATTAAATTAAAAAGTTACATGCTTATTCTGCTCTGAAAATATTCCAAAATTATTATTGACCATATGCAGGCCAGATTTTCACAAACTCAGGCTAGTGCTCTTACGTAACCAGTAGACTTTTGCCTGGAATAGCAAAGATAAGTAACAACCCTGTGCTTCAAGATGTCCCAGGACTCAGTTACAAATTAAATAATCACCTTCTTCAAGGAGAAATCATGTAGCTAAAACTCCATGGAATGTTTGATCTGGCTACAGACTAACTGCAAACAGACATCTCCAACAGTGTTATTGTTATTGACAAAACTTCCACAACAGGGACACAACCTAATAAACCAGAAGGATCAATTATTCCTGCAGTACATTCTTTACCATCTCAGTTCTTCAAGTCCTTTAAGTAATTTCCTTAGGAGTAATTCAAAGCAATGGCAACGAGTCCTTGGAAAAGCGTGTTTAACTTTATCGGACTTTTGGAGACTTCTGTGAACTAAGATCTGATATTTATCAGCATATTCTATATAGCACATGCTTACATTAAGTACCAGTTTCTCTTCTCAGCAATTCTGCTATGAAAATACTTTTCTTTTGATGACGTGGGATCATTTCAGCATCCCTGGAAAACAACATTCCCATCTCCCCCACATCCTCCCCCTTGCTTACATCCTCAGAAGGTGGCTCAAGCAGAAACACTGCCCAGTGCAGCCCATTGCATCGAGGGGCAGGAACAACCAGTCCCAGATTCAGCTGCTTCAGACAGCCACCGTGCCGGCATCTCTCTGCAAATGCATTATCTCATTGAGAGCTCCTTTGAAAGCAAAGCACTGATAAAACACCTGTCTTCACAAAAGTATCTGATCCTATGCTGACATGAAGAAAGTTGAAAAAATTTCCTTTACAAATCCTTCCTTGCACAGTGGCCAATTCAGTTCACAGTTCTCTTAAACGTCATCTTTTAACAACACACTAACTTTATGCCTCTTTTTTAACCAATAAAATATGGAGGCCCTTTAGACACCAAGTCTTTGCTGCCTCTCTCAGAAGACAGTAGAGTAGACAAAATTTTCTGGTCTATTTCCAGTTGGTCTGAAATTAATGTGAATTTGGACAACACAATAATAAAAGTAGAGCTGCTTGGAGCAGACCACCTGCAGCAGATCACCTTCAGGTCTATCACTGGAATGCCCACCAAGCACATGCAGCAAAATAGCGTAGTTGGAAAGGCTGGAATCGGGAAGCAAGTTGAACATCACACAAGAGCAATGGATTCTTGCAGACCCCCTGGTCACCCCCTGGTGGTGTGAAACTCCAGCAATGCTGTTTCTGATCTCTGTGAACCCTGGAGGGAGAATCCCATGCCAACCTATATCAATTAAAACCTTCGTTGATCCTTTCCTTAATAGAGGCATCAAATTTGCATTTCCTTAACCACTAAGCCAAAGCAGCTGTCTAGTGATGAAAGTGTCAGGTATTTGATACTCCTCAGAATTACAAGCTTAGATTCTACCAGCAATCTAGCAAATATGCTCAACTTCTTGAAATTTACTATAAGGAATCTTTCAACAGAACCAAAAAAATAAAGAAGGGAGGGGCACCAAGAAGGTAGCTATAGAAGGTAGCAAAGTATGTTTGCCAAATTTTACCCAGTTTAAACCACCATTCCACTCACACTGATATATAAATGAATGAAATAATTTATCATCTTCCTAACAATGCCCAAGAATTATATTGATTGTGCCATTTAAAGAGGAAAAAAAAAGCCATCTTAATTCTTAAAGTGAACATAAAGAAAGAGTGATTACAGAACTACTGGATGGAAAACAATCACAGTATTTTAGTTAAAGAAGCTGAGACTAAGCAGTATAATGTACTCATCTGCTGTCTGTCATAATGAAGGCAGTAATTTGTTCCAATACCATTTAAGTATCTTAAATCATTTGGAATGCACGGTAAACTTCACAATGGCATTGCAAACATTTAAAGAACTATCATTTTGTTGGGAATCTGAGTTGAGGATTAGGGTGGAAACAACAGAGTCTGATTAAAGTGATACACCTCACTTTCAAAATTTCCAGGAAGGGTTCAAGGGCAGGGGAGGGGATGCTGTTTCCTTGGTAACTAGTCTACGTGTATAGTTGCAGTGTTTAATATGGACTAGACAGCATAGTTACTATGAAGAAAATATAATTATTCTTCTTTAAACTGAACAAATCTAGAAAACAAAAATTTACAATCTCTAAGAAACATAAAAGGTTGCTCAACAGGGAAGATCAAACAGCAAGAGTGCACAACCAGAGCAGAAGAGAACAGTCACCAGTGTCCATGCTGTAAAAGTAATGAGAAAAAATTCCATGTGTGTCCTCCTTTGTGATGAATGACTGCCACAAGCACAGTTCAATCTTTCATTTGTTTGTTCTCGCTACAGTCATTATTGGTAGGATACATTTCATTTGGCAGAGGTCTTGGAAACAGGCTGCATTTCAGGAGAGCAAACTCCTTTAAAGGCATTTTTGTTAACAAATATATCTTTTATATGGGCCACACACAAGGTGTTTACCAACAAGCAAACTTTCAGGGGAGGAAAAAAAAAATAGCACATATAAAATATTGGCCAGTCATCTTTTCATCTTTGGTTTTAGCTTAGCTAAACCTGTGTTCCGGAAGCGCAAAGCCCTCTGCACTTGGGTGATCAGCAAGGCAGGACTGCTCATGTGATAGTTTTCAAGTGGTTTTTAGACAGAATTTTCTAACTGAGTGGCCATACGACCTTCCATAAGATACAGCTACATACAGATGGTATATGTTTTAACTGGCTGTATTTTAGCCCCCAGAAACATCTGCTCCTGACCTGGAAGACACTTATGAATGCCCTTGATTTTATGATCACTAGGGGTATCTAATGCCAACAGAAGTCCTGCAGCAGCCACTTGCCCTGCAGGCATCCATGCACATGGTTAAGTCTTTTTAATATGCACTCAAACACAATCTCCATGAAGAACACTAGTTGAGATCAGCTGAAACTAAAGGCTATAACTAAAGGCAAAAAAAAAAATCTCATACAGTTTACACTGAAGTCAAGCGATAAAAAAAAAAAAAAATCCGCACCGTTTTTATAATTTCACCTGTGCTGGTGAATTACAGGAACCAACAAAACGATTATGAGAAAGAGAATATTTAAATCACTGTGGATTTTTTTAAGCACTTGAAACTATTATACATCCATGAAAAAAAAAAAAAAATGATAGAAAGATAAAGCTGTTTAGGTTTTAAGTCAGAGGCAGATCAAAGTCAGCCCTGGATTGAAAGTCTATTTAAATCAGTTCTTGATACAATGAATTAAATTTTCAGGTACAGAATGCAAAAATCCAATAGAAAAATTGATCTACAACACCAGATCTGTTACATGAAACATTCCCTGATTACAAGACCACTAAATAGCTGTCAACTCTCCTAACAACTCCATGTTAAAAGACACGCACTCATGGCAGAACAAAATCACCACCAAGTTAAATCCAAGTTATAGGCCTGTATGCAATTAGTGCCTTGCCATTCCCTTTCCTTTTTTAAGACACACAGTTATTTACTAGGTGGTGTTTCATAAAGAAATACTGAATAAGTACTACAAGAAAATGATTGGTGAGAGCTTGTTCACATTTTAAAGTGAATTGAAATTTTAATGTGGGGTGATTGTTTTTTGTTTTCACTCATCACCAAAGTACTGCATTTTAACGCACTATATTAATGGTACCAAATTTCATTAGACTGTGAAATTCAAAACCAACCTCTCCATATGCAAGAGACTCCATGAAAGAACATAAGCAGTATACAACCATGATTCTCAATAGTCCACAAAAATTTGAAGTTTCCTATCAAAAGTAAAAAAAGGGAAACAAAACCAAACTACAACCTTTATTTAGAAAGTGTGCTGACAGAAAAATAATTACTGATTTTAAATGAGTTCTCTGTAATCACATGATTAATTGGTAAACATTTAGGTATAGTTTTAAAAAATGCTAGCTTTTAAGCATATTAAATACTGAAATCTAAATGCAGCCAGGCAAATGTTACAGACTTGCATAATAGTAAGAAAATCTTTAGCATCATTGAAAGTAGATGTTTAGGTGTAGTGGCACATCAGTATGAAAACTGTATTTTAAACATAATCTATATAGGGTTATTGTCCAGTTTATTTATTACTGTAACCATGATATATGGTAGCATGATGATTGTCCTAGTCACAATGGAGTTGTGTCATACTACCAAAGAAAAACATAATTTATAGTAACTACACATTTCTCATGTTTAGCAGTGATCTAGGACAAAGTCTTACTAGAGTATAATTCTTGCAAAAGACAACACTGTTGATGTCAAAATCTAATGCAAAAATTTCCAGTGATTTAAACTTAGTCTCAGATGGCATTGAGTAAAGAGCTCTAAATCAACTGAACACTCCTCTTAAATATCTATCATTTAAAGAACAAGATCACAAAGAGAAGGAAAAAACTCAAGATTTATCAAAGGTAAATGGGTTTCAGATAGCTTCAATACTCTCTGTGCTAGATGGATACCATTGAGTTGGAGACGTCATATATAAAAACAGTTGTTATTTATAGTTGCTCCTTCTCTAAATTTAATGCTCAGCCTTCCAATGCAGAGTTGCCATTTTTCCTCTTGTATGGAAACTAGAAAGGATAAAAAACGAACCTGCACTGAACATGCTCCTTTAATAATCTTGTTCCTCTGACATGCCCATGCCCACCGGTTAAGTCCTCTACCACCAATACAACAGCTGGCATTTCAGCTGCTGGAACAATAGCTGCACTTAAACAGCAATTTATTTATTCCATATATAGATCATATAATTACCTTTCAGGTTAATTAGCAAAATTCCAGAGGTGTTTTTAAAAATAAAGTCACAAAGATGGTAAATCTGAGCAAGACAATGGTATAGTAAATTGGTAGAAAAGACAGTATTTCTGGCAATAAATGGCAAAGCTCTTTGAAAGGACTATATAAGCTCAGCTTTCATTTCCTCCTCATTCTTAAAACATTTCTGTTTTCTGAGAACAAAGTGGAGAAGGTAGAACAGAAGTTACTAGGGAAGTATATAACCCATTACAAACGGATTTGTCAGCCATGTTTAAGCTTTTACCATTTACATATATGTAGATATAAAAAGCAAAAGCTAAGTCTATTAAATTGTTCTGTCTTAGGTTTCAAAACTTCTAGTAGCATTTGCTACTATTTTGGTTTGGCATCTTACTATGCCTCTCACTGTGTATCGGTCCAATAAAGTCATTCTGCTGATTCAAATGTGGTAGTAGTAAAATTGTGCAAGAAGTCTTCTAATTTAAAGCAATTATTAAAAATAAAGGTAACTAAAACACTATAATTTAGAGGTACACACTGAAAACAGAGTAATTTACTACCTGCAAAAAACCAAACAAACTAACTAATCTATCAGTCAATAGCAATCAATCAGTTTTGCTCTCTGGGGTTTTTGGTACTGTCAAAAGCAGTTAGGAGTAAATCCAGTGATGAAGCCAGAGGAAACCCTTCCAACTTGTCTGTCTAAAGAACAGATCTCAAGCAGTACCAACCAAAAACTTGCCCAGACAGTTTATTTTGAGTTTAAAAAGCACATAATAGTCAAACAATGAAGAGAGGACAATAAACAGAACAACAGTCATTTGGATGACCTTACTAGCTCATGATGAAAAGAACGTTTTTTTCTGGCTGCTGGGATTAGGACATGTAGAACCAGAAGGCCCCTAAATAAAGCCTAATACAGATGGAAATAATATTTTTGTTTGTTTGCAACTTCATGTTTTCTTTAGATGTCTATTCTCTAGTTCAAATATTTATGGGCTTTCACTTCATAAAATTGGAAGAAAATTTCTAAATGAGGACATTTCAAAAATAAAGATTCTTGTAAAATTTGGTTATTTGTGGGTACCTTTTAATATCATCTCCCCTTCTACTCCCCATCCCACAGCCATTTGGGAAAACATGTAAAAACTCATGAGTTATTTCACTGTCATTAAACCTGTAGTTTTCAATCTGTAGTAGTCAGCTTTCTTCAAGAACATTCCCTAAAAGGAGCTACAATTGCAGAGAGTTCGGGATATGCAGAGAAATCCCTGGTCTTCCAATCTTTGGCCATAAGTAAGGCAGCTTCCTCATTGGTGCCAGGGAATACAAAATGCTTCCCCTTATGATGCCTGGAGTAATATTTGAGGTCATGCCTCTGCTTATGCCTCTTCCTCTCTTTACCTCAGCAAACCTCCCACTGGAGTCAATTAGAATTTTGCTTGAGTAAGCACTGCAGGGTATGGCCTGTTGGCATTAAATAAGCCATCATTTTTAATTGGCATTTTAAGTTCCATCAAACTAGAGACTATACCTCACACTGCCTTAGTAAATGTTTGCACAGGGTAACAATTTGGATCATGTTAATATTCACAAGTGATCCAAATATACACTGTACAAATACTGAGGTTAGGTGAGTTATTTCAGGATAAAAGATATCTATTCTTCTTCTTAAATTAGTATATATTTTGAAAGTCGTAAGACAGCCTAAAGTCCTGCTTACTCTTTTTGTAAGCCTAAATTATACTTCCCCCCCCCCCAAAGGAAGTCTCCACTTCTTGGAGCACTGATCCGTTTCAAACATCCCTATGCTCAATTCCTGCTGCATTTTCAGGATTAATGACAACTGAAAGACAGAAAATATTGAGTTTGTGTAAGATTAAGTCATACTTACAGAGAATGGATAACTAGAAACTCAAAGGAGCACATGAGCTTATGCACACTATGCTTATGTAGAGGCAGGACAAAAAGGGAAAACACTTTAAGAGCCAGATCAAGTGGGTTGTTTCTGTAGCATCCTAGAGTTAAAAGGCAAATTACAATCAGTCCCTCAGTAAAATTGAATTTGACACCTCTTTTCTGTTGAGATTAGGAATTATCATCTTGCAAACCTGCACTTTAGAGCATCAGTGTCAACCTGTCTGGGATGTAATTTAGATTTTTCAGTAACATAAAATGCCTACTCTTCTGTAGTCATTAGTGGCTGGCATAAACAGTCTGACAGTATTATAAATGAAGGGCCCGACAGTTTGCAACGCTAATTCAATATTTTTCCAGTAGCTCTAGAGCTCTCCGAGAGGGGGAAGAAACTGCACCTCTTTAATTAGAATCCATTTTTTTTTTTTCCTCATTCTTGTACTGATGGTTTGCAAGTCTTTTTGTGGGACCAACCTGATTTCTGTTGAAGAGCTAGAAAACACACAGTGGAGTTAAGAATTACAAACATGTATGCACATGCTTAGTGTTCTTATCGTAGAAAAAAATGATGAGCTAATATAGATTAGCAGTTATTTCTTAGAGATGAATCTAAAACTAATGAGAAAAAAAAAAAATGTTTCTTTTTAACTGGAACAGTCTGGGATCTCTCATTCCCTCTAGTGGCCACTGGAGCTTAAGACACCGGTTGCGAGGATGTATGTGAACCGCATCTTTTCATTAGATATATGTAACTAGACTGAGCTTTGCCGTGATGTTGCATTTTAAGTGGAACTCCCTGAAGAAATCAATGGGGAATTCTGCTTAAAAACCGGTGGCACATTATGGCCTATAGTTGCCTAAGGAAGATTTCTTCCCAGCAGGAACAAAAATGAAGGTCATTCTCTAGGAAGAGAGAGCACTAGGGCTGGACTTAAAGTAATTTAAAATTACATTAACATTTTGATTGTTTCTCATGTGTTGTGCTTGCCTGGGTCTCAGATCAGAAAATATAAAATAAAGATTTAGGAAACGTGAAACAAGAGACAACTGATGCAATTCATGGTGAAAAGAAGGTAACGTAAAACAAATAGGAAAAGGCAAGCTGCTTTTTAACAAGATCCACTTCGACCTAACACATCAAATAGCTGGAAAACCTTCTGCTTCCTCCTTCTTGAAAAAAAAAATTTAAAAATATACATTTTGTGCTTAAAACTCCATTGAAAAGGGAAGAACACTAGTCTAAGCAAAGAGTAGAACAGCAACATGTGAATATAGCATCTAATTACTTAGGTTAAGCAAAGAAGGTGGCTAGGTACTACAGAAATTTCAAGACCAAGCTCAATAATCCTCATCAAGATAAATGGAAATTTTGAGGCGTGTAATATGCGCAGATAAGGGTAATTCAAACTATTATTGCTAGCTTCCAGGTTAACTACAAGCACTGATGGCAAAAAAAAACCCATCCAAACCAAAAACCTGGATTTTACAGTTCCTTTTCACAGTAGATTAATGATTAAAGAAAAATAAAATTATCAATTCGCATTGTGCAAGGAGTGGCAACTATTGAAAGTATTAAGATGCTATTAAACTGACAGAAAATGGTACAAAGTCACTTCTGATATACCCATTTTAGAATAAATAGAACTGGATTTCTATCACTGGAGCATGTACACTGGAGCTGGTTGATAAAGGAAACCTAAGACTGGACTCATCAGAATTAAAAGCATGAAAATAGCAGAACTGAAACATACTTCTATTAAAGATCCAAAGATTATTTTGGAATTTAAAATTCCTGTTTGCCTTGGGAAGAAATAAATAAATAAAAGGAGTAAACATTACACAGCAACTCTATAGAGAAATTTCTGCAAAATACTCTTTTTCTACTGCAAGACTGTAAAATATCAGTTAAAAATATCATTCTCGTATCTGAGCACCACATATCAAAAAAATGGAAATGAAATGGGGAGTCCAGAGAATGATCAGACCAGAGATTTAAAAAAAAAAATTATGAAGAAAGGCTAAGGTAAATACTTCGATTGATTCAGAGGAGAGATGACAGTGCGATACGCTTCAAATACATAAAAGGCTACTATTCTCCGTGCCTGTTGGACAGTACAGGTAGTAAAGGGATTAAGTTCCAGCAAGCCAGATAAGGACAACATTTTCAAACAGCAGCAAAATACAGTGGTTTAGTCTGCAAGGGCTGCCTCATTGAAGGTGTTAAGAACTAGTTAGACAATCATCTATCCAAAAGGACCAATAGAGCTGATCATGCCTTAGGGCAAGAACAGAGAGATGATCATGGAGGTCCTTTCCAGACCTGTAAGTCTATGAACAGGGGAAGAACAAGACCAGTCACTGAATCTGAAAGACAGAAGATAAGAAGCAAAACAAGTGAATTAACAGCAAATATCCTTTAACATATTAGCTTACTAGGCCACAGAACTCATTACTGCGGAAAAACAGAGGTTGAATGTTAAATACCTTGCTAAAAGCAATCATTCATTTTTATAGACACTGAAAAATACCCTCAAACTTACCAGGACCGTGCAGCTATAGCACTAGTAATGCCATTATTTATGGCTGTTTACATGGTAATTTTGCAATACAAAGAACAGTTCACTTGGAAGGTGAGGATGAGACTGATTCCCTCCAAAATTCCCTAAGTCACCAATCTGCATGTCCAGACATCAAGAGAAAAATATTGCCTGTCTCAATACTCATAAGAGACCCAGAAGAATACTGCATTCCAAAACTAACACATTAATGTCTGTTTTACTATGGTTTGTACTCTGCTTAGCAAGTGTTCTCTCTTTAAAAACAGTGTAGTTAGAGGTAAGAACCTCAGGGGAAAATGTTTGCATTTCTGGAGAAGTGGAAGAACCTGGTCCCATAAGCTCAAAGAAGCCAGAATCAGATTTAACACACTGGTCTTCCCAGAAAGTTAGCGTTCTCTCAACAACTCTTAACACTACTGACCATGGAAATTGCATATCAGAGGGCAATGCAAATGACCTACACTTCAGCTTCACGTCATCCAGTTTGAATCATAACCAGGCTAGTGAGCATTCTAAAGTCATCATACCTAAGTGACAACAGATGAGATGAACTCAGTAGGAAATGGAATTTCCACCCTTCTCAAATGTACCACCATACTTTATTCTTGCATCGCAAGTCCTTCAACTACAGGCCAGATCTCCTACCCTGTTCTGATTGTACCCACGACAGTGATCTCGGCTGAAACCGTGTTTAAAAAAAAAAAAAAAAAAAAAAAATCCTTACAAAACAACCCTCCCGCTGTGATTTTCTGTGGAGATCCTGGTTGCTCATTAGTTTGTGGGGTTTTTTTCTACATTACCATAAAGCAGATGCTTTTCTCCAGGTACTAGAAATGTAATAATACTTTCCCAACACAAGGATTTCCTTTGTCAGTAAACTAAAACTAGGTTATATTTCCGACCGACACTATTCGAATATTACATCTCACACAAGAGTGATCACCCACTATTTACATAGCTGTTATCAAAATCTGCCTGGTTATGGCTGTTCAGATTTGTTGCCAATCATCCTTTCTCACTGGGTGGATTTAGTGGTTAAAAGGTGTAATACAAATAGTTATTTGTATTAATCGTTGTGAAGGTAAATACAGAAGGAAGACACCACTTTCTAAAGCTCTGAGACAGAACCTTAGTAAATCATGATAGCCTTGAAAACGGCATATGAAATCTACATGCATGTTAAAAAAGCCCTAATAGAGCCTAATATTGCTTTTAAAATTCCAAGAGCGCCCTCTTGTGTGAAAACTGACAGATATTACGCCGTATGCAACGGTGAAGCACAGAAAATGATGTTCTAAAGTCTGCAACAACATAATTACATTCCCTCTTATCACCTCGTTACTTTGCCTATTTCTGACATGCAATTTTTTTTCCTTCAACCTGTTTCACTGGATTTCTATTCTTATGGACACACGAGCAGGCAAAGTCAAAGCCAAACCGGTACAAAATAATCTATTCCTTATCTTCTCTCATAAATACAGTTTCCTCCAGTGTTTCCCTACTCAGCTCTGCAGGAGTGATACATCCTCCAGGCTGCAACACTGACACATACCAGACCCTAATAAAAATAATAAGAAAATATCAGCCAACACTTTCAAGCTGATAGGAGAAAACTGAAAAAACACAACTAGAACAGTATGAGGTGAGCGAGCAGGGGACTCAGCTTGCTTTTCATTGTCCATCTTCAAATCAGACAGTTTGCAATAGGAAATTTCCAGAAAATAATGGCCTATTTACACTGGAATGTCAGTAGGAAAGCATCATTTGGCACAGAGGAAGATGAAAACTGAAAAGCATCACAGACACTTGCCCGGAGGTAACATGTTGACTAATGCCACAGATTTCAAGTTGACAGGTGCTCATTAAAAGCCACAAATGCAGGCAGCCAGAGTGAAGCCAGATATACAAGGGAAAATGTACGTATTGCCTGTTAAAGCTGCCATAATTACCAAAAGTTGAGCAGACTCAGAGCTGCTGAGGAAGAGTGGTTAAAGGAAATAGGGAGAGAGGCAGAATGAAAGACCTAAAGCAGAGGTAGAAAGATGAAAGAAGAAAGGGAGAGGAAAAGAGTTTACAAGTAGAGTCTACAGAGAACATGAAACCCTCATCACTTGTGTTACTCATTCTTTTAATTTTGCGCTTGCCTTCCCCTAGCAATTAAACTGAACGTCCTTGACAGTCTGTCTTCTGTAGCAGCACAGAACTGAAACTAGACATCAGCTTCAGCCCTTTATGGTCCCCATAGTATTTTAATTTTCTAAATTGGAGATTTATGGAAATGCTGACATTCATCTCTCAGTTAAAATGCTAGCATGTTGCTTACAAATACAGACTTTTTCCTCCTTTTAGCGAGAAGGTTGACAAGAAAGGCTTAGCTGCTTTCTAATCATTATCCTGGATATGACGGGCTGTGAATTTTATGAGCTTTATCATCTTACTGCTTACATCTCTAAAAGCGTCTGGCCACAGACATGCTTTTGCTCTCTGTATTCTTTAAACAACAGTGCTAATAATTAACAACTGTGAGCACCCTAATTATCATATGAATGGAGGAACAATTGAAAATGCAGCAGAATTAGGACCCTGCAAACATCTAAATCTTCAAAATTACAGAATCTTTAGCAACAGATGTCATTCAAAAGTTTACCTGCCACTACACCATTACATGAAATACTATAAACAATAGGCTCTAAATTGCACCACAAGACTCTAGGTTTGACATAGCATTGATGACCTTTTCCCTGTGGAGACACTTAATAAGGAGACCTGAAGTCAGGTTAGTATGTTTCCAGCAGACTTATTTATTATTATTTATAAAAATATATGCTTTTCCTCTCTTAGGTAGCTTTACTTTTTTGCCTCTTCCCAGATATCTGGGGTCCTCTATACAAGAAAGACATGGACCTGTCCAGAGGAGGGCCACAGAAACGACCAGAGAGATTGAAGGCCTCTCCTATAAGGAAAGGCTTAGAAGAGTCGGGGTTGTTTAGTATGGAGAAGAGAAGGCTCTGGGGACACCTTTATTGCAGCTTTTCAATACTTAAAGGGGGCTTATAAGAAAGATGGGGACAGACTTTAATAGGGCCTGTCGAAATAGTACAAGGGGTAATGGTTCTAAACTCAGCCTAATAATAAAGGAATAATTTTTTTTACTATGAAGGTGGTGAAACACTGGAACAGGTTGCCCACAGCGGTGCTAGGTGCACCACCTCTGGCAATATTCAAGGTCAGGCTGGATGAGGGTCTGAGCAACCTGATCTAGTTGAAGATGTCCCTACTCATCACAGGGGGGATGGAACTAGATGACCTTTGAAAGTCCTTTCCAACCCAAACTATTCTACGATTCTGTGATTCTACATCAGAAAGTAAATCTTCATGTGATTAGTTCTGCACAGATTTGACAAAACAACTAAAAAAACCTTGATGTGATTGAGAATCTACTGTTAGAAATCTTACCATCCATTAAAAGTGAAAGAGGAGTGACAATCAATCATTCCTTGTATCTTAAAGAAAATTCTTAAGATAGGTGGACTAGAATGCTAAACCCTCCTATGCATGGCAACTGCCTTTATTTCTGCCTTGTGCTTCAAGGGGCTTCTACAGGAGAAAGGGGTTTCTGCCTAAAAAAGACAAAAGTGTTTATAAAACCAAATATGAAACATCAGTACTTCTAACTCTGGTTTAATTATCCTTGACAGAGTTAAATGCGCTGTCATGCCGCAGAGCACTGGTAAGGGGTTAAGAAAGCCTGAAAGGAAATGCAAGTTCTGCGATGGTTAACACTCACCTTTGTAAAAGGTGAAACCAGACCAAGAAATAAAATTACTGCACAGACACCCTTTCATACAAGAGGCTAACCATGAAAATTAGGTGGAAGACAACTGCAACTGAGTATGGGCTCTTGTACATCAGAATGAACATGCAGAATAATGATCAACTATAACCAACAGTGTACACAGACTGGATCTAATGAAAAATAATGCACAACTTCCCCAGAATATGATACAGGCACGTTTGTCACCAGTGGGATTCCCAGTGAGAAGATACCACATGTCAACACCAAGGTGTTTTAAGAGCTATTTATAACAAAAGGTGTTATCTACTTTACAAGTGTCTCCATATGCCAGACCCACTCACTGCCTTTCCAGAGTCCTACTTTAATAACATGAAATTTCATTAAATCTTCTGATAACTGCTGGCCATAAGCCAAGGCACTAAGACATTCCTCTCATTCTGCAATGGAACAAATCCTAATGGAGCACGTGTGCAGTTGTTAACCCATCAACAGTCTTTCCTCTGTACTCACATCCTCAGCAGTGTAAGCAAGGCAGAAGTAGGCTGGGACCAAAGTATTTACCTACCTTTCTGTCATCCACATATTCTTCCTCCTTTACTACATGCTTCTCTTCCAGACTATGGTAATATTTACATTTAGTGTTCCCTATGTGAACACCGAAAGGCAGATAGCAGCATATGTAAATTGTATCTGACAGAAACAGTAAAACTTCATTTTTTTATTAGTGAATTTATCACCTTGCTTTTTTCCACAAGCCAGAAATTCAATCCATTTACCAAACTGTAAATCATACCCTCAGAACTTTTAAAATTTATTTGCAGAGGTATTTAGTCACCTGAGAGTCTTAGAGGTATTTTAATACACCTCTGAAAATGGCTTCCTGCTTTTGCTTACAGCTTGTGGCAAAAGACAAAAAAAAAAAAAAAAAAAAAAAAAAAGCCCCGCACTAAAAGGCAGATAGTTTGTGACTGTTGGTTTCAGCTGCTGAGCGTGTCCATTCCCTTCACAGATTCAGCACTAGGAAAGGAAGGGGGGGACTTCTTCAACACACAGCACTTCTGCAATATCTCCAAATCCACAGTAACTTTCCTCCAGGACTTTGGGGACTGACAGACAGAACACTACAATCAGCAGTAACTGCTTTTTCCTCACATTTTTAAAGCCCAGCAGTGCCACTGTCACCCGTTAACATCCCAGTTGCCTGAAGAACAATTTCCCTGGCTTCGGGTCTCCTGGGGCACAAGGCACAGAGCTGTCACATCTCTTGTAGGTTTGCTGCCTTAGCAAATTCAATTTACACTTTTATTTGTTTGTTTTCTAAGCGAAATCCAAGCTGCATCACTTCCCCAGGAAGGAAAATTGATGTTAAAAATCACTTGAATTTGTCTCTTCTGACAATACTCTAAACAAGGAGTTAAGAAATCATTTTCCCTTTATAAAAAGGGGGGAATTTAAGGCTTTAGTAGACAGCAGCTTAGGTCATCCCAGCAATCAATCCCAACCAGCAAAATCTAGGTCAGTGAAACTGATGGAAGTCAGGAGGCTCCAAAGAATGAAACATTCAATTGTTCAGAATTATGGAAAAAGCTTAAGATCTGGTTAGGACAAAGGTCGTATTAAAGCTGCCAAGTGGAAATACAAAAGTTATCTGGAAAATAACATCCTTCTAAATCCTACACGCAACAAACTACTTAGAGAGTATGTCTTGAAGCAACAGAAGTGAGACTTTGCAGGGGCAAAAAAAATTTTTAAAAAAATGCAACCACCTTGGAGCTACACGTAAATATTTATTAGAGTGATCATAGGCTTTACCTTCTCTGACATCATCTCATGATTAATAGAATCAAATGCAATATTTTACAGAGTTATGAAATTTCTACTAGGACAGAAAATAGCTGCTGTTACAGACTGTCTCCCCGGTGTTACAAATGGCTAGAAGCAATGTAAGACTTACAAGTACATTAAAGTAATATGCATTACTTCATTTTCCTTCCTGCTGCAGCAGGAATGCAAAACCTTCCAATTCTGCTTTTCTGCGGATTACAGACCACGTTGTGGAACTGCTCCGAACAGCCTCTGCTCAACTTCTCTGAACATAAATCTCCAGCTGACCTACAAATCCTCATGGATATTGCGTATCTCACACTGATCACAACTTCAGAAATCAGAGCTGCTGATAGGACTCTTGACAGAACATCGGCTACCGGAATTTTGTTAGTGCTCTGAGTACCTTTAAGGATTCCCTGTCCTGGAAGGTGAACTGAATAAGGTAATTGAAAATCTCAGGTATTTAGAAGTGTCCTACTGGGGTCCCCACAGCCCTTTAACAAGTCTTAAGCACAATATGGAAACCATGCCATTCCCACTACTCCCCCACCCCCAAGTTAAACCTACAAGTTACAGTTAAGTGCTTATGTGTGATTTGGGGAGTGACAACACCCACCTACAGCTATCTGACAGAAAAATGACACCTTAAAAAGCCCTCCCTTCAACAGGACCACAGAAAAGCTTTGAACTCCAAGCATGGTATGTACAAAGGCTCCTGGATTGTCAGTATGGAGTTTGTCCTGCTTACCACGTGGTACCCAGAACAATAAAGCCTGTTGTGCTCTGTGTTTCTTTACAGTACACAACAAAATCCCGCTGACCACTCCCCATCAGAAGACTTGTGACACCTCCAGAACTCCTCCAAAAGGGATCTACATTGCAAGGACAGGCTAAAGGGCTGCTTTTCTTGAACCCTCATTTTACATAGTGCAGAGAAAAGCTTTGGAGTAGGCAAGAAGTGAGAAATCTAGGTCACACTTCACAAGGAACAGTTTAAACATTCTAGTGATATAAAGACTTTGATGTGTTCCATACTATTTTAAACCATGCCATCCATAGGGACTCTTGTGAAAAAGATCTTCAGCCTGCTCACAAGCAAGATGGAAAGAATCTATTACCTTGCATTGATCTTGCACTGTTCTCTCAAAACTTCTCAGACATTTGTTTGGGAGTTGATTTTTTGGGGGGGGTTGATGTTGTTCTGGAGGTTTGGGGTGGTTTTCTTTCAGGTCATCATTGTTCTCCAGTAAGGACAGAAGATAAGAATTTTGAGGCCAAGAAAGATCAAGTCACTTGTCCCCATCCACACAGACGGGAATGGAGGATGCATTTCCTTGGACAAGAGCTATATTTTAATAAACCTAAACTTGCCATGGCATTAAAATAAATGCACAGCTATTCAGTATTATCGAAGTGGAATGAAGAATATCTGTTGTGGACAAGGGAGCTTCAAAACGTATATAGATATATCTGGTCAGTTAACTATAGCCCTTCTGCATTATTTCAAGGACACCTGCATCATCCTTGTTTCTGGACTGTATTTCTCATCAACAAAACTCTTCTGCCAGGGATGTGATCCAATACTAGTGGGTATAGTACCAAAGACTGATTTCACAGCAGAAGAGTTTAATTTTCCTTATATGCCCAACAATGTCTGTGTGCAGTCTGTAAAGCTTAAAGTTATGAAATGCTTAGAAAAAGATCAGAAAGTCAAACTTGAAGGGGTGAGACAATACATTTTCTAAACAACAGGAGGCTATGAACCACTGCTCACAAGCAGCAGATATTGATGTTTATCTCTTTATTTATTATGTCCAGCACTGAAGCATCTAAACCGTTAGACACCACAATTTCATCTTCCGAACCATAATGTGACTTGAAGAGACAGCTTGAAGGTTGCAGTCACTACCTGAAAAAACGTTCAACAGAATGGTACCTTTTAAAGTATTCACTAATATTTAAATGCAATATACTGCCTTTGTAGTACACTACTATTTCCTACAAGGTCTTCTTAATGCAGGCATGCATGCAAATAGTTTAACATCAGCATTATCAAAAATACTAGCATTTAGAAATAAACAAAAAAAATATTGGCAATAGAAAAACTACTTATGCAATGCTCTTACATGTTTACAAAATGCTGACTGCTTGATTCTCATGGTAAAAGAGAATATTATTCTTTAAACAGTATTTTAATTTTTTAAAAAGCAAGAAGAGTGAATACAAGCACATTGGCTCACATTTGGGAAAATAACCTGAATAAAGATTAAAATGCAGGAATTCCCATTTCCCAGCCTAATGCTCAGGTAATCAGAATCCAGGCTACAAATGTAAAAATGAACAAACTTCAGGCTTCTAATGGCCACATTCCTGGCTTTAAAGAGCAACAATCTCTTTAAGCATAATGGATCTACATAACATCTAGAAATGTTATCCAGATGAGTGCCCTATTTAATCATACAGAACTCTACAGTACAGTTTTCCACACTCAAAGTTTCCAAACTACTGTGTCATTTAGTGAAAGAGAAGCTTCACTTCAAGTAATGGTAGGCTTCCCTAGACTGCACTGAGACTATACTGGACACCTTCCTTCCCCGAATAACCACGGAAATAGTATTTGGAATGGTATGGAGAGGCTAAGGAGGGATAATTTTTCATTGTCCGTTTCAAGAAAAGAAACAGAGTGCATCAAGTGAAGTTAGAGGTGTTTTGTGTGTGTGGCTTATTTACGCTGTGGCACTCCTTGCCACAGTACACGATAAAACTATGCGTCTTCATGAGAAGATGCACAAGTTCATGAAAAAAGTTTAAGTGTTATGGAGTAAAGAGAAACCACTGCTGTCTCAGGCAGCCTTCCCTCCCAAATTGTTGGGAGCTGGGAGAGCGCAGGGGAAACATTATCTGATGCTTGATTTACTCTTTTACTTCTGCTAAGCAGGCCAGTCTTATATGTGCATTAGTATAATTTACCTCATTATTATGACAACAATATTCAAAAGTCCTCGTGAGGATCAGAGCATCATGCTAGATAATCACAGGACTAGAACTGCATAGGACATGAAAGGGATCAATACCTTCGTGGTAATCCTAAAGCACTTGGACAAAAGATGGAATGGGAGGGGTCAGATCTCCCCATCTCATTGCTCAGAGCACCCCACACAGCAGCTGTAAAATGTTTTGTCATATCTGTAAGTACCTCTTTAAACAATCTCCTTCAAAATGAACACCACTTCAGGTAAGATACTTGAAAATAACTCAGAGGCCTTGGGAGCCTTAGAAAATAACACACAGACTCCTATGACCTTAATTCTCCCTGATATCAAAGAAACAGAAATTGGGCACAAAGTACACTTCTTATTATATGCCCTAATGCTTAAACTGCTTTTCAGAAACGAGACTGAGTCACAGCGGTCCTGCAAGAATTTTTTAAATCCTGAGCATGACAAGCTTTTGAAATGTTACCCTTTGGGCCAACATGATGCCATCTCCAATATTTTATGCCAAGCCTTATCAGTCCTGGCAGGGACCCGGCTTCACAGCTTGAAAATCTGTGCAGAGACAAACATCTGGCAGCAATCTGGATGTGGCTCCTTTTCAGCTGCCTGATTAACAGTGTACGCTGGGTTTGCATAGCCACTATCTCAGACACCTTCTTATGCCTCTAACCAGGCTCCCTATGGGAGGACAGTAGCAAACCACAAAATACATATCCATAGGGCAGACTCTGGAACTGATTAGTCTTTTTGGTCAATATTCTTCATTTGTAAGATTCACATGCTGGATTCCAGTTGTTCTGACAGCAACAGATGCATGACTGGCAGAAGCAGGTTCACTAAGAAGAAAAAAAACCAAATCTGTTCCCCCTGCTCTTCCCACAACTCCTTCCATCCATTACCTGGTTTCAAGACTGGCAAAAATGGTTGACTGGTTACTGGAGGAAAAATAACCAACAAAACCCAGAGATTGCAGTAGGTATGAGATGTGTCCTACATAACCCCTGACACCACTGCCAGTCCTCTTCTGGGCCATTCCATAGCAGAAGGGAAGTTGTGACACAAGTAACACCTCCACTAGAAACTGGTTAGACAAGAACAACGTTGATTTTACCATTATACTGATGGGAATGGGGCCAAAGAGCTTTCACACAATGGATGTTACCATGCTCTTGTATAGTCTCTGCCATCAGAAATCAGAGTCTTTTCTTAAAGTCACCAGTGACCTTGGTAATTCCCACTCCGTAAAAAAGCAGTATTGAAGGGGGAGTAGTTGAGGTGTGGGGTTTTTCGCTTGTTTGTCTGTTTTTGATAGAAACCCGGAGAGTAACAGACAAACCAGATCCATCAAAAAGGTCAGAATGGCTGAAAAGTCATATTGAAAGTGAGAACAGCTGCAAGAGAAAGAGGTTGCAAACCTGTAACTGCTGCCAATACCACACAGTCTTAAAAAGGGGAGAAAGCAGGGCGGGAGCATAAAAGAAGGATCAGAGGCTTCCGAGATGGATGCAAAGAAATTAATCTAAGGCACAAGGCTAAATCTGACCCAAATAACATCAATGCATTGAGAAGAATGGTGCACACACAGTAGTGTTGACACTGCTGATAACACAAGCTGACAAATCTCCTAATATATTAGGCACAAATATTTTTTCATGCAATATCAGACATGGATGACTTCTTAGCCCATTGATTTCATTCCCTTTTCTGCTAGCAAGAGGATTGAGTTAAGACCCTGTCTAGTCAATGGGCTTCTTTCCATTGACTTTTGCAAGCTCTGGCTCAAGCCCATACTTGTCATGGCCAACGCACGGTTTACAGTATTTGTCTTGTCACTGTCCAAAGAGAAAATTATTTCAGTGTTTTGCATATCCATTTGCTGAATCAGAGAGCAGATTTTGCTAACAGCAGTAGAAAACAGCTGGGAGGAGAAGAGACAGCATTAATTTTGGACCTTAACAAACCAAATTACCAAGCTACTAAGTCAGTAATTGACATGATGGAATATAATAAGTGGTCCTAAAGACTCTGAGTGCACCTAAGTCAGCTACACAGCCTTCACGTTCCAGTGTGGGGGGCAGGACAGAACAAGCCAGCCTGGCACATGCATAGAATCATAGAAGGGTTCAGGTTGGAAGGGACCTTAAAGATCATCGAGTTCCAACCCCCTGCCATAGGCAGGGACACCTCCCACTAGACCAGGTTGCTCAAAGCCCCATCCAGCCTGGTCTTGAACACTTCCAGGGATGGGGCATCCACAATTTCTCTAGGCAACCTGTTCCAGTGTCTCGCCACCCTCACAGTAAAGAATTTCTTCTTAGTATCTAATGTAAATCTCCCCTCTTTCAGTTTAAAACCATTACCCCTCGTCCTATCACTACACTCCCTGATAAAGATTCCATCCCCCATCTCTCCTGTAAGCCCCCTTCATGTACTGGAAGGCTGCTATAAGGACTTTCCGGAGCCTTCTCTTCTCCAGGCTGAACAACTCCAACTCTCTCAGCCTGCCCTCATAGGGGAGGTGCTACATCCCTCTGATCATCTTCGTGGCCCTCCACTGCACTTGTTCCAACAGCTCCATGTCCTTCTTGTGCTGAGGACTCCAGAGCTGGATGCAGTGATAACCAGACTGGGTATCAGACTCTCTTCAAGGCTGGACATTTTGTTTTAGTGCACCAAGAGTGGAACAGGATGTCATGGATTAATACAAATCATGACTAATATAAACAACAACAGGTCTAATAATTTCCTGTGTGCTTACAGAGTCACAAATAGAGCAGGCATCCTCGTACAGCTAAACTAGAATTCAGAGGTCTGTGCAAGAGAGAGTATTTCTCCTCCATGCTTGAGCTAACTCATTAACTTAAAAGAGGAATTCAGTCTTTGACAATGTTACTGTACTTAAAGCACTTCTCTGTATGTAGATTTCAGGACATTGTAGTCTAGAAACAAAGAGCGCAGCAAATTTGTGCTAGCAACACTGTACACCAACTGCTTACTTGTGGGAAATGCAAAAAAGAAGGAAAAACTAAAAGAAGAGCAAAAGCTACTGAAGAAGCTCCTACAAAAACACTGTGATTAGTTGATGCAGTTATGAGAGGTTGGTTTGGTTGGTTTTGGAGCTTTTTAAGGATGGAAGCAAAAATCTTTAATACCTCATTATTCAGCTTAAATTTATGGATTGTAAACTTTTTGAGCACCAAGTAGCATTCAGAAATGGTTTCGGTCTGCCTACCTGTGCTTTGTATTGTAACGTTACCTGCAAATACAAGCATCTTCACTTTTATCTGAAGGAGTGAGCAACCACCTGCTCTTCTATACTCTTTCTCAGTAATGATAACAGTGCAGGACATGATGCTTCCAACTCTATCACCATCTGCTGCCTCCATCTTCCAAGGCAAAGTTAAAGAGAAAATGTTTTTCGTGTTTACTCTTATTTCTTCTGTCATGCACACAGTAACACATCTTACACTTCCATTTTTTATGCTCTCTCCAGATATAGTCCTTGAGAAAGTATTTCCACATTTATTTCCATGCTACATCTCTGAATGAATTTGCATCATATTTTGTGTTTTGCTTTTTTAAAAAAACAAAACAAAACAACCAGGGGACAATCCACATGCAGCTGCACATTCAGAAGGTACTTTCAGCTAAGCTTTCAAATGATATTAATTATTAATGTGTGATACCAGCCATTTTGCAGAACAACAATCAAAATAGAAGTGTGATACATTTTTGTTTTATAGGCTGCTGAAAGATATCCATACCTGGCTCTGTAGTCCCTTACCCTTGCCTCAGTCAAAGCCTTTCAATGGGTTTTATGATGTCCGCCAAAATGCTTTTTGCATGCACAGTATGCTTAAAGGCTCTATTTCAGATGCCAGCCCCACATACCAAATCCCATTCACAGAGCTTTAATCAGACCCAGTTAGCCTCTACAGTGAGATAAGGGCACACAATAGTTAGAGGGTCAGCCAAGGAAAGTAAAAATTGAACATGTTAATTCATGACACTGCAGAAAAAGGAAATGAAAAACCATGAGCACTAGAAAGGAATAAGGACCTTGGCCCAAAGCACACACCAGGCAGCTCGCAGTCCCGTTTTCTCCTTGTCTTTCTGGCTATCTACAGGTAGTTTCTCTGCTCCGGGTTCTTGTTTCCTTCACCAGTGTAACTCTGCCAGCCAAACTAGCTCTTTCAAATATTCATGGTCCAGCTACCAGTAATATTAGCAACAACCATGAAGATTAGGTTTAATGTAGGAATATGTCCTATTTATTCTTTCTCTAACTAAAGATTGCTCTGGCCACTAAAGAAGAAAAACTCTTTTCTTTGCTGACAGGCATACTATACAAAAAAAAAAAAAAAGAAAAGCAAAAGATCCTCAGAGAAAGGTAACAACCCACCTCCAAATCACAGTTTTAAGATACACCAAGCATCCATCTTAGGCTGGACTGTAAGGCAGGATAACTTTAAAAATGTCATAGTGCCACATGTGTTGTTTTCCTAGATGGATGGTTCCTATGAAGTAGGTTTTACAGTCATCTTTTCCACATGCAATGTTGAATTTGTTATTGCTGTCTAAGAAAACAATACGATAGTATAGGGGACAAATCCCCACAAACTGCTTTTACCAGTAAGTGTGAACTCCAGAAAGCACCATACACTACAGACTGAATGTAATGTTTTAAAAGTCATCTACGATAACTTATACAGAGCTCTGCATAAACAAACATTTTCTGATGATGTTTCAGTAACTTATAAACACTGCTCAAACAATTTACAAAATGTTAGCAATACCAAGCCCTACTAGCAATGTGTTCATTTTAAAAGACAGAACATATCTTACTAAACCGGTTTACACATGTTCAATAAATCATTCATAATGAACTGTGAAACCCTTAGAAAAAATAAATACAATAAATTAAGTTCATTTGGTAAATGCAGCTATTGACTAGCTATTTAATAAAGCACTCATAACAGACCGTATGAAGCATCTGTCTATAGCACCACATGCTTACTAAACTATTCACCATTGAAATAGGCAATCTTTAATAAAAACCCACTAAATTTAATTCTAAAGATTATTGACCTGCTCTAGTTGTTGAATACATCATTCATAACACATTTAATGAAACATTTATTCTGAGTTATGCAGCCCTCAAAACAAATACATTTTCATAGCTGTTGAAATAGCACCAGTCTTCTGTGCAGTAACTACTTTATAGCTTATGATGAATGTATTAACAATTTATAGGCAACCCTGAGTTAAGACAGAAAAAATTAGTGAGGCCATGCATTTGGATATCTAGCAGAGCTGAACAGCAGGGGAAGAGAAACACTGCATGAGCACCATGTCCTTGGGGACTTAAAGAGTAAAATCCATGCTTTCTTCGGTCCTGGGAGGATCCTCTAACATATGGGTCTGGTTCTCACATGTTTTTGAACTTTTGCAACTACCTTAAGACTTGCTAGTTTCCCTTGCAGATTTTCAAAGCTTACCTTCTGTTTCTACAATGTATTAATGCCTTAGCAGTGAGCAGTATTTTGGACTTGGTGTGAGAAAGGGACTTGGTGCAGTACCTTTAAATAGGACACTTAAATTACAGTTAAAAGGTCAAGATCCCAGTACTTTCAAGCTGCTTAAAAAGTTAACCAGGAAAACCATTTTTCTCCATCAAGTAAGGCAGAATCAAACATCTTTTTTCTGTTTTGTAAAACTATGATTTGCATATAATAATTTGATTCTTTTTATTCAAACGTCATTCATGTCCCCAAATAAAAGGGGCAGGTGCAACCACTGCTACATTTCCCAAGTACTGACGACCACCCACCCTGGCCTTGGGACAGAGCTTTGTCACTACATCTGATTTCAATTAAGCTATGGTTTTTCCTTGGAAATGCTGTGAAGAGCATCAGCTTGTTACTTCGCAGTTTCAATAACAGCAGAAGCTCTGCAGAATTCAGTTCCGTTCCTTCTTGCTCCAGTGAACCCTTGCTGATATTTCTGTTTTACCCAGAAATCTGGTTATTGGTAGAATATAAAATATGTAAAGCAACAAACTTTATCTTCTATATTTTAAAGGAGCTCCGTGCTGCATCATTTATAGCATGGAAATATGTTCTGGGTTATAGAAGCACCTAAGCTTGTTTGCAACACCTCTGCAGGGTGACTCAGTACCTCTCAAAATACCTCCTGTATTTGTTTCTCTGTCCCAGCCCGACTCTCTCCCTGTTATTTTCCTGTTTCAAAAATTTTTTTCACTCTATCTTCTGGAAAACAGAGTTTACTTCAAAAGCAACACAACAACCTAAAATGGCTTTAAACTCCCATATGGCTAGTAAAATGTTTAAGGCAAACTAAATTCCCTACACTAGGACCACCCATAGACTTGTTACTGAAACTAAAGAATTATTCATATATCTGCCCTGGAAAGTCATTGCTACAGCAAGACAATCCTGATGATTCAACAATTTTGAATTAGAGTCATAAGAACAGCAATTTTTTAAACTTTCTTTTTTAAAGAAACTTAGAACACTCCTGTACAAAGCAGTGCTTAAGGAAGAAGTAAGATCCTTTCCTTGAGCAGCATAGGTCAAGCCTCACAGAAAGCAGACTAATTAATCCCATTTGAGCGCAGTCAGAGCTGACCTCGCACAAGTTTCAGAGAAATATGCAAAAGCCTAAACAAGAAAAATTCTAATTAATACAAGAGACTAAGTCTTCAAATTCCTGTGGCTGATCAGAAGTTTCTGTTGTTAAATAATTTGGAGTGGAAAAAATACCTTGTTCCATTAGAAAAAAATGTAAATAAAATACCTGCACTCTCCTATTTTCCTAGATTCTAAATTTAACAAGATGGCTCAGAAATCAGCAGATTATTTAAAAAAACCATTTTGAGACACTGTCCTTGACTGCCAAGTTAGACTTGCACTTAGCACAACCACTTGCCAAATTACACCAAACTGTTGGTTTGCTTAGATTAAAAACAAAACAAGAGAAAATAAACTCGACTTAAGACAGGACATCATTCTACCTTATGTCCAGTCTCTGCTTATTATTTTCTCAGATTTCTTTATTAATTATCACTTAAAATATCAGAGGGTACTGAAAGAGACAACAGCATTGATCAATACAGGGATAAGTTAATAAAGGCAACGGAGCTGTTTCAGTTGTCCTTTTGTTTATATCCTTTACTAAAAGAAGATATTAAAAGATTCTGCAGAAAGGAAAAACTATCAAAATCTGTGGCTATAGCTCCAGAGGAGAGAACCCTGTAGGGAGTTTTGCCTTAAGCCAGATCAGAAAAAAATCCAATCAGCTAAGCACAGTAACAGCAACTAAACCAACAAACTGACAGAGAGGACTGTTTATTTACAGTTTCTGTAAATTGGAATGCAGACCTTTCAGTTGAAAAAGCTGGAATATTTTGTTGCTTTTTAATATGGAGGTCTGAATGCTGAAAATGAAGCTTTATTCCAGTCACGCATAGTATCCACTTAGGGCCTCCAGCCTATCGAACTCAGAAAATACTAAAAATTTTGTGTCCATATCCAACAATGTCTAAAAAGAAAATTTAAGACCTGAGAAAAGTATTGAAAAGCCAGAAGTGACATCAAGAAAGACAGAGGATATGAGATACAAAGTCAGTAGTTATATTTGCCCTTACCTTCTTTGCATCAGAACGTGGACATGGATGCAAACACACACATCCTAGGCCAGTCTTGCAAACAGCAACCTATTTAAAATTGTGCATATTTGCTGCTGTTTGTTTTCCATCTTTGTGCCAAAGCAAAAATACGTAACTTACTTCAGGAGGATCCAAAGCATAGGACATCCAACGTTTACCCAGTTTGGCTGAGAACCTGGACTAAGTTTAGCTTTGAATCCAAAAAGCTGAAACATGGCAGCATATTAGACATAGGAAGGTCATTTGAACCTTTCCAGATGACAAATAAGTACTGCTCGCAGGAGGGCCAAAACCACACTGAAGTAAAGAATTGGGACTGCAATGTTAGAATTAATTCCCTTTACAGGCACCAGTGGATTGACCTTTGTTTTCTACAAACATTCTAGACAAACTTTACCAGTAAGCATTTTAGCAAACAGTTGATTTTAAGCTATGGTGAACAAGTGGCAAATATTAAAAAGGGAAAAAAAAATAGTTTGACAATACATTTGTATCATAGTCCTCAAGACAAATGTAAAATGAGAAC
The DNA here is from genome assembly GCA_028565335.1 of Limnodromus scolopaceus. Classification (NCBI taxonomy): domain Eukaryota; kingdom Metazoa; phylum Chordata; class Aves; order Charadriiformes; family Scolopacidae; genus Limnodromus; species Limnodromus scolopaceus. The sequence goes on from JAOXNO010000004.1 coordinate 21,992,788, forward strand.
AAAGCAAAGCACTTCTCTAACTCCTCTGAAACCTGTAAGACTAGGTTTGAGTATATCTAGCAGACGTTGTCCATGAACAACGTTGTACATTCTGACATTCCATTAAAAATAATATTGTGAAATTCAAATAGCACAGTCTTACCATGCACAGTTTGGGTGTGCAGAACTCAAAAGTTTACTGTGCCTGCACTACAACCCTTGAGGAGTGAGGAAAGGTGTGGATTTCAGCAGAAACAGACAGCTGGAATAAATCACTCCTGTTCATCATACTTAGCTCTATTAAAGGCGTATGTATCAGATATTCCCTCACTTATCCTTAATCCTGAAAAAAACCTATGGAATTTTCATACCAGTAGTAAGCTATAAACCTCATGTCAGGTAGTCTCTCTTGTATAATTACATAAAGCTTATTTTCTTGGTGAAAAAGTTAATAACCCTGAATATAGGTTTTATATAGAGCCTTTGGGAAAAACAGGGCAAGATGAGTCAGTGAACTGCAGAAAGAAGAGCTGAAAAGAAACGGACCGAGTTTGCACTCGCCCTCTCACAAACCATCAAATTACTAGGGGCTTAATCGGTTTAGCTAGATTTTTCTGTCTAGTTGAACGCAGGCAGAAAAAGAAGAGTTACACTCCACCACTTCAGAAAATTCTCAACTGAGTGCATTATGCATGAACAAATTAAATTCAGGCTCTAGGTAAAAAAAACCCAGCCACATTAAAGTTTGCTGCCAAATGCAATCCTTCAAGCTTTCTTAAGAGTATTGCAAACTGTAATTCCTTCCAAGAGAAGCCTGCACTTAATTGCAGAGACCTTAACAAAGGATGAAGAATGCTACATTCAGGATAACCAGTTGGTAATTTATTCATGCCCTACGCCAATTGGTAAAGGGTTCCCTTCATGACTGAAGGACCACCATTTCCAGCTCTTCAATCTACCCCTGTACATGTAAAATAATTAAACTTGCAATGTTTTTACCTTCTGGAGGTAACACTATGCCACTTCAGCAAGATTAAAGAGAGAACCAAAAATGCTTGACCTGCCCACAGGTGAGGATGATTCTGTTAACACAGCTATTAGACACGTTTCAATAAACCTGCTACATATGGTGTACTACAATTAACATTATGAATAGCAGCAGCAGCATTGTAGAAATCATAAAATCACAGAATAATTAAGACTGGGAGACCTCTAGAGATCACCTTGTCAAACCTCCCGCCTTAAAGTGGGCCTAATTTCAAAGTCACATCAGATTGCTCAGAGCCTTGTACTGTTGAGTTTTGAATATTTCCAAGGCTGTATATGCCGGGCCCCTGTGCCAGCATGACTCCAGTCATAGTGTAATTTTTTTCTTCTTGTATTTAGTTGGAATTTCCCTCGTTGCAACTTCTGGCTGCTGACTCTTTCTACTATGCTCCTCTGAGAAAAGCCCATCTCCATCTTCTCTAACCCTTCTGGAAGTAGGAGACTGCTAGTACCTACTCCCTAGGTCTTCGCTTTTCCAGGCTAAGCAAGCCCACATCCCTGAGAATCTCCTCGTAAGATTTTTCTTTTCTAACAACTAGGACATTAGTGGGTGGTTATCTGCCTCCCACTGTTCTTTGGAAAGGAGAAACTCAGGCTTCAGGATTTTTCACTTTTAATTTTAGTTCCTATAGAAATAAAGCACACACACACCAACTTCCCATACACATAGAGGCATACTTGCTATTTGGTCTAGGGGATGAGGACAGGGGACTTGCCTAGCAGTTGATCCAACAAATCCTTTCCATCTGCTTTGTCACACTTCATAATTGGGCTTAGCTTGTGGCAGGAAAAGATCAGGGACAAGCCCCAATCTCCACTCAATGCCTACATTTACCAGGTAAGGACATGCTTTAAAAACTCATACAGTAGTTAAAGACCTCTCTTTTTAAAAGAAGTCTTAATTAAAGCTGTCATTAGAAGAAATGCCTTCAGGTACCTCACTTATTCAGCCAACCCACCTGCAATCCATTCTTGGCTTTCACAGAGGCAGCAATACCCCCATGCTCCTGCTCCCACAGCAAAGGAGCACTACTGCATGCAGATCCCTCAACATGCCCACAGCTTGGGAGGGAATCCTTTCACATCACACAACCAGCCCTCCCACAACTGGCTTTCATGGAACATGTTTCTCTTAGCAGAACAAGAAACAAAAAAAAAATTGTTTGGATCCTTTTTTTTTTGTCAACTAACACACATAAAAAAAAATAAATCTAGTGTTACAACACTGAAAGCAGAAGCCAAATTTTCCTTCCTTTCACCAGGGAAAGAGATAAGAAACACCTGGTGATGCAGCCCATTGCATTAAGCATACATTACCATAAAATCCCCAACTGTGGCATGGATTAGCAACAGCCTAAGATATCAGTTAACCCCAAGAAAACATTCAAAGTGCAGTCATTCTCACAGTTCTGCAGTAAATCGTACTCTGCTTACTCACACTTGTTTAGCACTTCAGTAGCAACAATGAAATTAAATCAGGAAAAAGCCCACACTACCACTCTGTTATTTTTTCCTGATGGTAGCCATCTTCCAGTCTGTATATAGCTAACCACATTTTACCAATTTGGTAGAAAAGCAATCTCCTCATCCATATGCAGCCAGAGACAACCCCTGTTTTCTTCTTGGCTCCTACCACCACACTCAGCCCATCAGCACTTGAACCATCAAACAAATTCAAGAACAACAGTTGTCTTTCACAGCTCTTACTCCTGTATTTTTCCTCCATCGTGGGCCATGAAGGAAAGGATGTACTCATACCTAGATACTTCGGAGTTTGACAGAGCAGTTAGTCAGCTGAGATATTTGACATCTTTTTTCATTCAGAATCATTGTGCGGGTGGAAAGGAATTAACAATTCTGAAGCACTAAAGAGTCAGAAAACAAAATTTTAGATTTATGCTTAAGGTTCTCCTCCTCTTTGCATCGGTTCTGCAAAGAAACAAAGCATATGTGTTGTAAAAACTAACTTTATCTTACCTGCTTTTTCACACAATATCACCACACAACATCAACCCCTACGTTTTCCTGTTTATTGCAGAAATAAACCTGATTTAAGCTCCCGATGTAAAACCAACTGAACCTTTAAAATCCAGAAGAATATTGCAGCACAAAGATACAGAAATCTTATACCTTCTCAAGTAACATTTCTAAACACAATGTAATTTGATTTCATAACCATTAATGTAGTTTTTCCTGTAATTTCCAACTGGGGGCTTATCACAGCTGACGATGAAGTTGCCATCATAGAATATCTTCAGGGATAGCCCTGGCTAATGTCCAGTTCTATTGCAGTTTCTTGATTAGATGCGGACAGCGCTTCTGTGATTTCATTTCTGACTGGCAGAGAGTAATAAATTAGGAAACAGAAGTGACATTCCTTATCAAAACTGAACCCAAGTGTCTATTATTAGACCTGATCTCCAGACTCAGGTTTCAGAAGACAGTTTCATACAGCTTTATTTAAATAAGGGTAATACTTATCTATTTGCAGGCTAGCATTTCAAAGCCTGCATTGCCTAAATCTGCTTTGAATTAGTCCTTTGCATGTGCTATTATACTTCAAAGAAATGGCTTCAATTAAGTTTAATGACTTCCTTCCCCAGCTTTGGATACAGCCCTTACTATATTTCATTACCTTTCCTCATGGACTGCACGGCAAATAGATGACTAATAAAACTAGAAAACCAAAGAAACTATTAAGCAAGTACATTACATATACATGACAATACCGTGCATATATCAGACTAATTAAGTTATTGTCATAGTTTGCAACCACATAAATGGAATATTAGGAGGGAACTTTTCACACAAGATCAGCAAAACCTGGCTCATTCTCTGAAGTTATTAATACCTTTCTTCCCTAATTTAGAAATAGTTTTAAATTCCTGAAAGGAAACAAGTCTCCTAAAGCACAAAAATAGTTTATGCTTTTTACTCAAGAGTATATTAAAGTATATATCATCTAGGCAGTGAGTCAGCTACATTCCTCTGTACTCTGCTTGTCTAGTAGTTACAGAAGCATGCAAAATAGCTCTATCCTTTCCAGTCGTCTGGAATACCATACCTATGATTCAATACGGATCCTATAATCTCATTTTTTTTCCAACTACAGATGGTAGGAAAGATGATGATAGAAATGGTAACACTATGGAAGTAAAGCAATTCTTCCCACTTCGTTTGGATGAGAAGGTCTCAAGTATTGACTTGAAAAACAAAGCATAACTCATTTATATAAAATTGTTAATGACTGTTTTGAACCAAGGTTAAAAAAAATCCTATGACCACTAAAATGAAATACTATATCAATGTTATCATACGGTTTCTGGTCCAAGCAATGAGATAACCTTTAAAGGTCCCTTCCAACCTAAATCATTCTATGATTCTATGAAAACAGCAATTCTTTTGTAGTTAGTAATGAAATACTGATAAACAATATAACTAATAATTACTAAAGTGCACAGCTGTTTATGGGACTCTGTACCAAGTGAAGAAACATATCATCACACACCTCAGGCTGGCTAGAGCCATAGACCATGAAGACTGAACAACAAGTTCAAAACTCATTTTCATTTTGTTCAAGAAAATGAATGTTTCCTCCCAGTAAATAATTTTTAAATCAATTGGACGTTCAGTTTTTTATTATATTTTAGTTACACACACACTCCCCAAATAGACTTCCTGCAGTTTTATCTAAACTACTGATGAGTTTTCCATTTTCCTTTTTACAAGGACATTTATTTCCATAAATGGATTACATTCTCCCATAAATTGCTTTAGAGCACTCTCATGCAGTGATTCACAAGACACTTTACAAATACAACAACAGTGGCTTAATGGTGCCATTAGCAAATCATGATAAGCCATGGTACCTCGCCTTGAGGCCCAGAAGGAAATTCAACTCTCTGGCCTTATTCACAAGGGGCTGAGGACTTCCCTTGGAGAGTAAGATTTGGCAAACAGACATGAAAAAACTAAAAAGGAGCAAATCTGTCAAATTCAATTTTCTTTTCAGTGTCACTGATAATATGTTTTCCTGCAGATTTTGAAGCTAAAAAGTAGCTACAATCCATTTCCACATGTCTTTGACCTGCATGATATCTGTCTTTTGGGGGATGCACTTTTCACTGTACAATTGTTCCTCATTGCAATGGCCTCAGGCAGATTTGAAACTGATGATCAGAGGTAAAACGTACAATATGAGTCTGTAGCTCTAACAGCTCTTGCAGTTTGCATTCAGAATAAATACATGAAAGTCAGCTTCTCCCACTGGAATCAATGAATGGTGAGTAGTAATAAGGTCTCATGCAAGACCTCAGTGGGGAAAAAAGCACAGTCAATCTTCTGGTTAATTCGTAAGTGCCATCAAGCATAACATTAGTTTTAGCAAATACTGAAAGCTGAGTTTTCAGAAACATTCATTTTCCAACCCTCACCTGAGATATCAGATACACCAAGAGGCAAAGAAAGCTATGCAAGCAAAGCTTTAACAAAATGCCAGCTGAGCTTTACCTCATCTACCTCAAAAGCAAAAGCACCCCCAGGAGAGAACAGATGAACACGCTGCCTTCTAGATGTGTGGTCAAAGTTGGAATACCAATGGCATTTAGTCAAACAACAGGAAACAAAATATATTCAGAGGGCAGCAAGATGCAAGACCACAAGCAATTTTAATATTCTTTCTTTATTTGACAGACTTTCAGTATCACTCCTTGAATAAAGACCAACTACAGTGCAGTCTCTGTTGTCTCTTAGTCTTGTATAATCCAACAAGAGAAAATCTTGTCAGTCTTATTTGGCCATGTCATACAACAACTGAAGTAGAGTGGACTTCAAATGGCTTCTTTGAGATCCCTGACTGATTAAAGAATGATTACCCACAATTGTAATTTAAAAAAAATTGGCTGTAGGACACAGTGATAGAAATAAAATCTATGATCTGCAGTAAGAGGAAGCAGAAAAGAAGCAAAAACATTTTAGGGATATAGACATATATCCACTCATATGCTGAATAAGAGACCACATCTGAAGAAATAAAGGGCCTCAAAGCATAAATACAACAGACATGGTCACCAATTGTCTATTAGGCTGTTTAAACACAATTACTATATAGAACTATAGCATTAGTGCTCTTACGATACAGTACTGCTTCCTAAACAATTCAGACTTATTTACAGTCAAATATGGAAGTTAAGCAATGCAAATATTTTGTGGTACCTGGGGTCTGTGCAGGCGAGGAGAAGGTGGCATATACAGACAGGTAGATGGCCCAGGGGTAATGGTCAAAGGTAGCAAAGCTAGACAGCATGCAGCCCGCTCAGCTGGTCACAGCTGGAAAAGGTTATAGAGGTATCTACAAGCCCAGGACAAACAATGATCTCCATCAGGACTAGATGAAGTAGGGAACAACTTTTTTCCATTCTAGGCACACTAAAACTATATTCCAGTGCTCAGAAGATACCATTTTATCAGACTGGACAAGGAGACTTGCCACTTCTTTAACTCAGGGCAGCTGGGCATGCACATAATAAAGCTGCGTTTCTGCTACAGATCTTCCTATATAGCTTCTCTTCCTATTTAAACAGTGGCTAGATCCAGGCTAGGCTTATTGCCTATACATTGGCGAGCAGTCTCCTACTGAAGGGCAGACAATTAACTGTATGGGCTACTACTACTGCAGGAAGCTCTTGGGTAGTAGTGTGCACATAAAGATTTCCTGACCTCTTGTAAGCTACTCTCATGCTTGCACCACCTCCTCAGCTGAGCCAAATGCAATCTCTGCAATATCAGCAAACTAATTAATCTCAAAAATAACCCACTGGAAAGCAAAAAGAGTTATTCTAATCCAGTTCCATTTTCTGCTTATGTTACCATAGCCCCAAATACATCTGTGCTGGCACAACAGAGGGGAGAGAGGCTGTAGGTGCTCATCAGAGGTGCCAGTCTGAAGCCAGAGCTACACTGAGGAGACGGTGAGAGGTGCTGCTCCCTGAGACAGCAACCACACACTGACCATCTGGCTCTTGGATTATGCATTTGGCTCAGGGATCCAGGTCTGTTCTTGTGGTTAAGGCAGTGGTTACAGTCAAGGAGACCAAGTCTCTATATTTAGTATTCTTAAGAGGAAGTGTGGTTAGATGGGGGAAGCTTCTATGGCATTTCAAGGTCCTCAGTTCTCTGGTTTCATCTGAAGTAACCTGGTAAAACCAGTAAGATACCTTAATTGGTTTAATGATACAGGAGTGGGCAAGTGTCAGTGAACTCAAAAGAAAAGCATAGTATGAACTGCATTTCATAATAAGAGTTGTGAACTGCAGAGACAGAGCACCAGGTCTCAACAGCAGGTACAGTTAGTGCTGGCTGAGAGAACATGCACTCTGAAGTAAGGATACAGCTCAAGAAGTGTTCCAAAAGCTGCTATTTCTTTTATCTCGTTTGGAATGTTCGGTGGGTCTTTTCCCATTTCTGTACTCAAGAAAGATATTTAGTAGGGTAAAACTAATTTTTCTGTAAAATATTTTATGTTCTGTGGAATTAATTTTTTAAAGATAAAAGAGGGATGGAGAGACATGCAGAGACAGTTGTCTGAAATTCTCTCATTAATCATATAGAAAAAAAAAAAGTTACAAAAGATGCATCTTCAACCAGTTTTTTCTCCACGTTACACATTCCACAGTTCCCAAGGATCCCACAGGAGAATGAGTCAGTCTCATTCTCCATTCCAGTTTTCTGAAATGCAAAAGCTTTTTTTTTGTCTCCACGTAAGAAGCACTAATAGAAAGTTCTCTTCTGTTAACAGTTAATTATTACTGTTAGCTTGCCACAGACGAACGCAAACACAGAAAAATTACAATAGATCAGCTGACATGTAACAACTCATAAATAACTTATTCACATGGCTGAGAGGTCTAAGCTAGAAAAGTTTAGTAACAATATAATGAAATTTAATAACTACATAAGAGCCAGCGTGGACACATGTAAACTGGAATTCAAATCTTTATTCTTCTGCCAAATCAGAACAAACAAAATCATATAGCAACTTTATTCTGGTGTAACTGCATCCCACAGCAGAACACACACATTAAAACATGCAAGTCTTCCAGCCTTCTTGGATTAATCAAAAAAAATAAAGAGACTTCCACTCGTTAAAAAGGGCCAAATCTTAGGAATTTAGAGGAATACATACATGAATCACAAGCACAAAATTTCATAATCAAATGTAAAATAACGTCATAGTAATTATTCAAAGTACACCAGGTGATGCTCTACTGGCCTCAATGGCTTAGTAATAATACCAATATGTATATTAAAGAGCAAATAAATATACATTGTTATTTCTTTAATGTAGTATCATCCCAAGAAGAAAATTGTGTTCAAATCTGAGCAAACAGTAGATTTGGAAGAAACTAAAAACTAATGATTAAAAAAAGGTTGTGAAAATTACAAAAAAAAAAGTGGTATTTGTTTTGTTGCTTTTCCTTTTCAGAATTAAAACACCAAACCTCATGGAACAATGTCTCATGTTGTTACATGCTCAGGAGGGATTCCTTTTGCCAAAGACCTGGCAAACTTTTGCTAATAGTGATATGCTAAAATTATTTCTTTAAAATTATATATAGAGACAGAAGATACTTAATCCTACACTAAACCAACATGCAAGGAATGCATTATTAGAAGAGACAGGCTCTAATAAATATTTCATTCCACATTTCTTCTGTACAAATTGCTATTCCCATGAAATAAACATGTTTTTCTGATTACTTCCGACTGCTCCACACCTGCATCTTGCCTGCCTACACTAGCATTCCACTGCCTACTGTTAATGCAAATTGCAGCAAAATATACCTTTCATAAGAAGCTACTGCTTCATTTAATTATTAGCAAGTGTGGTGCTCTCATGTGAACTTTAAAATGTCACACGTGCTATACAGGTATATAAGAACGACTTAATAGGATTGCCTTGAGACAACACGAGCCATTGCTCCCAAACGGCGTCACTTAAAAGATTTCATCTCCCAAACCCTTCCATTTCAGTTCCTGCCTCACCTTTGTTCTTCTCAATAGTAAAGATTAAAAAGAATATCCATCATGGTATTTTATACAATTTCAAAATATAAACCAAGAATTATGTGTTCCAAGTGCTTCTGCTAAAATGATGAGAAGAAAAATAACTGTCATTACTTCAAATTCAAACCCCATTTATATAAATTTTGTACTGATAACATAATTTCATTGGGTTGACTGATAAAAAAAAAAAAAGAAAAATAGTGTACCTGTACAGCTCCTGAAAAGCATATGAATGCACCAGCATATCTTACTCAATAAAACTTGTGACACTACTATCAAGATCTTATTTGTAACAGTGTAAAGACAATATTTGTCTTTACAAATAAACACCGGGTGTTGTTGAAGGGAGGGTGGAGTGCAGAGAATATACAGTTTAATATTTAACATTTTCTGAGATGACATACAGCAATTCACACCTCATCCAGCCATGTTTATTCTGCCCTCAGACTCAGGAACATAACATGTATTATAATCACACATTGTCCTTTTTCATTGCAAATTCCCATTGTGCAGAAACCAATGAACCCACTGGAAAAGTGCTGGTCTTTCCTATCTCAGCAGTTCATGGGTTATTTACAAGAACCACCACAGAAAATGCAGTAGTCACAGTTTTTCCTCCAACAGGAACAGCAAATTCATCCCACATTAGTATTTGATGCTGACAACGAGGCAACTGCTCCCTCAATTTTAAGAGATGACAGGGCCCAAGGCAGAGATTTGCCTTATTCCTTGGGAATACAGCCAATAAATAGAGCCGCCTTTACCCACTCTTTTTATGGATCTCCACAAAGATAATTCTTCCTATCTCCTGGAGAGAGGTCTCAGAGAGGTCTTAAACGCTAGCAAGATGGAGAGCAACTGATAGGCAGAAGAAAGTATCAGGAAAGTGTCATGGATAACAACCACAAAATAAATTATTGGTTTGGTTCATAAGATGGCTTTGTTCTTGGGGACAACCAGCTTGCCACACAGCAGCACCTATCTGCAGCAATTAAGGGGCCAAACAGCAGTAGCCAAACCAAGTTCTCCCACTCTTCCGCTGGGCTTCTCACAGAATTTCCAATCCTCTTCACAGAGTCAGCCATTTATTTGCAAGTGGCTGCATGTCCCAGGCCCATAATATCTGAAAGTCAAACTAAAAATCTAAAATAAATTTACAATCAATAATTTCGTTTTTCTTGCACAAAATAGCTCTTTATTTTATGGTAAAAGCTGCTCTGAGGAGGAGATTGATTCAAAAATTATATTCATCCAGTAACCACCAGGAAGATGAAGAAATTCACTTTCCATTGCACGTGTATTTGACCTTTCCTTTCCTAACAAATACACAGAAAGCTTTTTTCTTTAAGCCACACACAAAAAATCCCTCTTAAAAATCAGTTAACCTGCTGCACAGATACTGCTTCCTTGGGAAAATATGAAAGAACAAACCCTGGACTGAGCACCGTGTCCAGTAATACACTTCTAGAAGGTGCACAGATACTGCTGGAATGAAAACATGGCAAAAGAACAGAAAAAAATGCTAAAAGCTCTGCCTTTTCAGATTAACTGAGCAGATGTTGTGATAGTTGTGACTAAAAACTAAAAAAAAAAAAAAAAGAAAACCCTGGATGTTTTAAGCTGCGTTTCAGACCCCTTAAATTAATCATGAACGTTTAGCTACTGTCACAAAGCAAGGTCCGCTTTCCTATGGACTACCATCTTACTAGAAATAAGTAAGAGCACATCTGTCCTATATTTCAAGGGGGTTGATATGTTGCATCAAAGCATAAGAATTTTCTGCTTCTTATGATGTTTTATGTCATACTATGACATGTCTAGTTAGCTGGTGTTCATGACATGTCAAAACAAAAATTTAAAAAAAGAACAAGACAGAAACCACTGAAGCTCATGCACAAGTCTACAAAGAGGCTAATTTTGAAAAGATTGCTGTACCTTTAATATGCAATTCCATACCCATGATAACATGCACAAAAATTGTGTATCCTGGGTGGGTGAGAAGCCTAAAACATCTGGATGACACATGCTTCATTGATTAAAGATGAACTGCAAACCAAAAACTTTTTCCCCATTACTGCTTTACCACATAACTACTTAAATGTAACTTCTTCAGTATGAGATGGCTCCTAATTTCATGCTGATTTTGTGGTTTTAGTTTTCACACCTCTAATGAATTCAGATAGGAAACTCCAGTTTTAAACCAACTGAAGTATGCTTACACTGGAGATTGTCTCTATAGCTACATGGGCACCAAAATGAAATTCATTCAACCAAAGCATGTCCTCTTGTAGGACTAAACTGCCATCCTCCTTCTGCTTGGGAGAAGGCTAATATATTATCTTTACAGCATAATTAGTTTAAGATCATTGCAAGAGAGAATGAAAAATGTTTTTTTTACTTCTTAGAATTTAATTTCCTTAAATTTTCAAGAAGGCAACATAATAAAAAACATATTACAAAATTCCATGTACTACACTCCATAAAATCTTACATGGTAATTAAGCACCACTGGACCATGATAGCAAATCCTAGCCCTGCACATTGCTGGAGTCATTAATGCAGCGTCATTCACTTTGGAACAGTTTAGAGGTAAACAATGTAGAACAACAAAAAAGAAGCCTTTTAGTTAAAAACAGAGTAATTTTAAGGAATGTATTTAAAATAGAAATATCCAATGTAGAAGGAGCATCAGAAAGAATTAACTATGAAGTTTTGCTAGTTTTGTTTGGCGGTGGGGGGTGGCAGGCTGGGGTGGGGAAATGGGCCATAGAAAATGAGGGTGGAGTGATCCAACAAGAAACCTGGTTGCCGCCTCAGAAATCCTGATTCTTCTCTGTAACTCCTTGTGGCATCTGCTTGTTACTTTCCAACTCATTTGTGCGTACCTCATAAGGGGCATCTTTGCATATTTACACCATGATTGTGTAAGAAAAAGAAATCTTGCTTAAGCCATGAAGTGTGAAAGATGGCAGGAACTGGAAGCTCAGAAGACTGATCCCTAAGATTTACATAACACTTTCCATCCCTAAAGATATAACCACATGTTCCTAGGAACGATTCCAGTCACAATAGAAATACCACATCCCACAAAACTGTTGATCATCAGGTTAAGAGGAGCTGAGAAGAGAACTTCCATTACAGTGAACCTGCAGCAAATTTAGACTTTGCTGGGAAATGACCCATCAGATGGGCATCCTCCCACGAGGAGGGGAGGTCACCTTGTTCCTTTCCCTAGGACCTCTCTGTCTCCTGCCATGTCAGAGGAAAGCACACAGCATGAGAATCAAACAGGATCCAAGTACAATTCTCAGCACAGGAAAACAGATGGATGCCATGCATAAACATCACTGCAGTCAATTTAACAGTCAAGGGAGTATGTGAATTATCTTGGACCCAATTCAAGCAGGATATAGAGGTCATCTCCACGGAAGGCCCCGCATCCTGCAAATCCCTAGCAGTGAATGGAATTATGGTGAAACACAAATCCTGCAAAACGGAGCAAAGGTGAAACACCGAATGTGCTTCTGGTGATGTAAAAACTTGGGAGGAAATATCTACCATCTTCATCATGCACCTGAAGGTTAAAAAAAAAAAAAAATCAAATTTATAACTAAATATCCAAAATCACAAGCGTCCAAACACCAGGACCAGATCCTTTGAGACCTTCTGACTCTCCCCTCTGAACTGCTACTTGCCAGGGTGAAAAATGTAATATAATGAGATCAGCTTTGTTATTTTAGTCTCAAAAGTGCAGAGGGAGCATATGCCCTCAGACAGTAATGTTATCTGTATTACTGCAATGTCTGAAGACCCCAATCAGACACAGGCTGTTGAATACTCAGAGAAAACCCTCAAAGAAAATTCCTGCCAAAAACAAGTTACAGTACAAACTAAGGGGAAAATGTGGATTTAATTGAACTAGCTGAGAGAAAACACAGAGAGAAAACATGCAAAACAATCAAAAGGTGAGCACATAGGTATGGTCAGCTTTGACAGCATCCTACAGAAAACTGTTACAAGCATGTGATGAAGGGTTTTGCTTTGTTGAGACCTGTAAATCACATTTTATAAGAGTTCTTTTGATCTTTTGATTAGATAAAAAAAATATATTAAAACAGTTACAGATTTTAGTTGGCTACCTGCTTACATTTGGAGAACTCCTCACAATTAGCTGTAATAACAAGAATGTTGCCTCACATTATACAAATACTATTTAGACTACAGAACTTCACTGAAGGTTCAACTCACTTGTGATCTTTTGTGGTAGAAGGTCATGTCCAATCTAAAGGCACATGAAACCTCTTTTGCTCCCTGCACAGTAAATATATGGCACACAAAATAGAAGGAAATCTCTTTCTAGGTATCACACTTCTTAGTCCTCATTGTATGGACCTATCACATATGGACTTTTTTCTTAAATTCTACATTAAGCCTACACAGCTAAAATCGTACTATGATGACAACATAATCCACCTCCATCATCCTTTTCAAAACCTCCCTTTAAAAAGAAGAGTTTGTAAACAGGTATAATCTCCTGCAAAGTGGAGCATGTGTGAACTAAGTTACCTGTTACATTTGCTTTAAACTATCACTGTCCAGTCCTCAGTGGAGGGTATCAACATTTTTCAGAGTATCATAATCATTCGGATCATATTTATTATAAGACAGGTACGTTGAAATATCATTTTTCAATTATGCAAAAAATAGTGTGTCTTTGAAGTAATTTATTGAATAACATCTGTCATAATTTTAAAGGGTCAGTGGCTGATACAGTGGAAGTTAGAGAGTTCAACATCTTTAGCAATAATAGTGATTACATAAACAGTAATCACTCTGTTAATCTAGCAATCAGTAAGGTAGCATGTAGCTACCATAGTAACAAGCATAAGATCAACTGCTTCCAAGAAATGCCTATGCTTCACTCAAGCTGTTCTGCCACGATTTTTAAAGACATGACAGAAAATATAAAAACACATCCTGTGTCTTAGAACTCGGCTCTTTCTCTGCATTTCCTCAACAGAAGGGAGAACTCCTCAGAAGAAGAGAGTTTCACTGGTTTTAATGAGAATGTCCCATTACTGATTGGAGGACAAAGTTTTTGGGGCCATGACCAATGACAGCCCTGTCAGCCTTACCTAGAGGGAATGCAGAACAAACACCACCAAGAGCACACGCTCTAGGAAGAATCACCTTCCCAAGCATTTCTACAAGGGCTACACACAGAGATTATTTCTTGCAATAGTCATAGTAAAAGGAGGTCTTGGTATCTAAAGGTTATACACTTTTACTAATATGCTCTTAACCACTGTCAGTAACTCCAGTTAATTATTAATAGCCACCTCTGTTCTTTGCACTTTACAGACACCTCTATCCAATCTCATTTAAACTGAACTCACACACTGTTGTGGTTTAGGCCGAATTGGCTTACGTTGGCGACAGATACTCTCACTCCAGGAGAAAAGAGGGAAGAGATAAAGAGATTTACGAGTTTAGAATGAGCAACGTTCAACAAGTTTCAATATCTTTGTCAGAGAGAGGAATGAGTTCCAGGAGGGAGGTGGGGGGGGAAGTTGGCGTGGTGCAAACTAAAAAGCTTATGCCACAAGGCAGACCCACAGAGGCACTCGGGGCTGAAGTGGCTGCGACACAGAGTTATTCTGTCTTCCCATCCGCTGTGCCACCCCTTAGTTAAAATCTATAGCTATAGAACAGATTATTTTATTTTACTTAATGTTTCCACACAGGCTACTGACCGAATAAACAAGAGAGTCAGGATAAACCTAAGAGAAAGGAAGAGGATGTAGCTAACAGGTTTGTATTTTCAGGAAGGAATTAGCCTGGTGTCACATCAAAATATACATATTATTCTTAATTTCTGTATTATGGCAAAAACTTGAGGAGTACCTGTTGGCATTACATTAAAAACTTGTATAGAGTTAGGTGCCTTGATCTAGACATTTAAATTACTCCTGCAGGATGTCTGTCTGAGGAAGTCCAGCCTGCCTTATGGCAAAGCTAATCTTCACATATCTGTTTCACTTTTTATCCTTGCACTGGCCTGTATTAACAAGATTAAGAATTAAGGTGGCAGAGAGCTGCCTGTCAAGGGATACCAATTTATCTATTGATTTAATCATCAGAATTACAACCAAATGGAGCTCCAGGACTGGGCAAAGGGAAGGTGTTTATTGTGTTATAATTCACGCTGTAAAAGGAAGGCCCTGCAGAAGTCATGCTTGTGGCAGGCTGTGTCACCAGACTGGGCAGGGGAAAGGATTGGGGGTGGAAGGAGACAGTGGAGTTTTCTTGTAAGAGGATGTTCTTATTTAACTGTTAGGGCCAGAGGGAAGATTTTGCATGTGATCTCTCTACATAGCAAAAAAAAAGAACATAAAGAAATTCTGTCTTCTGGATGACTCGCAGATCCAAGCTAAGTCATCCAGGGAGTGTTTAAAAAGGAGCGCGAACACTTATCTTTGTGAAGCCAGGCTCCATTCATGGTATCTCCTCACCCCAAGTCACAACTTACTCTCAATTACATCACTGCTGTCTGCTTAAAGGAGTTTGTTACTATCTATCTATCTATCTCAGGCAGAACCTGCTAGTTCAGGGAAGTTTCCGCACTTGAGGTAGACTTTGCCATATTTATTAATATAAACTGCCACAGCATACACATACATGGCAGAAAACTCAAAAAACATCCACGTACCACAGACCAACTAGCAGAGAATGAATGAAAGAGAACAGTGCAGCAAAATAAGAAGTTATTTCTGAAGTTGAATGCCAAAAAAAAAGTGGTAAGAACTGGATTCAAGGAGACACAGGAAGGTTTATTATTTGGGGACTGTTTTGAAGCTTTGCAATTTATCCATTTTGCTAATATGCTGAAGGCAACTGCTACGAGAGGCCGTCCCAAAGTCTGGGATAATAAACCCTTTGTTAGAAGATCAGACTGAAAATAACAAAGCATTCACAGATGAGTTTTATTTACCGAAAAGGATGGAGTGCAAAGGTATTCAAAATACACACAGAAACTAGTAAGGCAGATAGCAAATGAATCTAAAACCAACCACTTTCAAGCCGGGCACAGGAGAGTGACTCTCTGCAAGTGACAACACTGTAAAGGAAACAAACACTGTTTGTTCTCAACTGACTGCACTTCCGCCTCCTCCCCTTTCATTCAACACTTAGTGCTAGTGATGCTCCCTCCATCTCCATGACATGCTGGCTGTAAATACTTTTATCTCAGTGAGGGAGGCAGGGTGGAGGAAGCGTAGGATCACATGGTAAGTTTACGCTTATATTTGCTGGTGTGAAGCAGAAAAGCCTGCTATCAAATAGGTCCCTTAATTAGCAAAAGCAATTAAATATTAAGTATAATTGTGTGGAGCATGTGGATCTTGGGTAAATTCAGCAGAGGAGTGTGTGCTTAAGGAGCAAATGGGATAGCTGTGTACCTCTGCAACCTTTGCTTTAAAAGCGGTAAATACTGCGTGGTCAGAAAAAGAAAATAACTTCCCCCGTTTTGTCCTTTGTACTGGAAGTCGGTTGCCCGAACGCTGCTGCTCCTGATGGAATTCAGCTCAAAGTCAGCTGAGACAAACCAGAGCCCCCCACCCCCCTCCTATTATTCGGTACACAGTTCCCTTCCCGCTAGCCGGTAGCTCGCAGCTCTGACAATGCAGGGAAAGAGGAAAAGAATGGCAGAGGGAAGCAGAGCACAGCTGTACGTTGCAGAATCTCTCCATATTCATTCGCCAAACAAAGCCAGTATTCAAAAAGACAACGAAGATGCAATAGGACCATACCGAATCCATGCCTCTGAGCAGCAAGGGGCTCTCTAACAATGCATTTAAGCAACAGATAGAGATTTACCTTCAAAATGCAGGCCATGTTCTTTCTCTATCCTTCCTACCACAGAGCAGCAGGATTCTACTTTGTGAGCAGCAGTTCCAGTGTCAGGCAAAAGGCTGGTAGAGCTGCAGAACTGCTAGAGCCTACATTCCTGTAGATCCAAATAAGGGTACCACACATCCAGGATCCGTTAGTCATATTAGTCTTTTTATGCCCCGTTTGTTCCACCCATCAGCTCCTGCCACTGGCTGGGAGCCAGCCCGGTACCTCCCCTCCGTCACATGACCCAATTTGATTCATGGCTCCAGCGCGTATTTTTGTAAGCTCCAGGACGCTCTCGCGCAATACTATACGTACAAATGGCAGTCTATACCTTGCAGATGTTTTGCAGTGGTTGGAAATGAAGCTGCGTGTTTATAATTAATCCCTGTGCAACTCTCTGAATGTTCTCAGGAGACAGTTGCTGCCTGTTGGTCAGAAAAGTCCAAACTCTATTATTTGTGCTCTAAAAATCTTTATGCTGCTTGTTAGTGTGAAGTATCGTTTTGTATTCAGCCCTTTTCATTTTACAGAAGGCTTCCCCTTTGTCTGAAGGCTGCAACTGCTTCCCTGTGAGAGCTAGTCATTACCGGCAAGCAACACAGGTATCCCACCAGAGGTGCTTGCGTTGTGCTGCGCCTGCCTTTTTGTGTGCAGGGCTGGGACACATCTCAGGGAATGGAACCCGTGGGCTGGTTTGGGGGTTTCTTTTATTTGTGCAAGTCTGATAAAGGTTCTCTGAACTTTCTTAGGGCTTTCTGTACTGCAGCAGGATTAACTGCAGATTAATGCATTTGGATGATGCTACATCATCTCACTAAATTCAAATTCTTCACTTACATATCATACTCTAAATATTATAAAGGTTTTACTTCATATTTGTCGCTTCTCCTGCGGCCTCCTTCTGCCCTTTTTACGCTTTCCCAGTACTTCTCATTACTACATCTTGGAACCCTTTGCATTTTCTGTACTTGGCACCTTCCCTGTATTCCTTGTGTGCTACATTGCTTCACTCCTGCTGCTTTAATACACACCAAAGAACTCCCTCTCCCGTAATAAATTCCTTGTAGTGGATGTCTTTATCCCCTCTGCAGTAACTCAGGGTACCTGTTCACATGCAGCCAATACACTCCAGTTAATGTTATGAAACTGCTTACCACGAAGATCCTTAATATGTGGAATCCAGAAGGGGTTAGTACTGTGTCGCACATTTAATAACCACTACTGTCCCCTGCCTGGCAATCCTCTGCCGTCCCGGTGCAATCCCTCAAGACAGTAAGTAGGTTGAAACTAAAGGAATTATCTGCCCTCTTTTCTATGCAGGGGAAAATCAGCCCCAAGAGCAGAGCAGAAAGGGACTGGGGAGGCTTTCTTCTGCTCACACTCCTTGGCTGCCTTCCTGTGCGCTTCCAAAAGGAGATGCCAGTTTGTGTTGGGCCTTTACACCACCCCTCCAGAGCGCTGTAGTTTTACACGGGTCCTGCAAATTCCTCAGCCCCTCTCACCACTGGAAATCCACCTCTTTGCTCAACTACAGCCACAAGCCAAAGCTCTTGAGGTGGAAGCTGTAGTTTTGTTGGGGAGACTAACAAAAAAAACATATTGAAGTTTCTAACTATGAGTTGTCTAACATAAGGAAGTATCTAAGCAACAAATCAGTGAAAGAAGCTTGTGAGGGAGGGACCTGTGATCTTTTTTTATTAGAAGCTGCCATCAATAAGTGTTGCATCATTCTGGATTGCAGTTTATGCCTCTCTAAGGACTAGTTATTCATAAGGAGTTCTCTAACAAAACTCTGGTTTTTAATGACTAAGATACACAAATTACTCTTCTTTTTCCAAATCAAAAAATAATTACCTCTTTTTCTCTCCAGCAGTTAAGCATCTAGTTTATCTGGGACTGAAACTATTTCTTCCATCTGTGTAGTGAGCATGGGAGAAGCTTCTGAAACAAGTGAAAAATATTTCATCCCCTTCCCACCCACCCCCTTTACCAACTCTGTAACAGGAATGAGACTTAGAGAGAAACTGTCCTGAAAACGTCAACCATTTCAAGATGTCCAAAGCACTGAGGAATTTCCAGTGAATGGTATTGCTTAAGGAAAGGCAGAGACGTGGGTAGGTGTCTTGTTTAAAACAAACACTTAAAGCATTTCTCTGACATGCTTTGATTCTAAATACCATAGCAGACAAAACGTGGTGACCTTTAACTACCAGACTTTTTGTAAATGGACATTTATCTTAAAGATACTTCATCATTACTTCACTCCAGTGACAGCCATCCTTCTCTCCCCCACCACAACCCAACGACCCCTGCTGAGGTGGTAGATCCAATTCACCTGCCTGCTGACATGTTTGTATGACAGGGCATAACAAAACTAGTACCTTAGATTGTCCAATGAGCAGCTACAGCCCCTTTAAGTTTTCTTAGTTTAGTAAAATACAGTAAAATATATTTTCTGGAATACTAAAAATGCTGTAAGTGCCTATGAGTTTCCCGCAGTGTTCAGAGGGTCCCACAGCTCCTGTTGGCCATTCCCAGCCAACAGGGATCCCTGCAGCAGCAGCATCTTTTGTTTTGGACGATGCTCTGCTGGTGCTTGTAAGAGAGCCATGAGAAACTCTGCATTTGTTCTCTGCAAATACAGGCGAAGCTTCAATTTTTTCTTTCAGAACTTAGAGAGGAGAAAATGTAAACCCTTGCCTTTCAGACAAATATGCACTTACGTTAAGGAGGGATATGAGATTCCACTTTATTTGCTCCTGGGGACAAGAACTGAAGGTGTGACTGTAGCTGAGATCACCATAAACTGCAGCAGCAGAAAGTCCAGCCTTCGGCTGAGCTAATTTCACCTCAGAGAAACTACATGCAGAGATGCATCCACCAAATGATAAAAGCAAACAAACATTGTAAGCACATATTTTCCATAAGCCTCATGAAGGATTTCACTTGAATTTAAAATGCTCTTGAAATCAGCTTTAGGTCAAACATAGCTCACTCAAATTTCAGTCGCGCTTGCAACTTTCCTTCCAAAATGAGCACAGTTGTTGCCTGGTAGGGATGTCAAAGGCAGCATGAAACTGCCTTTCAAGACTGAATCATTGTGACAGGCCACACAAAGTATTTCTAGTTCTTAGGAGAAAGACATGGCATATTTGCCATCTAGTTCAAACCCTGCCAATGCATTCCTATGGAGATGCAACATTGGGGAAAATATGGTTGTTTGGGTAGTAAACTTTTTCAATTCTAGGTCTTAAAAACCAAATCTGTCATGGTAAATCAATCCTTTGTGGAGAAAGCTGATTAAACCTTAATTTGCAAAGATTATTACAGCTACACAACACCAGAATTCAAAAGTTTCTCTATACTGCCAATATGGCTAGCCATGCTGGGCTAGACTGTGCCATGAATATCGCTCAATTAGTTTCTAAGGTGAATGGACATCACAGAATAGTTTGGGTCGGAAGGGACCCTTAAAGGTCATCTAGTCCAACGCCCCCTGCAATGATCAAGGACACCTTCAACTAGATCAGGTTGCTCAGAGCCCCATCCAACCTGAACTTGAACGTTTCCAGGGATGGCACATCTACTACCTCTCTGGGCAACCTGTTCCAGTGTTTCACCACCCTCATTGTAAATAATTTCCTCCTTATATCTAGTCTGGATCTACCCTCTTTTAGTTTAAAGCCATTACCCCTTGTCACATCGCAACAGGCCCTGCTAAGAATTTTTTCCCCATCTTTCTTATAAGTTTGAAGTACTTTAAGTACTGCAAGGTTGCAGCAAGATCTCTCTGGAGCCTTCTCTTTTCCAGGCTGAATAACCCAAACTCTCTCAGCCTGTCCTCATAGGAGAGGTGCTCCAGCCCTCTGATAATTTTTGCGGCCCTCCTCTGCACCTGCTCCAACAGGTCCGTGTCTTTCCTGTGCTGAGGGCTCAAGAGCTGGATGCAGTCCTCCAAGTGAGGTCTCACCAGAGCAGAGTAGAGGAACGGAACCACCTGTCTTAACCTTCTGGCCACGCTTCTTTTGGTGCAGCCCAGGATACAGCTCATGTCCAGCTTTTCATCCGCCAGTGTCCCCAAATCATTCTCTGCAGGGCTGCTTTCAATTCCTTCATCCCCCAGCCTGTATTGATATCAAGGGTTTCCCTGACCCACATGCAGGACCCTGCACTTGACCTTGTGGAACCTCAGGAGGTTCACATGGGCCCACTTCTCGAGCTTGTCCAGGTCCCTCTGGATGGCATCCTGCTCCTCAGGCATGTCAGCCAGACCACTCAGCTTGGTATCATCCACAAACTTGCTGAGGGTGCACTCAATCCCACTGTCTATGTCATTGATCAAGATATTGAACAGTACCGGTCCCAATTCAGATCCCTAAGGAACACCATTTTTCACCAATCTCCATCTGGGCATGAAACAGTTGACCACTGCCCTCTGGATGCAACCATCCAAACAATTCCTCATCCACTGAGCAGTCAACCCATCAAATCCATATCTCTCCAATTTAAAGAGAAGGATATTGTGGGGGAACATGTCAAAGGCCTTACGGAAGTCCAGAGAGATGACAACTGTAGCTCTTCCCTTGTCCTCTGATGCAGCCACTCCACCACAGAAGGCCAGGGGGCTGGACAGGCAGCACTTGCCCTTGGTGAAGCCATGCTGGCTGTCTCAAATCACCTTCACCTCCCTGTCCTCCATGCGCCTTAGCATAGCTTCTAGGAGGATGTGCTCCATGGTCTTCCCAGACACAGAGGTGAGGCTGACAGGTCGGTAGTTCCCAGGGTTCTCCTTTCTGCCTTTTTTAGAAATGGGAGCAATGTTTCCTTTTTTCCGGTCACCAGGGACTTCTCCTGACTGCCATGACTTTCAAACGTCCTGGAGAGTGGCTTGGCAACTGCACCAGCCAATTCCCTCAGGACTCTGGGGTGAGCCATGTAGCTGATGAAGCTGTACTTTCACCTATGATACGAACTTCAAAGCCAAAACCCACAAAGAGGTAGCAGACTTAAACATTAAGTAAGGTAGTCCCATACCCTGTATTTTAAAAGTGCCTGCTTAGAGAAAGTCTGAAAACTATCATCTTCTCACTAACTTGAAATCAGACACTGTCTCCTCTAGTGAAAATGTGCCAAAAAGGAAAAAACTATTTTTACACTTGGTGCCACCATAAAGTTTTGTCAGGCAGGGGTGACACAAGATAGCATTTCTCACCCTTCAGGTGCAGCTGGAGTCAGTGGTTGAGTAACAGATCTGCTGCTCTACTGTTATCCAGACAACTCCTCTTGCCAACCTTTGGTATCAATTTTTCCTTACCTCATGTAAATCACCATTAGAGGTAAGCAATGTAAGCTACTCAGCAGCCCAATGGTCTGACAGAGGTAGAAGCTGAGATGACAGGAAGAGAGCAGGCTATGATTTGAACAGGAAATCTTACCAAGTTACCCAAATGTTACATGCAATTTTAATTTAAACCTTTTCATGAGTCTGACTTTTGAGGTAAGAAAAAAAAGCTAGATCAAGCTAGTATGCTTCATTTCAGAGCTGACCTCCTGCTACACTCTGCCGCTCTCTTCAGAAGCTGAGGAGAACATATGGGACTTGATACAGCCTGAATTCTACCTTTACTTTTCAGAAAATCCTTACAGCTTGAAACAAGCATGCCATATACACATTAATGAAAGAGCCCAATCGGAAGTATAAAGTGCCCTACCCATCTTCCTTCTCTGCACAATTCGTCTGTACCTCACTCAGCTGCAAGACAACCACGCTACATTGAAGGAAAAAAAAAAAAAGGCTTAGTTGTGGAATACTTCTGCATGTTTTACTGGCAGGAGACAAGGATTGCTTGGCACCATTAATACTATTCAAAATTCAGCTCATCACCTCACTATTATTCAGTGTCATGGTAACAATTTAGCATAGTCACACAGCACTTTCAGACCTTGCATGTTCTTGAGCTCTATTTCTGCTCAGGTCGGGCTGGGGAACCGATCATCGGGTGGTGAGAGTGACTTGTGTCTTGCAAATTCTTTTACTATTATGATAATTGTTATTTTCCTTTCCAATTTTTGTTCTATTAAACTGGCTTTATCTCAACCCACGAGTTGTTTTTCTTTCCCCTCCTCTTCCCCCTACACTTCAGGGCAGGTAGGGGGCAGGGATGAGTGAGAGGATGCAATGGTCCTAGTTGCTGCCTGGGGTTAAACCATGACACAATCCAAACTCATCTGAGAACTTCAGGTTTCTGCTTCTGAAGTTGCTTATTAAACCATAATCATTTTACACCAAACTACAGATTGTTCTATTTTATATTAATAAAAAAGTGTATGTCATATCTTATTCGCAAATTTGTTTTAACAGAACAAATGGAATTTAAATGGAATTAAAAATACAGCCAAAAAAAAGAAAAGGTGCTCAGAGAACTGACCATCTTCCCAGGCAGCTTTCCTCTAATTAAAACAGACTAAGCAACTCTGAAAGGTGCCGCGTCCACTTATGCCACCAACTGTTTTGCCTGTATAAAAATAGTAAGATAAACAAATGTATAACTTACTGCAGTCTCCAGGAGAAAATCCACCAATAATATTCTGAAGGGCATTGAAAAGCTAATCCATGTGTCATTTAAAGGTAATGTTACTGATTAGAGAATATGGTTGGTTGATAGACATTTCTTGATAATTCTTCAGCCAAGGACATATTTGGTTTTTCCATTATTAACTTTTTAGATTATTTTCTCCTATTATTAATGCCTTACACTCCCACTATTTTTGTAACATATAATTCTAACATCACAAAAACATTAACATTATTTCACACTTAGCTACGTCCACGCAATTTTCTCTCTAATGAGATTTTATCTTGGAGAATACAGGTATTCACATAAAAGGAGCTTAGGTAAAGGAACCAGCGATGACTTCAATCACAGTATTGAAGGCCCTAAATTGGAACAGAAAATTTAAACCCAGCATTTCAATTTAGGAGAATACCTTCTCCTGGACTGCAAAAGCAGCTACTGTCCGCCGCCGTGCTTCCTCCAAAGATCCAGACAGCTCCTGGTTTTATGGGCTAAATTCTCTTATTATCCAAACTGCCTGACTTTAAAAAAAAAAAAAAACAAAAAAACCCACCACACAAAAAACCTGTCCTTATCTCTTCCCGAGGCTTTATCTACTGTTTCTTTGCACTTGAAAGGAAAACCTTAAAAGCACAGCAGTAAAGATAGATTTGTTTAATGCAGGAGTGAATTAATCTTGTTCTGAGGGCGGGGAAGGAAGAGGGAAAGTGTGGAGGTTTTTTGACCACTCACATGTAACGTATCTAGAGGGGCTCAGCCCCAACACTGTCAGACCTGAGCCACCTTATTCAAGGGCGTCCTGCTACACATCATACCATCACAAAACTCTGAATCCCAAAGCCTTATTTCTGTTTTGAATGAAGAATTGTCCGCCAGGGAAAATAACTAGATAAATCAATCCGTCTCTATTCTGGGAATGATATGGGAACTTGAGAATCCTATGCCAGGGAGGGGGGAGGTTATGAAGAACAGTAACAGATCTCTACTTCACATGCTGGAAAATAGGGAAATAGGGTAAAGAGAGCCCCTGGCACTCACCTTGCCTACCCAGTGTCCTGTATATTATCCTTTCAGGCACTGTGCAGACCCCATCACAGTCAGCATCCTCTGAGGGTCTTCCTCTGCTCTGGCTGGCAGAAACAGGGCTCTGAGCCGGGACAGCAGTGGGCACTGCTCAACAGACATGCCATGCCATGCCACCATGGACATTCTCTGCCCCACATCTTCTTAAGAGAGAGAGGGAGCAGCATAACAGCCAGGAGAGAGCCTGGACTTCCTGGGGTCCAGAAAAAGAAAATCCCGAAGTCACATTTGGCCTACAGAATCACAGAATCTTCTAGGTTGGAAGGGACCTTAAAGATCGTCTTGTCCAACCGTCAACCTAACTGACAAAAA
>JAOXNO010000004.1:22017843-22053749 GCA_028565335.1 Limnodromus scolopaceus
CCCATTCCAATGTCTGATAACCCTTTCAGTGAAAAAATTTTTCCTAATATCCAGCCTGAACCTCCCCTGGTGTAACTACAGTCCAGAACTTTCTATTTCTAATTAAAACCAGCACAACAGCAAGACAAAAGCAGTGGAAGGATTTTTATTTTCTAATCTTAGTCTTAGGTTTTCAACTTCTTTTTGTTACATGCTTTCAACAGAAAAACAGACAAGTGTAATCAGAAGTGGGTCTGATTCTGCAGCACTTTATCCCCTGCAGACTCTAGCAAAGCCAGCAGCACACAGAGGATATAAACTAGTATGAAACGTAGCTTGTAGTTGCTGCACCACCACAGGAGTGGTTTCATTGAGCATTATGAATTAGCATTATTTTAGCATACTATAAATGGATCTGTAACACGATGACAGTAATTTTCAGGACAAAAATGTGTTTCACAGATGTTTTCTCGCTTGAATATATTTTATTCAGTTATGGCCCCAGTGTTTAGATGTGCAGCAAGAAATGTGATTTATATACCAGAAAACTAAGCAATTTCTTCATGTTAACAGGAGGTGTCATCTGGAGAGATTTACAGAGACAGTCAGAAACTCACTAGAACCCACATATTCCTGTTTTTAAACCTCATTCTGTACTTGATTCCTGAGCTATGAAACCAATAAAGCTATCATGCTGAAATTCAACTCCACTCCTTCCATTAAAATTCTCTCAATGAAATTCCCTTCTTGACATATTTAAAATCTTACTTAGCCACAGCTTGAGAAACAGAAATGGTAAAAGCTGCTTACAGATCTTCAATCATCAGCTTTACTCCCCTGAATCTGAATAAACTAATATTCTACTCCTGTATTAAATCTACACTGTTCTTGAAGCCTTTAGAGGCACTATCCAGCCATCATGCTGTGTCCTAATGTCAACAGACTTTGCTCCACAGGATCTAAAAAAAAGAAAATACCTACCTTGTTATTAAAGCTACTTTCACCCACAAAAACTGCCAGTAGCAAAACTTTGCTGTACTTTGGAAAGTCCATCTTAAACTAGAGACACGTATTATCAAGAAAAAGGCTTTTATATCTTCTGAAACATCCGATAGATATCATGCCAGACTTTTAACAAAATATATTCTATGCAATGCTTTTAATTAACAATGTTACAAGTTTATAACTGACGATAAGCTTGCTTCTGACAGTTTTCTACACTGCTGTGTAATACTGAACTAGAAGATAAAGAGGCAATTATAGGGGGATTTAAGGTGAGTTAGAGAACTTTTGGATATTGCCTTTATTGGAATAATCAGCAACCCTGACTCTAAAGGTTTAGGGTTCCAAACACAAAAACTGAATTACACACAAATGCTATTATTGAAAACAATCAATTAAAATTGTAGAATTGAACAAAAGAAGAAAGAAATACAGGAATTCAGTTTGTCTGTGCAACTTTAGCCTGAACATACAGATCTCAGAATTTTTAAATTACATCATCACACAAGTCTTTCCCCAAAGGATGTTTTTGGTTTGGGGTTTTTTTGTTGCCTTTCCGCCCCCCCCCCTCCCATTTTTCCTCCCTTTTCTCATTCAAAAGATGAGAGTGAATCAGCATTTCATGAATACGCTGTTTCCTACAGGGTCACTGCTTTACTTACTGGAAAAAATTAAAAATTATACAGTGAATGAAAATGGGTTTATGGAAAAACTGGAGTAGTCTGATGATTTAATCACTGAAGGCAGCTGTGAAGAGATAGATTCTGTACTTGTCTCTAAGAGAAACTTTCTGACACTCCCCAAATTAATAGCTAGACACTAGTATTATTTTCCTTCATTTTCTGAACTCCCAATTTAAAACCACAAGGGCTTATTCACTAATGCACTGGCTACTTACAGCTGCAATTGAGGGCGATAGGGGTTATATTTTAAGCATATTCATTGATAGATAGTGCTAAGTACTCTGCAAAAAAAAATATCTTGGGCACCCTATATTGGACAGCAACATAAATGAACACTTTAACCATTTTTTTTTTCTGTGACTCACTTTCTTTCCTATAAAACAGTAATAATTCTTTAATGTGGACATGTCATATTACAGTGAATGGCATAAGAGTGTCCATTAGGAAATTAGGCATCCTGTCTCCAGGAAATGCTTCCACTGTCATGAGGTAAGACCTGGCATAGGGCCACACTGGGGCAAGGAGGAGCAAACAGAATATTAAATAGCTGTTCTCCACCTGCATCTTGCCAACCTGTGCACATAAACAAGCCAGGAGCATTAGAACAAAACCCATGTTATTTAAAACTTCCCTGAGGAGAAGGACTTGAGGTGTTGGTGGATGAGGAGCTCAACATGAGTGGGTAATGCATGCTTGCAGCGCAGAAAGCCAACCGCATCCTGGGCTGCATCAAAAGAAGTGTGGCCAGCAGGTCAAGGGAGGTGATTCTGCCCCTCTCCTCCACTCTGGTGAGACCCCAATGTGTTCAGCCCCATGTATGGGGCCCTCAACATTAGAAGAACACGGACCTATTGGAGTGAATCTAGAGGAATGCCACAAAGATGATCAGAGGGTGGAGCACCATTCCAGGAAGACAGGCTGAGAGAGTTGTTCAGCCTAGAGAAGAGAAGGATCTGAGGAGACCTTATAGCAGCCTTCCAGCAGTTAAAGGGACCCTACAGGAAAGATGGGGAGGGACTACTTATGGGGGAATGTAGTGTTAGGACAAGGGGTGACCGTTTTAAACTGAAAAAGGGTAAATTTAGATTAGATATTAGGAAGAAATTCTTATTGTCAGAGTGGCAAGATGCTGGAACAGATTGCTCAGAGAAGTGGATGCCCCGTCCATGGAAGTGTTCAAGGCCAGGCTGGATGGGGCTTTGAGAAACCTGGTCTGGTGGGAGGTGTCCCTGCCTATGGCAGGGGGCTTGGAACTCGATGAACTTTAAGGTCCCTTCCAACCTGAACCATTCTATGACTTTAGAGTTTTTCAGAAAGGCAGTAAACCCTCTGTTAACAGTTTCCCCAGACTGAAAGTGGAAGATGCATACAGCCATTACAGTGGTAAATCTCATACATTTGTTGGTCTGAGTATTTTTCAAAAGCCAATTGTTTTGAGTGAATTAATTCTGACATACATCAATCTAAACCAGTGAGGGAGACTCAGTGGCCTTTGGTGTAAAATACCAGATTTTGCCAAGATAATTAAATTTGCAAAGTTTTCACTGGAAGTAAGTTGTATATCTCCAGGAGATATTTACCATGTCTTCAATCACACAATCGTTTACAAACCTTCATAACTATCATTCCTCCCTCACTACAATTTAAAGGTCTCTGTAAAAATATTCTCAGCAGTTTCAGTAGATAGTTATTAATATTGCCCTAGTCACAGCCTGTGTCCCAGTAGCAATCAGAACTTGGACCCAAAACACTACAGAACATTTATGTGAAATGTGTTCATAATGCAGATTTTTAACACTAATATGCAAGACAAGGAATGAGCTTTCCTGCCCTTATATTTTCAAGATGATTATCAGCATATCATTTTTCTATGTCTGTTCTGATTATTTAAAGTGTAGCCATTAGTGTTTGCAAATCACATAACATCCTGATTCTCTTGCAACAAAAGTACAAGTAATGGTGTATGTGAACAGCAAGGAGGGAATAAACTAAAGAGCCATATTTTAACTAGAAAATATTTCAGAAGGAAAATAATTTTAATCATCCTCAGGTGCGGTAACACTCCACATTTCATTTTCCCCCTGAGATTTATTTCTAGAATTAGTGTTAATCTCAATAAAACTACAGTATTTCTGTTAATCCACCAGAAAGTATCAAAAATAGCCTGTGATTTATCATGCACACAATAATACAGTTTTACAACTTCTTTTATTATTTTCAAAGCCTTCTAGGATTTTTCTTATCAAGATGTGACAGAAGTCTTCCCACAGCCCAGTTGTCTCTCTAAAATGCTGCAGTACATGATAAAGAAAGTGCTTTATAGTTGGAGATAAGCTTACCGTGTCTGGCTTTCCATTTTAACAAAATTTACAACAGCATTTGGAGAAAATGCAGCACCAGATTTCATTGACTCTGTAAAAAATGCATACTAAGAGCTACGATTGACTTTATGCCCATTTATACATTTTGTATAGCAGTCATGGAAGCAAGAAGTTGTAAGGACTTGCAGGACTGGTTCAATTTAAATTTTGGACTCCACATGCAAGCAGGATGGCTGCTCACAGTAGAAAGTTTCAGAGTACATGGATAGCCTAGATTTTTGTATGCGAAACTAAATGCAACACCTGTCTGCAAACACAGAATTCCTCCACTTTATTAATCTGAAATAAAGTTATCTTTTGCAGTTAAAGGCTTCTAAAGTAGAGGTGCATAATTATGGAGTTCACAGCAGGGAGGGATTTTATTACGTTGGACTAATCCTATCCTTTAATTCCCTTAAGTATCATTCCAGAAGTGGATGCCAGAGGAAAAATGGCCAAATCCATAGGACTTTTCCCAGGACCATATTTATGTTCTCCTTGATATAAATCATAGAATGGTTGGAGTTGGAAGGGACCTTAAAGATCATCGAGTTCCAACCCTCCTGCCATGGGCAGGGACACCTCCCACTAGAGCAGGTTGCTCAAAGCCCCATCCAGCCTGGTCTTGAACACTTCCAGGGACGGGGCATCCACAACTTCTCACAATCCTTAGAAGGAAAATATAAGCCTGACTGTTAGGTGAGGTCATGAACAATGGAGGGGCAACTGGTTCTGAAGTGTCAGGAAAAACAGCTTTTTAAGTCATAGCTCTGTCAGATCCTTTGTATTCTTGGACAATTTGCTTTGTAACTTAACATTTATTTACCTTCTGCTGATAAGAATAAACAGAACTGCATGTTGCTGCAGCACTGTAAAATTCTTAATCTAGTGTAGTAGCAACCAGTAAAGAGTTCCCCTTTTTGGAAAAATCAGGAAGGACAACAGGTTTTGCAGTCACACTTCCCTTCTGTGAACCACACAGTTGCTGTTGTTGCTGTAGTTGAAAGACTGTAACATTAATAAGGTTTCCATCAGGACTAAAAGGTCTTGGGATAATATGGAGTGGGGGGTAGGAAATACAGAAAAGCAGAAGTCAGACAAGAACTTGCTCTTATTTCAACTTTGAGAGTATTTCCTTCCTTTCTTCCTTCCTTCCCCTGGTTACTGTTTTTAAATCCCACAAAGCGAAGCATCAGCAAGTCCTCCAAGGGACAGCAGCTTTGTATTAGAAAGGTAAAGGCACGAGGCCACTGACTGGAGTAGTTAAATAGACTGGCATCGGGGCTGGGTAAAGAGCTGACAAATTTGTGTTCAATTCTGTTTTCATAAACAGAAATGGAAACTGTTTTTTTAAAGTGGAATTCTCTTCTTTTAACATAGCCTCCCAAACATAAGCCCTAGGTAAGAGAGAAAAAATTTGTGAATTTTTAAAAGCAGTATCTGAAACTAGTGACATTTGTATTTCTACAGCATGCCCAGTTTATTTCTATCTAGCATTCAGAAGGCCATTATTTGCATTGCTTGCAGCTTTTCTTATGCACAGTCAAAACAAACACTCTTACACAAAATAAGTTCACTGGAGGGGCAAGAGAATTTAACTTTGCATGTATTTTAGACAGTAGCTCTTCTTTGCTTTGAGCAAGGCTTTTAGAGTTTTTTTTCATGCTATTCTGTCTCTCCTTAAGAATAACTGCAGAGCTAGATGTGGGATTCTTCCCTCCTCCTCCTGCTCTCCTTCATCCACACTTGTCTCTCTCCAAACCAGCTCAAAGCAGTAGCAAGGATGACTGACCACAGCCAAGCTCGAATAGCGTCGGAGATTGCCCACGCAGTGTCATATTAACGTACTCAGGTAAATAAGTAAATGCTGGAAAATAGTAATTTTGATATAGCAAGGGGAGATGACTCAGCAGAGGAAGTTATTTCAACTGGAATACAAGCAACAATCTCCAAACACCAATGTTTTTGCCTTACTGTTTGCATTCTACAGTTCACAGAAGTAGTGAAGAAACTTTCAAGAGGCAAACCAAAACTAGATTAGGACTCTGCAAGTCTGAGAGGAAGAACATGAGAGAGAGAGAGAAGACAGAGAGACAAGGTTGTTAACACTCAGATCTCACCATGACACTGATGGACATGTAAAGCTTCAAATCTTTCCTATAGTCCTTTATTTTCTATTTCCAGGAGCCACTTACTCAAGCGTTTAGCACACATTTGCAGTTTGCATCTAAAGCCACGCAAGAACTTTCAATAATATGTGAGAATCACTGGAAAACATTCTCAAATAAAACATGAATCTGTTTACAGGAATAGTCTGAACTAATCTATTCCAAGATTAGTCAGAAAGTTTCCTAATTGTGGCTGAAATGCAAGTAAACACTATCATGTTTAATTCCACTGAGGAAGAAAACACCAAGAATGCTCAGGAAGTTGCTAAACATGCTATAAAGGGACGCGACTGCTCACAGAAGTTCGGATCTGCTCTCAAACAGGAACACAGGACGTTAAATTTAGTGGCTGATTATACTGCGTGTGATGAAGTCACAAGAAAGATTTCTTAGAGCTCAGGTTTATTTTGGCTCTTTCAGTTCTTGTCTCAGATTTCAGTGTCAGTACTGGAACATTTGATTCTAAAAGCAGTCAAATTATCTACACATTGGAAAAATAAGCCCCCACCAGGTGGTCATGTCACCCATCCCTTTCACAGTAAGCATGTACATTTTTAGTGAGGTAAATGAAAAATGCATCTGTTAATTCTGCTTTATCAGCGCGCTCTCATAAGAAAATGTTTTTTAACTGCCTTCTATGCCAAACCTGTAACTACTGAAGGCATGGCTGAAGAGCAGCGCTGCTCAGGGTGCAAACTAGTTACCTGCACAGCACCATGAAGCAAGTCAAACAATGGTGGCAACTACTTGAGTTGAAATACCAGACTATACTTTTTGTAAAGGCCAGTAGTTTTACTAAGTATATAGTTGGCAAGGTTGGCTACTGCAAGAAGCTCTTAATTATATTATCATCAGGAGAGCCACTTGGCTTCAGAAGCAAATAGCCCCATTAAAAGATTATTCTGCTTTAGCCTCAGTGTACTCTAGTTTCCATGCAATATTCTTCTTTGGTATTATCCTTGATACCCAGACATAAAAGGATCCTTGTTTCCCGTTTCTTGCACATACAACTACCAATAATTAGTTGTAAATAGACGCATTACTTTTTAAAGAAAAATAGCAGAGACACCTTGGCCAGGGCAGACATCTCAATGCAGTTCTAGGGCAGGGAGGTGTACCCCAGTCAGATAGTGCCATCAATAAGAGCAGCACCAACTGCCGCCTGCTCAGCTGTTTTGGTGGCATTTGTGCTGTGCTGCGCTGCTTGGTGACCTCAGCCGTGGAACAGGGAACTCTGCTGCCGGACAGTGCTTGGGGGACACACACACACCAGCACGAGGTAAGCAGGGAGGGTGCAAACTCTCCTCTGTTTTCAAAAAGCGTCAGAAGGGAACTGATGCACACAAAATCAGAAACTGAGAATTTGGTTTTTAATCAAGAACAACAGGTATGGATTAGAGTCCTGTTCTGGGCCCATGGACACAAAAGAGGTGCTGGAAAGTCCTTGGAGGTTAATATAAACAACAAAGAACTGCAGAAAGGAAAGATATAAGAAAGAGCACCTGCACCCCATACCAAGTTTAGTGCATTTGAACAGGAGAGCAGGAAGATCTATGTTAAAAAAAAAATTAAGAAAATCAGTTGTTTATCCAAAAGTTGTATTTACTATAAATAGCTGTTTTCAGTGACAGAGAAAGCAGACTGGCAAACTCCATGAAACTGTCTTCCCATACATACAAGATGAATCAACTTCATTACAGTTATTATACAGAGACAATCAAACTGTGGTTCTGTTACGGCTTGAATTAATCTGAACTGTTTCCTCTTCAGGATTAATTTTCAGCAAGATCAACCCCAGGAGGCGGCACCTGGCTGCATGAATGCTACTGCTAGTGATAGAAAAAGGGTGTGTGTATGTGCACACATGCAAGGGGAAGGCAGGAACATACGAAAAAGGCTGTGGGGACAGGACAGTGTTTAGATTTACTTAAAATAACAGGAATCCTTAGAATGACAACAAAAGCCTTTAATCAAGAAATGAGCAAAGCTCAAAGCTCGCATCCCAAGCGAAGAGCATAAATAGAGCAGAGAATTAGTTTACCAAATACAACAAAGCATAGAAAGAACAAAAATGAAGAGGAAAAAAGTGGACAGAAAATACAATGTAGAATAGGAGGGAAACCTAAATGCAGGGTATCACTTGGAATTATGGAGAGAGCTGTGATAATGGAAAATGTTTGAGTAAAGGGTCATCCGAGTTACACATGATAAGGGGAGAAAGAGTGCCATATAAAGAGTAGCACAATAATTCAAGAGATGACATTCTGCATGTAAGGGAAGAACACACAGTGCAAGCCAGCGAAATATATTTAACGTTCAGATTAGGACCAAGACACGACCTTAGCAGACAAATAGAAAATTGGATAAAGGCATCAGGGAATGCGATACAATAACTACAAAGACTTTCCTGGCATCATGCAAGAGAAGGAAGCAAAGTCATCTAACCAAGATAAATGCTGGTGTGATTGTTAAACCACTGGGACAGTGTAAATTACAAAGAAAAAAAATTATCCTGGCCTAAATGTTAGTCACTCTCAGCTCTAGTAGACTATCAGCCAACACTGCTGGATAACATTGGTGTCTCCTTGTTCACCTTCAAAAATAAGCAGAACGCATTTTACTATTAAGCTTATAGTAGGATCACAGCAACATGACCAAGATGATGACCTTGGTGATCTGCCTCACAAGACTCAGCATCACACAAAATAAAGTTTTGGTGTATGGATTTAAGAGGACAAGAAAGAAACCATAACACAATCACAGTCAAAATCCCATCTGTCATCTGGAAAGAGCCAGGAAAATAATTGTAACATGAAAATGAAGTGGCGTTATAATAGGGTTTTGATCTGCTACGAAATACTTGAAGCACAGCACAGGGACTCCTGCCCAGAAGCTGAAGAGGCTGCTATGGCATGCAACACAGTACATGGCAGATACACTAAACAAAGCTCTGAAAGCTTGACATCTGCACTTAGACAACACTGCAACCAGTGTCGTCCCAGTGTTATTTCTCTCCAGTAAAAGTACTAGGAGAGAAAAGATGCTATAAGCCTTTTATTTTTTTAAATTAAAAATATCTTGAAATTTGAAATACAGATGAGAATCACACAATGAAAATATTACTAGGTACACGTTGTGACAAGCTAGAAAGGTTTCTTTCTTCACCTTGGATTGGCAAATTTCACATGAGCTATTCCTACATGAACATTGCAACCCAGAAGCAGAGCAGGATCCAAAAGACTTGAGCTTATTAAATGATCTACAAAGATAGCCACCAGTCTGGGTATGTATGTATGTGTGTCTGTGTATGCACACACGTGCATCTGTGGGTGTATGTATATGAAATGCTCATATTATTAGCTTCTTTTCTGTGGCTGTGAACAAGTTTCCATATCCTCACATTAACCTTGAAAATTATTTTACAGTATTTGTCTCAAAGACTTTAATGGCTTAGTTATCTAATGGAGTAAAAACTTAAATAGTGAACACTTAGGTTTGTTTATGTTGGGAATTATGAGAGAAGAAACTTTCCTGAAAGTATAATAAACAGAATTTGTAGTCAACCAAACCAAATTGGTAGCACTCTAGCAATAACAGAGCACAAGAACAATACTAGAGTCTGACATTATTGACCTCTAAGGCAGATTGTTTGTGATGGGGTTATACTGTGTTTTTAGACAGAGCGCTCTAACCCGAATTCCTATGGCTGTGGCCTTCCTCTTCTGTGTTCAAAGGGAAACCATTGTCACAGAATAAAAGTAGTACATTTTGGTCAGGATTTCAAAGGGCAATGAAACATAAAATAACATTGGAGAATAAACTTGTTAGCATCAAGCCCTCCAATTCCCACTGAAGAATTTTTCTTGGGAGCACGCATGCAGTGGTGTTCAGGGAACGTACACTTTTAAAGTGACAAATTCAAGAGGCACCCAGGCACATACCATGAAGGGGAAGGGAGGTCAGTGTGTTTGCTTGGGTACAACAGCTCACTGCAGTTCTTAAATACAATTTAGAATTACAACACTGCAGTTCATAGCTTGTACTTAATAGAGACACTCCAGGTGAGAAGATTGAATTACTTTTCCAAGCCAAAGCTTTCTAACTTGCCCTTTGTAGCCTTGCTGCTCTCCTTTCCTTTCTACTAGTCTCAAGCACACCATTCTGATAGCACAGAAGATGTAATCTCAGCCTGATTTGTCCAAATATTATGTGTTTTCAAATAGTTCAAAAAAAACCTGGACAACTATAATAATTAAATCAGACACTGCATTCGTATTCCTATATTACATGTGCCCTACTGATTTATTTTTATTAAAAAAAAAAGAATTATAGACATTCAATGGTATGGACCAGGTTATGTTGCACAGCTAGAAGATCATAAAGCAAAAACTGTCTAGTGAGCAGGATCACCTAGGCCTTTCTTATCTTACTTTGAAATCAATCTCAAGAGGAGAAGGAATAAATGAAAAATAGATATCAGGTGCCCCAGAGCAAATATCAGTAGCACATTGAACACGGATCACGAGTCAGTCTGTGTTATTAACTATTTCTTGTTGGAATGAAATAGGGCTTGTCTATCTGAATTTCCCACTTCTGTTCTGACAGTTGGAAACAGCTGATGTTGTCCACTAGAGTATTCAGAGTTATTAGGAGACAAACCACAGAAAAATGGATATGCTTGAAAAAAATAAACCTTTCATGGTCAGTCATGCTTCAGATTGGATCCTTCAGTTTCAGAAGGATGAATGCCTTTTCTGCAGAGTTGGGGCCAAGGCGGGGGAGATACAAAACATGGCAATACTATTGCCTGTGACTAGCCAAACACGATGCAAGATAAGCAGGAAGGAAGTATCACCCCTTTGTAATGCTCTAGTCTGGCTCCTCACACTAGGGAGACATTCGTATTGTCTCCATATGTTTTCCATTTCATTTTTCAAAATTCTCTTAAGTTGATCTATTGTGTCACTTGCATTTTATACTTACCATCACCCAGTGCTGCTGTGGCAGCAGGTCATAGTGGACATAAAGGTAATCCCTTGGAGTGAATTACTTCACTGGAATTGCTGTTTTTGAAACAAATTACCTTTTTGTCATCTTCCCTGGGAAAGCTTTTTGAGAAGAATACTGTCTCTTTGTTTCCCCTATTGCTGTCCCTCACACACCCTGGTGAGAGAAATTTTAAATCAGTTGAAGATTCCTGTCCTCTTAAGAAACAGATCAGAAATAGACTGTAGTTGACGAACATTTTCGGATTTGCAATGGGTGTCTTCCTATTGCTTGCCAGAGACCCTCCATGTGATTGCCCTCTGAAGCTATGAGTTCCCATCCAGCACAAGTGACCCTTACAAACTGATGAAAGCAAAACAAACAAACAAATAAACAAGCCAACCTTTGAGCCATGCTGGACTCCATTTACAGCGTACTCCCTGTAGGAAAAGCATAAATAGCCATGCGTGCTTATATAACTAATTAAATTACTTCCAGAATCCCCTTCCCCCAGCTTAACACTCAATATCATAGGGAAGTGTTTGACAGAATTTATTTCTTTAGAAAGATGACTGCCTTTACCTATTATAGCTCTTACACTCCTCAGTAATCAAGTGACCCTTGTGTGAAAGCAAAGCCTCAGACTGAATGCTAGCACTCCTACTACTGAATTTTGTAGTAATATTTTATGTCAGTTACACGTTTTCCTGCTATTTTGACAGGTCGAGCTGCCTTGAATTGACTGATGTTAGTCTCCAGAATGAAGAAGGAAGGGGACAGTGATTATTGGAGGAATCAATGTGCTTCTTTTATACCTCCTAAATGAGTCCCCTTCTCCTAGCTGAAGTAATGCCTTTTGCTTGCTACGAAACTTCACAAGCCATGTCTTTGAAGATCTCATACAAGTACTTTCTGTTGTTACAGAACATCTCTCCACCATTCCAAACCCAGCATCCCTCTGCCAAGAAGGGATACTTAAAACTCTTTGTGTAAAAAATATCTGTTTCATTAAAAAACGTGGTAAGGAGAGGTATTGCTGCCTACTTCCTATATGATCGCCAGCTACAGAACATCTGCTAGGGAATAGGAGACCTTTGTTCAATTTCCTTCTCAGCCAGAGGTTATTCAAACCTTCAAAAAGGACATAAAAGCAACAATTGCTTTAAGGTATTCTTCGGTGGAGCCATCCTCCATCTCACACACTGAATGAACTTGGCCACTGTGTGGCAAGGATATCAGCAGAGACCAATGAAGGTAGCCATCTGTTGGTGAGAAGTCCCTGCTCATGTTGGCTGGGGCCACAGGTAACAAAGGAATACAAATGCTCGTTTTCACTGCTGCAGCCACGTTGTCGTCAGTTATGTGAATGCCCAGTGTACAGCCTGACCAGCTCTGTCTGCGTGGACTGCCAGCCACCCTGCATACCCTCAAGCTCTCCAGGACTCTGTATCAACGCTTTCAGCTAAAACTCTGGAGTTGAGGGTTGATGGTCTCTGTAGTCTATACAAGCTGTTGCCAACTTGATTTGACATTTACCTTAATACCTTCTTTTTAAGTTAGGGCCATCCATCACTAAAGCAATTTATAGAGTACTTCATACCCAGGATTACAAACAGTTGCATTGCATTCCGTAAGGGTGTACGCCTGTAACATTCTCCTTTATACTAAAGTTTCTCAGTTTCAAATCAAACCAAGGTTGGCTCCTGGTTGTCACTATTCATCAGTTCACTTTTCCCTGTACAGCCTAGGAGATAAGATGATTTATTGTGAAATCCTTTGTCAGCCTTGCCATTAAACATCTCCTCTGTTGTATACATTTAACTCTCAGGGTTCTTCACTGTACTAATCTCAATACATTTCTTTTTTGACATGTACAAAACATAAATATTTGTACAAGTGCGTCTACAAACTGTGATGTGCCTGCATACAGGGCTAAGTAATTACCTAATCAATGTGAACACAGACAGCTAACATTCATGTGCAGAAATTTAATGGCACAATAGTGTTTGCTGCTCATCATACAACACAGTGCTGGAAAGTAAACAACGATGGCTTGCATCAGAATAGGGAAATGAACAGAAGAAATCAAAATTTACCTCCGATTCATACAAAGGTGATTAGGTGTTTCTGCAGACTTTTTCAAATTATCAAGTGAGTTTGAAGCTTACCTGCTTTACTCTGAAAAACTAAACTAGGCTGCGTGTAAAAGTTACCCACATGCATCAGAAAAGCTTTGACAGTATTCTCCTCCTACAAGTGCTTCCAATAAAGCTTTTATTGTTGCCTCCAGCTGGCAAAGATAGGCATGTTGCGTACAAGTCACTTAATGTTTGGGAAACACTTAAATACTAAGGTAATCATTGCCAGGCAAGACCCTGGAAAACAAACAATTGCACTGTTGCCCATCAACCACAATGGTACTCTCCCATCATTGCTCCAGGCCACAGAGCAGCCTGTTTCAACCAGTTTCTGAACTAGTTTTTTTGTCAGTACATAAAATGGACTTCTAACGCTGACCACCTTTTCCAGATGCCCCTTGCCAAAGCCTCATAAAGGGTGCAAATAGCTGCCAGATGCAGAGCACAGCAAGTTAGATCATCAATGTTGACTCATAACTTCAAACTGAAACCCTGCAGTGAAAATACAGGGCAGTATGATCCCCCAATTTATAGGAAAAATACCTGTCATATCATAGAGACCGAAGAGTAGCTTACCAAATACAAAATATATACATGCCCAATATACTTCTCCTTATTTTGATACATGGCTTTGCTAGCCAATATAATGCTTTCTACCCAGTGCTAGCTATCCCTGGATGTTTTCATGCAGCAACACTCTTACCTCAGTTACAAGTTCTCTCACATGATGCATCTGTTTCTCTAGCTAATCAGCTAAAATAGTGCTTAAATTATTCCTAGGCCCGCACTGAATCAAAAATTTAAATGTTCACTCCATAATTTAAGGAGTTCTTCAGAATAGAAAACACATCTAGTTATTGACAGTTTTTGCACTATGACATCATTTTTGGCAAGGCACAGACATTCTGTGTTTCACAGTGCTGATAACTGTATTCTATCAAAATATGTTTGTAAAATCTCTTGGGAAAAGTAAAGGAAAAGGAGACAGAAATTCTCACCAACTATTTACTGGCCTTTCATTCTCTTTAGAAGTGATGGTCCCTTTGAGAACATATTTTTCCCTTTCTTTTAAAACACCCTTACAGCGTCCTACTCAGAATGTATTTCAAGGATTATTCTATGTCAGATGAAATGTAGTAAAGTACTGTTATGCGAAACAAAGGTTCTTTCTGAAACAAACAGAAAATAGATCTTTATGTTGAAACAGTAAATCACAAAATCAAACTGATCTAAGCTATCACTTAGGTTGTTTGAAAGTGTGCCAGCACATCAGAGGCTTACTGTCTTCCCGAGAATACACAATAGCAGATGATACACATTAAGACCAGGGCTATGCAAATAATTGATTTTGCACTTTGCTTGGGGAACACAAAAACTCATTTCAGATTAGTCTGAAATATTCTCTGTTCTTGTGGAAGAAAACAAGCAAACAAAAAAATTACCCAGCTCAAGTCAGAAGGTGGCATTTCATACTTAAAGCTTTTAACCTTCTGAAATGTATCTGTATATGAATAACAGAGGAAACATTTTAAATGTTTGTTGCACATTCTACAAAGGAGTCATCAATACTATTTTTCAGGCAGACTTTGAAATGGGCACTGTTTAAAGTGGAAAAATTAGAAACACATCAATCCTTATGTATATACTGTTAAGTTTCCATTATAATTACTTATTAATGAAAAGAAATTTGCAGGATGGGTTTTATGCCCGCTGCTTAGAATACAACACCAAAATCTATATACTTGTATTCCCCCCTGAAGAAAACTGGAATTATATCGTGATGCTTTTCTGGAGCCTTGACAACATATTTAGCAGAATACTTTAACCCATTCATACTGATGCTATGGAGATCTACAGAACAGTATTTCATTCAGAAGAAAAATTGTAACCTTTCCATCTAAGGTCTGCCCACCTGTATTTCCTGGTCCTCTAGGCTGTAGTGTACATAGTAAAGGTTTTGTTTGTTTGTTCCACTTGTTTTGCACACATGGATCAAAATTTAAAATAATATAAAAAAAACTATGAAGTGTGAATTATTCCTGGCATCAGTAGTGACACAAGAGATAGTCCCAGGCCAAATGGTAGGCTTTGACTGCAATTCCCATCACAATCCCTTATATTCTGTATAAGTCTACTAATCTATATTGAGCCCTAAAGGTTTTTAAGTATCCATAAAACAAAGGCATATTATTTTCTACAGCATCATTATGAAGTTCTCTGTACTGTTTATACTTTGAAAAAAGTTTTCCATAGCTTTTAATTTACCTTTAAATTACAAACTCTGTGTTATCTAACATGCTGGCTCTGAAAATTCAATCAGCAGCACTTTCTTCACAGCCTATGTTTAAATCTTAGCACTTAAATAGTATTCTACAACTTCAAAGCAAGCACTGTACAAATATTTAAACTAATCCTCATAACACTTCAAGGTCCACATTAGTTCAATAATTTACAACAAAGAGAAAGGATTTCTACTGAGCATGGAGAAAAACAATCATTCCAAAAAGAAAACAAATAGAGCATGCATTCGCTGTCCTCAACACACAGATATCGTGAAGCATTAGGCCTGTTTTAGAGACAGCAAAGCCCACACAAGTGAAGATATTCTGATATTTCTGATATCAGAAAGCCAGCACTACGCACATAACATTTTGAGAACAGAAACACTACTCATCAGTACAGCTTCATTTGTGAACCAACCTTAGTGAGAACATCCTACTCCTTCCACGCTTCCCCAACATCAGACAAACTCTCAACTTGTTCTGCTTAGCGCAAAGCCTGAGTGAAAAGCTCTCCATTTCAAAAGCAGCTCTCTCACCTGGGTTAAGGCTTTATCGGGCACGGAGGTCAACCTCCTTGTTAACACTTACAGATAAAGAAACCACCCCACCCTTTCTGGGGTAATCCAAGGCAGCTGTGACTATCTTGGCCAGAGTTTCTGGTCTGCAGCTGTTTTGCCAAAGCTAATGTATTTGTTCTACCTCTTCACTTCTTTACTATTTATGGGAGATTTACAAATTCTACAACAGCTGTACACATTTAAGCATTTTTAGGAGCAGGTTTCTAGGCATATAACTCATTTGTGACAACCACAGCCAGACGTCTAACTATCTCTGTGGTTCTCGGCAATCTATCGTCTCCCGATTCCAGTTAGAGTTAATCTAAGGATTTGGCACAAACAGCTCATTTGAGTCACTTCCTCAGATCAGGATCTCTTTTCCTTCCCTGGTGCTCTCTTGTATGTATTGGCTTCCTCTTTCCATTGTGTTACATTTACGTAGTTCAAATCCATCCCCAGTTATTGCTTACTGGTAGGACTCCGTTCAGTATCTTATTTCACCTCTAATTTAATTTTAAAGTAGATGCTAGAAAACCAAGGTGAGCAAATGGAATCTAATGTAGGTAATCAAACTATGCTGACGCTATCAGCTGACCACTTTCCTATAGATACTGTGGAAAAACTCTTATTTCAAATTCAAGTTCAGAAACTGCCCAAGTTTGGCAAAGACAACTTTGTTGTATGTAGCAAAGCCACCTCGCTCCCTCACATGCCACTCTGGAAAGGTAACAGGATGTTAGAGGAGCTTCAACCATATAGGAGGAAAATGTCCTAAATGACTCATTTAGGACAGATTAAACAAGCCTACCCGGTTCCTGCCATCGAGAGCGAGGGTGAGGTGCTAGTCAGGGCTGGCACATCTGGGGCTGCATTTCTAGGGCTGAATGCTGCTCTTAACCATGAGGCCACCCACAGAAAATCACTGTGGAGTCAGCCATATGCCAAACTAGCCCCTAGCTTACCTCATTTTGGTCCGTTCAATACCAAAATATAAGTGGAACAATTAACGTAAAGACTTTTATTGCCCTCCCTGCCAGTTGTACCTGCTACGTAAGAGAATCTCTCCCAACTTCTTACATACATCTGTCTCCCAGATCTGCAGGGCTGAAAACTTGACTGCAAAAGAGAAAGATGTGGGAGGCAAAAGAGATGTTTTTCCTGGGGAAGCTTAATTAATTGTTTTCATAGCACATTAATGACATTAATTGCTCTGGAAGTGCCAAGGCTTTTTTTATCATTACGACCACAAATAGTCATGGAGAACAAGAAATATTCCGACCACTGGACTTCATGCATTGATTTTAGATTGTGGCTTGAGTGTTCTGTAGCTTTTTTCTTTCAATAGATAATCATAGACCACATGATACAATAGAAAGCTTTTCTGGTGCAGATAAACGATGTTTTGGGGGATTAACAGGGGGCAGAAACAGCTTTTTTTTTTTCCCTAATGTGTTTCTATGGTGTAGGAACCTCAACTCACCTTTTATATAGTCACTTGTGTCCATGGTATTTTTATTCCATTCTGAAATTACCTTGGTTCAGTTAGAAGGCACTGCTGTCAGCTGAAATAGATAAATACGAAGAATAAGACAGAAATTAAAAATTGTTTTTTCCCAGCTTCTACACACAGTTTGTCCTTACTGGCAGTCACAGCTAGAGGACTACAGTGCCATCTTTCTCTCTGAGCAATGTTTGCAACAAATTTAACCTACCTTCATCATAGGACGAGTTGTTGTGAGGATGAATTATGTTAGTGTATGCTAAGCAGGCAATCATTACAGCTATTGTGCATCCCAACATCTCTTTTATATAGCTATAGACAGTTGCCTGAGTGCTGTTTCTCTGTGATCTTCCAGTTTC
Organism: Limnodromus scolopaceus; assembly: GCA_028565335.1. Taxonomy (NCBI): domain Eukaryota; kingdom Metazoa; phylum Chordata; class Aves; order Charadriiformes; family Scolopacidae; genus Limnodromus; species Limnodromus scolopaceus. Next base: position 22,035,859 of record JAOXNO010000004.1, read on the forward strand.
CATAACACCTTATTGAAAGAATGTAAAATCCCATTAGTTTACATCCTCTATGCTATGTGGTTGAAATACTGCAGTTACATAGTGTGCCAAAACAACTACCTCCTGCAGAAACCATGGTGCTGGATTACAAGGCAATATAGCTGAGGGAGGCAGAGGAACATGCCTGGCTGGCATACCTCGCGAGCAGCCTTTGCTCACAAGACCCTTAGAAAGGCTAATAATGCACTGCTATATTCTTGCCTTTTGCGTTCTTAATTGTCAACTTAATGATTACCTGAAAGGACAGATGGGGAGAATTTTTGCCATGCCAATTCTACCATTGGGTGTTCAGGTTGTGCCAAAGGAAAGAATCTGCTGGACAACTGGCTTGGTGCTGTATTAAAAAGATCTGTTCGGAGACCAGCAAGTTGGTCTGTCCCCCTTTCAGGGGCATCTCTCACATGTCCCAGAAAGATGTTGTGGTAAGCTGTACCATTAATATTCCTCCTCGTGCTGAATATTAATAGTGTTCCAAAAATCCTTGTAAAATGATAATGCCCGAGTGCCCTTCTGCTCTCATCAGCATCATCTTTGGACGTTTGGTAGGATCCCCTTTTATTCTTTAGCACTCGTCACTGCACTGAATTTCCAGCTGAGACATACTAGCCTCTAGGATCAAGCACAGATAGCTGCAGCCAGCACCCTCAGCTACCTCCAGCTACCAGCCTGATTAGAGGCAGAAGTTCAGTGTCTTAAATGGCAAAGAAGAGATTTCTCAAAGCAAGCAGGTAGCTTTCCTATGAATCTTGCATACCTAGCTCAGGAAGCTCACACCTAGAGTTTTCAGCTCACTTAATATCACTAAGTGTCCACAGAACTGCAGGGATGGTCTTGACGTGCTGGGCCTGTCCACTGCAGAATGTCGTTGATCTTTGTTCATATAAGCTGTTACACATTTAAGCCAATATGATATAGCAAGCGCCCTGGTCAGCTTTAGGTTATAGGTCATGTGTGGTGGTGATTTGGATAACCGGACACATATTAGGCAAATTACGTTAGTGAAAACACAGGATGAAAATTGCAACCCCAATTAGTGCTCTGAATTCGAATACGAGAAGCCTGTACAAACACTAGTGGTGTACAACTCAGCATATCATGGAAACAGAGTTTAAAACAAAGTATTTTGCTTCTTCTCTGTAACAGTTTACATCTACCCTTCAGGTCACTAATTTAGAGGGTGACAGAAAGGGAAGGGTAAAACAAACAGCAAGTGAAACCCAATATATCCTTTCCCTTTGTCTTTCACAAGACAAACCTTTTCCCATACAGTCATGAGCTCCAATAGGAAATGAATTGTGACTCAGTGACCTAAGAAAGTTCAAAGCTGCTAAAGCAGCGAATCAGCACAAGTGAGCCAGTCAGTGCTAACAAAGAACACATGCTACCAGTTACACACTTGGAGGCTAATTTTCAGTAGTGCTGAGCACTCACAGTGCCAGCTGAAGCCAGGTGGAGTGGTAGATCAGGTGGAGATCAGCACATCATAAGATCAGGCTTTTTGATTTAAAGACTGTCCTAAGGCACTGAAAGCCTACCAGCAGGATGAAAGAATGGAAGGCAATGACTGTCAGTAAAAGTCAAGCATTCTGGGAAAACAAGAGGAGGCCAACAAAATAATCTCCTCCATGTCCCACTCCTCAGAAAGGCATAAAACTCAGCACTGTAGGAATCCAGGGGTGAGAAATATTTGTGGAGAGAAAAAAAGTCATAAGTGGTGCAGTCGTGTTTCAGAGCTGTGTTTTTAGGGTGACTGCTGAACACATGCTTGATGGGAGTACCTCAGAGAAAATTATTATGTTTTCCAATTGATAGAACCCATCTCTGCAAACTGATGGTGTAAGAATCCTTCTACTCCTACAGAAGATAAAGCACAAGCAGATACTCAGATACCCCTGTAACTTGACTGCCCAGCTGTTCAGCAATTTCCAAATCTGCATAAACATAATGAATTATATTTTAATATGAAATATATCCTCTCTAGTATCTGTAAATATGAGAGCTTATTGCAGAGTCTTGATTCAAGAGTATTTCTATCCCTCAGTAATTGCCTCACCTACTGACAGCTACAGCTTTATCAAGATGATCCTAGTGATACTCATTACGCAGCGTATGCAATATTAAAATACTAAACGCTTGCTAGGTACTAAAAACTTGTCACCCTATACTGCTTCCCCTTACCAACCAAAAAGAAAATGTGAATAAATCTTGGTGGTTTTGGCAATCACAAAGGAAGAATCGAATACATGTATAATAAACACCAGCAAAAAATTGCAAGCTCTTTCAGTTTGTAAATTAGCCCATTCTGAGTTGTGTCAAACTGCAGGCTCAGGACTGGATCAACAATCTCCACAAACATGTGAAAATAAATCAGTGCATTTCAGACTATTTTGTCAGACTGGAGAGATTCTGTACTTAGCCTCTTTTTTAACCTTTCCTTTACCCTTCCTCATCCTCAAGACCATGTAACAGCAGACATGGCTCTCAGCTGTATCCCGCTGCAGTTTCTCTATTGTGATAATTTTTTCCACTTCTGGAAACGAAGAGATAGTCTGAGTGAACTGGACCATAACCTGTGTGCAGCAGTAACAAAGTGCCCCATTCTATTGGATGCAGAACATAAAATTGGGAGAGAGAAATAGTTTGTAGCTCTTCTGATTTTTTTTAAGATAAGAGTGTCTCCACCTTTCCTATCATCACTTAATAAGAAAAGTTGGAACATACACGTCTGGAAAATGGGATGTTTCCAGAATCTGTGAGAATCACTGGACATCCACGTGAAACTTCTTTCTCTTTTTTCTACTTTTCTTTTGCAGCATGACCCACACCATCAACCTTTCAAGCAATAAACTCCCAGTGCCTCCTTGATTGTAGCTGCCTTCTGAATGGAGGCAGTGTATTGTAAGGGAGAAAAAGCATAAGTTAATACGGCCTCAAACCCCTTTAGATAAGTCAAGGCTTTCATCTGGCTAAAGAAATAAATGGATGCAATGTATTTAACCTGGGAGAACAACTCCAAGATGAGCTTCCCCTTGGAGACTGGACACAGAGAAGAACAAGGAGATTTGAAAAGGTAAATAGGATGTTCAGAAGAGGCAGCTTAAAGGAACACAAGTGGAAAGGATACATCATTTTCAAGTTCTTTGGGAAAGATAGTCTTTAATGGCTCCCTGCTCACCAAATCCCAGATACTGGGATAAGTAAGTTGCTAGTGTGCTAAAGCCCCAGTCAAATAGTTTATCTCATCATGCCGATGTCTAGTCAAGTCTCGTACGTTGCAGTAGAACGTTTTGAAAGAACAACATTTTTGGTTCCTTGTAGAGAGGAGATGGATATAAATGCATATAATTGCTTTACTGTGTTGTGCATTAACGCTGGTTATCAGTTGTTACCAGAACTGAGCAGTTTGTGAATACATTATTTTAAGCTATCTCTGCTGCAGCATGTAGATGCCTTGAGTTTTGTCTATATTTATGCAATTAAGCTGCATTTAAGTTTCCACTGCCAGAGGTGATTTCTGCAGTAATGTGTTGTGAGCTTCTCTCCAGGACAGGCTTTCAATAATACAGATCCCAATAAAGCTTCAGTGTAAATACTTTGCTGAACCTTGAGAATGAAACACACAAGGTTTGACTACTGAAAATAAAGCCAGGGTTGATTTCTATGTCTTTTCCTCTTTTCTATGGCTGGCTGGCTTTTCTGAACAGGAAGTGATCTTGTGAATTTTATCAATGTTGTATTTAATGGGCCCTGGGTTCCACACATCTTTCTGTATTTTCACTGGATATTACTGTTTTCCAACAGCTCTTAGCGAAAAATACAGGAGCAAACTGTATTCTGATAGTCTAATTCTTATGTATACAGCTTCTCACATGCTTTTCACATATATTTGGATGAAGCGGTCCTACATGTCCTGAATTTCCTTGTAAGAAATAGAAGGAAAGAGAATAATTAGAAAATAAACCTAAGTAAAGATACTTAGAATGAACAGCTTCCTCTAGGATAAAAGAGAACTTAAAGTTTGCATATGATAAATGTTTACTGTGGATCATAAAACTACATGCAAACACTTGTGCAAAACTCCCACTGATACCTATAGGGGGTGTTCACATGTCATTTATTCATAACATTCACACTTTGCAGAGGAGCGAATCAGTGAACTGATAAACTGAATTGACACTACACTTGCTTAGCTTAAAAAAATATAAGCAGCAGGTGTCTAAACACTGGTTACATCTGCCAGACTAGATAGCACAGCTTACTCTGTGCATCCAGGTTCCCAGTTGCAGTCCATACAAATGTTGCTCAGGAGCTGGGGTCCCACCTGAAACTCAAGAGAAGGCCAGCTGAACTCAAGAGAGTGCATATGTCTTTCATATGCAACACCTAGTCACATTAAACAACTTAAAGAAAGGGTTTTAACTGATGCATTTGAAAATGAAATGTGATAAAATTACGCTCTACAGGGGAAATATCTGATAAACTAAAGATGACAGATGAGTAAATTTAAGATGGATCAGGGTAAAAAGTTCTTCAAACTGTAGTTAAAGAAACTGGACACAAAAATATTTGCAGAGCTTTTTTTTTTTTTTTATTTAAAGTGCATGAAACCTGTTGTAGCTGTTTCGATGTGTGTGTTTCAAGGATACTGTAATCTCATCTTTCAGGCAACAAGGTTACAGCTTCCAAAAAAAAAAAAAATCAACAAGGAATCTACCCCTCTTCCCTGAACAAGGATCCCTTTTCTCTGAGTGACTGAGTGACGTAGATGGGCATATTCACAGAAGGGTAGACCTTGATTCCCTAGAAAAAACAGATTATAAAACAGTAGGCATTGCTAAGGACAAGAAATCAAACCTGATGGCCTGATGGAATATAGCAATTCCTATAGCACTACTAGTAGTTCATTTCCATACAAAGTCCTTCAAATAGCTAGATAAGAATTCCACTCTCCCTCTAATATCTCTGTCAACAGAATTTGCATTGCATGCAATATTTATTACATCCTTCAGGCATTCCACATGACCTGTCTCACACTGTCACATGTACAGGTCCGGGTGCATGTCATATTCCTTGAGAGGTTATCAAGGAACCCGTCAGCAAAGGAGCCCCAAGTGGCAGTCAAAGGACTAAGTATCAAAATGATTAGTTGGGATTGCACTGAGACACTGAGATATTATGAGCTAGCTCTGTGAAAACGCCTGTTCAAGGCAAAAATAAAGACACAACAGACATGCCACATCAAGGAACAGTCTGGCACACTGGTAGCTAATTGATTGCTAATGTTTAGTATATTTGCAGAATGCGGCATAAGGAAACAAGCCTCCATACTGCCTATAAGCTGTAGAACTTTGAAAATCTCATTTTATTAGATAGAAAATAACAGCAGCTTCCAGCCTGCTATCAAAGTTTATGCAGCTAAAGTAGGCAATGCAGTTTTCTTCTGACAGTACGTCACTTAGATAGCATTTAAGATCAAAATGTGCACTGTCCCCCTACTTTTATCATAAATTATCTTCTTTTTAATGAAACCACATGTTTTAGAGACAGAAGACAGTCCTAAAAAAGTGAACAGAACAGCAACTGTTTACTTTGGAGTGTTCATTAACTTCAGATCAACTTCCCTCCCCTCCAAAAGAAGAGCTAGATTTTGAAATCTATTCCCTGAGCAGCATTTTCTGTCAAAATACTTGTTAAGTAGCGTTTTTTCCCCCTCAGTTGTTAGAAAATACACACAACAAATATTGAAAAAAATGTAGCTTTCATTTCATACATACTGATTTGGTATTTTAGCACAACTAAATTTCCTTTGAAATATGGAGATGTCTCTGATTGGAATTCCAAAATAAACAAAGAACCTCCAGCCAAACCCTAGAGAAGGGAAAAAAGATATAAAGCAGTTATCTTCCCTGTAAGCATGCTAAGCAAAGAATTCACCCTTGATTTCCAGGAAATGCTTCAGCAAGAGCAAGATGAGGTCTTTATGAACTGAGAGGTCAAGATGAAATACATTCCATCAGCTGTGCTCTGGAAATAAAATGAAAGGCCTCCGTACTTCTAAAAGTAAACTAGATCCTTCTAAAGAAAAGGGAGCATTGCAGAATCTAAACTAATTTCCTTTGTAATATCCCATCTTCCATTCAGGTTCCATAATAATTGTTATCTCCTCCCTTTTGGTAAGTTTTATCAAATTTTTTTTGTCTTTTTCCACTTGTTTGGGCTGAAATCAGCCTGTGGACATCATCTGTGGATATCATCATCATCTCATGCATTCTATATACCTACATGTAGCACCTATCTTTTGTCAGCTCTTAAATATCCTGGCAATACCTTTTCCCCCACCTCTTTCAAAGAGTCCATTATAGCAAAACATACTTCCTGAGTGCCAAAAAAGATATACTGAAGCATGTTGGTAGGTTTTCTTCTGTTCCAAGAAGTTGTCTAGACAGCATGTGTGATGTAACGATCCCTAGCCATGTCTTTTGTGGGGAGTACCTTATCATCACTTCATTGGACTGGTATGTATCTAACAAGGCTGCCTTCAGTACTAGCTTCACCATAATGCTTCCTAATGGCTTTTGAACAGATTGCAGGTCCATCTGCTGCCCCAAAGCGAGCCGACAATCTCACTCCGCAGCGGAGAACACGTCCAGCAGCTCCTTTTTCATTTGAGCTTATCTCCCTGCTGTGCCCATCAGAGCACTGCAAGCTCCACTGAACTGCTTTGCCTCAGTGCTGCTCCTTGCCATCCTTCTTAGGCACCACAACCTCGATTGTTATACTTCCACCCATTCCACAGTAAGACTGAGGGTGCGAAAGGATAGTGCTGGTCTTGTGACTTCCCCTGCTCTTTCAGATACTTTATGACCATACTAGATCTCTTAACTATGACAAAGACCCATAGGTGTTTCAAATCTGGAAACAATCTATTTCCATGCCTTGGGCTGGATGCGTTCCTAATGATGCAGTTTCTCCAGTTCTAGGCGGAGTACTTCAGATGTCACATGCTGTTTTCATCTCCAGTTTTTGACATAGCTGTCACCTTAGCTTGACATCCTGGTTCCAGTGCCCTGCTTGGAGTTGTTACAACTTGGTACAGCACTGAATTCTTTTTTCATTGAGGCATCCTTCTGCTGCCCAAAAAGCAATATCGAATGGAACCTTCATGCTTGAGGTTCCCTCCAGCCCTGGTTTCTATCGACAGCGAAATGCCTCTTCCATCACCCTGAGGACCAGAAACGCTTTTGGTGTTTGGGTTTTTTTTTGTTTCTTTGCCTTTTTTTTTAAAAAAACATCTCCTGAAACCCATAGCAAAGGTTATCAAGGGCTGACACTTCTTTTTTGTATTAGCGTCATGATCCAAAAACTTAGGACTGTAAGATGATCTATACCTTAGAGAAGCACTGAATGAGTATTACACTTATGACTTTTTGCCTGATGTTTCTGATGGATTATATTTTATGGAGGCCCTAGATGACACTCCTAGGAGAGATGTCAAATTCTGATTATCACTTCTTTTGACAATCCATCTCGTAAAATAGATAGGTCCTCAAAAACAATTTTTTTGACCTTATACTTTGAGATCTGAGTGTGCACAGGACTACACAACAATCTGTCAAAAGTAATATTTATCTCTAACGTGAACTTAAAATTATTTGTACGCTGAGTAATTTTTATCTTTTATTTTTAAAACAAAAGGAAGACTTATAGTATTTGTCCAGAAGTTTAGCTGACAGCAATAATTATAGCTAACAAAGACAAAGGGACAACATTTTATGAAAGCTTCTCATTATGACCTGACTGAATCATCTGAAGTGTTCTATTTTCAGCGTGCACTTTATGTTAAAATAGCCTTGCTCTATCACAAGTAAAATGGTTAAGTTTATTGTAAGGTCTCTTTCAACTGGAGAGAAGAGACACGTATAAACTAAACTATTTCAAAACTTCCTTCTTTATTATTAAATTAATTCTGGTAACATACTTCTGCCTAATGCATTATGCATTTGAAAGTCTGGGAATTAAATGCAATCTCATTGCTCAAGATTCAAGAGCTATTTTAAAAGTTTACTTTGTATTGCAAAGTGTCAGTTGAAAGTACCTGGGTTTATTATGGTCAAATATTTTATTACAAGGTGTCCCACTAATCCAACACAAACATGAAGGTAGCGTACCCAGAATGTTTTCAGAGAACAACTTAAAGACCAAGATGATCATTATGTATGACTTTGAGGATAAATTACAGATTTTAAAAGCTATTATTTAAACCAAGTTATTCTTATATTAATGCACATAAGTGTTTTTCATATTTATTATAGTCAAGATCCAAGAGGTTGAAGGCCTCCAGCAGGGCAAGAGCCTGCAAACGTAATACATCCTGCAGCTTCATTAATAGGCTCCCCTTGATCAGGCAGCCTGCAGCAGACACCAACCACAAGGTTCCCTTTGTTGCCTCAGTATCTAATTCTTACCCATAAGCCTTCAACATGCTCGTGGCTGTACTCCAGAAACAGAGGAATATATATTCCTCTGTTATAATTGATGATAGGGAGTCACAGATCTTTCCATAAGCAAAGCAGTATGGTCTCTCACAGGTTCTGTATCACATCTGACAGCCCCCCCTGTCAACACCATAACAGATTTTAAAAAAGTAAAATAAATCAGATAGTGCAGTATTGAATAATTATAAGTGAATTTTACTCTTACACTTGTTATCAACTCATTTTGCTTGTATAATCAGATTTCATAAATTATATACTAGTCAGTAGCTTAGTTAAAAAATTCTATCCAACATCCTTATAATCTACAGTAGAAACAAGCATAAAGTAATCACGCAGGAAACAGTAAGATAGAGATTTTACACATCTCTAGTAATTCAGATCTTTTCTCATGCTAATACTAGAATTGCTTAGATTTAGCAGCAGAAGACACATCATGGAGGTAACATAATACAAAACGAGAAACTTTTAATATCTGTGACAAAAATTATATTATTAGCATTCATAGCATAGACTATAACATACCATATTTCCATTACTTAAGAGTAGCATTTGTTTGATCTATTCTGAGCAATTCTGGATAGAAAGATCTAATTCATGGGCACAATCTTATTACAGCATCTGAGACTGTTAGGACTATTGCTGCCTTTCCTGCTCCCCACAGGGCTTCCAGGTACAGACTGTAAGGACACATTCATGTTTAATTATTATGAAAGCGTCACATAAAGAACGAGAAGGGAGTTAAATCACTGTACAAAGATTTAAACTGGAAGACAGTAGGGTTTTAATAACACTCTGCATGTGAATTATACTTCAAATAACACATAAATGTATTATGGAGCTTTAGCTGGTATAAAGCAGTTTCTTATGGCTTAATGTATTTGAAAAGAGAATGGCTGTACTTTGTGGTAACAGTAATACCAATTACGAATCAAACTCGTAGTTTAATTTGCTTAATTATAGCTGCAGTCAAGGCAAAAGCCACGTTTAAATACTTTCTCTTCAGTTTGTGACAGTGGAGAGACAACATTCGTTTCCTCATGTTTGTTGGAGTACAGTAGCGAAAACCCAGCCTTTTGCTGCAGTGCCATGCCTCTCCTTCCAGCAGGACTCCAGCCAAGCTGCAGGCCACCTCCTGCCTCCGCCTCCTGCCATCCGCCACACGGACATGACGGCTCCTCCACGGCCTCACTGCACCTTTCCCTTTTTACCTACCACAGCACCTCCGGCCTTACCTCCGTATCCTGGGATGTCCGACCGTGCAAATGTTACGAGCATCCACAGGAGAGGGTAGAGATGTAACTCTGAAAGAAGCTAATGCAGCTTGGTGCATCAGGCATCTGTGCCCAGGTGTTGGCGGGAATCACTGTGAGAAGAGGTCAGGTCTGCCCCACGCCTGCCACAGCTGGTGCCAACCAGTTCCAGCCAGCCCCACAGCAGCCCCACCACAGGCCACAGCCAAGGCTGATGGTGTCTCTGTGGTAACGGACTTAAGAAGAAAGCTGCAGAGCTACGAGGGCTGAGGGAAAAAGTGTAAGAACTGAGCCCTGTGAGGACCCAGGTCAGAGATGGAGGAGCAGGTCTGGGTGCCCCAGCAGAGACTCCCCTGCAGCCCCCAGAGGGACCATGATGGAGCAAATATTTCCCCGAAGCTCAGGGGGCTGCGTAAGCTGAGAGTAGCAGGTATCCTTGGCTTTGTCACAAGCCACATGAGTTGTCCTGGAAAAAACCCAACCTGCTAAGACCACCTTGCCTCAGCAAGTGAAAGCAACAACATCACCAGACATTTTTAAAGTGCCTCGTGGTGGCCTCGTGTAAGAAGTTGCTTAGAATCTGAAGACAGATTCTTTTTCTGTTTTACTTACTAGCAAAGAGAGGAGGAGCAGCAGCTCTGATCTTCCAGCACAGTCACTGCAATAAGTAATTTAAAATGACGGCCCCTGTGTTGGTGGACTGGGCTCTACCTACAGGCTAATTAATATCCCTCTGCAAGCAAAACTGACATTTTAAGGAGTATTTGGAAGAAAATATTTTTATTGTATTATAAGATTTCTTTGCCTCATATGTATGTAAGCATTATTCTGTTAAAAAGGCCTCACTGCAATCTTGACTGCAGGGGAGCCATGACAGAGCCTGGCAGCTCAGATTTGTCCTGACTGTTTCTTTTAGGTTTTAAATAGCATTGAATAGCAATCATCAGCCTCAGCTCCCACCCCTACATCTGCTTTAGCTGAAAGTGAGCGAGAACATCTGAAATTTACACAGACAGACCCCTTTTAGGCTCAGGACAGCTGCCAAGCCTTCAGGAGCCACTGCTATTATTCTGTTCCCACTGTTCCACCTCTGAGAAGACAACCACAGTATTTCATGTACATTTAATACCAAAATGAAATATTTATTACTCTTTCCAGCTTTAAGTTCTGTTCAGCGTTTTATCTCAAACCTCAAAGTGGCACAAAAAAAACCCCAACCATACAGCTGGAAAGATTTCAGTCCCTAAACCCATGAAAGCTGGAGTGGGTTACTTCACAAGATCACAATTAGAAGTTTATTTGCATTGTAGATAGTCAACCCTCTTACACTGGGAGCCCCAGACCAAAGGGTCACCACAGTGCTTGTCTGCCCCAGCAGCAAAGCTGGCACCCCCCTTTCCAGGGGCATGGAGAGGTAGTTTTTCAGTTCTCCCCAAGGTGGACAAACAACTTAAGACAAGCTCACAGAAGTAAGGGGTGTTACTTAAAAATATATATATATTTACACACACAAATGGAATTAGAGCTTGAAAAACCAGAGGTAGTGCCAGGAACAGTCTGCAGTACAAGTGGAAATGTCTCACCTTCCACAGACTCCAGCCCCAGCTTCAGGTAATTCCGTCTATTCCCCACCAGACTTCTTTGAAAAAATAATATGCTGATGCATTAAGAACCCCTTCCTAGAGTAAGCAACTCTAAATCCCACATGTCTGTCTTCTTCTATTGCTTCCACTGAAACTCTACCCATCAAGCTCAGAAAAAAAAACAAACCCCACTTAAAAACACATTTTGAATTCCTACCAGAAGTCTGCTTTCTGTTATGTTAACCACTGGCTAGTCAGCATCCTTCCCTGGCTTTAAGGAGAACAGCTTCCAAGAAGTGGCCTTCAACTCAAATTGCAGAGCCTTTGTTTCAGAGACACTACCCTGCAAGTGACGAATTCCAGCTGGATGTTGATATTTCACATTATTCCCACATGTTAAATGTTTAAAAACATACAAGTCACTTAAGCTTTAAGCAACGTGCTAAAATACAAAGACCAAAGTTTTTCCTTTATTAAGGCTTCAAAGAGACAGTATTAGTTCTGCTCACCCCTGCTTTTGCTTAAACAGGTGATTCGAATGTCCTTGGCCATTATTCCCTATCAAATATTCAGCTTCCACCTCATTAGTCATACATGTTGTTTCCAGCATAGACCCCTCCCATTTAACTGAGCCTCATGTGTTTAAACAAGAGAGCCTCCCATCAGTACCCATCTCCTCTCACTCCCTTCTTGCTAACGGGGTAATGGATCTTCACAATTCTTGTAGATCCATAAATATAAGAAGTAGGACTTGTTCCTATTTTTAACAATGCCAGCTCATTTCAAAAGGTTAAAAAAAACCAAACAGTAAAATCACATCTTATTGTATGCAACAGACTAATAAAAAGGCTATGTATCAGCATAACAGGCAAAGTATAACTCTTAGTCCTGCTTGTGGATGAAGTTATGCAAAGCCTCCTGGTGTTAAACATCTGGAAGGCAAGAACAACCCAGCATGCTATAAAGTGATAGCCTGGCTCCTGGCAGCTCCTCGCTTGCAGAATCAAGCATATATTCCAGATAAGCAGCAGTGCTTTCCCCTGTGTCAGCAGCTCCTGTGAACAGTTCCAATCCATCAGGACAAAGAGGACACACACCTTCCATTTCTCAACCATAGTATACTTGAAGAAAAGCACACACATTTCAGTCTACATGTGTGGAGAATAAAACGAAACCAGATGAACAGGACAGAACTGTAGGAAGGTCCTTCAGGCATGTCCTTGTCCAGTCCTTTTTTTTTTTGTTTTTTTTATAGTGTTGCATCTGTGACACAGAAGTGCTCAAGTCTGTAGGTCCAAAAAAGGGTTACAGAAGCCTTCCAAATTTCTGAGGCATGAAACAGGGAGGCTTCTACACATACAGAGTCAGTTGAACAAAGCAAACATTAAAAAAAAAAAAATTCCTTTGACTTCACCAGTGTTATCAAATATACTCAATAGCAAGATTGCTGCAACTCAGTCTGTGCTGATGCCTCTCAGAGGCCAAAAGAGCACTCTCAGCTGCACTTCCAGTTCTCCTTCTCATCGGCATCTGAATATGTGTGTAGGGAATCCTAGGGGGGGAAAAATAAAAATAAATCTAAAGATTTCTTGTGTGCCCACTTCCCCTTCAGTTCTTACTGCAAGAGGAGGATTCAAAGAACCCAAATGCACCCTTTCACCCCCAGGGCCAGGTAACATCCAAACACTACAGTGTTTTTCCAACAGCTGCCCCAGCACATTCCCTCTTTGCAGTTTCATCTCTATTGCCACTACAAGTTTTAATTTGAACGATTTTGCTTGGGATGAAAAAACAGCATCTCGGCACAAGGAACTCCCATCCTGGTTGCACGAGGCAGTCTTTGCTACCACAGGATTTTTCTTTACCTGGGCTAGAAGCTGATGACGTCTCAGCTGTCGGTAGAACTGCAACACAGAAGGATCAGCTCTCACTACTTTCGGGTCAAAATCCAGAACACGGAGACCTGCAAGACTACGGGCTCGGGAGAGGGCTACGTAAGCCTGCCCGCTTTCGAAGACACGAGACAGGGAGATTTCCACACAGTCTAAAGACATGCCCTGTCGAAGACACAGAGGAGCTGGTTACAAAACAAACAAGAACACTGTGCTGTATCAACCCTGACCTGACCTGCGAGTCTGTCAAAGCGTACAGCCTCAGTGTAAAGGCCTGATTAAAAAAAAAAAAAAATTAAAAAAATGTAAATGATTAAAAGATGGGGGGGGAGGGGGGGGGAAGGAAAGAATAAGACAGTTTTGCACTGTCAGGCAGTTGCTAGCAGACAATAGGGTCCACTAACTCTCATGAACCTTTTGTGTGAAACTCCACAAATCCCATACACCAAACGGAGCAGGGAAAGAAATCCTGCTGTTTTCACTCCTAGCAATTAACTGGAGAAGCAGCCAGGCTCGAGCAGTCCTCAGGCAGACCATCTGAGACAGAGTTTGGGTTAGGCCTGGCCAGCCCTGTCTGCACCAAGAGATGTCCCAGGAGGCAGCAGAATTTACAACATGGACTGGTTTAAATAGTGGCATTGACTCCTGCACCTTCCTCAGGTAGACTGCAAACCTCAGGGTCACTAATGGTGATGACTATCAGGGAAGCACTACCCTGATCATCCCACAGAGTAAATAATGATACTTTGTAGTCCAGCACCAGATAAGTCTGCAGCACCCTAATGGAAACTCCAGGGTCAAAGATGGACTAGTAACACTGCTGTAGACCAGCATCACAAACAGGAGATAGGTGCTGCCTTCTCTGCAGCTAAAGATACACATACCCTAGAGCTCACCCACAACACAGGCCTCAGTCTTGCTTCCTATTTTACCAGCAATGCAAGCTCACTCAGAAAATAAGGCTTATGGTGGTGTAAAAGCGTATGAGCGTACAAGAACACCCACCTGACTCTTGTGAATGGAAATTGCCCATGCCAATTTTAAAGGCAACTGTTGGCGACTCAGATGAACTCCTGATGGTCCTTTGAAGACCCATTTCTCCATTTTGATGACCTGTGTGACCCCACAGAGAAATTTAACCTTAGGCAGCCCTGTAGGAATGGGAGCAGAAGAGAAACACGGATTCATTCCTGACACTCAAGAGCCAGGAAGCTAGCAGTCTAAGAACACTGTTTTTCCCCTTCCTTCCCCATGTCAGTCTTTCATAAATAAATAAATAAAAATAAATGGATAAAATCCCACAACAAAAAACCTAAACCCACACACACAGTAAATAAGATGTCCTGAAATGACATTTGGGACCTACTTAAGCAGGAGAATTAAAGTCAGATAATTTATCAGCTGAGATGCAGAGAAAAATACACATTGCAGGTAGCAGAACATTATCCCGAGACAAAAAAACACAAAAAAACCTCCCCAAAACAACAAGACCTGCTTCAACATAACAGGCAGGAAATGCTTTCTCCCTGCTTTCTGTCAAATTATTCTTAGCAGACAAAACTAAGAAGTCATCAGCAGTCAATGATAAATTCTTTTGGTTTTTTTTTTTTTTTTTTCTCCTCCTCCCTCATTAAAAGATTACAAAGCTTACTTACCTTTCTCTTCACTTTCAAATCCTACAACAACTCCTCGTGCCCCATTCACCAGCCCTTGAGATACATCCAAATTCTTAGCTAGCATCACCTACAGAGGAAGGGAAAAATCCGTTAGTGCACTGTCTTTAGAGCCTGTTCAGCCACCTGCAGCTCAGCTTCTAGCCAGGAAGCACAAGCACTGCAGGCTTGTGTGGCCACAGCCACATCATCCTATTGCAGGACACAGGACTGTCTTGGATTTGATTGAAACCGTTTTAACAGCCTTTTCTTCCTAGGATTCCCAGCTACATCATTCTGCAGCACTGAACACTTCACTAGAGCTGTTTCTGTCCACAGCTGTGAGCTCAGATCCAGGGAACAGATTCCCATTGCCCAAACATTAACAAGCCTAGACATATATAGATTCTGGGAACACTCAAAGAACAACTTCCAGGGCAAACAGTGCTGCTGGTGAGCACAGTCCTGCATCCTTTTCCAATCTGACGGCCCCAGCCCACAGCAAAGACTCCAGACCTGCAAATTTGGCAATCTGTGCCATACTCTTACGGGTCAGGAAGGTTGCTGTACCTGGAGTTGAGACTGCAGGCAAGAACTGCCCGTGCTCTCTGCTACCTGGAAGCTTCTAAACCTGATTGGAAACGTGTATTAAAGTCATAGCGGTCACCACTGTCCACAAGACACGGACCTGTGCTCAAATCAATTCTCTGTTTGGTAAGATTCCAAGCAGAAAGGATACAAAGACTGGGCTAGAGTCTTCTGTTGGCCTAGCATAGCCATTCTGTACAGAACCTGCATCCTATGCATTCATAGGGAATACTCTATATGTTTATAATTTATCTGCTACTCCTTTTTTCTCTTTTTTTAATGCCATTTGATCCCCTGGTCTTTCACAAACGTATGTACACACACTCACCTGAGCTCCAAACTTTAGCTCAACTCTACCACCCACAGGACACTGAGCATCAATTAACTTTACCAGCATTGGGTCACTGTCCAGAGCCTCAAAAGTGTGCAATTCTCCTGTTAAGGAAAGAAAGATGTGACAAATTGCAACCATTGAAAATATTCCACACAGCACTGCAGGAGGCTCAGCATTTATTTCTAGCAGCAATTCCTCTTTTAATATCTATCCCACTCTGCTGATAGGACATTTTCACACAAAATTTGTTACATCTACAGCAGAAAGCTCACTTTTGCCTCTCTTCCCAACGTACTTTCCAGAGCACAAGTCAGTTCAGGAATGAAAGGCCAGCAGTAAATAGGAACTGAGCAGTCACCATTTTGAGCATCTGAGCAGTTTCACTTGCTGCCAACACCAGATCTCCAAAGAGGACTAAGGAAGAATCCTAGGGCCAGACAGGGAGGCAGAAATTAAATAGCCCTTGATTCAGGTCGTGGCTGGATAGAGCACAGCCTTTCTGAGCTGCTATAGAAAGAAGCAGCAGGGATATAGAGGCTATAATGATGCACCCCATCCCACAGCAAGCAATGACCTAGCTGTGTATTATAACACCAAGAAGTAACTGTGGATTTCTAAGCAAAAAGCTGTGAAGTTGTTTCCCCAGGCAGCTTGACTCCAAAACACACATGTTGGACTGCTGCGGCTGTGCATGACGAAACAGCAGTTCCTCTTGACACTGCTGTGTCCCCATTGCATCCATTCAGAGCTCAGCCCCAAAGCCAGCAGCTTCCTCCAAGGGGTTCACCTGATAGCTGTTGCAAGCGGCGCTCATTAGTTATTTCTACATCATCTTTATGGGTGCAGAGCCGTGTAGCCAGGATCCCATCACGCTCAGACCTGTTAGTAGCAGTCTGCATCAGCAACCTGGTAACCTCCTCTGTGCACCTGGTAACCAGGAAAAGGGGATTATTGTTTAAAATGATCAGGAACAGGTCTTGAGCAGCAGGAACCTCCGCACAGCTGATCAGGCTATGCAAGTCCCAATCCTCTAGAGAGGACAGAGGAAGATAACTACACAAAGTTGGAGAGCTGTCCAAGTGTGCATGCCAGTGCCGGGATCCATTGCCTTCCTGAAGATAAATTGCAAAGAGGGACCCTGGAAAGGATCTTTCCTTATCAGAGCAGCTTATATAAAACCTTACATTAACTAAAGCATTTATAGCTATTGTCCTCAGCCAAACATTCCTGACAGAGCACAGGGAAGAAGCGACAAATCTTTCCTCTGCTCCATCAGTAGGGAGCAGGGATTACAAAGAGAGACAAGTTTCACCTCACCTGCCCAAACGGACTGCACTCAGGAGTGATACAAAGGTCTTGTCAGTCTGTCTCCGCACTTCAGTCAGCTCCATGTTTATGTGGATGCATTTCCTCCAGCTTTTTGCCTGGCAAATCATTCTCTTGTTAAGAAAGAGGCAGACTCAAAATACAAAGAGGAGTCTAGGGACAGGCTTGTACCTGGAAACAGAACTTGGTTTCTTCATTAGCCTTACAGACTGGGGGAAGCTGCAAGAAGTCCCCACAGATGATTAGCTGAATTCCTCCAAAAGGCTCATCACGTTTTCTGACTGCCCTGAAAGGGAGGGAAGAGAGGAAAAGCTCTGAATGCCTTCCAGGAACTGGACACAATCAGGTCTCAGAAGTTGCCTAGTCTGTTGGTACCTTCAGACATACACCACCTGTAGTAAAACATGATTATCCTCAGCTATGCCAGAAGAGCTCAAATAATTAAGCAATGCTCTTACAAGACGCTCGTTTTTCTTTACCTGCCTACCCCAAGTGTCATTACCAGCTTCTTTGATAGCTGCTGTACCACAACTGCTTCTCTCTGCAAGAGAGCACTGCTGGGCACAGCGCAGACAGACGCTGTATTCCGGACTCAGCTCCACAGCCAACACTTGGCTCTGGAGATGGAAACAGCAACCAGAACAGCCACAGCAGGGACATGATCAAAACCTATCTCAAGAGAAAGATCTGCCCAGATGGTGACTATGAATTCATGCTTCCTTCCAGTCCTGT
>JAOXNO010000004.1:22068134-22112557 GCA_028565335.1 Limnodromus scolopaceus
TTCCCTCCTCTGAAAGAATTAAATAATACAAAGACAAGAGATAAATGTATTATTGTGAAATAGGCTTTCATGGAGTTCTGTGCGTACAGGTGTATAGAAATATCTTTACAAAAAGAGGTTTTGTAGTTAAGGGTCCTTTTTCTGCATGCAGCCTAAAATTTTATTGGTACTTCACTTCC
Organism: Limnodromus scolopaceus; assembly: GCA_028565335.1. Classification (NCBI taxonomy): domain Eukaryota; kingdom Metazoa; phylum Chordata; class Aves; order Charadriiformes; family Scolopacidae; genus Limnodromus; species Limnodromus scolopaceus. The sequence goes on from JAOXNO010000004.1 coordinate 22,068,314, forward strand.
AGCATGTACTAGCTAAACAACCTGGGTAAGTTGCTTATCACTCAGCGCTTGATTATTTTCAAATATCTGTCTGACCAGATGGTCCTAACTGAATTCTTGCAGTCTGGTTTTATTTAATTATCTAACTTGTGTTTCTTTGGACACCTACAATTATGTTCTGTTTTCACTAGTGTATGAGAACTATGGAGCCTACATTTTTCCTGCATCACTTTTCTTGATTATTAATTATAAAGTTAGAACTAATTCTAGTATTGTTATTTTTTTAACATTGTTGTGTTCAGACCAGTACAGTGAAAGGATTAAGTAGTTTCCTCAAATCTTTTTGATTACTGTATGCAAAGAGCTATGAGATTTCTTACCTGACTTACTGCTGGCAGTGAAATATTTGTGATTTTTTTTATGTTCTCATTGCTTCTCAGGAGAAGACAGCTTATTTCACTTATCTGAATTTCCCATTGCATTCTGCTTCGATCACTGGTCTGGACATCTGTTTTTGGAAACCCATTCTTGCTACTTGTTCCCTGGATAGATCTGTCCGCATCTGGAATTACAAAATGAAGTAAAGAGTTGTTTGTGTTTGTTATTACCTCTTATTTTTTTGTATATTGAATTTGGCAGACAACAGCAGTAACCTCATATGAATGAGAGTGTTCTGGTAAAATTCTTGTGTGGTATGGGATGTAAATGGTCCTAGTGACATGATTTGGGAAGTGTGCAGTACATTTAAAACAAGTGCCAGAAGAATCCAAAGTCTTTTCTATTAAGCTATTTTTTGTCAGACTTCTAATGTGTTTTGGAAAAAAAAAAAAAATCTTCAGGAATGTTTCATTCAGCTTTGTCTTAAGATACTGTTGTCCCGTTTCCTGCTCCATAGCCATAGTTCTTAAGCAAAATGACTCCAGCTTTCAAGGTTCTATGGAGAGAGAGGGGGAGAAAAAACATCTCAGAAGAGATGTTTGAGTAGGTTTGCAATCAGCGGTTCATTTACCTTCTTCATTATATTAGTAAAACAAGGATTTGCTCTTGCACCTTCCACACCTTCCCTGTGAACCAGAAAGTTCAGATTTGCCTTTGTAACATCTGTGTGATCGTTACTTAACTGAATGACAACACATTTCCTCAAGGACAAAGCAGGTGTCCTTGCTGGGCCAGATCATGTCCTGCCAAGTGTGCATAGGGAGTTTGTACTGTTCCATACTGCGAAATGGTTTTCTCTTTCAGCACTTTGGAGCTGTATAAGGAATATCGGGAGGAAGCATACGCAGTCTCACTTCATCCCACTGGCCTTTTCTGTTTGGTTGGGTTTTCTGACAAACTACGATTTATAAGTCTACTGTTTGAGGACATGCATGTTTTCAAGGAGTTTGCTGTGAGAAAGTGTAGAGAGGTAAGGAGTGATGCAAAACTGAAATTGGGGAGTTATAGGGAGCAGAGTGATGAAGACATGACAGAAGACAGAAACTTCTCCAATATATTCTAGTAGGATTTAGAATATCAAAGCATAGAGAAAAGGATTCTGACTACTAGAAAATGAGCCTGGATGCTGATGCATAACTATGGACCTAGGAAGCTGCAGAAGGGGTAGTTTGCTCAGAAATACTCAAGGACTGAATTTTACAGGGGAAAGCACCGATTAAGAAAGCAGTAAGAGATTAATTATGTCATGGACTTTTCTTTTTGTGTAACATTATTATATTAGACGATTGGAATTCAATGCATGAATTCTTTTATCCACTGCATCTACAGTAATGGGTGTTTGTGTTCTTTTTGCAGTGCTCATTCAGTAACAGAGGCCATCTTTTTGCTGCAGTTAATGGAAATGTGATTCAAATTTATTCCAGCATCACCTTTGAGAATATTAATAATCTGAAAGGACATAGTGGGAAGGTTAGTAAACAAATCCTATATGATACAACTTATTAAAGTATGAACTAGTTGATAAGATGCATTTTGAAAAGGTAAAGTACAATTTTACACCAGAAATGGGCCCAAAAATTAAAAATAGAAGTATAAAAGTCGGGGTTTTTTTGGTCAGAAATCAGTGAATGCATGCACTAGATCCATCTAAAGAGTCTGTCCTTAAATTGAAGGGGAACGATTGGCAGGTAGCTGAACTAGGAAAAATATCCCAATAATAAATTATAAAAATAAAATGTACTTCTCATATTGAAATGAGCTTTTCCCTGACAGTGTGTTCATAAAGTAATTCTTACTGATTATTTTATTTAGTGCTAAAATGGATTAGTTAAGAAACATCTAGGGTTTTTTAAGTAAGGCTTAGAAATATGATTCCAAAGTTGTCATGGATTTACCAGTAAAATGACTCCATGCTGTATGTCTGTAATTTACACATCAGGTGGTTTGATGTGTTTTGCTTTTGCCAGATACATGCAGTTAAATGGAGCACAGATGACGCTAAATTTTTCTCCTGTGACACACATGGTGCTGTGTATGAGTGGAACTTGTTGACAGGTAAAAGGGAGTTAGAGTGTGTGCTCAAGTCCTGCATCTACAGCAGCATTGCCCTGTCTCCTGATGCCAAAATCATCTTTGCTGTTGGATCTGACCAAACTATCAAAGAAATATCGGAATCTTCGGTGAGCTAACAAGCACTCTGGGATTTTGCTCAGTTCTCTGGGGAGGGTACTAGTGCTTTGGTTTCCTTATCATCTGTTTGATAAGTAGGAATCAGTCTGGTTTTGATAACTGTGATATTTACTGACACTTTTCTTATGTTCTTATGTCCCTTACCATGAAACCTGAGATTTTGTTGTAGTTTTGTATTTCTATAACTTTACTTTGATTTACCTAGAAATCTTCTAATCCAGCTAACAAACTGATTTGGCAATATTGTATCAACTGTTTTGCTGAAATACAAGTGTAATGCATCTAACACTGTAGGCTATGTGTATATTTTTTTTTTTGTCCAGAAAAGTAGTAAATTTTATGTGGTAGCTATTGCATCTTTCAGAAGCAGTCAACTTGTGGAACTTGGCTTGAAGTTTTAAGAATGCATATCTATAAAGCTTAATACTAGTTGCTGTTCATAGCTTTATTCCTATAGCCAAGTAGATTCTTTTAACTGTATTATTTGCTGCATGCAGAGGTATGACTATTACTTATGCAACGAGTAATCGAATAGTATTGGGAAACTTAATGTAATGTGAGGATTTTGCGTGGTGATTTGATTTGATTTTTTTTCAGATCCAGCATGAAGTGTCTGCTTTTGGTGTTGTTTATACTGCAGTAGCTGTTTCTCATTCCGGGCACATGGTATTTGTTGGTACATCTCTGGGAACAATTCGAGCTATGAAATACCCATTACCTTTGACAAAGGATTTCAATGAGTATCAGGCCCATGCAGGTGCTGTTACAAAGGTAACATAGAATACTTTATTTTCCCTGCGATACCTTCTGTGCGTCTCCTTTAGCACTGATTCTCCTTCCCATTTCACAGCATAATATGTTAAAACTAAGGTTGGGCCTGCACATAGAGAATGAATATTACAGCATTCATAGAAGTCCTGTCTCTAGAAATAGATGTTGGCTAAAAAGTGGCTTACACCAGGATACATAATGTGGCATATCCTTGATGGAGAATTTTGATATAGCTCTTTCTGGAAAGAGGAAGATAAAGTTATGCAGGCTTGAAAACCTCTGGTGAGAATAAAACGAGAAATGAGATAAACGTATCAAGGAATTTACTGCTGAGGTAGCGAGCAGAGGAGGTTGCAGTGCTGGTCTACTAACCAGAGTGTATTTCTAAATGGCTAATGAGCAGCATCTGAAAGGTAGGGATATGATGAGTAGAGCCTGCAACCATGGAACATTTCAGTGCACTTTCTCCAGGAAGCCACATGTTCTGTCTTATTAAAAATGTTCGTACTTTTGGCATTTTAAGTATCCCTATCAAATACAGCACCTCAACTTAGAGCTGCACAGTCCAGCACTAGGCTATGAACTTCAGTTATTGCAACTCTACTTTCACCTCACTCATAAGCTGTGTCATCTCCCGGGTACTCTATGCCAGGCCACACAGTCACACGAGGTCTGGAGGAGGTGACAGCAGTTAGCACTAGATAGTTCTTGGTGGGCTTATTTGCAGATTCAAAAGAAAATGTTTAGCCTACTGTTGTTCAAACAACTTCCCAAAGAAAAAAGCTAGAGACCTTTGGAATTGTCATATAAATTTCCTGTCTGTGCTATAACTGTCTAGATGGTCTTTTCTGTTCCAGGTTTTTAAAAATCTTCCTACAGCTTTGAGAGGAGAAGAGGATCCAGTGTCTTCCCATGTTCTTCTTTTCTTTCCATTCCCCTGTTGTCTGGAACAGGGTGGAGCAGGAGTAGAGGACATAATCAATATGTTGGTAGTGGGTTTATGTAGTATTTCCCCTGTTGACTTTCTGTGGTAGAAATGTCAGGGAGTATGTGGTGGGGAGAAAAATTTAGTATAAAACCTAACTGTGTCACCATTCTTCCTTGTCTCTACTACTATTTTGTTGTTCCTTCCTTCCAAGATGTCCATAACAAATGATGACCTATTTCTGCTGACTGCCTCAGAGGATGGCTCTGTATTTATATGGAAAGTGTATGATAAAGGAGTTGGGATGATGAAATGGGAAAAGGAAGCTGAGTATGCTGAGGAAGTGCTGATCATGAGATCAGATATAGAAGAGAAGGTAGGAGGAGCAATTTGTGAACATGTACCGTAGGATTCCTAGTGCACAGCTGTCATGGTTTGGGCTGGACTGGCCACTAAACATTCATTTACAATTAACAAACATTTAGTGGCCAGTCCAGCCCAAACCGGGACACCAGCTTATGAATTACATTTGCATGATGTTTGTGACTAGCTGTTTCTATATGGCCTTCCATTTCAGAGGGCTTGCTTGGCTTTCGTCATAAAAATAGTTTGCAGCAAGTAGATGCAACTACCTGCTAATATACAAACTGCATTGTATGAACAGTGAGTGTGGAGAAAAGAGTAGACTTTTCTCTAATACTTTCCCCAATATCTTGTAAGCAGTTTTAATGGAGCAGAGAAGTCAGAAGCTGCATTTCTATAAATCATCTTGTAAGATAGCAAAGGAACCTTACTTCTGGAACTTGCTCTTGGTCTGTCTGTCAGAAAATTCTCTGCAACAGCTGTCTTTCACAAATATGTGCATGTAAATAAAACATCCTTAACAAGCTGTTGCTAATGGCAAATAATCTCTGTGTTAAACTGTCCTCTCATCCATGTCCTAACAGAGTCAGGCAATGCTAGACCTGCAGATTCGTGTGAAAGAGCTACAGATAGAAAAGGATTACCAGCTATGTCTCAAGGACATGTACTGTAATGAAAAAATAAAGGAATTGGAAAAGAATTTCACTCAGGAAATAGACTCCCTTAAAGCCAAACACCAGGTATGATTCATATTGCAGAACCAAATACCAAGAAATCTTTCACTGAAGAGTTGAATTCACGCTTGCATTATATGTCTATGAATGCCGTAATGCATCTGAAAAATGACACATTACTTTTCATTAAAGAAGTTCTTCATATTTGCAAAGCGTTAAGCTACCTTTGAGTCAAGTACCTTGTAAGTACAATGGGATGCAAGAGTTCTCCTAGGTAGCCTATTAAATATCTTCGCATAAAAACAGTTTCAGCAATAAATGCTGCCTGAGACCAAGGATCGGTGAGCTGTATCACTCTTGAGCAGAAATGGGGCCATGGGTTAAAAGCTCCGTCACATATAAGGTTGCAGCTGCTGCAGGATCCAACACTTATCCTTCTTAACGCCACTTTCTTTATGTCCTGGCCATTTAGCTTTTTTAAGAACGTCTGCTGAGATGTCTTGTATGCTTTTTGAAAACAGAAGTAAAATGTATTCCCTGGATTTCTTCTGTTCATGTGTTTATTGATTTGTCTGTGGTCATGAAACAGGACTTCCCTGAAAGGCAAAAGCCACCATAATTCTTCCCACTATCCTATTTATCTGTGTCTGTTAATTCTATTCTGTCCATCTGCCTGGTGCACACACCAATTTCTGACCTGTAATTTGCTGTATTTCTGGACCTTTTTTAGAGTTAGAAGGCAAGTGAGCCAGTAGCAGTTTCTCTGGTAGTAAGATGGCTTGAAGTGAGATATTACATGTCACTTGATTCAGTTCTGTCAGCCTCGTGTTCTTTTTGAGATTTTGGATGACTATTATCCTGTCCTGGTAATTTGTTATTGCTTATTTTCATGAGTTATACATAGTCCCTTCAAGCAGTATTTCAGTTTGACTCCACATAAATAAGGATTCCAGTATGAAAGCTTGCCAAGTTACATAGTAGCTTTATTATTTGTTGTGTCCAGCAGGCAAATGGAGTATTTCTGCTTATGCAAGACCAATACAGTTGTTATGAGAAGAAAGTGAAAAAATTGTACCTATAGTACAATTCCCAACTTTTCTGAGAAATTTCTCACCCGTTTTCTTGTTCCAGTTCTTTGTGCTTTTTTAGAAGATGAAGTTATTTGTAGTGGTAGTTGGACATTCCAAGCAAATGGCATTAAAAATTCACTTTTGCTTACGTTTCTGTCATTCTGTGCAAATGTCAGTATTTAAGGACCTCAAGGTTGCTTCAAGTGAAACAGGAAGCAGCTTGAACTTTAATATCTGGACAGCAATTTGTGGAATTGCAAATTCTCCTCAAACAGACACACACAAAGAAGTGGAGGCTTTTGTAGCTCACAAACTTTTCTTGTTAGATTAGGATTATGCAGTAGCCTGTATTATATGAAATCCATTTGCTGATTTCCCTTAGCTCTCTGGGAAAACTTTGCTTAGTGACACATGGTATCTGAATTTTGCTGAGAGACTTCAAACATAAATTCTGTTATGTATATGTTCCCCAACATGGGCAATAACACAAACAATTTGGACACTGCTTTGCCTAGTTTCAAATTATTTTTTTTTTTTTCCCCCCAGATTTTACAGGCAGAGAAAGAAAAACAGGAGCAACACCTCCAGTTTCAACTGTCTGAGCTGAAGGATAAACAGGCCAGGAAGATGCAACAGCTAGGTTGGACTATAACAAGTGACAGATATTGAAGACCAAATGTTTGTCTAAACTGCACCACACACGTGACCATGATGAGAACATGCACATGGGCACTGTATCTTAGATATTTGCATTTTGAGATTAGTAATTTCTTAATCTTATTGCTCACTGTGCACGAATAGTGAAGTCATACAGTTCAGCAAGGAGGCTAACGCGCAATGCACACAACATGGAAATACCTGGACCCCAGATCTGTTAACAAGATAAAACAGAAATACTGCAAATTAGTACCAAAAAGCAAATCCACCCATAAATGATTCCATTGCCTACACATACTCTGTAACACTTGTGCTTACGCGACTCTGTCATGGTTGTCATCTCAAGGGAAAGCCTGAATTAGCTGTAATTAATTTATTGTAATGGCAGAGTACGAGACTTTGCTGTAGGTTTTAGACTTGTTCAAGCTGGAACAGAACAGGATTCTGTCCCGATGCAGCAAGCAGGGATATAGCAGAATATTCAGAGACACAACAGAGAAAGGTGAATGACAGCTTTGGAACAGGCATTATTAGAGATGTGGTAAGTAAAAAGAAGAGCAGGAAATTCAAGAGATGGTTTTCTGATGAAAAATTTTGTATGGCCACAGAGTCTAAAACCCATGTATATCTGATGAAGAAAGTGATGAAGTTCTTCTAGTGTAACTTACTGCCACCAGCTGCCAAAACGACAGTAGAGAGTAAGACATCGATGACTACAGAGGGATAGGATACACCTCTCTTTTCTAGTAGTTTTATCTGTTCCATATGTTTCCTGTTACCAGAGTCTGACTGTAATCAGAAGCTTTTAATGGAAAATGAGAAATACCAGGAGCTGGAAGTGAAATCCCAGAGGATGCAGGAAGAATACGAGAAACAATTGCACAGTTTGGCGGAAAGCAAAAGCAGGGCTGTGAAGGAGCTAACAGAATCTTATGAGGAAAAACTTAATGAGAAATCTATTCTGCTGGAAGAGGTAGGAAACTTGATTTGCCGTTTGAATTATTGACTAAGTTTATCTCCAACTGTGATAAAATGTTCCCTAGGACAGGAGAGGTTGGCTCCCTCCATGCAAATCTTAGTCTGCCTGTAACCTTGGGGATATATGTTGACAGGTAGTATAGTAATGCAAAAAACTCGGCTGACTTACCAACTTTAGTGGGCTTCATACTGTAAGTAGCCTGCTAAGGTTAATATCCTTTGGCATTTTCAGCTTTGCCTCTCTTTCTCCTAGATCCAAGAACTCCCATTTATTAATGTGGGTTAGATAACACATTTAATATAATTGAAGAAAGATTCAATTTTCTTGTTCTAGTGGAGAAATAACATTTCTAAAATGCTGAATTCCGTCCTTGAGTCCCTGAGGTTCCTGCCTGCATAATTTGGAGAACAAAGAGAAATAGCCTGAGTACTTAAAAAACCCCTGCACATTGAGGTCAAAGACTTGGCTTGACAAAGGACAGCCAGAGAACTGATACTTACGTATCTAAAGTCAATAAATTTTATCAGTGTTACTGTTTGCAACCTTATGTTGCAATACCAATTTGGAAAGAATGTGAGGAGCGAATGTGAGAAAAGAGACATACAGAGACTGATGCAAACCTGAGTAGTTATCGGTCCTAATGCATCAGAAGCAGCAATTTTAGAAGATCTTGAGTATTACTTGTGTTTGCAATTTCTGCAACCAGAACAAGTTTGCTGATGCTAGTATTTGGGCCGAGTTCCTAACTTGAAGCATCCAATTCTTCAGACTTTTTAAGAAGAATTTTTTATGTTTGTCTTAACAGTTTTTAAATTTAATCCCCTAAGAAGTTGTTACCTTAAATGAAATTGCTGCAATTAAAGAGTTCACTAAATATAGATCTCAGGAGAAACACGGTTACAAATAAAGAATTCTCCTTTTCTTTATTAGTCTCTTACTGTTGTCTTCTGTAATGTTTGCTTTCCTTAACTGCAGACAAAGGAGTATATGAGGCAACAGCTTCAAGAACATGAAGAAATTAAGAAACAAATGGAAGAAGATGAAGATCAAGAAATCCTGGAAATCAAAATCAAGTACGAGAGACGCCTCATGGAAGAAAAGGAATCAAACCTGCAGCTGAGAGGTGAAGTAGGAGTCATGAATAAGAGGGTATGTCTTATTCTGTGATAGGATTAGACCTGCACATGGAGACTTATAGCCAAGGACTGAATGTGATTAATGGCTTTTCAGTTTAGTCTGTAAATATGTGACATTTCATATGAAAATAGTAGACCTTTCTTATATCAGTTTGAATGTTTCAGAATATTTGGGCAGAAGAAGCTGTGTGCCGATTTTAATGCTGTTATGATTAGAGATAGACAGTAGAAGAGGTGTGGTTTTATTGATATACTTTCTTCTATCTTACATACTTTTAAAATTATAAATAATAATATTGTTCATCCCATGATGGGAAAGAAATGAACCTTTTTATTTTTCCAAGATCTAATGCATTGCTTTGTTAGGAAAATACTTCTGCTGCTTCATTTGATGCAATAGACACTTTGTGTTTTGTATGCATCATCACTTTTTTATTTACTGGTTTTACTATAGGATTTTAAGGAGGCATAAAACCTTTTACCTCTTTTACTGGTTTGGTACATTTGCATAAGGGTGTTAGAGGGACATTTTTTCTTTTCCATTTCTTCAGTATCTATGTGGAGACAGAGAGGTTCTCTTCCTTTATACCCTCTATTGTTGTGGTACTGTCTTCAGTTCTGTAGTCTTTTAGATACCATGAATTTTTTTGTGGGTCCTCACACTTTGACCAGCACCATTCCTTGGTTCTGACTTTCTTGGCTTCACAGATCTTAGTATGGAGGTGGGGATTTTGAGGGTACCCAAGAGCTATGAACTAGGCACCCTTGCAGTCTACTTTTGACACCTTTAGAGATGTATGACAAGTGATCACCTTAAAATAATTTTCCATGGTTTGAGTATTATTCGAAGCTGATGCTTGGGTATAATATCCATGCCCTTCTTGCTTCTGGATGCAAATTCCTTGATTCCTTGTAGTACAGTGAGTATTCTGTCAGAATATACAGAAAACGCAAAAATAGGTATTGAACCACCTTGTGAGTTACAGATATTTAAGGGATGTGATGCTTCTTCATCATATTTTAGTTTGATATCCTGTCTCCAAGGTGTCTTACAGAGTAGGATGGCTAAGTTGTGCACAGCTTTTGGAAAGTGTTCCCATTTGTTTACCTCTGTAGTTGAACAGCCTACAGAAAGAGCTCAAGGAGCGAAACAGGGACATTGATGAAATGAAAGAGGAACACCAGAAGCTGCAAAGCATCATTAAGTCACTGGAGAAGGACATCTCGGCACTGAAGACAGAGATTCAAGAGAGAGCTGACACTATCCAAGACAAGGTGAGAAACCAAACAATTGGCTGAGATCAAAGTCACCCTCCCTTCATTTAATACAGAAATTTATTTTACTAGTATCGTGTTGTGATAATATCACATGACTGGAAACTCAGTTTTAACTTAAAGAATTTGCCATGTTTCTTTTGGGATTTTAGTTTTTAGTTTACATTCTAAGCTTTTCTTGGGGAGCTCAAGTTCACTATGTTGAGTTTCTCATCCCCTGTTCTGGGACCTCTACATGGCTCTCTGCATTATTTCTCCCCTCCTTTCTCCCTCAATCTGTGTATGTGTGCAACTGAAGTTCAGTATTCTACTGGACCCATGACTGCTGGTTTTGCCTCTACCATATTTGTTCCTTCTCCTAGGGATCTGTTTGAGTGTGCTGTGTCTGATTCATATCTCTGTACCTATTTCTCTCAGGAGAAGAATATATATGACCTAAAAAAGAAAAATCAGGAACTGGAAAAGTTCAAGTTTGTACTGGATTACAGGATAGAGGAGTTTAAGAAGCAAATAGAGTCACGTGAAAATGATATTGAAACAAGGAAGGAGCAGATTCGTGAGGTAAAACTCTCATTTGGCCTCTGCTACTAAGCCCTTTGAATACAAAGATATCCCCACAAGTCCCATGGAAGACTCCACCCTGTTTGTTCCTTGACTTCTTTCAAGCGTACACAGCACTGATTCAGTATCATTACAGCTAATAAAAATATTTGTGCACAATGGCTGCTATTTAATTTTCTCTCATGTGCTACCAGTGATCAACACAGTTATTTAAGCTCCTGTTTCAGTATTTAATTCTAGGCTCTGAGTGTATGAGTTTTGCTTAAAAATACATCTTGTCCTCATGTGGTTGCCCTCCACGTACCCTGTAGAGTTTGCAAGATGCCGCCTTTACTGATCTGGAGGAAGAGAGAGTGAACTTCTCTCAGAAAAGTTGCAGATTTATGCAAACATAACTCTGTTTAGGGGTTAGGTACATGGGTAAATTACTGTTCATCAGCTGCTCCATGAAAAATTTCCATGTATTCATACTTAGCTTGCAGCAAATTCATTGAGGCAACTTATTTATGAGAGAAACTTACTGTGATCTCTCCATAGATCTACCTTTAGCTCAGCCAAATTAGGACTATGGTGACATAGTTAATCAATGACCTATTAGTTTTCATGAGTCTGGTTATTCAGAACAAAAGCCTTTTAAAATAAAATGCCTTTTAAATAAAATGAGCAATTTGTATGTACATCAGACTAGCATACTGAAAGCACTGCTCTCTCTTCTGGTCACCATCTTATGCCAGTAAATGCTGTAGTACCCTTATTCCTTTCCCCCCCTGTGTTCTACATGTGCACCCACAGCTTTTCAATGCATTTGTTTCTTTTCGGTATCAGGTTCTCCTTATTTTTGCACTTACTCTTTCCAGTATTGACTGTTAATTTCCATCTTGCCCATTTTTATTCAAATGGAACAGTAAAGCTCCAGTTCAGCTGAAGGAAACGAAGGGGCATCACGTCACATGAATAATTGTAACTCAAAAGGGAGTTGAATATTCATTTTTATGTTTTCTGTATATTCTGACAGAGGGCAGTGTTGTTCCAAAATTGACTTTTCTCATGTTGTAATTTAACCTGAAGGGGGATCTACTCCCTCAAGTCTGTATTTCCAGTCTCTGATTTTCCTGTTATGTGTTGTTTTTTCATGTCTCCTTTTAGTTCTGATTTTCTCCTTCTGCTTCCTTTCAGATGGAGAGGGAGCTGGAACGATTCCATAAGGAGAGCACACAGCTGAAGCTGAGCATCGCACAACTGCAGCAGAAACTAAAGGCAACTGATCACGAGATGCACAGAGAGAGGCAGAAGGTATGGGGTACAACCACTGTGCAGGTCCTACATAATGAAGTTTGAGGGGACAGAACACTGCAGAAGCATCACTCTAAGCAAGCAGGTAGGTCAGGGATACTGTGTCCAAGGACCAGGAGAGTCTCTGGTGGGTGGGCACAAAGACAGAAAGCTTCCAAGCCTGCAACCAGGTTAGAGAGTTGATATTAAAAAAAATCCAGTTATTTATGTGTCAGTTTGTTCAATCAACACTTATTCTTCTGGGTTTAACAGAGCAGTGAGTCAAATGCTTAACTGACTACCCTTTCCTGCCCAAGCTTGCAATCTGGGGACACTTGGCTTAAACTGGAACAGCATGTAGGCTACCACCTACAATGATATGTAGGAATTAGTAGGATGAAATGAAGGGTGGAATTAATGGAGGATAATAATTAAAGGACCCCTTGTGTTTTACAAGTACGAGAGACATGGGAGAGGAAAAGGGAAGTGCAAGTGAAGGTGAAGGAGCTTAGCGGGCAGTGCAGGACTGAGGAAGCAGGTAGAGGGGCCTGGTAGAAACCAAATGAGAATGAGAAGGCAATCTTGATGTGAAATCATTGAGTTGTGCATGTGTCTGATCAAGTTGTCCATGTTTCTGGTATGTGTTTGGTCCTTTGCCTTCTCTCATTAATGGTTTGTGTATTGTTTCTATACAGCAATGTAGGTTGTATGGGAAAGAACAATGGGGGATAATATTCATAATAATGTCACTGGTTTTCCAGATTACATTTATGGATGCTGGCACTTACATTACCTAATACAAGTGTCTTGGATTATTATTACTGCTAAAACTTACCACTGCTTTTTGACATGTAGTGCTGGCTTCCCCAGCGTGTTTTTTAATTAAATATTTTTTTTTAAATTAAGTGGAAGTAAAGTATATGAGAAGCTTCACCAGTTCTACTAGGCTTTCTACAAAATTGCACGTGATAGAGTGCTCTGATGAGCCAAATAAGAATGTACCTACATCATTCTTGCAGAAGCAAAATATGGAAGCTCTCATCAAACAATTTAAAACAGACCTTCATAATTGTGTGGGCTTCATTCAGGATTCAAAAAAAATGAAGGCTGAGATCCGTGAGCTCTACAGCAAGTATGTGCAGCAATCCGACGTGGTGAGTCAGAGCCTTTGCCTTCTCCTTGCAGCTGAATTTCTCTGCTAGTGTAGTTACTGAGGCAACATGCTGTGCCCCCTCAGGTGGAGCCTGAAGCAGTAGACATAGATTTGCAGCAGGAGTACATGAGACAGCGAGAGTATCTTGAGAGGAATTTGGCAGCTTTAAAAAAGAAGGTGGTGAAGAATCAGGATATCCACCAAGCTTCTTACATGCGCATCGTGCAGGTAATAAGCTTTTTCCTTGTGGTATGGAGAGGGAAAAAAGGAAGCAGATGCACAAAAAAGACTTTGTTAGCCTTGCTGCTATGGTTTCTTAGGACTCTGAAACAGTTTTGGTTTGCTTCCTTGCCAGAAATTTCAAATTTTTAAAGTGCTTCCATTCAAGAATGATATTCATTGAGCTACTAAAGTTCTGTAATATTCTGGACAGAAAGAGCAAGATCTCTGAAGCCAGAAACTGGTGAATACTTTTTGTTTCTTTCCTGCTCCCTAATGTAAAGGGAGACAGGGAATCTCTGCTGCCTGGATATTTTTTAAGCAATTCATGTACTTGTTTTTCATTTCAAACACTATTTATAATTGCTGTCATAGTCAATTTGTATCAGTGTGTGTTCCAAGCTGTACTTACTATGTGGTAGTGTTTAGGAAGTAATTTTGGAGGAGGAAAAGAAAACAAAAAATACCCCACTTTCTTTGGCCGTATAGTCCCATGCCTACTAGCTTGAATTCAGAAGAACTTTCTGCTTTTCACATCCAAGTGTTTCAAGGAAGTTCAGAAACATATGATGAATATGCCTCTTCATACCAAGTTCTCTTGCTCAGAATCCTTGTTCCTTACAAGGCAAGGTAACCGTGTGACTGCTGGGGCTAAAGATCCAATCTGTTTTCAGCTGGAGTGAGAGGAACTAAACCCCCACACCAAACATCCTAGGAGGACAGCTCTTTTGCAGTCCCCTCTTACCATGATCTCCTTCTGCTCAGTCAGCATTTCCTTTTCCCCTCACTATCCCTTTCTTCATTGTTACTTTTTTACGCTTCCTCAGGATCATTAGACCTCAGTCCTTCCTTAGTCATCTGTTCTTTGCTGTTTATTCATAGAGCGTCTTCAGGCCTAGGCAGCAGCAATATTCTTCCCTGGATCTGTTTTAATTTTTTTTTACTCCTTCTGTGAGTTAGATGTTTCTTTTTGGCACAAAAGGAGATGGCTTCAGAATATAACCTGAAGAATTTCTTTGCTGGAATACGGTGACAGATGGTGCTCATAATGATAACACTTGATGCCTTGGATCAGTAAGCCTAACATGAAATGGTGATTAAAACTGAATTAATAAAACATCTGGAAGATGAAGATATCAAAGGTTCTAACCAGCCTGGTTTCTTCAAAGAAAAAGCAGTTCTCTGAAGTCTAGTAGATTAATGAGACTTTACAGCCAGGAGGAATTATCATGATCTTCCAGTTCTTCACAGGGGGCTTTTAAGACTAGTTTAGAAAAACTTCTGTCAGGACTTGCTTTGAAAAACTAAATGACAACTTGACAGCCTTCTAGCTCTGTATTTCTATTGTTCCTCACTTGTGCTTACATTTTCAGAGCTGTGCATTCCTCTTTGAGTGACTATTCATAGGTACATTCCACTGGTGACTGCTGCAACAGATAATTAGAACTGTCAAGATAATTTTAATTATTCATACCAATCGGCAAGTTTCTTGTTGTTAGACTATTGGTTTTCCCTCCAACCTTCTGTGTTTGTAATGGCCTCTTTGGTCACTTGGATATATAAGAACAGGCACACTGAATAATCCCGAAGTAACACTGCTTGAACTGAAGCATGGATAGGGTGATCTGTTCTATAATATGTCCTACCCATCTCTGACAGTCAGCACTGTAGGGACTTCCTAGGCTGTAGACTGCATCCAGGCATCATATACAGTTGTACCTGATGGCCTCATGCTCCATGCATTTGATCAATCCCTTTTCTGAAACACTTGGTACTTTGCCACAACATCCTGTGACAATGAGTTTTACCATGAACATTTAGTTTAATCCATTGCATGATCATTGCATTGCAGTGCAAGCTTTCTGTCAGAATGCAAAGATTGAATTAAAGACTAATCTCTCTTGATAGCTTGCCTCTTCAGAAAAATATTATCAGTGTCAACCAGCAGCTCCTTGAGTTATTGCTGCCAACATGAGCTCTTTGAGTGCATCTACATACAGATAATTGCAGTAAGCATTGTACTTTGTTACTAACCAGTTTTCAGTTGTGTGGTGCCAATACGTATAATAATAAGTATACTATAAGGAACTGGATCATATGCCTTACATAAATCTCTTATGGCAACATAATTACCTCTATCAACCAAAATTATCTTTTTTTAAAAATCTAGATTTGAAGATAGCTTTTTCAAAGGAAAATGTCATTAATCCTTGTTCTTATCTCCTGCTGTTTTAGTGGGTTCCCTATTGCTTGAGGCTGGTATTATGTGAGGTACCCAAAGCAGACCTTTTGGCCCTTTATATTTTTTAAATATTGCCATTATTGATGATGTTCCAGGGGTTGGAGTGGTGCTGTGTTCCAAAACTTCTTAAAAACCATCACGGGTGTCTGAATTCCTTGCTATTCTCGGTTCAAGTATGGTGGCAGCTGTTTAACATTTGCACTAGCTGTTGATGTGATAAGATATTTCACTGTCTTTGTAAGAAGCAAATATATAATTCCACTTATCTTGAATTCAGGAAAGAACTGTTGAGTTAATGGTGCTTCTATTTCTGAATCCTGGGCAATGTTTTTGTCATCCTTCACTAGTATTAGCCCATACTGGTTTTGGTCAAGTCTTTGAATCTGTCTCAACAATGGGTAAAGTACATTCACTTGTACTTTCACAACTCCTTCAGCAAGATGCTTTGTGGTAGGCTAAAAAAATTAAGAGGATTGAACTTTTATGGGTTGAAAACTGACTAAAAAAAGAACAAAAGATGAATACATGGCCAACTTTTCCTCATAACAGCATGTTAACAGTAGGTATCTCAAATCTCCATATGCTTTATATACTTCTTAATAATTTGGAAGTGGTGTTGGAAAGATAGGTCTGTCAGAACTAATGAAGAGGGCTTTGAAGAACTGCAAGCAGATACAGATAATTTAAGTGAACAGACACATGGTGGCAAATGAAAAGCAAAATAATACACACTGGAGGAAGAAATGGGAATTCTTCACATTAATTCTGAATTAATTGGATCAATCCAGAAAGGGACATGGGCTTCCCTGTGGAGTTGGCGGGGAAAATGATACTTCAGAGTGAAGCTGCAGTCAGAAAAGCAAAAGAAATATTAGCTTATTGAGCTAACATGGTTTGGATACTGTCATGTTTTGTGTCAATTCTATCATGGCCTTATCTAGAATGTTGTATACCATACTGATTGCTCTGTATCTCCTGCCTGTCATACTGATTCTATACTATCCAGTGTCCTTCCCAATGATATGAAGATACATATTGCTGAGCAAGATAGTACCTGTGGTTTTCCTCACGGGGCATATTGTTTTTGCAGGAAAATGTGAGTCTGATTAAGGAAATTAATGAGTTGAGGCAAGAACTGAAGGTGGCCCGCACCCAGGTACATGACCTCCAGTCAACACTAAGATTACTCAAGAAAAAGAAAGCAATTCAAGACACAGGTGAATAGCGCTTCTTGTAGGTTTTTGATATTGTCAGCACTCATGCCAGAAGCCCTTTTTGTCCTTGGTGAACAATTCTGTTACTATTTCCATATCATTCCAGTTGGTATGCCTGCTGGTACCTGTTATATTGTAATGTCAGTTGTAGAAGCTGCTAAATACTGCAGAATCTTACTATTTAGCCCTACTCATTCAGCCATGAAAGATGCCTTTCTTTGTTCATACCAAAGAAATCTGTGAGATGGACCTTTGTTACTCAGCAGTATCCCCTCTGATTTTATCTTCTAGCTCCCTCCAGTGAGCTGCCACCCAGCCCGGCTGTCCTGAGGTTGAATGCAGAGAAAGAAAGTGAAATGATCATAGAAATGCAGCAGGCCGAAATTCAATACCTGCGAGACCAAATCCAGGAGAAGGGGCAAGTCCTTGCAGTTCAGCCTGTCTTAGACAGCAGTCTTCCTCAGCTGAATCTGGAAAGAAGCCACAAGACACAGCAGCAGTGACCTGGTTCAAGGATGCTGTACATTATAATATTCTCCTGACAAGATCAGAAATGCAACTGCATGGATTAGACTTCCATGATCCTATACTCTTCCACTAGAAGCGTTTGTGCAGCAGTCACTGTTCTGAGCACAAGGCAGCAATCTTCACTCCCTTGTGCTTTCCTGGAATCTGCCCTTTCCATGAGGCCTACGAGCCAAGAGAAAAAAAAAATAAATTTGTGTTACTGCAAGACTGATCTTTGTGCCTTCGTGCTAGGGCAGGTATGCACCTTTCTATTGAAAAATAGCATGTCCCAGTTCAGAAGAGCTGGACCAACTCTGTAAGCCTTTTCTGCTAGAATTCTAATTTGGTGTCATTGTGCTGCAAAAATCAGCATCAGCTTTTTATTTTCCTGTATTGAATTGCCTGTGTCCATACAAAGGACTGTCCATAGTTAAGACAGATGTCAGTGTTATTCCAAGCAGGTACCCAGTCACAGACTAAAAATCAGTTACCTTGTGAGGGCAACCTTTGACTAGTGGCCAAGCACACCTGAGCTACAGCCCCTGCTCAAGCCTGTGCCTCCTGTCCAGAGATGTGTTGTCTTAACTGTAAGAATCATTTCAGCAGGACAAAAAGGCAGCCCAGCTTCAGCCTCTGAAACCTGGAATAAAGTTCAAACCTTATGTATTAATTCCCCTCTAACTTTGATAAATTAATCTTTGCTTGTCTTTTTTCCAACAACTGCAATCCTTTTAGTTCAGTTTTTTGGTGGAATTCTCCTAAAAAGTTACTCTGCAAAGTACTGATGTATAGAAAAAGGCAGGGAGTAATTTCTTTAATAATGAGGGGGGAAAAAGTGCATTTTTCATCCTTTGTTGTCAGTGCATGACACGCTGTCTCACTGGGGAATACTTTGCATCAGAAGCTTTAGCTACTGATTGAATGTGGAACTATATGGTATTATAACAGCCAGTATGTTACTGTTTCCATTTCTTATCCTGAATTGTAGAGAAGTAACAAGTGCTTTCTCCATACTAAAAATAATATTATACAGAAGATGGTGGTGCCATGGCTGGAGAAGGTGTAAGCTATATTACCATTAGGGGTATTAGACTCACTTCCAGGCTAATACCATGGCAGAACAGATGGGTCGATGTGCTCCTATGACCTGGGAGACTTCAGCTGAATGCTTTGTCCGTGGACATGAAATTAAGTTCCTTTAGTCTTACTTTTTTCATTTTGCAGCTTTAACCTGTATGAAGGAGAGCTTTCACAGGAACAAAAGGAAGAAGTTATGATGGAATTGGTCTGTTAATGTGCTATCTTCACACCCTTTCTTCCTCCCTCCCTCCCCATATAATCATCTTGATACTTCCTGTACAGAAAGAGGATGCAATTAATGTAATTAGCAAATATTTTAGAAACTAGTTCCCTCTTAAATTTCCAGAACACACCCATTTTAATTTGCTAGACTCTCATGTGGTATAATTTCCCCCTCTCTCTGTCAGAATAAATTGAG
The DNA here is from genome assembly GCA_028565335.1 of Limnodromus scolopaceus. Classification (NCBI taxonomy): domain Eukaryota; kingdom Metazoa; phylum Chordata; class Aves; order Charadriiformes; family Scolopacidae; genus Limnodromus; species Limnodromus scolopaceus. Next base: position 22,087,437 of record JAOXNO010000004.1, read on the forward strand.
TGGTAGAAGCCACTGCTTTAATAGATGTGGTTTAGAGAAATGGAATCAATCTTTCTGAAAAAGAAGAACCTTGTCCTAATAAGAGGAAGAAGCATATACAGGTGAAGAATGATTTCTAAGTAAGTGGTGATTTATATGCTTAAAAGTATGCCCATGTGTCACCCTCATTAGAAAGATTTTAAAGGCAATACCAGGTCTGCTGGATGAAGCCTGGGTAGACATCTGGCAAACTAGGTTCAAGGGGTTTTTGAACTTGGTCTTGGTGACTAAAAGGCAGCTAAAACATTGTTTGGGAGGGAGAACATTAAAAGTCAGGCACAGCAGAGTGTTAGAGCTGAGATTTATCAGAGACCTGCTGGCAGCAAAATAGGTGTATGACCCCCTTCTATAATGGGAAAACTAGACCAAGGTCAGTCTCCCACGCACATGCTGTAGAAATATTTTCAGAATTAAGTTGTAACTGGATTATGGTTTTGTACGTTCATGGTCTTCTGAATTCTCTCAGGGTGTAAAGAGACTTTTCACTTTGCTCTCTTGGTCTGCATTGTCTGTTTCTCCTCTTGGTACCTCTCTAGAGGAGCTGGTAAGCATCTCATGCTCTTATAAAGATACAGCCCACTTTTTAAAGTGAATATATGGCTATCTTTAAAGCTGAGTAAGGTCTCCTCTTGGATGATGTGTTTGTTAACTGGCCCAACTAAAGGACAGGTTTTTCTGGGTAGGGGCAAGGTCATTGTTCATGGGTGTTTGCATAGGGAAATCCACTACATCCCATTTGTTGTTTTAGGTTTAGGACAACAGCCCCTGGACAGATGATATTTCACAAATTTCAAAAGATCTGTCAGATTTTACTGAGACAAATTCCTGAAGCTGTCACTCTAGTTGATGTCTATTGTATTAGCGTATCCTGAGCTTCCCTTCTCATAGCCTGTGAAAAAACTAGCATCCAACTTAATAACTGAGCTTCCCTTTCCATTAGTCAGGCAAGAGCTTCTGTTCAGCCCCGTTCCCTTCTTCCTACCTCTCCCAGCTGCTCAGACTCACAGGAGTGATCCCTTCTGCTGTACTTAAGCCCAGCCATAAAGGAGGGGGCGTGCACTCAGTCCATGAGTCCCGCTCCCCTGCTGGCTTCAACGTTCCTGCTACTCCCGTTTTTTTCTCTTCCTCTCCCAAGTGGTTCCTTTGCTGTTTCCCTAATTCCTCTCAAAATGGTCACCCTTTTCCTTCTGCTAGGTTAGCAGGAAGTCAGCTCTTCTGCAGCATGGTAGGCTCTGCTGATGCCGCTGTCTCCGAGGGAGGGGAGTACTGCGGCTGCCTGGTGATGGGGAGATGGCACCGCAATGACATCTTACCTGACTTAAGTGCCTGCCTGGACTAATGCCATGCAAAAATCCAGTCCTGATGCGACCAGATGGCCCTGGCCTATACAGTAGTGCAGGAGCTATTTTATTCAATACTACATAATACCAAATACTTGCTGAATGTGTCAAATCTTCCCTAGCGCTGCCAACCTGGCTGCAGGCTTCCTCTCACCTGCTGCCCGGGAGCTGCTCCCTGGCTCCGGCACCCCTTCACCTCCAGCTAGGAGGAAATGAGCCACCTTCCAGGATCGGTGCGTGGCCAGATCCTGCCCGGGGAGGGAGGGGTAGTGCCTGCACACCGGCACGGCTCTGGAGCCTCTCCAAGGCCAGCAGCAGGTTTGCTGAGACGCCACCCTGCTGGGGAATGCACCTGCCCGGGAGAAAGGTGAGGGTTTGGAGCCTCCGCGCCGCAGCAGGAAGGGGAGCCGGCAGGAGCACCTGTTTCTTGGCAGACGGTTGCCAGAGGAAGGGAAGAGATTTTTTCCCCCCATCATCTCCCTCGTTATCCAGTGGAAGGAAAGCCAGGAAAAACCCTTGCTGCCAGCCAGGAGCAGGGAACAGTGCTGGGCTGTCGTGTGTGGGCAGCGTCTGCTGCAGGTGAGTGAGTCCTCCTACCCGGGACCTGTGTGTGTGCGGGAAGGGACGTACTCCACCAGTAGCTGCTGGCAGGTTTGGGAGCTGCTTCAGACATACTTCTTAAGAGACCCTGCCTCCTGTCTCCACATCATTTCTTTCTTGCGCCATCGTGTTTCCTCGCAGCACATAAGGCTTGGGAGTTTCTTGTTGCTGTGGGACTCCCAGGCCTCCCTCGGCAGAGGTGCATCAGGACAGGATCTGTGGGGTCAGAATGACGGATGCCTGTTATGCAAAGAGAGAAAGGGGAATAGAAAACTTCATAATGGAGCACACCAAAGCTATCTAGATTTCTATTAAAAGCAGCTGCACGCTGACTCTGTTACAACAAGCCCTCCACCACCCTCACCCTCAGAGCCCCTAGGCTTGGTGAAAGGAAGGGACAGTCCACCATCATCGAGGACTTCCCTGAGGCTTCTTGAGTGATGTCTGGTGACGGGAGCTCTGGTGGGACAGATGCTCACTTCTGGGGAAAGCATTATCCCTCTGGCAGGGAAGAGAGGGTGGGCTCTCCCCAGAGATACAGATTTTACAGCATAGGTTTGCCTGGATTTTGAGTAGCCGTGGAAAGGAGAAGCATTGGGAATTGGTGGTTGATGTAGCAGACAAAGGAGTGTGGATCCCTTGCTAGGATTTTGGGTGAGGCAGACAGATACCACAATAAAAGCCTCATTGCTCCCATTCCCCACGGGTTCCTCTATCCCCACTCCTGAGTTCTCAGGAGAAGAGAGAGGACCTTTCCATACGTCCCAGGGCAGCAGCATCCCTGCTCCCAGGGGCAAAGATGGGCCTTGAGCAGTATGACATTCAGGGGTTCCGATTTGTGTGTTGGCAGTAAGTCAGACATAAAACACATAAACCTGAATTGGTCAGGCAGTTGGACTAGATGATCATTGTAAGTCCCTTCCAACTGAAATAGAATAGAAGAGGCAGAATATAATAGACTATTTCAGTTGGAAGGGACTTAAAACAATTCAGGGCTGACCAAATTAAAGCATGTTATTAAGGACATTGTCCAAATGCCTCCTAAACACGGACAGGTTTGGGGCATTGCCCACCTCTTTAGGAAGCCTGTGCCAGTGTTTGACCACCTTCTTGGTAAAGAAATGCTTCCTAAAGCATTGGACGTTGGAAAAATTACATGAAAGGATGGGAAAATATTTGTGCCTATTCTGGAATAGAGGTTTCTGTGAGGCACAGAGTGGTGGCAAGTCACAGAATCACAGAATCACCTAGGTATGGCCAGATCTGGCGGAGAAGTAAATAAGCTGTGATGGACTGGAGAAGCAGGGGGGAGGAGATGGCTTGTATCTGTTTGAGATCGTGAGGCTCTGTTGGGTCTCATCTAGATTGCTCATGCAAATCATTTTATGTATTGTTATTTTACAGCAATTCTTGCCGAACTCTCCTGGTCTCCGTGATGCTCCCAAAGTCCACATAGCTGCATAAAACCCTTCCAAGGCTGGAAGTGCTGCAGGATCCTGTCCCACCCCCAGGCTTCCCCTCCTGAACACTGTGGGTAAGCAATGTCTCATGGTGTACCCTGAGTTCTGGGAGAGGAGGGAAGTGAGGAGTACAACAGCTGAGTTGTATATGGTTCTGAAGTGAAAGTGTTAATTAACATACAGTCCATGGCCCATCTGTCAGATATCTGACAGTCAGACATAAAAAGGTCTACAAATAAACAAAAAAAATGCATATACCATTCCCAGGCGGTCAGCAGGCATGTGTCTCCCACACCTGCAGCCAGGAGTGGCCAGAAACTAGTTGAAGATGACCTTCAATTCCCAGTTTAATTTTGTCAGAGTAGGAAAAAAAAAAGAACCAATGAAAAAGGAAAAACATGAACATTTTTGTTTTCCTGCATTCCTGGTGCTTTCCTGTTCTTCCTCCCCAGCTGCGAGCCAGCAGCAGGGAAGGACAGCCCGTCAAATTTTTCCTGAAATGTGACCTTCAGTCAGAAAGCATTGTGTGCCTGGGCTGGTCCTCTCCTCCTTGTTCTCTTGCATACAAATATGGGAGCACGGAGAGTACTGGGTTCAGTAGTAAGTAAACAGTAGAGATTAACGACCTGTGATAGACATTATCAAACTGGCTAATCCGATGGGCTAACTGGCTTAAGCTCACAAAGGTGTTATGGTCTATCCCAGAGCAGTGAGACCAGGTAGCCTGAAGAAGGGCTACAGAATGCAACGGCTGTGGAAAGGCTGTTCTTCTCCCTCATGGCAGAGCAGGGATCTACATCCCTTCCTTTCTCTTGATCTGATCTGGGCAAACTCATGTGCTGCATAATGCCAAGAAACCAGATCAGCAAAGTTGCTGTGAGATCTAGTGTCATCCCTTCTCCAGGGAGAGGTGAGTGACAGCCCAGGATAGGGTTGCTTTCGTTTAACATACAGACAGCCAGATTTTTCTTAAGAGGGTGGGAGGCAATGCACCCATGCTGAGGAATGGGAAACTGTGGCTAGATTTAAGGAAAAATCTGTTTGTGGTGCGAATGGTTAAACATTGGAATGATCCCAGAGGAGGTGTGGATCCTCCATCTTTCGCAGTATCCTGCACCCGAGTGGATGGAGCCCTGAGCTTCTCACTCTGACTTTGAGGTTAACTCTGCTTTAAGCAGGTGGAGGGACCAGGTGACTTTGCAAGGTCCCATCCCACCTGAATTCTTCAGTGATTCTAAGAGTAAAAATACTGTTATTAGCGGCACAAACCCTCGCAGTCCAGAGAAGCCCAAGCAAGTGTGGATGCTTATAGAGCAAAATATCATATTCCCAGAACATTTTCGAACAGACGTGAGGAAACATGGAGGGCACACTTCAGTGGAAGCCTCTCCAAGTCATTTGTTTAATAGAGGTTAATATAACAGCAGGAAATACATGCTCGTAGAGGTCACACCTTATTGTGTTCTGCAGCCAGACGCTTTAACAGTTTTACCTGCTCCCTGTCCTTCTTCTGAGCAAATAAAAAATAACATGGTTAAATTTTAAAAACCAACGTGGGAATGCAGTGCTCTAGCTTGATTTTTGGTCGCATTTTCCCTCACTGTGGTTTGCGCTGTCGTGGGGTTTTTTTGCTTACTGTTTGACTCACAACTTGTGCGCGCGACTTTTTGGTCAAGCAGCAGAAGGCCGCAGACTTTGCACTTCTCCAAGCTTTATGTTTTCTTAGTCCCAAATCTCAATTTAATCTACAAACCTGCTATCTACTAGGCTCACCCGTTCGCTGGTAAGGAGGAGATAAGGCACCTCTGTGTTTGGAGAAGGAAAGGCAGGAGGAAGTAGTGCTTAGCACCGAGCTGGTTTGCGTAGGCTGGGGAAATGTCTCCAGGCTCCACATCTTCTCACCCCTCTGCTTTGGAAGTGCCCTGTGACATCCTCACCTTCTTGGGGACCTGTGGGCACATGTGGACGGCACAAGGTATCTGCTCTCTCATGCAAAACCAGAGTGGGTCCCAGCAGACACAAATCACCATACTCAAACAGAGCTTTTTTGTTTGTTTGTTTTTCTCTCTAATTGATGCTTTCTGATTGTTCTGGCTGCAGAATCTCCCACAGGTCTCCAAGATGGTGTATCCCCTCTGGAGCCTGGGTGCCTGTGTCCCAGCCCCGGCAGGCACCGGCACCGGCAGCCATGCAGGGCAATGGCGGGGTGCGCATGGAGCGATGGGCGCCGGGCCTGCCAGCCTGCCACGGCTACCGACTTCCTGGACACGTGCTGCCAGCTGGCAGCGTGCCCGGAGCCACGTCCAAAGTGACCTCATGCTCCATCACAGCCGGGGAGTGACTCAGGAGGAGCTTGGCCTGACACGGTCAGGCGGTGTCTGGTTCGGGCACCCTCCCCACACACTGTATTGTCCTCCCTCTCCCCCCACCCCACATCGGCTTGTCCCCGACGGAGGGGGGGTTTTGAGGCCTTTGCTGGCAGCAAAGGCACGGCTGTAAGGAGATAGAGTCCGTGGAGACTGTCTGAGGACAGGGAGAGCTGGGGGAGGACAGATCCCTGGTGCGTGCAGAGCTCCCATGCGTGGAGGTCACAAATTGTCCCCACTCCTCTGTAATGAGCCCAGAGTCCTCGCGCCGTGCAGAGCAGGGCACAAAGACAAACAAGGTGTGCTTGGCAGGGGCTGATGGACTCCTGGAGAGCCATTTTGAACTGGCAGGGTGGCCGTCTCCCTGCCCGGGAGAAGTGACACAGCTCTGACTCAGGGGATCTGCATCAGTTCCTGTCCCCACCACAGGCTCCTGCAGGACTCTGAGCAGTTTGTCCGTGTGTGCCCATGGTGGCCGAGGCTGCATTGTCCTGACTGGGAGGTGACCGGGGAGGCATTTTAGGAATCTCCAGGGCCTGCCCCATGTCTCAAGGGCTCAGCTATACCTGAGATGCTCCTGCTCCTCAGCACCTCTCCTTGCTTTGCATACTAGCTGTGCTGGAGGATCCCTCTGGTGCTGTGGGACCAGGTGAAGCACTCACATGCCAGGGCAGGATGTTACGTGAGAGAAATGGAGGAGGTTTCCACTCTTGGTGTAAACCTGTACCCAGAGAAGCATTGAAGGGGGCCAGGATGCTGGGGAGGTGATGAGCCCAGGATGCTGGGCTGCAGGTTGAGACAAGGTGCTGTGCGGAGGGGAGTACCGTGGAGCCTGCTTCCACCCTGCAGCCACCGCTGACCTTCTCCTGCTCCCCTCCAGTGGTAAAGTGCTTCACGGACCAGCAGAGAGGAGAGCAAAATTGCTGGGTGCCAGGTCCCAGCTGTCTGGGGGCTCTTTCCAGGGAAGTGCTGAGACCACTGGAGATATAGCCATCACATTTCTGTAGGGAACTTGGGATGGGGAACCACTGGCAGTGCAGGGGGAGGGACAGGGCTGAGAACATGCAGCAAGGGCAGCTCTCGCTCTTCCAGTGACTGGACTGGAAGGGTTAAGCCCTGGTCCTGACCCCCACCTCCCGCTGTCGTTCTGGGCAGCAGAGCCAGTTGGTGACAAGAGGCTGATGCTGATGAGGGAGCATGTGAAGCCAGAGCTTGTGAATGGGGCTTTATCCCAGGAGGGACCTGCCTCTGCTCCGTCCCTGCCCTGCTGCCAGCACCAGCTGCAGGCAGAGTCCTGCGGGCAGCGATGTGCCAGTAGCCTCTGAGCAGGGGACACGGGGCTGGGGAGGCAGGAGACTTGCCCTTGGGGCAGGCTGAGTTTCCCTCACAGTGCATGGAGGTCTCCCAGGAAGACACGTGTGGCTGAGCTGTGCTCCAACGCATGGGACTTTTGTGAGGGAGGCAGGGGAAGGTCTGCAGGCCAACCTGGAGCAACCAAGGCCCAGGGTTTGGCAGGGGATTGCCTGGTACTGGGGAGCAGGGTCTCTGCTTAATGATATGTTCTCTTCTTGACTCTTTCAGATGAAAGACACAGGAAAGGAAGGACGCAGCCCTGGTTGTTCCCTTACGGTGCTCCTCTGGGGATGCTCCATCATGTCCTGCAGCCCTACTTGGGGGGTGGGCTCAGCCCCAGCACATGGACCATAGCTCTTCAGGTGGCACTGCTGCAGAAGGGAGCTCCACAACACTCCAAAGAATGGGACAGAGGCATCCTCGCTTGAGAAATGTAGCTGTCTTCGCAACCACTGCTGCCTTGACCCTCCACTTCTCTGTAAGGGTGTAGATTCATCTGTGCAACCACCCCACCGTGCCCTCTCCACCCAGCCACACACCATGCCAGAACTGGCAGAGCTGAGCAGCCCCCGCACCCCTGCTGACGCGGATCACATCCAGAGGAACATCTTGGAGGAGCATGTGGAGCTCTGGTGGTTCCAGGACCCCAAGAAGTCCATTCTGTGCTACGGGGTGGCTGTGGTGCTGATCCTGGCCTGCGGGATCGGGGGCATCATCCTGCTGTACAGCACTAGCAGCCGGTCTGGGGAGTGGCGGCTGGCTGTGGGCACCACGCTCTGCCTCCTGGCCCTGCTCGTGCTGCTGAAGCAGCTGCTGAGCTCTGCAATCCAGGACATGAACTGCATCCGCAGCCGTGATCAGATTGAGCTCCTGAAGAGCGGGGGCTTCTCGGACTGCCTGGTGCTGCTGCTCAGCGCCCTAGTGCTACTGGTCTGCGGGGTCGTTCTCACCATCCTCTCCACCACGACCATGCAGCTCAGCCCTGCACGGCCGCTGGCCAGCATGTTCACCAGCGGGGTTGTCCTCCTAACTGCCGGCGGTGCCATCCTCCTCTGCCTGCTGCTCTACCTGCTCTGCACCTCCTGCCGCCAGGCTGCCCCTCGGAGCCTGGAGACGGGCGAGATCCGTGTCTTCACCATCTCTGGCCGCCTCGCTGCAAACAGGCGGCTTCCTCCCACCTCCAGCATGGCCAACCTGATCTGACCCAGGATCCTGCGTGACCCTCACTGGATACGATGCGTCAGCAGGGCTTGTGCTGGCCTTTCCCCAAGGAAGAGTGAGTGCTGGGGTGTGCCTTGCGCTTCTTTTGGAGATGACTGGCATTTGCTTTGCCCCAGGCTGATGGCACAGCAGGGACTTGGGGTGCCTGGATGGTCACTGTGACCTGGAGCGTTAGGAGCACAGTGCTGGCGTTTTATCTCCACAAAGCCTCCTGCAACAGCTGCTGCCTGCCCGGCTGTGAGCCCTGTCACAGAGCTAAGGTGAGCCTGTCCTTGCGCTTGCTTGGTTCCTGGAGTTCCCAGGGCTGTGTTGTGTGCTCTCCTGGCAAGAGAGGCTGTGACCGTGGATAGTGTAAAACCACCCCCGTCTCCGTGCAGTGATGCCAGCTCAGACCCCTGTCTCAGCTGGCACCAGCACTTCGTGCCTCTGAGCCCATGAAGGTGGGCACACACTGAACTTGCTGTGCTGCCCTGTGTCGCGCGTCCCCTCCCTCCCAGGCTGTGGGACCCCTGAGCAAAATAGAGCTGATGAATGCAGGAAACATTCTGTGTGTCAGCAGGCATGCAGAGCAAGCGAAGGGAACTCGGGGGGAGGTACGGCTGCAAGGGCTGCCCCCGAGAAAGCACCTGTGTGTCTGCGGGAGGGAGCATGGGATTTGCATGGGATTCTGTATGCCAGAGCTCCAGCATGGCTAGACCTCAGATGAAATGCTGTTTGTGTTTGCAACGCCAGGATCTGTGCCAATATTACCTTGTGGCTGTTGCTAGGGCCCTGATGGGTTATCAGTGATGGACTGTGTGTCAGGGCTTCAGGTGGACCTGCTTTGGCAGGGGGGGTTGGACTAGGTGATCTCCAGAGGTCCCTTCCAACCCCATATCATTCTGTGATTCTGTGATCGCACTAGCGTGCTCCAGTCACAAACAGCAAGGTCCAGTCGCTGGGGACAGTGATGGGATGCCCGAATCCTGGGACTGGGGCTGCTGCCCTGCAGGGGCGGTGTGAGGAGGGAGCACTGTTGCCCTCTGGCAGGAGTTTCCCAAGCAGAGGCACCTCTGCTGCCACAGGAGCACTGCAGCTCTTCCCAGTCCCTGCTGGGCCCAGCATAGCAGCATTCCCACGCTGCTTCTGTCTCCAAAGTGCTGCAGCTGCTACAGGGTAGAAACGTTCTTCTGCCACCACTTGGGCCTTACCTGGAGCTTTTTTGGTGTTTTATCTCTACAAGGTGTCTATCATTGAGGTGTCTTTACCAGAAGCAGACTAACAACTCACCCCTGGGAGCTTTTCCTGTAACTTGAGGCTGAGTTACCTGTAAAAATTCTGATTTCCTCCATAGACCCACAAATCATTTCACCGTCCTTTCCATAGAAACAGATCCTAACCTCCTAGTGAAGCTTCTCCTGCATAACCTTCTCTTCATCTCCCTGTCTGCTCCCGTCTCCCCTTCACCTGAGCTGCTCTGCCCCAGCCATTATTTTGGCTCATTTTTTGCTAAGTTCTCTCTGTAATGGAACAAGACTGAGCTATTATTTTTTGGTGCCTGGTAGCAAATTTATTTGGAAGAGAATGGTAGCTCATTCCCTTAGTAACAGCTTGAATCACTGTCCACGTTACACCTGGAGGCAGTGTCAGAGTTCAGCATCAGTGAACCCCACCAGGTATACGCTGGACAATGAGGACTTCATCCCTTCACAGCTCCAGACCACAGCATCCCTGATGCATTCAGATTGCATGAGGGCACTTCTGTATTCATCTGCTCTGGCCCCGGTCCTGCTGGCTTGTCTTCCCCCAAAGCCTTGGATTGTTTTCCCCAAAGTACGGGAACATAATTTTTTGCTTTTGTTTCTGAATGTCTGTTATTTCTACATTTTCCTCTGCCACTTTCTCATCATCTGTAGATTTTATTAAACTGCTGTCTCCTCCTCTCTCTGCATTACTTCCCTTAATCTGCCCAAGAGTTCAGAGGGTATTACCAAGCTCAGGTCCTTCTAAATCCTCTGCAAAGCAAAGACCCGTCCTTCCCCTTCGGGCTGTTTGATCCCAGGTCCCTGTGCGTACGTGGGGAGGGACAGGCCAGAGCTGGACAGTTGTGCACCATCACCGTTGCTGCTGCTCTGCACGTCCGTGTGGGTGCACGGCAGTTCTGCCAGGCTGCACCGCCTCTGCCTGCATCAGTGCTGTAGCGGCTACTCCCCGCTCCCCAACCTGCACGTGTGGACAGGCCGCAGCTGCCTGCACACCAGCTGTTTTGCACATCTGGGTATTTCTGTGAAGACTCGTGACCGTGCCCAGCTCACAGCTCCGCGCTGCCTGCATGCCAGTGTGAACCCTTCGCTCCACAGCCCCTTCAAAAGCTGCCCCAAGTGCCCGTGAATTGTGCCAGAAAAGGATGCTCGTGGGCCGTGTCAGCAGCCCCAGGAAATAATGGCTGAGAACAGGCTGTCCCCGAAGATGGCAGTTTGGGTGTCTGGCTGCCCACACGGACAGCCTGCGCTGCCCCGGTCACTGACTCGCCTCTGCAGCAGCGGTACTGGTTTGTTCCTTTCTTGATTCTTGTGTTGTGTGTGGACATACATAATAAAGTGTTACAGAAGTTGACAAGTGTTGAAAGCTTATGCCTGAGTGTCGGCCTCTCTGTGCAGCGGGAGGCGGTAGGGCTGTGCAGAGCTGGCCTCGGCTCAGGCTGAGCCCAGGGCAGAAATCAGGACAGCCCAGGGTCCCTCCTGCGGCTGTGGTTTCGGCTCATCAGCTACTGTGGCAACACCACCACAGCCCCCCAAATGTGTGTACTTCTTGCCTGATACATGACTCCCACCTCCAGATGCGCACGCACCTCTCTCTGCTTAAGACATAGCTGGGCCCCCTCACCACTGCTCTGTGAACCCAAGACCTTGCCGTGCTCCTGAAAGATGCTCACGTGGAGCACACAAAGCCTCCCGAATGTGTTGGTGCCGGCTGGTTTGTTTACAGAGAAGCTGTTTCACCTTGCGGTAGGGCTGAGCCTCCAGCCCCGTGGCGGCAGCTGCTGCCTGCAATGAGCCTGGAACCAGTCTGCCCGCATACCTGCCACCGCTCCTGCCCACCAGCCTCCACCGCAGTCCTTCCCGCAGCTTCCTGGGGGAACCCCCTTGAAAAGGCTCCTCCTTTTCTGCTCTGACCCCCTTGTATTCCCAGCTCTGCACGTCAGATGCCTTTCCCCCTATGTGAGCTGCCAGGCTCCTGCCCCTCTCACACTGGAGCTGTCTGGAGAGGGGGCAGAGGGGCTGCCAAGGGACCAGGGCCCCCTGCACACCAGAAAAACAGCCACCTCTGCCGGGTTAAAGAATAAACGGGTGGGCCTCCCAGTAGGGTCAAAGGCAAGCAGCTTACCACTAGGTACCGAGGGACAAGAATGAGAAAGATCCTGGATAAATAACCCTGGGCAGTTGTCTTTTTAATCTCTTTTAAGACATCCCTGAGACCAAAAGTAAAATACTGCATCTAGCAGGAGTTCGCCCAGAAAATACCCTCCAAAAGATAACTGAAATGCATTTTCCCAGCCCCCAGATTTAGGTCTCCTCTCTTACCTGACAGATATTAGAAATTTCCCGCAAAGATAAAGCTCAGTTTAGAAATACGGCATTTAAGAACAAAAACCGGCTGGCCACTGAAACAAGCCAGCAGGTTTTCCTCCTCATGACTTCAAACGGCACGTTCTCTCTCTGGAGGGTGGTTTAAGTCACTGGCCTGTGTTGCCCATCCAACGCCTGACCCAGTCATGCCCTTTGGTTTACATTCTCTGACGTGTATTCTTTACTTCTGTATAAACTGTGCTCTATAAATACCTTAATGAGCAGAGAAATAGAAAGGCAGCTCACAGTGAAACGGAGGTCTGAAGGAGGTGGGGGAATTAGCCGTGTGGCAGGGCTGCAAGAAATGCTGTCCCTGTGATGATGCTGCATTCTCTGGAGCATGGCGGAGAGATTCCCGGGCTATCAGGGACTGTAACAGCCAGACTACGCCCTGGGAAATCTTCCCAGCCGGATGGTACTGGCCTTGTGAATCGCTTATTAAGGAGGAATGCCACTGCTGCTCCCTGCTTTTAACTCCAGTGTGACCCACACGGACACGGCCGGCTACAGCAGAAACAACTTGCAGTTACCCATGTCTCACGTGCTGTTTATTGTACCACAAAGATGACAGGAATGCAAAAATTAGAATGTTTGTATAACGCCACAGTTAGAGATACAGACAGGACTCTGTAATGGGTGCCGGGGGACAGGGCTGTCTTGCCCCAGTGCACGTGCCTGCCTGACGCCACAGCTGGTGCCACCACGTTTCCTCAGCTCTGCAGAGCTGGCATGGGAAAGCTAAGTGACGTTCTGGCACATCCCGCTGGAGAAGGAAGAGAGAAAAGGAGCAACGCTGGCGAGACGTGCACAGAAACCCTGCGAGGACACACCAGGGCTGCCTGTGCCACAGCAGGTGACAGCTTTGTTTGCACAAGAGCACTCCTTGTGCCACAGACCTGTTCTCTCACCACCTCCTCCTGGCACTGCCACTGGGACAGCCCCAACAAACCATCGCAGGCAGAGGCAGAGTTAAATCATGTTTTAATCACACCCTGGAGTGACAACACATTGAGGGACACAGCAGGGCTGGGTCCAGCACTGAGGGTCAGCAGGACTGGTGCACAAGACCCTGCAGGGAGCACCAGGGCAGGCTCCTCCTTCCACCCTAACAGGCTGCCCAGATGTGATAGGCACCATCTCCTTCATCCTCAGCATCTGAACAGGGCTGGGAGCACAGCAGCAGGTCCAGTGTCCCTGTGCCGGTGCAGCCCCACTGGCATCATGCTTGGGTACCGTGGGGCGGGCTGCCTTCAGCCCCCATAACCACTCCCAGCTTACCCTGTCACCCCTTCTCTCCACTCCTTTCCTCCTACCCCCAGGCACGTGGGGCCAAAAGTCGAGGGCAGGTGGAAAAGGGCAGGAAGGGCATGGTGGCGGGGGGATGGCGAGAGGCTGCAGTGGTGGTGGCTGGGCTGCAGGCTCAGATGGAGAGGTGCAACTCCCGCTCCTCGTCCTCTGGCAGCTGCTCGCTTGGCTGGATGTAGTTGTCCTCGATGAAGCCGTCATCATCCTCAGCTTGCAGGTCAGCAGCACCAGGCATGGGGTGGCTCTTGCTGGCCCTGTGGCCTGAGGAGCCCCTGTCCCAGTCGCTGCTGTCCTCCATGGGGCTGCCTCCAATTGAGCTGGTTTCGGGCAGGGGCCGGTGGCGGTAGCTGGCGAAGTTCTTGCGGACGAGCTTGCACTTGGCCGCCAATGCAATCAGGAGGGAGATGCTGATTGCTGACACCAGGAAGCCCACCAGGTACGGCCAGCTCCTTCCTCCCTTCATGGTGGGTGGTGTGGTGGCTGCAGTGCAGGAAAGCCACGTCAGGGCATGGCAGGTCAGCTTGCAGCATCCCCGGCGCTCCTCAGCAGCCAGCCCCATGCGTGCTTGCCATGCGCAGCCAGCACCAGATTGCTTTAGTTAGGAGCAATATAAATGCTCTTCATCACGAGCTGGCTACCAAGGGTGTGTGGACACTGCAGGGAAAACTGCCAGATGGCCATCTGATACTGGTGCCCATCACCGTGGAGTCTGTGCTCCATGTGGCTTTGTGGCATATGTTAAATTTTCTGTTGCAAAGCCAACAAACACCTCCAGGTGGTGGCCACCCTCCCCACCAAGCCACCACTGGAGGCCACCCTCCTGACCAAGCCACTGCACCAGTGGTGGCCAGGCAGCCTGAGCTCCTGGGTCTGCAGAGCAGAGCAGGGGGTCTCTGCCTATGGCCCCCTCTGAGGTGACAGAGGGCAGAGGGGAGCTAGACCTTACAGACACCTCTGTAGCTGCACAACTTACTGTTGCTGTAGGTCACTGTGGTCTGCTGGGTGATGCTGACCTCCCGAGGAAACCGCTGCTTCATCCAGCAGCCCAGGTCCTGGGAATCCAGAGCTGCGACTTCCCGGCCCCGCAGCTCTGGGGGCGATGCACAGGTCACCTGCATAGCTGGGAGACACATGGGGTAAGGTGGGACAGGGGGTCTTCATCCATCCCCTCCCCCATTTAGAGAAAATGATCCCTGCTTGCCCCACCCTGGGTTGATGGGGTGCATTGCAAGGAGCTCCCAGCTCTGCCCTCCAGCCTCGCTGCCCCTCAGCATATTGTAAAGCACAACCAAAGAAAAAATTCCCTGACCAAGGAACTGTGCAAGTGTGTGACTGCAATTAGCAGTCTCCTTTTAACTGGATAATGCCAAATTCATAGATGATGATGGAAACCCCACTGTCGCAGGACTGCTCTCGCCTGGGGGCTGAGCTCAGAGGGTTGGAGCCTGATTCAGCTCCACAGAAGGAGCTACCAAGTGCTCAGTGGTTCTTGAAAATGTGGTGACTCCATGCAGATGAATTTAAGGGACTGAAGGTGAATTTAGGGGCTGAAGTGTACATGGAGCCCCTTTCACAGAAGAGTGGTTAAATTATCCTGCTGTCATTCCTAGAAATCTTTGGTATTGTGTGTACCTGCAAGCAAGGAACAGACCCATCACCAGAAAGGTTCCCTGTCCCTCAACGGGGTGGGAGAGGTCCCTGGAAAGTCATCTCACAGCCTGTCCAGGGGTTGGAGCAAAAGGATGGAGTGGGACCCTGCACCCAGGGTTCCTCCTGCCCGACACCCCTCCTGCCACCCGTCCCCATCCGCTCACCTTGCCTGCGCTGCAGCCACTGCTGCAGGGGGTGCGCGGTGCAGTCACAGACCCAGGGGTTCCCCTCCAGCTGGACCTGCGGGACTGCCTCCATCAGCTGCAGGCTCCAAGCGTCCACAGAGACCAGAGCATTGTGTTGCAGGTCCAGGTGGAAAAGAGCCTTCAGTGGCAGGAAGAACGGGACCTCAAGCTCTTGCAGACTGTTGTTTCTTAGGAGCAGTGTGTGCAAGTTTCCCAAGCCCTTGAAAGTGTCCATGTGGAGGTAGGCGATGCTGCAGCTGCTCAGGTCCAGCAGACGCAGTGCCCTGAGGTTGGAGAAGACTGCTGGGCTCAGCGCCAGCAGGGCATTGCTAGAGAGGTTGAGGGACTGCAGGGAAGGGAAATGCATCAAAAGAGTCCCATGATGAGGCACGACCAAGGAGTTGAAGGAGAGGTCCAATCCAGTGATGTTGCTTGGAAGGGAACTTGGAGCGTGCAGGAGGCTCTTTCTGTTGCAGTCGGCCCACCCCTGGGAAAAGAACTGCTGTCTGAGATGGGCTCTCCATGCTGGGGAGGATCTCTGGACCGAGACTCCCCAGGAGTTCAAATGTCTTAATTAATTACCCTTGCAGAGTTTAAAAAAGCAAAGGCACAACCACTTTTTAAAAACACATGAGCTACCAGTGTGATCTGGGACAGGATAAACGGAGAACAATTAGCAGGACAGCCCAGGACTGAGAGCAGACAACTGAAAGAGTAAAGAAGGAGCATGGGGAGCTGGAGGAAACCCAAACAGATGAGGCAGATGCAAAGGGAACAGGCTGTCACCCTCCTGTTCTCCCTTACAGGGTTGTTGTCATATGGGGTCAGCTTGCAGAGGCCTTCCTCTTCCTCCCCCAGCCCCCGGGGAGCTCTTGCATGACACAAGGGCATCCTCCCAGCCGGGGCAGGGAAGCAGGTGAGACCCCTGCCCGGTGTGAGGGCAGGCGGGCAGGCAGCTGGTGGGGATGAAGAGTGGTGGGCATCTGTACCAGACACCCATGGAAGAGCTGCTCTCCGGGGCCTGTGTGGGATCTTGCACCCATGCCTCCAGCCCTCCCGCGTTCCTGAGGATACACTGGGAGCGGCAGCAGCTTTGTGTAGCTGTGGCTATACTAGTAAACAAAACAGACCAGGGACCATTCCCTGTCCCGAAAGGCCAGCAGTGCATGCTGGATGGATTGATCAACCCACAGGGATGGATTTTTTTCCCCGCAAAAAACCAAGGTGACCAAATTCAAGCTGGTTTTGGGGAGCAGTCCCCAGCACGTGTTACTCCCACCTGGGCTTTACATGGGAGAGGGCCAGCTGCCCAAACTGAAGCTGCCAGCGAGCAGGTCAGCAACTGGAGTTTGGTTGGGCAGGCACGGGCTCCCGCTCGATGCCATGTTTGGGCCCCACAGGCAGAGATGCTGTGCTGGAAGTTTGCTGCGGTCTGTATTCCCGAGTTTCTTGGTCTGGCTGCTTTCCAGCTAGCCAGCCTTTCTGTTTCTTTGCCACTCGTATGATCACCTCTCCTTTCATCCTCCTGTTCACCCAAATCTCCCGTCAGGCCCTGCCCTCCCTACTCGCTAGAGGAACAGATACGCACTTACAAACCTGGGCTGCCGAGAACTGGGTTATAACGGGGCTGAGCCACAGGGGCACCACACAGGTCCTGTCTCAAGCTCAAAGAGGGCTAGGCTTGCGGAGGCTGGTGAAAACAGTGCAAACCTTTTGGGGGCATATCTGAGAGCTCAGTGGGCAGCGCTGCCCTGTGCCATCCACTGCAACAGCCGCTTTTCCTGGCTCCTCTCAGCTCCTGCCTGGTGCAGCTGAGCTGCTGCCCGCTGCGCTTGTCCCAGTGGGATGGGTTAGTTATATTTCCTGCTCCTTGCCAGGCGCTTGGGAATTCTGAGCCCATGGTTGCCCTGGCCCTGGCGTCACCATGCACTGGAGAAGGGTTGTGCCTCATTGCTACTTGCCATGCACCCCTTATGGGCAGCTGCGTTATGGCTGCAGCCAAGAGACCCCCAGAGTCAGAAATTGCATGGCTTGCACAAGGCTTTGCCAGCCCTGCCATGCTCTGGTGAACAGGCTGGACAACACGTGTTCAGCCCTAGGACAGGAGCAGGGGTGTTGTGGGGCTGGGAGCTGGAGTGCTGCAGGGCTGGCAGCAGGACAGCCAGGCTCCAGCTGCGGGTGAGCCACCCCTGTGGCTGGTGGCCACTGGCACAGCACATCTCCCCATTAACTCTGCTCACTCCCATGGGCTTTCATTGCTCGTCACCTCTCCAGCTGTGCAGAGCAGGAGCTACCTGCCAGGGCCTGCTGCCCTGCAGGAACACGGTGCCACCTCCCCAGCTGTGCTGGCAGAACCAGGAGTGGAGTGTCCCTGCCCACCCCCCAGCTGCTGCCCACGTTGGAGTCCCCTTGGCCCCCCTACCTGGTGGTCGAGGCTGCAGGGGTGTCCCATCACCACTGACCAGGCGCAGAGGAGGCTGCAGACCCCGAGCAGGCAAGCAGGAGCCATTTGGCTCCAGGAAACTGCCAGGCAGAAAAACAAGTCTCAGAGAAAGCTGGGAAGCCGGCAGAGCCGGCCGTGCCGGGCGAGGTGTGGCCACGGCCACACAGCCTGGGGCCTCTGCAGAGCCCCTGTGGCCCGGCCACACGTCCCCGCAGACCACCAGTCCCCGGGAGCCAGCCCGGCTGCCGCCGTGGCCCTGCTCCCTCCCGACAGTAGGGCACGGGTGAAAGGTGGCAGGGCAGGTTACACATTAACCACCGCGCCCCGCCACCTCCCACCCGCTGCCTCCCGTCACGGGTGACATGGGGACTGCCAGCATCTGCCTGGTGGACCATGGGGTGCTGTGGGAGCAGAGCAGCGGGAAGTGTTTGGGGACCCAGAGGAGGAGGGGGGCTCCTCTGCTGTGTCCACCCTGAGATGCCCATGCTCGAGGAGAGCAGCCTGAGCCTGGCCACGGTACTGTGCCAGCTGCTGTGTCCCGGCTCCACGCACCCGGGGCAGGGGCACACATCAAGCCTTGGCCAGAGAAGCTGGGCTGAGACAGCGGGAAAGTGTCCTAAGGGAAAATAAAATTCTTACTGGGATTCAGGCGGGAAGGTGTTTGTGCAGCAAACGGGCAGGTCCCTGGGCCTGGCAGTGGCTCAGCGGTGTTGGTTTTCCAGCGTCGGGGGGTCACTAACAAAAATGTGGCTTCCCTGAGCAGCACCCAGGGCTCCTGTGGAGGTCCCAGAGGATGCGGGTGCCCCACCAGCTCCGGCACACACACACCCCCCAAGACCCGCTGCTCATCATTAGTGCTCCCTGACAGCCCTGCAGTGGAGTCAGTGAAAATGTGGGAAACCCTGTCAAAGCAGCATCTTGTGCATGTTGGGGGGGATGTGCTCCCATGCCCAGGGGTGCTGGGGTGGGTGAGTGAGCGGGGGCTGGCAGAGCTGCAGCCCGGGCTGGGGAGGTGCTGGCCATGCCTGCTCCCAGCTTCGCCCCTGAGGCAGGAGGGAGCCCCAGGCTCTTCCCCACTCCCCATTCCCTGCTCCCTGTTCCCACTCCTGCTCAGTGTCAGGAAGCTGCCTGCCAACAAGATCACTGTGGATCTGCAGTTTCCACCCCAGCAGCAGCCGGGACAGGGCGGCCCCGCTTCCCCCAGCAGCCAAGGGGCTCCTCCGCAGCCGCGTGTCCCACCCTTTCCTCAGGGAAAGGGCTTCCCAGCAGCCTGTCCTTCATCCTGCGAGCATGTGGTGGATGCCAAGGCAGCTGCCTGCTCCCCAGGTGCCCTGCCGATGCCACCAGGCAGGCTGGGGCTTCTTGGCTACCCCATTGCCAGGCTGTTCTGATGCCTGGTGGCAGCAGCCCTTCACCCAACCTTGCAGGGCCTCCCCGGGACCCGCTGTGCACGTAAAACAAAGCAAAACAAACAACCAGAGAAGTAGGAGTAGAAAATGTTGCTGCAGCAGCCCAGCCCGTCGGTGGATTCACTGGGCGTTTGCATTTCCTATCAGGAAACGTATCAGTGCGTTATGGTTTCTGGCGTGGGGTGCCGTGCATTAGAATGTGCAAATAACAAAAATGGGTATTTTTGTCACTCACTATTTTTTTTAGTCCATGGTGATTCAGCAAAAAAGTTGAGGTCTGTGAATTCAGCAGAAATTCAGGTGCTTTCAGTGCGCTGTGGGTTGGGCAGCTGGAGCTTTCCATATCAGAGGAGAGCAAGTGTGGTGAGAGGCTTTGGCTGGGCTCGGCTGCACCCAGCTCCCAGGTTCCTCCTCTGGAGATAGATAAGGTTAAACTGGAGCTGTAGAGTCTTGTTTGGGTCTCCTCACAAAATGTCCCACAGAGGTTTCCTACCCCACCTCCAACCTCTGGGATCTGCACAGACACCTCTTATCCAGCTGTTCCTAGAAAAAAATGCAAGGGGACAAATCAGTTTGGGTCAGATCCCTCGATGGATCCCTGGGATCTCCTGGGCATCACCTGGTGTGGAGAGCTGACCCCAAATGATTCCCATTCCCCAGAAGAGCAAAGCAACATGCCAGTTCCCCTCAGGCGGTTCCCCTCCATCCTCTTCTCCCTGGAGAGCATGCTGCAGGGCCCGCGGGTGCAAAGCCCTCCCATAAAGCGTGTTTGTTCTGTGTAAATAACCCTGTCCTCAAACAGATCCTCGTGTCGGAGGATGCACATCACAACCCACAGCTCTGTGTGCTGCCAGGGGAGCACAGAACAAGTTGCTTCCCCAGGCACAGTGCGTGTTAGCAGGCAGTGGCACGATGGCAATTACAGTTCTGAGCCTAACTGGCTTCTACAGGCACTGAACTGGGGGAAGAAGCCATTTATTTATCTATTTGTGTATCTATCCCCTTCCTGCAGCTGTACTGAGTGTGCAGGTGAGTCCCTGACCCAATGTGCTTGCAAATGAGCTTGGGGTTGGCCAGGGAAATGGGGATGTGGGGTTGCCCAGGAGGGCACCAATGGCAGGAGGGACCAGCCTCAGCTGCCCAGCCCCTCCGCGTTCGTGCTCCACATTGACATTATGGTAGTGCCTCAAGTGCCCCAGGGGTCTCCCAAAAGCAGAGCCCCTTGCCTATGCACGGCAAAGAACTGCGCTTGGTTTTCTGGGCAAACGGGGGCAGCTGCATCTGGTGTCCATCTTTTTTTCAGATCCCCTCCATCCCTCCTGTCACGGGGTGGTCGGGTGGCTGCACTGGGGGCGCCCCTGTCTGCTGCCATCCCTCCCTCGGCACACCGTGGGCACCGCACGGCCATGGAGAACGCGCTGTAAATAGTCGGAAGCGATGAATGGATTTCCCCTTCCTCTCCATGTGTGCTTTAGCTTTTTGGCCGGATACGGCATGGGCTCGGGACACACCAAAACATGAGGTTCGCTCCCTGGCAGCCCTGGCTTTCACGTGGGAACAGTTCGATTTGTGAAGCAGTGTGAGGTTTGGCAGGTGAAGCCTACGGTGACTTCCTGGGAAACACCTTTCGTTTGCCAGGAGAAGAGCCCAGAGCCTGCCGACAGCCAGGGCAGCCTCGCAGGGGGGCTGGGTGTGGGACCCGCTGGGGCTGGGGGGCAGCAGGGCCATGCCGTGCCATGCCTGTGCCAGCGCTGGGCATGGCAAAATGCCTGGGGAAAGCCAGGCTTTCTGCTGCTTTCCACTTCCTCCCAGACATGTTTACTGTGGCGTGGAAGGTTTTTCTCCCCCAGCAGCGGCCACCTTCCTGTGCAGGTTTTTTGTCACCCTGCCTGTGCTCCCGCTCAGCCCCGTTCAACCCGGTCAATGACCCCACGACAGGCTGCTGCAGGCCTGAGTCAGGCCCCGGCATAACATGGAGCCCAGGTGGGGCTGTGCCTCGGCACCCCGGCTCGTGGCGGCAGGAGGCCAAGGTGTCACGAGGTGTGTACGGCCTCAGCATCGCCACACGCTGCTCGCTGGGGAGAGCCTGTGCAGGGCAGCTCCCTCCGGCTCCTGGAGTCAGGGCCGTCTCCGAACAATGGGTGGAGAGCAGGAAACGCCGCATGGGAAACAGGATTTGGCTCCGCCGCCGCCACCAGCCACGGCCCCTTGGCCCCTTTCCTTTCCCTGCTCCAGAGAGCCCTTCCCACAGCCATCAGCCGCAGGGCTGTGCTGAGGGGACGGGGATGCTGTCGCCCCAGCGGGCTGAGGCCTGAGACCCTCTGCACAGCGGGCAAGGAGGAGGGTTGGGACACCTCCTGGCCGGGCTGGAGGCTCAGCATGGCTTGGGGACCCCTGAGCATGCAGTCCTAGCCCTAGAGGGGTGGGTGGCTGCTCTCCGGGAGAGCTGCCACTGGGCAGGGGACCTCAGTAGCATCTTTGCCACCAAGCCCTGACCAACCGGGCCACCGAGCAAGCGGGAACAGGGGCATCTTCCTCGTCGTGCCCAGGCTATGCACCAGAGGAGGCAGTCCCAGCTGCCCTGGACAGTGAACAGCAAGGCAGAGACAAGATGGAGGGCATGGGCAAGGAGCAGGGGTCCTGAGCTCACGTGGAGCTCCTAGGCAGCCGCAGCCTCTGGCTCTGACCCCTGTGGCTGGGACATGCCGTGGATCTTCTGACCTCTGCCAGATTCGGGATGCAGTCCAAGAACATGAGACTCCAGGTTTATCTTCTGCTTCTCCTCCCGTGGCCAGCAGGTAAATCACCTCTTTCCCTCTGTCCCGGGTAGCAGCCCCTGCCCCAGGGAGTCTTGGTGGGACAAGGCAGCTGTGGGAGCTCAGTGGCGCGCCATCAGAGCTGGGTTTGGAGGGAGGAAACATCCCTTTGTGATCGGCCATTTGGAGACCTCAGAGGCCAGCAGTGCCCTCCCCTCCCTGCATCTCCCCAGCCCCAGGGGCTGGGGCACGGGCAGCTTTTGGGAGGAGAGGTGCCCTGAGACCTCTCTCCTGCTGCATGCTTGGCTCATGGTGGGGGGCTGAGCCTGTGGGGATGTCCAAAAGGAGAGTGGAAATGCCCACCATGTCATCCTGATGGGTCTGCACCCAACCTGGCTGTGCATTCTGAGCTGGAGGTGGAAAAAATGTCCTGGAAAGGGGGGTGGCATCTGGGTGACAGGGTCTGGCCTTGAGGCAGGGCTGGGATGGCTGTGCCCTTGCCCAGTCCTGATGTGCCTTTGTGCTCCCCTGCCCCAGGGGCCATCCTGGACATCACCCTGATCGCCAACGTGGAGAGCCTGTCCCACTCTGACTTCTTCCTCTCCTGCGTCATGGGAGAGCGTGACGTGAGCTACCTGCAGATCGAGCGGGAGAACAAGATCGTAATGACGCACCCCAAGATGGGCTTCCAAAACTACCGCAACCGCAGCAACTATATCCAGGCCAGGGGCTTCTCCATGGCCGACCTAGTGGGGATCCTCTACTGCCTGGGGCGCACCCCCACTGAGCAGGCCCAGGTGCTCTACGTGCACAACAGCCACAATGGTGAGTGGCTGGGTGGGGTGGCGGGCAGCCCCCCGACTGCTGGCTGGCTCCACATAGGAGCTACCTGCCCTGTGATTTGCAATCCCAGTGTCAGCTGGCATGGTGGAAGGACAGGGATGACCCACGAGCTAGATTTGGGTTCCACCACCATCGATGGGGTGGAGAGAGAGGGTTGTTCAGCTGGAGAAGGGTGGCTGAGCCCTGTGGAGACGTGCGGGGACGCGTAGCAGTGCGGGCAGCCAGCTGGGCTGGGAATGGTGCCCAGGAGCAGGGCAAGGTCCAAGAGGAAGTTGGGCGCCCTTGGAGGAGGTGGTGGTGTCTGGAAATCATTAACCAGGGCAGGGGGGAGCCCAACGGAGCTGTGCCAGCCCCGTGCCCCCACTACAGGCTCCTGGGGAGGAGGTAGTGCCAGGACGCACGGCCAGCAGGCTCCTTGGGTGCCTGGCAGGCACCATGCCACAGCAGTACATTACCGCTCTGGTGGTGGGGTCTTGCCGAGAGGCACTACCAGGGCATATCGCAGCCAAGGGCAATGCTGGGCTCTTGTCTTCCGCTCCCATATAAGCCAAAGGGCCCCCCCCGGACTGGCCAGTAGCAGGGATACCACCAAGGGCAGCACTCTCCCACACTTATTCCCTTGACCTCTGCTGTCCCCGTGCTTGAGACTTTGCAAAACTATTAGGACTGAAATTTTCAGTGATAGGTGTTTGCCACAGGATGCTTTTTAGTTCTTTTTTAGAATTTTTTTGCTGAAAGAGTTGGCCTTTTGCTGAGAATTTGGGGGGCAGGGGATACAAGATTTCCTGCTTATTTTAAAACACAGCTTGAGCAAGCAGGTCTAGTATCTCCAAGCTGGGGAACAGAGGCTGCCAGTGCGGTCCAAGCATCCTCCAAGGAGCAGGAACCTGCTTGTGTCCTTGGCCGGAGGCTTTACCCAAAAATGGCAGTGATTCTATCAGAAATGGAGCCAGTCAGTCTGGGGAAACAGAACAGCACAGAGGCACTGAGGGAGGGAACAGAGGCACCGGGAGACAGTGTGAGGGGCACAGCCGGTGGCAGGGGGATGAGGAGGGCAGAGGGGGGTCTGCACTCTGTATATAAGTCATGGAGGGAGGTGACAGCTCTGGGACTCCTTGGTGTGACAGGGTGTGCAATGGTGGGGGGAAATCCCTGCTGCCTCCCTCTCCTGGGTCAACATAGGCATGCCAAAATAGCGCTGTGGAGGAGCTGGTCAATGTCTGGGTTCAAGCCCCTGCAGGTGCCAAAAAAGTGGCTTTTTTCCAAGTGCCAAACAAGTTGCTGTTACTCTGTTTAATGTAGAGAAGGAGAGCTAAAAAAAATAAAGGAAAAACTAAGCAAAAAACTTACATCTTCGCAGGGGGAGGGAGGCCTGTGTACAGAATCCACCGAGGAGGCTTGGCCCGTATCGTCTCTCCTGTTAAGCCTGCGAGTGCACCAAAACAGGCCAGGGCGATGAAGCAGCGGGTGGGGAATGCTGTTAGAGGAAAGCTGGCATCTCCCAAAAGGTCATGCATGAAGAAGAACATAGGAGGGACGATAAACTTTGGAAAGTTTTGCTGTAAAAACAAAGTAAAGCAGACCAAAGAGGTGCTGAGGAGCAATTTCAGAAGGGTTTAAATCTGGGATTAAACTATTTTTACAATATCCAGAGCAGAAAGACATCCAGAAAAACAATTGCAGAAAACCCCAAATCCTTTTATTTATGCATCCCTGTGTACAATACAGAAGTTGGGGAAGCCTGCTGGGGTATCTGTCTCAAATGCCAGTGCTGATAGCAGGAGACAGGCAATAAATGGCCGAACGGAGCAGGGCGGCGTTGCCAGACCGGGCTTGCCGTGAGCAGGGCTGTGCCACTGCCTGTGGGGTGGGAGCGGAGGGCAGGCGATGAGGCGGCTAGTGGGACACCAGCCTTTCCTAAAAGCTTTCTGGATAGGATGTAACAGGCCTGTAAACCCAAATCAGAAATGGGCAAACCAGTAGAAACCTTAATAAAGAGCAGAATTTGTGGTTATGTGGTCCCTGAGAAAGAGGCAGTGTGAGTTTGCGGTGGTGGGGTCTCTGGGGTGTCAGTGGTGGGGATGCTGTGGATGATCCAGTTGACATGGTCTGCTCAGGTTCCTGGAGAAAAGTGGGGAAATTCCCTTTCAAAGGCTCTTTGGGAGCAACTCTGCATCCAGGGGGTGGCAGAGGAGGTCTTTGCATGAATAAAGCGAGACTTTGCCATCCAGCAAGACCTGGACAGGCTGGAGAGTGGGGCCGAGAGAAACCTAATGAAATTTACCAAGGGCAAGTGTAGGGTGCTGCACCTGGGGAGAAATAACCCCCTGTACCAGTACAGGTTGGGGGCTGACCTGTTGGAGAGCAGCTCTGAGGAAAAAGACCTGGGAGTTCTTGTGGACAACGGGATGACCATGAGCCAGCAATGTGCCCTTGTGGCCAAGAAGGCCAATGGCATCCTGGGGCGCATCAAGAAGAGCGTGGCCAGCAGGTCAAGGGAGGTCATCCTGCCCCTCTACTCTGCCCTGGTGAGGCCCCATCTG
>JAOXNO010000004.1:22112657-22129804 GCA_028565335.1 Limnodromus scolopaceus
GTCTCCTTCTCTGGAGACATTCAAAACCCGCCTGGACAAGTTCCTGTGCAACCTGCTCTAGGTAGACCCGCTCCGGTGGGGGGGTTGGACTAGATGATCTCCAGAGGTCCCTTCCAATCCCATATGATTCTATGATTCTATACATAACTGACTAAAAGAAAGGGAGCGAGAACAGGAGTTTATTTGTGGTTCCTGTCAAGCAGGGGAGTACTCACTGGCATGGCACAGGGTCTCTGCGGGGACCCATGCCACTGGCTGTGATTACAAACAGCTGAACAAGCGGCCGTAGATGGGGGTCACATTGGTGTGCCCATTACAAGGGACTGCAAAGTCCGTGGTAGAAAGATCCCAACTGGGGGCACAGGTGGGGAGGCAATTCTGGGGAATTACCGGGAGGTGTGACCTGCGCTGCCCTTCCCCGGGCGTCTGCGGAGTGTGCTGCTTCCTCCCGGCCTCCAGCCTTGCCGGGGCAGGACCTGGGGTTGAATGTGCCTTAGCTCCGACCCGGTGGGGCTGCTTTTAGTGTGTGCAAGCTGCCACGCTGGCAGGCTCCAAGAGCCAGCACCCACCTGTGCCCTCTTTTGTGTCTGTCCTGGCACACCCAGGGCTTAGTTTCCCAGGACTTAATGTATTTATAGCCCCCTTTGTGCTCAAAGCTGGGCTCTGGCTGACTCACATTGGTATTCTGAGTTTGTTGCTGCTGTTGCATGCTCCAGCAACTGGGAGATCAGGAGAACAGCCACTGGTCCTGTATGGTGGCGTGCAGCCACTCTGCACCTCCCAGGCTGGCAGCAAGCAGGCTGTACTGTACAGATGTGTCCCAACTATGGGAAAGATGTGTCACATCCCCAGGCTATGGCCACCGTCATCCCGTGCTGGGCTGGGACTTGTGGGCTGGCCAGAGGGGTGCCCCGTCCCAGTCCTTGGTGTGTGCCTGTGGGGGCTAGAGGGGCCTGGATGGGAGTGCCTGTCCCTGCAGAGGCTCAAGGGGGTCCCAGCTGGTCCCACAGGGCAGACAAGGAGGCGTGTCATGTTGTCCCAGCAAAAAAGTGTGGTGGGCTTTGTTTTGGGGTGGCTGATCTAGGGGTGCTGGCACTGCCCTTGGGTGTGAGTGCCCTGGGGAGTGACTGCTGTTCAGCCTGCTTCTCCTCCTCCTCCTCCACAGCCCACCTCTTCCCAGTGAAGGCCACGCAGTCTGTGAATGTTGCCGAGCCAGCCACCTTTTCTGCCAAGGTCATCAGGAGGAAGGAGACGGATGTTATGTGGAAAAGAAATGGCAAGTGGTCCCAAGAGCAGGCACGGGGCTGGGGCTACTCCCAGCCAGTGCCTGGTGCTGGCCCGGGGGGGTGGCAGGGCCCCAGGTGACCTTCTGCACTCTTGCAGGTACCTACTACCAGACCACGGACCGGGGTGAAGTGCAGGGCGACCTCGTCACCCTGACGCTCCCCAACGTTAGTGTGAGTGAAAATGGCATCTACAGCGCCACATTCATGGGGGACAGCCCTCTGTGGAGTGCCTTCTACCGCCTGATCGTGAGAGGTGAGTGGGGCCATGGCTCCATGGGATGTTGGGACAGGGGGCCATACCCTGCTCTCCAGCCTGGTGCCACCCTGCACCCCCACTGCTCTCTCCACAGCCTGCCCCGCGAAGAAATGGGGACCATCCTGTAAGAAGGACTGTCCTGACTGTCTGAATGGTGGCGTCTGCCATGACCATGTTGGCGAATGCGTCTGCCCTCCTGGGTTCATGGGCACCCGCTGCGAGCGAGGTAGGTGCCAGGCTGCCCAGCAGCAGGAGCTGTACGTGGGTGCCCTACTGCACTCCCAGACCTGGACACCGTGGTCAGGAACTCCTCAGTGCCTCCCCTGCTTCTAGGGCAGGGCTGGATCATCTACCTTCTCAGCAGGACATGGCTCCCATGCCTGCTCAGGGTGGCAATATGGGGCCTGAGGTACCCAAGCCGGTGCCTGCCATGCATGTGCATGGATGAATGAAGGGTGAGGGCAGACCACGCTTGTTTTTCCAGCCTGCCGGGAAGGTCAGTTTGGCCGCAACTGCCAGGAGACGTGCCAGAGAGCCCAGGGCTGCAAGGGGCTGAGCTTCTGCCTGCCAGACCCCTACGGCTGCTCCTGCGCCTCAGGATGGAGAAGCCCCCACTGCAACGAAGGTAGGGGGACGTGGGTGTCCATCAGCTCAACCACCCAGCCTGGGCTTCCTCTGGGGCCCTTGCAAATCTCCCCTGGCCTGACAGTTGGTGCAGGCTGAGCAGTTCTGCTGCCTGCACCAGCTGCCCACTGTCTCTGTCTCTGTGGTGCTGCATCATGTCCAGGAGTAGCAACGGGCTCTCCTCTTCCCACAGCCTGTCTCCCAGGGTACTACGGCCCTGACTGCGCCCTGGAGTGCGCCTGCCGAAACGGAGGCAGCTGTAACCGCTTCAGTGGCTGTGTATGCCCAGCGGGCTGGCATGGGCAGCACTGTGAGAAGTCAGGTGAGGCTGGCACAGAGTTGTCGGTGGGTCTCTGTCCCCCCACCCTTGGGTGGGCTCCAGCTCCTTCCTCACCAGTGATGGGGTGGGCATCGGCTATCAGCCTCCCCAGCTGGCTCAGCAGGCCCCCTTGCCTGCAGAAATATTCCCCAACCCTATAGAAAACAGAGTGCTGCAAGGGTCTCTGTCACTGGAGGCATTCAAAACCCACCTGGACACGTTCCTGTGCAACCTGCTCTAGGTGGACCTGCTTTGGCAGGGGGGTTGGACTAGATGATCTCCAGAAGTCCCTTACAACCCCATATCATTCTGTGATTCTGTGAAGAAAAGCATCTAGTCTGGCCCACTGGGATTAGCCATGCTGAGAGCATCACTGAGCCCGGCACGTGGGGTGGGGATCAGGGCTGGACCATACCATCTGGCACCTACCCTCTGGCACCAGGGTCTGGCTGCAGCCAGGAGCAGGGAAAGGTGCCAGCCTCCCTTGTGCCTGAGGAGGAGTGGAGTCAGCCCTAATGCCTATTTCTGTGTGCCAGACCGGTTCCCCCAGATCATTCAGCTGGCCTCAGAGCTGGAGTTCAACCTGGGCTCAGAGCCTGTTGTCAGCTGTGTGGCCACTGGCAACCCACTGCCCACCAGTGACAGTGTGGAGCTACGCAAGGCTGATGGCACCGTGCTCAAGGTACTGGCCCATGCACTTGCCCCACCACCATCCCCATGTTGCTGGCTCCCTCAAAAGCACCTGTGTCCCAGCCAGTCTGCCAGGCAGCTTCAGGCCAGCATGGGGAGCTGGAGGGCTGAGGCAGGGGGCTGAAGGCACCCTCTGTGCCCTCAGCTCATCAAAGCCATCATCGAGCCAGGGAAGATCACCTGCGAGTTTCAGGTGCGGCACCTGACAAAGGCAGATATGGGGCTCTGGGAGTGCCGAGTCTCCACGACTGGGGGCCAGGACAGCCGGAAAGTCAAGGTCAACATCCGAGGTGAGGAAAGGGCATGAGTGGGATGAGCTGGGGTTTCTGGGGAAGGCTGACAGAGCAGTGTGGCAATGCCAAACCCCCAGCACTGGACTGGGTGCCACCCAGCATGTGCTGCAGTGCCAGCAGACAGGTTTGGGTGGTGATGAAAGACTTCCCTCACAAATCTGGAAGGAGCCAAGAGGTGGCGGATGTACCCACACTCTGCTCCTTGTTGCTCCCAGTCCCACTGGTGTCATTTCCTCTTTCCCCCCAAGTGCCGCCTGCACCCCTGAACCCACCTCGGCTGCTGGCCAAGCAGAGCCGCCAGCTCGTGGTGTCACCTGTGGACTGCTTCTCTGGTGATGGACCCATCAGCTCCATCAAGCTGCTCTACAAGCCCAAGGATGACACCTCAGCATGGTCATCCATTGTGGGTATGTGTCTGTTGGGGGGTGGAGGGCGCAGGTAGGACCTGGGCAGGAGACCACAGCTGCCCCATCCAGTGGAGGTCTGGGGTGGGCAGAGGTTTCCATCCCAGGACCATGGTGATGCCAAGGAGGATGCCAGTGGCAGGGTAGACTGTGGTTCATGGGCATAGCTTTGACATGTCTTATTGGCCAACAGTTGACAACAGCGAGAACATCACCCTCATGAACCTCCGGCCGGTGACCGCCTACATCGTCAAGGTGCAGCTGAGCCGGCCAGGGGATGGTGGGGAGGGCAGCAAGGGGCCCGAGGCCGTCATGGTGACAGAGTGCCTTGGTGAGCCTCCATCTACCTGACCCTGACGCTGCCCCTGCCCTGGCCCTGACCCTAACCCTGCATGGCACAGGGTCCGCAAAGCGCTGGTGCTGATGTGCCGTGAGGTTCTGTTGTCTTTTGTTTGCAGAGCCTACAGTTAAGCCTGTGATCGAAGGTTGGTCCATAGAGGAGAAAAACACACTTCACGTCAACTGGAAATTGCCAAGTAACCACGAGCCAGCACATGGGTTCATCGTCCGTCTCTTTGACTCCGCAAGGCGGCTAGTCTGTGAGAAAAACATCACATCCATCTCCGTGCTCTCTGCCCGCATCGGGGACCTGGAGTTCAACAAGGAGTACGGGCTGGAGGTGCTGGTGTACCACTGTGCCAGCCTGGGGCCCCCCTCTGACCTCTACAAGGTCATGATCAACAGCAAAGGTGGGTCCAGCAGAACACAGGGAATTATCACAGGGAATTACAACGATAAATCCATTATAATTGTAACAGCGACGATTGCCAGGTCTGGGTGCTCCTGTATCCCATCTCTGATAGAGCATGAACAGCTGCTTGAGGGAAAATGGGTCCTCCTTTTCCTGCTAGACCCCACAGACTTCAGCACAAAACAGCTGAGAAACATCCTAAGCTGAACATAACAGTCAGGCCATCACAAGTGATGCTCACAAACAGATCTGTCCTCCACACCCTTGCCCAAGCTCTAATGGACCTGTCCATACTTGCAGCCTTTACAAAACCCTGTAGCAACAAGTTCCATGAAACAATT
Organism: Limnodromus scolopaceus; assembly: GCA_028565335.1. Classification (NCBI taxonomy): domain Eukaryota; kingdom Metazoa; phylum Chordata; class Aves; order Charadriiformes; family Scolopacidae; genus Limnodromus; species Limnodromus scolopaceus. The sequence continues at coordinate 22,117,622 of JAOXNO010000004.1, forward strand.
ACACATTGAGTGAGAATATCATTTCTCTTTGGTTTGCTTTAACCCCGCTGCCTGGTAATTTTGCTGGTTGGTCACTAGGGCTTTGGGACACCTGGAGTCCTTCCTGTGGACACACACACACAGAGGCACGCAGCCCCTCATAGTGGGAGACTGTGGGGAGGTGGACCGTCAGCCTGACTGACCTTTCTGGCAGCCAAGGGGGAAGGAATGCACGAGGCCTTCAGTGTGGCTCGGTGCTGGCTACTACACGTTCAGAGGGCTGGTGGGCATCAGGCTTGGAGGATGTGAAGGTTTCTCCGCTCTCTGCTCTCTACAGCGTCAGGAACTCTGTCCTGGGGCTGACACTCTCTTCTCCTTTTGCCAGGGCCCTCCTCCCCACGGTCACTCTCGGCAGAGTCCGTGTCTGACACCGCTGTCAGACTCTCCTGGCAGGTCCCCGAATACCCCAACGGGGGCATCACCAAGTACATCGTGGAGCTGCAGCAGGTGGGGGGCACCAGCGAGCCCCAGTGGATCGACACCGACAGCGGCGCCGAGACCACCAAGATCGTTGGTGGCCTCAATGCCAGCACCAGCTACCAGTTTCGCGTCCGAGCCAACTCCCATGTCCCAGGGGAATGGAGCCAGCTTGTGAAAGCCAAGACTCTGGGGGACGGTGAGAGGGGTGTTCCAGCAGGCAGGGCCTCACAGCTCTGCTGGAGCTTGGGCTCAGCATCTGGGTCAGCAAAGAGTGACCGAGGTTCTCATGGTAACCTCAGAGAGTAGCTCTGAAGCAGCAGCCCATGCCCAAAACACTTGGGCTGTCTTCAGAAATCCTGCTCCTTCTAGTCCTGATGGGGCAGGGGTGGCATGGTGACAGCACGGCATCAACAGAGTCGCTCTGCCTTGGCCAGAGGGTGACACAGTGCTCGAGGGGCTAAAGGAGCAGGGCAGAGCTGGCACCGGAGGAGCTGGTGGCTGGGACCAGAGCTGGTTGGAAGTCCAGAAACTGACGAGTTTGGTGTCAGGGTCTGGGCAGTGACACTCTCACCCCTGTGCCACCATGGCACCAGGAGTTTGGGATGTAGTTGTGATGTCTTTGTGGGGTCCCAGGGTGCTGGGAGGGGGCTGCTATCAGTGCTTGGCCATCCATGCAGCCTGGGCAAGGCTCAGCCATGGACAATAACCCTCCATCCCTCCTTTTGGCAGGAGCGCTGAGCGTGCCACCCAGCCTGGGCAGCCAGAGCACTGAGCAGGGGGGAATAGACCAGCAGCTGCTCTTGGCCATTGTTGGCTCCGTGTCCGTCACCTGCCTCACCATCCTTTTTGCCCTCCTGGCGCTCTTCCTCATCAAGAAGAATTTTTTCCACCGGCGTCGCACCTTTACGTACCAGTCTGGCTCGGTGAGTGCCGCCTGCCCCACCAGGACTGTGTCCCCAGCTCCCCACGTCCCAGCCCGATCCAAGTCACGCTCCATAGCCTCCAGTCCGGATGCAGCCAGACCTCACTTCCACACAGAGAGGGTGCGGAGCCCACCCTTGCCCACCACCCTGCCCTGCTGGGACTGCCGCGTGGGCAGAAGGGTGCCCGGTGCCTCTAACCTCACCCATTCCCATCTGCCAGGGGGAAGAGACCATCCTGCAGTTCAACTCAGGGACCCTCACCCTGACACGCCGTCCCAAGCCACAGCCTGAGCCCCTCAGCTACCCCATCCTGGAATGGGAAGATATCAAGTTTGAGGACATGATTGGGGAGGGCAACTTTGGGCAGGTCATCAGGGCTATGATCAAAAAGGATGGCCTGAAAATGAATGCAGCCATCAAGATGCTGAAAGGTGAGCATGGGGGGAGGTGGGCAGGGTGGGCTGGGGGATGTAGCTGCTTCTCTGCAACTGCTTCCTGGGCCATGCTTGAGGCTGAGGAGGGGCAGGGAGCAGAGGAAGGGCGCTTGTTGTAAGACTGAGGTGTCCATCCCTTCTTTGTTTTCAGAGTTTGCTTCCGAGAATGACCATAGGGACTTTGCTGGGGAGCTGGAGGTGCTGTGCAAACTGGGCCATCACCCCAACATCATCAACTTGCTGGGTGCCTGTGAGAACAAGGGTGAGGGCCGTCCCCCTCTCCCCACGCCCACAGCCCCTGCCTGGCTGTGTATTCCTCTTTGCTGGGGAAAGCCCTGTGAGCCCAACCCCCTCCTGTCCCCCAGGCTACCTGTACATCGCCATTGAGTACGCTCCCTACGGAAACCTCCTTGACTTCCTTCGCAAAAGCCGGGTCTTGGAGACGGACCCAGCCTTTGCCAAGGAGCATGGCACCGCCTCCACCCTCACCTCCCAGCAGCTTCTCCAGTTTGCTTCAGATGTCGCCAAAGGGATGCAGTACCTGAGTGAGAAGCAGGTACATCCCCAGCAAACCCCTCAGACCATCCTTCCACTGGGGCCTGGGGACTCTCCATCAGGGCACGAGTCCCCTGGGGCCAGCAGGAGGGAGCATGTGGCTGCTGCTGACTGCTGCCCCCTTTCAGTTCATTCACAGGGACTTGGCAGCCAGGAATATCCTGGTAGGAGAAAATCTGGCCTCTAAGATTGCAGACTTCGGCCTCTCCAGAGGGGAGGAGGTCTATGTGAAGAAGACAATGGTGAGGCGGGATCAATGCATCTCCATGCAGCCTGCACTGATGTGGTGGGCAGGACCCCCACTGTCAGTGGGAACAACCCACCATGCTGGGACTGGCTGGGTCACGGCTGCCCTCCGTCAGTGGGGCATCTTCCCTCCCCTGACGGTCATTCTCTGTTTCCCCAGGGCCGCTTGCCAGTTCGCTGGATGGCCATCGAGTCCCTGAACTACAGTGTGTACACCACCAAGAGCGATGTGTAAGTCCTGCAAGCAGGGGTACTGAGGCTGGGGCATGGTGGTGGCTGCCTCCATCCCTCTCTGGGGTTGGTCAGTGGAGTGATGCTTTTGCTCTGGCTGCTGCAAGGGCAGGAGGTGATGCTGATGCAGCTCCCTGGGGAGCTGCTAGCTCATTCCAAGCCCTGGCTGCTGTGCCTGGTGCCTATGAGTTGGGCATGGCTGGGGACTCCTTCACAGCCTCGGCTCCTGCTCTTTCAGGTGGTCGTTCGGCGTCCTGCTCTGGGAGATCGTCAGCTTGGGTAAGACTTTTCTATGTCCCCTGCTTCCACTCGGGTATCTGCAGTTCTGGTCCTCCTGCAGCACCAGAGGGGATACCCTGGGCACTGTTCCTGCTGCAGCCAGCTATGTGTCTCTGGCTCCAGGGGGGACACCATACTGTGGAATGACGTGCGCTGAGCTCTACGAGAAGCTGCCCCAGGGCTACCGCATGGAGAAGCCACGCAACTGCGATGATGAGGTGTAAGTAGACAGAGAGCGACGGCTGATGGCAGCACCCACGTCCCCTTGGCTCCACTGCCCCATGGGGCTCCCACTGACTTGCAGTAGCTCCTTCCTGGTTCCCTTCTACACTGTGGCTGGGGGAGGAGCTGAGGTCCCACACCCCAAAAACCCTTCCTGGGCTTCAGTTTCACTGAATTTCACTGAATTTCACTGAATTTTTAGAGTTGGAAGGGACCATAGAGATCATCTAGTCCAACTCCCCTGCTGAAGCAGTTTCCTGCCTGCTTCCCTCCATCTCCCACAAACAGCTTTTCTGCCCCTTCTCGCCCCATGTACACTGAGCCACTGCTGGCTCTCTGCCCCCAGGTACGAGCTGATGCGACAGTGCTGGCGTGACCGCCCCTACGAGCGCCCACCCTTCTCCCAGATCTCCATGCAGCTCATCCGCATGCTGGAGGCCAGGAAGGTGAGTGGTGGAGGCTCAGCGGGAGGGATGCCTGACCTGTGTGGGGCTTGTCTGAATGCTGGAGCATCCCTTGGGCTCAGGGGGGAACATCCAGCAGCAGAACCTGTGTGACCACCACTATGTGTGGGGTTAAGCCCAGCATCACTTATTGGGTGTTGGGAGCCCTATCACCTCCCCCCAGGGCACACTGCCCATGAGTGTGCCAGCGGGGATGGGAGGTAGATGGGGACACTGGCACAACTGGATCCTGACTGGAGGTCTCCCACAGGCCTACGTGAACATGGCCCTGTTCGAGAACTTCACCTACGCAGGGATTGATGCCACCGCCGAGGAGGCGTGAGGCTGAGCTGGCACCATACAGAAGGGCAACACTGGCCCCAGCCTGCTGGGACAGTGCTGTGGGGACGAGGGGCTGCCCGCCCACCTCCGGAGCCAAGCGGCCAAATGCCAGTGTCCCTTCCTGAGAGCGCCTTCACTGCAGCAGGACTGTGCCATCCCCTCGCTGGCCGCCCACCCAGTGTGTGATGGTCACACTGATATGCCACCGGCCACAGACACAGCCCCATGCTGCTGGGGGGACAAGCTGGGATGGCGCCCAAGGGTAAGCAGCACCAGGGTGTTTGCAGCAGAGCGGGCAGGAGAGGGTGCTGCTGCCTTAGCCCACGGACACACATGGCCAAGCTTTGGGGCAAAAGGGGAAGGATCAACCCAGCAGCTGCCTGCCCTGCAGCTCTCAATGTGCTCTGGGCCTGACGTGGTGCCACCCGGGCTGCCAGCGTGGGACGGGGCCACCCTGGGACAAGGGACAGCGTTGGCTGTGCACAGCCTCCGGCTCTTCCGTAACCCTTCCGAGGTGTCAGCTCTGCCTTATGGACAATAAATGACCCAACTCTGCCACTCTGATGGCACCAAGGAACAGAATGGAGGGCCCCAATGGTCTGCTGCTGTGGTGGGCACTCCTCGGGATCCTGTCCCTGCTGGGGTCCTCTGATGATCCCCAGGGATGCCCCAGCACCCCCTGACAAGACCCAGATCTCATCATGCCATGGGAATGGGTTTTCTTAGTACCTAGCTGGGATCTCCTCCCGCTGCAATTGGAGACTTTGTCTGGTCCCCAAGGGATATGGTGAACGGACTGAATCCTTCCTCTGCCCAGCTGCATCTTGCATGCTTGAAAACTGTTCCTGTAGCCTCCCCTCAGGGTGGCCCCGCTCCTCCGTCTGGTCCCGCTGGGCTGTGCAGCTCCACATCCTTCCCACCATGTCCAGCCAGCGCCTGCCCAGAGCAGCACCAGGCTATCGGGTAACTTCCCACGTCTTGCAACAGGACTGCCTGCTGCTGGGGTGATTCTCACACGCTGGTCCCTTGAGGAACGCCTGGGGTCTGCCCTCGCCCTCCCATGGGAGCTCCTGCCCCAGGCTGCCATCTCTCATCCTGCACTGCTGTGTTTGTTATATTGACAGTGGGTGGGCTTCATTCCTGTTGGCTTCAGCTTCCTAAGCCCTAGGTGTGCCATCCAGCTGCCTGTCTAGCTGTCTTCTGTGGTCCATGGGAAGCAAGGGCTGCTCCTCTGGAGCCCAGTATCCCAGCCGAAGGCAGGGGCATTTGCATTTGCCCTTCTGGACAAGAACCTTTTTTCCCCAGAAGGTGTTTCAACCCTGTCAATAATATCATTTTGATTTCACATTCTGGTCTCCAGTGCTCTTTGGTGTCCACTGCAGCTGGGGCCTCTCTGCCCCATCACTGAGGGGGTGAAACAGTGATGGGGACCAGCCCTCAAAGGCAGCCTGACGTGTGCCACAGCCTCTGCACCTCCTCCGCTGCTGGCTGGGAACAGGGTCTGAGGCGGCAGCATCAGCCCTGCTCAAACCAAGGGTTTTGTGCTTTTTGCCTCCCTGACGGCAAAGCCCAGTAGCTGGATGGAGAAGGAAGTGGGACTGATTTGACAAAATTTAACTGTGACAAATTGATACTGGCTGTTCCTGGCTGCCCTCAGTGCCCCCAGTGCCCCCCTTGGCTGCAGGGCAAGGAGAAGCCAACCCACCCTTGGTGTGGTGGGGATGCGTGTGGAAGCAGCTCCTCGTGCCCTGGCTGGTGCTCCCTGGGCTGTGCTGTGGTGCTGTGGCTTGGCAGGGTGGGACACCCTCCGGCCACCCACACCGAGTGGCAGTGGTGGATTGGCATGAGGCTGAGCGTGCCTGCGGGACCCCACCGTGGTGGTCCTGCTCCTGCACCAGTACCGCTAGCATCTGTGTGGGCCCCGCCAATGCCCCCTGTGCCTGCAGCCCTCCTCCTGGCACAGCCACTGAGCCCTGCAGAGCAGACCCGACACACACCAGTGCCAAGTGGCACAGGGAGGGACGGAGCCGGAGCAGCCACCCCCTGCCCCATGCTCCCGTGTGCCTGCAGCCCCCAACAGCTTGCCCTGCCCTCCCTGCCACATGTAGGGGCCTCCCTGGTTTCTCGGAGGTTGTTTTTCTTCCTACTCCAGCCTCCCGGCGTGCCGGTAGCCACAAGGGCAGGACGTGCCGCCTATCTGATAGGAGCAGTCTCTCTTGGCACTGTGGCTGGCGGCAGAGGGGCTGTGGGACGGTGGTTTCAGGCACGAGGAAGTGCTGGCGATGGGGTGGGGGGAGCCTCCAGCCAGGCTTCCTGAGCTGCACGGCCACCACTTCCCAGATAAAGGTACCACCCGGAAGAGCCGCTGCAGCTCCCAGGGTGCTGGGAAGAGCTGAGCACGGCACGCGTGGCCCCGGCACAGGGGTCGCAGGATGGCAGCCTGCCTGCACCAGGGCTGGCTGCCCTCACTGCTCCCTGCCATCCTGCTCAGCTTCCACAGCCCGCCGTCAGCCCCCGAGCCAGTGACATCCCAAGGTAGGTCCTTGGGGCCATTTTCTCCCCCAAAGGATGGGCCAGAGAGGAGCTGGCATGCTGGGCACGGGCAGCAAGCACCCCACGGCAGCCAAAATCTGCAGGGTTGGGGAAGGGGCATCCCGGGAGGGTGTGCAAGGGGTGTTCAGGGTGGGTGATGGAGAGCCCTTCTCACCCGTGAGACACCCTGGGGTGCCCAGAGGAAAGAGACATCCCTGCTCTCTGCAGACAGGACCTGGCAGCCCCTAGGCGCCCCTTTAGGATGGCAGCCTGGGGCTCCCAGTCCCATACAGGTAGTAGAGGGGCTCCCCATTCATCGAAAGTTCTTGGAGTTACGATGACAAGGGTCTGAGTAAAATTCAAGCTGACATCTGATGGCACAACTCTGTGCCAGGGGTAACACGGTGGCACTGCCAGGCTAATCCCAGTGCTCCCGCACCAGCCTTGTGTGACCGTACTGCCCCACTGAGCGTTCTCAGCTCAGCTGGTGGCTGGCCCCAGCCTGGCTCCCTGCGCCTGGCAGAGACACTTCCCAGCTTTCTCCCTTTTCAGGCCTGTCCACCCTTTCTTTGAGCCCCTCTTTAGCACCTTCTCTTTTTACGCCTTTTAACACCTTCTCTAACACCATAAAAAGCATTAATTGAACAAAACCCTGTTGATCTCCTGCTTGTCTCTCCAGCCCCACCCCAGGTCTCTGGCCATGGCAGGTTCTGGAGCACATTTTGAGAAGGGGCAGTGGGAGGAAGGTGGGGGGTTGGACTCGTCCTCCCTCTGCCTGCAGCCTCTGCAACATCACAGTGCCCCGAGCCCACCGCCAGCTTGGCAAGTCACCGCCTGAGCGTGGCTGATGTGGGCTGCAGAGCTGTCTGGCCACTCTTCCTAGGAAACAACCTGTGCCCAGCAGAGATGCTCTGGTAGTTCACAGGACCAGCATGGCCTCCCACCAATGCCATGGGTCCCTGTGCCACAGAGCTGTTGGGACCTGCCCCGCCTCATCCCCTGGTGCTGGGAGGATCACGGAGCTGGCATGAGGGCTGGGGTGGGGGCAATGGTGTGCAAAAAGGGAAGAGCAAGGAGTGGGGGGGACTGTGGTCTGTGGGGAGGGGAGGTGGGCTGGGGGAGGAAGGCAATGCAGGGCTGGGAAAGGAGGAACAGGGCTGGGGGGATCAGGGCAAGAGAAGGGACAGGGAGAGCAGAGGGACAGCAAGAAGGTGGCAAGGACATTTGGGGACCGTCCCTTATTCTTCACCCAGGGTGGGCTCAACTAGCAGCGCAGGGGGTGTGTAGCAGAGAACAGATGCACTCAGCACATGCAACAGGGCCAGGCACTGGCAGGGGGATTGCTGTGGGGTCCTGCAGCTGGGGGTAGCCCTTGGGGAAGGGGGCGCATCTCAGGAGGAGGAGGAGGAGGAGGAAGAGGAGAAGGAGGGCTGGAGCGGGTCCCAGGGCAAAAGCACCGGGGGAGAAGGGAGTGCTGGAGCAATGCTGGGGGCAGCAAGGCCACCCCTGCGCTTCACTCATCTCCATCTTGAGGCTGTCCCCTTTTCCCCGACACTGGGGACAGGCGTCCCTGTGCCAGCAAAGCCACCAGTGCTTGGGATGGAGATCCTGCAGGGCGTGATGCTCCAGGTCATCCCTTCAACGACAGAGAGGGCTGCTTGCTGTGTGGGGCAGAGAAACCCGCAGCCCCCCAAGCAGTCCCCAGGCTGGGGTTTGAGCATCCCCCCCTGCTCAGGACCACACGCCCCCACGCCAGCCCTGAGGCCTTCTCCCTCTCCCCTGGGTGCTGCTCCTCCTTATCTCACTTCCGCGCACCTTCCGGCATGAGCAGGGCAGGGGTGCTTCCCCCCGATCGCCGGGCCCTGAGCCCCCCGCCGACCGCAGGGCTATTTTGGGATGTTTGTTTGTCCCGAAGGACCCTGTGTGCTGAGGAGGGGGGAGCGGTGGGGCCAGCCGGCGGGGAGCCCTGCTGCTAGCTGGGACCCTGGTGCAAGCCAGTGGCCATCACGCATGCCATGTCCCTCCCTGCCACACCAAGCTGGTGGAGGGCACCTCTGCCACGTCCACAGTTGTATCCATGCTGCCTCTCGGGCAAGCTGGCCAGTGGGCATGGGGTGGGGGGACACAGGTGCAATGGGGACGGGTTTGTGTCCAGGGGCTCCTTCATGCCCATGCTCCTCCCAGATGCTGCACTACTGGCAGGGGTGCCTGAGGACATCCTCTGCTTCTCCCGCTCCTTCGAGGACCTCACCTGCTTCTGGGATGAGGAGGAGGAGGAGGAGATGGAGAGCAGGACGTGCCACTTCTACTACTGGTACAGCAGGTAGGAGGTGGTGGGGACACAGCTTCCCCCTTGCCTGCACAGGGAGCATCAGATTTGGGGTGCCGTAGCTCTCCATCCTGGTGCCTCCCAGCTGCAAGAAGAGGTGGTGGAGAGCCCACGGGAGCTACACAGCAACCACCACACACCCTGCAGCAGATCTTGGCTGTCCCACAGACCCATGGGGATGGCGTTCTTCAATGGATGGGGGCACAGGGAAGGAGCTGGTGACACTGGTGTCTCAGTGCCATGCCCCAGGTCCCCTCTCCTCTGGTTTGGCCCTGGGTAGGAGGCATGGGGTGCTACAGGACCTCACTCTTCAATCCTCAGGGACATGCCCATGGCATGCACGGTCTCCACATGGCGCCGTGGGGCTGGTGGGACACGGCACGCCTGCATCTTCCCCAGCCAGGACGTGCGGCTCTTCACCCAGCTCCACCTCCGTGTCCTGGACACCACCACAAACCAGACCAAGTACCGGCGGGAGCTCAGCGTGGATACAGTGGGTGAGTCCCTCCCGCTGGGGAACACCTCTGTGAGACCAGGCCAGGCCCAGGACCTGGGTGCCCTGCCCTTCTGCCTGCCACTGGTGCTGGCAGCACCCTGCAGGACCAGGGGGTGCCCATATGGGGGCTACTGCACGAGGGCCAACACCCCAGCACGTTCCCCGCAGGGCTCATCGCTCCCCCGGTGAACATCAGGGCCCGCTGGGCTGGGGCTGCGGGGCAGCTCTACGTGTCCTGGCAGCCGCCACTCGCCGACTACCCCAACTTCTTCCTCTACGAGGTGCGGTGCTGCCCTGCCAGCCCCCCAGAGATGCCCTGCAGCACTGCATTGGACCCCGGCGGGCAGCACCCCGGGGACCCCTACATCCAGCCAGAAGTCAGCGCCCACGCACCCACGGCCGGGGCAGCCGCAGCCTCCTCAGGAGCAGGGCAGGTACACAGAGACGCCAGGGAAGGGCAGGGGGGTTCAGGGGCCACAGCTGCTCCCCAGCCTGTCCCCTCTCCTGCAGGGGCTCATCCAGGCCAACACCTGGGTGGTCATCCAGGACCTGCAGCCAGGGGTGAGGTACTACATCCAGGTGCGCAGCAAGCCCGACGGCACCTCCATGGATGGCTTCTGGGGACCCTGGTCACAGGCAGTGGCTGCGGAGACACCCCGTTCCTCTGGTGAGCAGCCATCCCCACCACCAAGGTGCTGGCAGGCACAGCGGGGAGGTACCCACGCCTGGGGCTGCAAGGGGTGGGGGTCCTGGGGTAGGCAACATGCAGCACCCAGGTTTTGAGGAGCCAGGAGGAAGCAGCCCCCTCCCTGCCCTGGCTCTGACCTGCCCAGGAGACATCGGGCTGGGCTGCAGCACCCCTGACCTGCGGCACGTGCGCTGCGAGTGGAGCTGGGACCCTGCAGAGACCCACAGCTCCCACCAGCTCTTCTACCAGCCTTCTCCGAGCGGGGCTGGCACAAGGTAAGGAGCATGGTGGGGGTGCAGCGCTCAGGTGGAGGGGTGGCACATCCCTGGGACCACCGGCCCTGCTCAGTGTCCCTCATCCCACACTACGCCACCAGGCTCTGTGCCCTGCCCTGCCCTACTGCCACCCACCTCACACCTGCCCATCACCACTCCTGGCCACACTGGCCCTTGGACTACGGGCAGCGTTGATTTCCTGGGCAAGTGTAGGAGGAGTGAGGCATTGCTGGCTGTGGTGACAGGGTGGCCCCAGAGCAGGCTGGCAGTGGGCGAAGGGAGTGTGGCCACCATGGTGGGGCTGACTAGCTCCCTGCTCCTTGTACAGGGAAGATGCATGGCAGCGATGCTTGGAGGTAAGTGTGGGGGTGCAGGGCACCCACTCCTGCACCTTCCAGCCCAGGGCTGGCAGTGCCATCTCTGTCCTGGTGAACGTCACCCGGCCCCATACGCCACCCACACTCAGCTACTTCAAGGAGCCCTTCTGGCTGCACCAGGCTGGTGAGTCCCAGTGCCACCGTGGCCCCTGCCCTTGCCCATACCTGGCTGGTGTGGGACACAGCATCTCATGTCACATGCCATTCTATGCCAGTGACACGTCCCTGTCCCCAACAGTGCTCACAGACGCCCCACAGCTTGTGCAGGCGACAGTGTCACAGGGCCGGCTGAGCCTGCAGTGGCTGCCGCCCCTGGAGGCACTGGCAGAGCAGCTGGACTACCAGGTCCGCTATGCTGTGGAGAACAGCCATGACTGGAAGGTAAAGGCATGGCCAGGACTCCCCCGAGCAGCCCTGCCATCTCCGCTGCCAGAACATGGCGCACGTGGGGTCAGGCAGGATGGACCCACACCCCAGTGCTGCCCCTTGGCCGCCCCACAGCAGCCATCATCTCTAGCTCAGCTCTGCCCCACAGGTCCTGCAGGTCCCGCGGGCAGCCAGGAAAGAAGTCCTGGACCTACGGCCAGGTGCTCGCTACCATGCCCAGGTGCGGGCCCAGCCCAGCGGGCCGTGGTACCAGGGCAGCTGGAGCGCCTGGTCCAAACCTGTTGTGGTTGATGTCACGGCCGATGCGGGTAAGGGACAGGGCAGAAGCGGAGGCTGCAGCCAGAGGAGCCACACAGCCAGGGGCAGGAGGCCGAGAATGCTGGAAATGGGATGGGGAGCACGGGGCAGAGGGTGACAGGGCTGCGAAGGGCTCGGTGGTGGCGGGTCTGGGGAGGGCTCCAGTCCCAGCGCTCCTCCTCCCGATGCAGGCTGGATCATCCCCAGTGTTATGGTGGTGCCGCTGCTCTTCATAGGGGTGCTCCTGGGGCTGCGGTGCACCTTCCCCTCCCTCTACAGGTAAGAGCTGCGCCTGGGCCAGGTGTGGGGGGTCCAGCACCAGGCCTGGGCACCCTGCCCGGGGGGCATCAGGGCACTCCAGGACTGGGCTTTGCCTTCAACGACCCCTTCCCCGCACCCAGCAACGTGAAGCAGAAGCTCTGGCCCCCTGTCCCCGACCTGCACCGCGCCCTGGGCAGCTTCCTCCACGAAAGCAGCAAGCACGGCCAGGTGAGGGGGCCGGGGCCGGGGCCGGGCCTGAGCACCCCCCGGGGGCAGCTCGGAGGGCAGCCCCCCCCCACCGCCCCCTCTGCCCACCCACAGGCCAACGCCTTCTACAAGCAGCCGCCGGAGGAGGAGGAGGAGGCCGTCCTGCCCTGCCTGCTGGAGGTGCGGCCCGGCCCGCGGGG
>JAOXNO010000004.1:22129904-22159838 GCA_028565335.1 Limnodromus scolopaceus
CGACCCCCGACCCACCCACTAACGGCACAGCACCCGCCCAGCCGCCACGGCGCCGTAGAGCCCCGCCCCCGCCGTGCGGTCCAGCCAATGGCAGCGCGGCGGTTGGGTTTGAATCAGCCAATGGGAGGAGCGGCTGCGCGGGGTTTAAACGCTGCCGCCGGGTCGGGCTGCGCGAATCTCAACCGCGGAGCGGAGGTGAGGGGCGGCCGGGCCGCGCCGCGGCGGGCGGGGGAGGCACGGAGCCCTCGGGGGGAGCCTGAGGAGCGGCTGGGGAGGTGGGGGGCGCGCCCTGAGGCGAAGCGGACCCTGAGGAAGATCCTGGTGGCGAAGGAGCTTTGGGCCGGGGGGGTGGGGAGGCTGTGGTGAAGCGGCCGCTGAGGGGCGGCCCGGGGTGTTCTCCCAAAGCCGGGTCGTTTACCCGGTGTGCAGCCGCCGATACGCACACCGGGTAGAGGTACTCTCTGTTTATTTCATCTCTGCAGAGATGGGTGCTGGGTGGCATCCCCAGAGCCAGCGCACCGGCCTGAGCACCCTTAAGAATATTTATACGGTTCAAAGCGCAGAAATACCCACCCTTAATTATAATTATTGGTTGGTACCTTATCTTAGCAGTTGCTATTGGTTGGTACAGTCTCTCGCTTTCATTTAAAGTGACAAGGTCCTTTAATTGATGTGCACGTGCTCCAGCACAGTGGAGGGGGAGTCCAGTTCAGCCTCCAGTTGGGTTGGTGGTCGGGATGTCCCACTGCCACCTTTACCTTTCCCCCAGTTACTGCAGATTTGTTGTTGACTTCATGCCTTATCCAGCAGCTGTCTGGTTTTCAGCTGGTTTCAGCGCCTCCAGTTGTGGGATGTTCCTTATTATCAGCCTTCTGTTCTTTTTCAAGGGTATATTCATTAGCGAGGCTTTTATTGTTTATACCCAGTGTCTGGTTTCCCAGGGCCCTGGGACCTTTTTACAGCTCTTTATTCTCACCTAGTGAGAGAGTCTGCCTTCTAAAATACATTTTACATTTTTAAAAGTACATTCTACCTTCTTAAAGTACATCGGGGTAAGGGGGGTGCGTCTTCTGGTGGAGAGGCCTGAGGGGGGTTGTCCTGCGGTGGGGGGGGACGTTGAGGGGCGGCCTGAGGGGAGGTGTGAGGGGTGTCCTGTCGTGGAGGGGACCTTGAGGTGTGGGGGTGAGGGGTGTCCTGTGGTGGAGGGGACCTTGAGGGGTGGCCCAGTGGAGGAGGGCTCCATCCCGGCCGATGTCCCTCCGGCCCCCGCTGACACCCTCCGCCCGCAGCACCATGGCGCAGTTCGTGTTCGAGGCGGACCTCCATGGGCTGCTGAAGCTGGACACTCCGATCCTGAACGCGCCACCCGCCCGGTGGCAGCGCAAGGCCAAGGAAAGCGGCGCCCCCGGGCCCAGCCCCGCCACCGGCTTGACACCCATGAAGCCGGCCAATCGCTCCCACAGCTCCAGCAAGACGCCATCCAAGACACCCGGTGAGTGGCGGCGACCAGCGGCATAGATTGGGCCAGGGGAGCGTCGCCTGGGCTGCTTGCCTGTAGCCACAGGACTCTGGGCTCCATACCAGGCAGCTGGGCCTGCTGGTCAAGCAGGAGGAGGTGGGCTACGCTGCCTGGCTCTTGTGAGCCACTCACCTCCTCCAGGGCATGGGGTGGGCAGAGACCTGTGAACTGCTGACCCCTAGCTGAGTCTTGCTGGCACAGCTGTGTGTTGGGACAAGTGTGGGTGGGACTGTCTGCTGACCGCTTTACATGCGGTAACAGTATTTCTGCATCCTCCCCTTCTCTGTGAACTTTGGAACTGCTGCACTAGACCCAAGGAGTTGTCTCCTGGCAGTCCCTAATTAGAGCTTAGTGCCTTATACGGGGGGATGGGGGAGGCAGAAATATGTGTTACTTGTGACTTGGATGGCATGAGAGCTCCGAGTCCTCCTTCTCTGGTAGGTGTGATGTGGAAAAGTGCTGGGGTTGTTGTCTCTTGAAAGCTCTAATGCAGGCTGTTCATTAGTTGTAAAACAATACTTATGCATGTGAATGCAGGTAAATCTGGATCCAAAATCCAGAGCACCCCAACAAAGGCTGGAGGGGATCGATACATTCCAAACCGGAGCGCTATGCAGATGGAGATGGCCAATTTCCTCCTCACCAAAGAGAATGACTCTGCTGAGGAATCTCCTACCAAGAAGGTGAGCATGTTGCTAAGTTACAAATACAACAATGGTCACTACCAAGCACCTAATCCTTCCTGGCCTTCTACAGAGAAGCAAACTGTAAGTTCTGTCAAGTTGGTGCATGGGTCTGACAGCTCCAGCCATCACTGCTTCCAGCTCTGGGCTTCAGGAGCCTGGGGTGAGGTAGATGCTGTAGAGCCTGAGAATGGAACAGGTACACACCTGCTACACAGGAGGCTGAGCACAGCTGCTCTGTAGCAACTTTTCTCTAGGCACAGGGGAAAAGCACAGAGCCTTACACCTCTACTTCGATTCGCTCTAGCCTGTGCCACTTCTGGTAGCAAAATTCAACTTTGGGCTAATGAGGATTTAAAATACAGCAGGCTACAGAGACACAAAACTGAGCCTGTGCAGAGTGAAACTGCTGGTGGTAGGTATTTTAGGACAATATCTACATGGGGAGCTATTCTGGAATGCGTACACTGTGTTCTGAAATATCTTTATGAAGCATTTGATCCCTTGTGGCTGTGGTTTTCCCCACTGGCAATGAGGCACTGAACTTGCCACTTCCCTGTATGAAAATGTGAGCAGGACAGTGTGCCAATGTACAAAGGAAAACTGTTTTGAGGTGTCTGTAGCTGACTTCTGCAGCACAGCTGTCCACCTCCTGGTTTTAGGAGAAGGGGGCTTAAGTGTATGCTCTGCCAGCTGCAGTTTTAAATGCAGCATGGGCTTTGTGTTTCAAATGTATCTTGCTGAAAGTGGTTTGTCTCTGTAGGAGCAACAGAAAGCCTGGGCAGTGAATCTGAATGGCTTTGATATAGAAGAGGCAAAGATCCTCCGCCTCAGTGGAAAGCCACAGAATGCTCCGGAAGGTATGATAACAGGGCCTGTGTGAGTTGACTCAGCTGGAGAGATCTGGGTAGGGGAACAGCAACACAGAAGTTCTGTGTGTGGACATGGGAGAGATCAACTGCCTTCTCAGAGCTCCTGTGCACAGCGGAGTCTCCCTCCTTGGGTCTCATGAAGTTGAGGAGCTGCATAAGGGCTACAGTAAATTTATTTACAGAAGTTGAAATGACTTCCAGTTGCTCACTGGTACTAAAGGTGGCACTGGTACTTCAAACTCTGTTGTGCGCTTGTCCCAAAGTATATCACACCGTGTAGCTTAACTGTCACTAAAAACAATGGCATACAGAAAACAAAGTGCTCGTCAGTTAAACAGAGCCTCACCCTGGTTCAGCAGTTAATACTGCCAGTGATGTTTGCACGTTGTGCTCTTCTCAGCATATCTCTTTTCTCTCAGAACTTTTCACTGGAAGGGATTTCTAGTCGGGTGAGTGGTGCTCAGCTGGGAGGAAACAGTAACTCAGGTTAACACACCTGTTCCTCTCCACACAGGCTATCAGAATAACCTGAAAGTGCTGTACAGTCAGAAAATGACACCTGGATCCAGCAGGAAGAATGGCAGATATATTCCCTCAATGCCAGAGAGGATCCTGGATGCACCGGACATCCGCAATGACTATTGTAAGCTGTTATGTTGAGTGCTGGGCACTGAGATCATTCGCACTGGAGCACAGGTCCAAGGAACTAGAGCTCTAACTGGGTTTCAGCATCTTACATGCTCAGGCTGGCACAGCCCACTTCTGGAGTGTCTCTGTGTAGCCTTAGGAACAGTGGTCAGAGTGCTGTGTAGGTGACTTGGATCAGGGCTACCTGACCCCACTAGCTGGGCATGGTGACACCCAGAAGGCTGCCCCTTAACTGCCTGTGTGCACACCTGATGCAGATGGAAGATCTGGCATCAGCACTGGTGAAGGCCAGGGCTCTCCAGGTAAGCACGGCATGACCTGCATTTTTCTTCCAAATTACAGATCTGAATCTCATTGACTGGAGCTCTCAGAACCTCCTAGCAGTGGCTCTGGACAGATCTGTCTATCTGTGGAACGAGGTTACTGGGGAGATTATCCAGATGATGCGGATGCAACATCCAGATGATTACATTTCCTCTGTGTCATGGATTACAGAAGGAAACTACCTTGCTGTTGGCACAAGTAAAGCTGAGGTCCAGGTGAGTGCAGGAGTAAAACTAGAGGTGTTGTCTAGGGGTTGCCAGTGCTGTGGGGCCCAGGGACAAAGGCTTGACTAGCACTAGAAGGATGCAAGGCCCTCGGGCTTGCCTTGAGTGCTGTGGCGTGGAAATGTCCGCATCCAGCCATGGCCAGTGATCAACTGCAGCTTCAAGGCAACTAGAGTTGGGTTTTGGAGTTCTGTTCTACAGAACCTTCTGTTCTGTAGCCATGAGGTACAAATTATCTCTGCTCCCATACTGATACGATTGAATGCCAGAGCCTGTGCAGTGATGTTCTTAGGGCAAAGCAACAGGGCTGGGTTTCCTCATTCTCTGGAGAACTTCTTGCTCTGCCTCTTTAGGTATGGGATGTACAGCACCAGAAATTTCTCCGAAATATGACCAGCCATTCTTCCCGTGTGGGAGCCCTCAGCTGGAACAGCTACATCCTCTCCAGGTAAAGCAGTGGGTGGGTGAAGGGCGGTGTCACTGTTGCAGATTCCTATCCTAGATCTGAGTGGTGCAGGTTAGGGGTGGCAGAGAGGAGTTTCTGTCCTGGTTTGGGATTCTTACTCAGCCTGTGTTCTGTTGGGACTGGGGAGAAGACCTGTCTTCTCTCTTGCCCTCTGTGCTGAAGTTGTGAAGAGCTTCTGTGGCTGCTTCACTCAAGCCGACAAGGACAGTGATGCAGGTAACACTGGTTGAAACCCAGTGGCAGGTATGGTAATCTTGCAACAGCACAAAAATGGATTTTGGTGGAAAATACGTGCCAGCCTGACCCTGCAAGCCTTCTCTCTGCAGTGGGTCGCGGACTGGCCACATCCACCACCATGATGTCAGAGTGGCTGCACATCACGTGGCCACACTTGCTGGCCATACACAGGAGGTGTGTGGACTCAAGTGGTCCCTAGATGGCCGCTACCTGGCCAGCGGTGGCAATGACAACCTGGTGAACATCTGGCCGTGTACCCAGGGGGACAGTGGAGACTTTGCTCCTGTACAGACCTTCACTCAGCACCAGGGTGCTGTCAAGGTGAGCGCAGGGCTGCTGTGGGCCAGGGGTGGGCACGTGTCTGCGTGCGAGGCAGACATGCAGCACTGGCTGCCTACAGGTTGCCTCTTGCATGCCTTTGAATTATCCCTTTTCTCTCAGGCTGTGGCGTGGTGTCCGTGGCAGTCAAATGTTCTAGCCACTGGAGGTGGGACTAATGACAGACATATCCGCATCTGGAATGTGTGTTCTGGCACCTGCCTCAGTGCTGTTGACTCCCATTCCCAGGTGAGATACAAACATTAGCTTGGTGACAAACACCTTCCGGCAGGATGCCTATACAGAGCTGCTAGTTCCTGAGACCCAGGGGCATGGGAAAGGAGGGGACCATGCTCCTCTCTGGGTGGTGAGCCATCTGCACAAGCAGCTTGTCTTACCTGCATTATTACTGCTTCCCAGGTCTGTTCTATCTTGTGGTCAACAAACTACAAGGAGTTCATTTCAGGCCACGGCTTTGCACAGAATCAGCTGGTGGTATGGAAGTATCCAACGATGGCCAAGGTCACTGAGCTGAGAGGTAGGCTGGGCCCTTTGTCTGGGGAAGGGAAGGCTGCTAGAAGCTGAAGGCAGATGTAATCCTTGGTCTGAGCAGACTGGTGGTCTAGCCTGGAGCATTACTGATGCAGAACAGTGTCCAGGGGCATGCTGCTAGAGGGAGGCACTCCTGTGGGCTGCTGAAGAAACTGTTGCTCCAAATGCATGCCTAGGGTGTGAATTCATGCTGCTGCAGCACGATGTAGGGATGGGTACCTAAGCTGGTGGAGCTCATGCAGCATAGGGGAGCAAAAACTTGACTGTTGTGGTGGAACCAGAGGGAACAGGGCATGTGGTGATCGCCTCAGCCCTGACTGCACACCTTCTCCTCAGGTCATACTGCCAGAGTGTTGAGCCTGACTATGAGCCCTGATGGTGCAAGAGTGGCCTCAGCAGCTGCTGATGAGACACTGCGGCTCTGGCGCTGTTTTGAGATGGACCCCATAAAGAAGAAGGAGAAAGAGAAGGCCAACAGTGCCAAAAGCAGTATCATTCACCAGGGCATCCGATGAAGACACAGGGCTGTTGGGGGAGTGGGGAAATCTGGCTTGCACACTGTACAGTATTTTAAATGTTTAATAAACTGCTTTAGTTACTTCTTCACGGAGTCCAGTGGAAGAAAAAGCCATAGCTCAGAACCAAGCCTTGCCTCCCTGAGGTTTGGTATCTGGACAAGTGGTGGAGCTCTTGTTCTTTAGGGCTATTTTGCAGTCAGCCGAGCACAGCCCTGAAGTCCTGGGGGAAAGATGCTGTGCAATGGCTGTACTTCTGTATCTGTCCTAGCTAAGGCAGGTGTGTCACCTGCTGTGGAGCAGCCTGACCTGTGGCTGGATACTGGTTCCAGTGTCCTGGCTCTGGTCAGAGAAAGGCAAGTGTTGGGGACAAAGAGGGCCTTGATATCAATATCTTTTAGAGTAAAGGGTTAGAGCCTGGGTAACTTCCTAGCCCTGCATCCCTGATCAGTGTGTCAAAACTGACCATTCCCAGGCCTCCAGCCCTGCGGTGGGGCTAGGGAGGGAGTATCCCTAATGTGTCTTGGTTTCCACAGAGCAGTGAAGCAGCTCCAAACTGGCTCCTGCCTAAGGGAGGGCCCTCTGCCTGCTTTGGTGCCAGCTGTAGTGGTGAGGAGCATGGCTCAATGGAAAGCACAGCGTGTCTGCGTCTCCCAGCTTCTGCTGCATCCTGCCTCTTGGCCAGGTGGGCCTTACTGTGCCTTTGCAGGTAACTACTGGTAGTGATCACCTGTGCCAGAGCAGTCTGGGGACTTCTTGGCAGTCTGAGCTGCAGTGTCACTGCACACAGCAGTTAGTCTTGTTCTGCTACACCCAGTCTCTGTGCTGCAGCCAGTGCCGCCTGCTCTTATGGGGCTAGGGCAGAACAGCTGTTTCTGCAGTGAGTTTAGTACTGAATTTAGGAGCCAAATTCTATTGGAAAAAAGAGGGGGGCAGGGGCTGGAAACATAGAGCAACAGCTGTAATCACCCCAAAGGCCAGGAAGGGGCTGGCAATGGCATGAAGCCACATGCAAAACTAAAGGTTAGTTTATGTTGCCACAGCCAACTTGGATGTCACACAAGAGACTCCCAAAGCACCATCAAGCCAGCTGAGGCTGCATTGCAGGGAAGCTGACATCTGGTTGAGCACTCCAGTACCTGGAAAATGCATTTTTTCCAGACTCGGTTACGCTGGTGCAAGTTGTGGGGAGTGTATTTGAGCCTTTACCTGAGCTAGAGCCAGCAAGGCGCCAGCTGCTGCACTGCTCTGCACATTGGAGCCACGGCAGCTGAGGGTGTGGGGCTGCTCCAGACCCATCAAGCTGGTCCTTCGGCTGCACCAGCAGAGCCAGGGGCTGCCAGGGACACTGCACAGCAGATTAGCACCTTGGCCTGCCCAAAGCAGCTCGACAAAGCCTGTGCCTCCCATCAGCCTGTGATTAGCTGCGGGTGGATTATTATTAACTGTTTTCACCTTCTTCTTAGCACTGTACCACACTGTACCTGGCGCCAGGCTCCTGCTCTGCCTCCAGAGCTGTAAGCCAGCCCAGAGCCTTAAAAGGTGGGCAGTGCTGGGACCAACTGGTGCTGTGCTGAGGCTAGCCAGTGTGTGCACAGCAGCCCCACACCCATTGCTGAGATGGGGGGGCACAGTCCAGCACCTTCCCCACCTGGGGAAGAGCAGGGGAGGAAGAGGCAGCTCCCCTTCCTCTTCAGAAGCAAAGCCCAGGTCTGCAGCTGGATCTAATGGGAAAGGGGGCTCTGCCCCAGAGCTGTGCTGCTGTTGTAGGAACCTTGCCCTACACCCCTGCAGTTCAATGCTGGGAGTTAGCACAGACTTGCCCTGTGGCCCCACAGCAGATTAAGGCTTCCAGTGGTTCCTGACCCTGGAAGGAAGGCTTTACGTGCCTGAAAGCTGGTGTAGTTTCTTCACTCCCATGTAATAGTAGTTTATCTTTCTCAGACAGCAGCTGTCTTGCCTCTCTCCTTAGCACATACCCACCCCCAGAAGCTGTGCATTACACACTCCTTGAAAGTCCTCTGAGCATTACTGGAAGGTGATGGTATTATAGTGTCTTCCTTTGGCTCCACACTGGTCCTACTGCCCCGGAGCAAGGAGGAGCAGAGGAAGGAGCTGGGCGCTGACCCAGCAGGCCTAGGAAACACTGCCATATAAGGTGGGAATTCAGTTTGGAGCAGCAGCCCAGGCTGACTGTGACAGGGTATAAATTTCCAAGCGCTGTGGCCAGCCCATGGAAAGATCACAGCTAACAGGAACAATTGGAGGAAGGGAGAGTACAACACACGTAGGGAACAGCCCGCTTTAAAATGCCAAGCATAAGTAGTTTAAAGTATTGTTACTATTTTGGGTAAAAGCAAAGACAGCCCTGTCTTTACCAAGAGCCAGCTTGGAGGGTGGAAGGAGGCTAGACAGGAAAAGCTCCATCACAGCTGGACTCTCACCTCCAGCTCCTGAAGCAGTAACTTCTGAGCACTGAACTAACATTACACAACACTTCAGCAGGGACAGAACAAAACCTCTTGCCAGCCCTTGCCCAGAGAAGTGGGAACAACTGGGAGAGCACCACACAGTGCAGCAGCCAGATCCCATTTTAAGGCTTCATGCATACAAGGGCACTAAGCCCTGTAAGACAGGATGATGCAGTTTGGCACATTGGTCACACTAGCTCAGCTCACTTGAAGAGGTTGTCCTGCATTTCAAAGCATGACCTTGAGGTGTGCAGTAGCTCAGGCAGGGTCAGCAGAGCTTTCCCTCACCCAGCCCGGCTCTAGGGCTTTGGCTAGACATCCACTATAGCCCTCCTACACCCCAGACCCAGTGAAACTCTGAAGGCCTGCTGGCCTAAGGCATTCCTCCCAGCCCTGGTCAGCCCACCCAGCCACCCACCCCCTTCCCAGGCTTGAGTCAGCACCCAGGAGGGTGCACTGCACACCAGCAGCCCTGAAGGGAAGCCAGACTGTCACAGATGGTAGAGAGGGAAGAACCCAGCCTAGAAGATGCACTGCTACAGCAACAGCAAGGCAGCAGCAACATAAGCCTCCCTCCAACCAGCCTCATCTCTGTTCTGCATGGATTTATGCTGCAGTGGCAGTGACAGATAGCAGCAGCTTTGGCTTCAGCAGACACAGAAAGCAGGCTGCTCTTTCCCCATCACCTGGGTTTCCAAGGGCTCCAATCTCTGCTCTGCCCCACCTCAGCTCCCCAGGATTTCTGAAAAGCAGCAGCTCCTCCTGGGCAGCTGGCTCAGGTCCCAGCCCACACCCACACTCCACCCCAGCCATTCTTTCACAGGGTGGAGCCACTTTCACAACAGGAGCCTTGACACATTTCCTGCCCTGAGCACTGCTCTACCAAAGCACTTGGAAACAATCTGCCATCTGCTTCATCAGCACACTGCTATCACCCTCTACCCCCCAACACACAAACCTGCTACACCAGCTGCTTCTCCCAGCCCTGCCTCCAACCACACTAGGCAGGACCAAGCACCTGGGACAGCTTCTGAGCACAGCAAGCCAGGAAAAAGAAGAGGGCAGAGCCATTTCTCCTTCTGTTTTGTTTATTTGTGATAGAAGAGCAGCCCACTCTGACAGGGCCTGGCTCCTTCACCTCATCCTCAAGGCCACAAGCACAGTTTTGGTTACAGCCAGAGCAGGTGATGGGCACCAGGCCCAGGAGAGCTGCTGCACTGCCCTGCTGTAGGGCAGAGTAAACCTTCACCCAGGTGGATCCAGGGAGGCAAGAGGTGCTCACTATTACACCACAGCAGGGCACGCTACAACCATCCTCCGCTGTGCTCACACTGCGCCAGAGCAGGGCTGGTCCCAAGCTGGAGAGCCTGGGAGCCGCTTCTAGGGGCGATTATTGCTCAAGTCTTGAGTTTGCAGGAATGGAAGTGGTCCAAGGCAAGGCTGAGCTTGGCTCCCCCCACTCTGGAGCAAGCCACCAGCTGCCATACAGGATCAGGTAAGTGTGGCCAAAGCACACACTGAGCACCCAGCCCAGGCACAGAAAGGCAAGGCAACCTGGGCTTACTGGGGGGTGGGGGGGAAGGCATTTCAGGCTGTCACAACCCCGCTATGCACTAGGCACAAGGCATGTGTACTGTACTGGGCAGGTCTGGGCCTCAAGTCCCATACACGCTGCCCCTACATTCTCCACAGCCACACCTGAGCACAGAGACACCAGGGCAAGACCCCCCACCTAGGCACACAGGGACCAGAAGGGACACACAGCACTGTGGCATAGAACAAGGTGGCACAAGGCATGGTAGAACAGGAGCACTCACGCTTGAGCTGGCAGCAGCAAGTAACCAGGGACAAGTCTGCTCATCCACACAGGCTCTGATGAGCCAGGGAAGAGGAGAGGGCACCAGGACAGGGACCGGTCTCTTCTTTTGGTCCTACTCAGAAGGAAGTGGCCCCCAGGCAGAAGGGCCAGATGTAGGCACTTGGGGGAAGTTCCTTTGGAAACACTGGAATGGGACTGCAGCCCCACAGCTGTGATGCAGGCAGCTGCCTCTCTGCTCAGCAACACCAAGAAACAGTATGAGCCCTCCCCGGAGCAGGAGAAGTTGCCCATGGCTGCTCAGAGCAGAGGGGCTGGGCATGCAGACAGAGGACAGCAGGGCTGGGCACAGGGGTACAACAGTCTGTAGGCACTTGACTTGGCTAGTGGCACCCAGGAGCAGGGGAACAGGTCCCAGCTGCCTCTGCCCCGGGGCTCTCATTGGCTCTGGGAGGGCCTTGCCCTCTAGTTGGCTTTGACCTTGCCATTGGTGACAGTGCCATTCTCATGGATGCTGCTACCGTTCTGCTGGGCTGCTTGCTGAGCCACCCTGGGCAACCGTTTGCCCTTGGTGTAGGACTGGTACCAAAAGTTGGAGAAGAGGATGAAGAAGATGGTCCCATAAATCCAGATGAGGTGGATGAAGATGGGGAACTGGTACTGGCAGCTGGGCATGAAGTAATACTGGGAGATGTGGACGGAGACAATCACAAACTGTGCCTGGGAGCAAGGCAGAGTAGCAACAAGTTATTCATGACAGTAGGGTCAGGCATCCCACTAGAGACCTTCTTGCTAACGAAATCAATAAGCTCCTTTCCCACTCTGAAGTGGAGGTCCTTATGGTGAGGCACAGTCAGCAGCAGCCAGAAGAGGCCAAAACAAGCATGTGCCTCTCACCCTCCCAATATGGCCACAGCCCAGGGACAGCAGACCAAGCAGCACCTACTCCCCAACCAGGCTGGTAGGGCTATCAGAGGCCTACAGTGGGCCAGAGCTGCTAGAAATCCAGAGAGAGAGGCTGCAGAAGAGAACTACAGCTGCTGACTGCACCCTTCATAGGTACAAGGGCTGGCCTGTCCCTTGCATCAGAGGCTGAGGGCACATGCTCCGCTCCACAGCGCAGACTCACCAGCTGGATGGCCGTGATGTGCTTCTTCCACCACAAATACTTCTGAAAGGCAGGTCCTGCTGCTGAGAGCCCATAATAGAAGTACATGACAACATGCACCATGGAATTGATCATGGCATGGAATGAGCCCATTCCCCCTGTTAAGACAGATTTTCATTAGCATAAGTCAATCTTCCACAGCAATTAGCACTGCAAGAATCTCCTAGGAGCCCAGCAGGGCTAAAAACCCTTATCATGCTGGGGCTAACCCAGCTAACCTTTCCCCCCCCAAGCTGTGCACTCAGTTTTCATCTTACCTGGACCAAACTTCGCTCCCCACCACCAGCTCCAAGGCAGAACAGAGTGGTGGAAGAGGTGTAGGAATGTGACCTGTTCATTCTTCTTCCGCAGGACAAAGATCACCTGCAATGAAAGCCCAACAGCATCAAGGATCTGCAGCCATGGGAGCAGGCTGGACCACAATTCAGTGTCTGATCTCAACAACACCTCCCCCCACCAAGCTCACTGCCACCACACATTAAGTCACCCCACAACTTCCAGACCTGTAACAGGCCAAGAGTGGCTTTGCAATAGCCCAGAGTGTCCTCCTTGGCAGTGACACCAGACAGAAGCACTGCCAGCTCATACTGGAAGGGGTGAAGAAAGCACCTACCCCAAGTACACAGGGCCCCAACTCCCTGCCCAGCAACCAGTGACAAGGCCTCCTCAGTAACTCACTCACCGTGTCCGTCAATTCAATGAACTTGGAGAAGACAAAGAGCCAAGCAACGCTCACCATCTGTAACAGAAAAGGTTAGCATTAGAGACCCACCTCAGCCTGAGCATGACCCAGTGACTGAGGGCCTCCACACAGTAACCCTGGAGTGAAGCCAAGAGCCAGGGACTTTAAGTCCTCTGCCTCAGGAGACACAGGTAGCTGTGATCTTGCTGTCCAAACACTAGCATTAAAGACCATCCCCACTTACTGGGAGAGGGATGAGAACTCACCCTGAGGGCCTTGGGGTCCTGTGAGAAGTCCACAGGGTCACATCGCCAGGTGTACCCAGTAAGCCACCCTGCCATCAGGAACTGCAACAAGAGCATCATCAGGGTGAGGCCCAACACATCACCCACTGCACTTCCCAAGCCCTGCACAGAAGGGCAGGGAACAGCCTGCAAAATGCCCCCCCCATCACCCATGCAGCCTGCATGGGCTGCATTGCATACACTACACAAAGCCTACTGCCAACAACTCACCTCATAGACTATGTAAAGTGAGAGTCCCACCAGGAAGAAGTTGTATAGCACCATGAACTTCTTCAGGTTTAAAGGTTTCCTGTTGGCCATTAGCCGGGGACCCAAGGATAGTACGAAGTAGACATATCCCAGAAGGATGCCCATCACAAGGAATGGGGACTGCATCAGTGGATAATCAGCAATGCGGGGGTCTGCAGAGAGAGATGCAGTGCAGGGCAGTTAGTGTCCTCACCCCAGTCTGCTGCCAGCAACACCAATGCCAAAGCGGAGGCAAGGACACAGCAATCCTGCTCTCCTAGGACAGGAATGCAGGTAGGGGGCAGTCCAGGAGCAGAAGCTGGTGAAGCCCAGTCAAGCTCAGTAAGGTACAACCTGAAGCCACACTGCTGAAAGGCAGCCTTGTGCCCTCCTGGGCAGAGGGCCTTCAGTGTCCCAAGAGGGCCTGCACAGGCACTGAGGCAAGACAACCTTGTAACAGCCAGCCCAAAAAAACCCAGAGCTGCACCTGCATCAGGGCAGAGGCAGGATGCAGCTAGACCCAGACTGCTTCAGGGATGACAGACCACCCTCCTGTGCCTGTGGCAGTAAGGCATGTAGTGCCACTTGCCCCGCAGCTGAGCCAAACACTCACCTGCTTTCTTCATGAAGTCCTGATACATGGTCACAATCCCCTCCATGGTGGTGGCAGTGTCTCTATGGAGAGAGGAAGGGCATATCAGGCAGCTGTTTTCCCAGGAAGGCACCTTGCAGATCAGCAAGTCTCAAGCATAGCTTCAGAGGTACAGCCATATGTACCTGGCCAGCATTCCTCAGCTGATCACACAGCAGCATGCACTTTCCAGTTGAGCCACATCCTCCCTACTTCTCGCTGAGCCTGGCCCTGTCTCCTCAGCTCTGCTGGGAACTCCACCACCCACCCCAGCAGTCCTTCCAAGGCAGGATCATAACACTTCTGGCAAGCTAGGAAGGCTTACCAACCTCAGAGCCGTATCTCCAGCCCCTTAGTCCTGCTCCTGCAGTACAGGCTCAAGAAGCATCACCCACATTGATCATGATATCGCCAACAACCTTGCCACCCATATCCACAGCTCAAGGTCTCCAAGGGAGATGCAGAGCTGGCCCACACACTCCACAGAGCAGTGCTTTTATGATCAGCTTTGGGCTCCTACCCACTGATCCCCTCCAGAGAAGCAACACAGCATCAATGGCAGACCCACTGCATGAGGAAGGAAAGCTGTCAGTTCAGAAACAGATGTCAGTTTCTGGTGTGAGAGTTCCTGGTTTCGCATCTTGCACAAAACCCTCCTGACAAGAACTACCACCCCACAATCCAGCACTTGAAAGGCGAGGTGCATCCTACTTGGCAGTAACACTTCCACACCCCTTCCAGACAGGGGACAGTATCCCCAAGTAGTGGAGAAAGTTGCAGGAGAAGGACACACCAGTGAGACACTCTCCAGAAGAGCAGGAAGGGCCCACGCTCTTGCTGCTGCAGCCACATTTGAAACACCCTCACCCAGTCCCATGTGCTCCCCAACCTCCCCCCAAGCCCACAAGACACCAGAGCAGCAGGAAGGGAAGCAGAACACAGGCCCAGCCTCACCCACCTGCGAGGGAGGCATTCTCTACAGCTGCTACCAGACACTCCACATACCCCTTCCTCCAGGAAGGTGCACAGGAATCACTGCCCACACACAGGCCTGGGGAAACAGGTCCCCAGACCAGCAGCCCAGAGGCTGAAGCTAGAGTAACCTTCTTCCCAGTGAGGTCCCAGCTGGGAGTATCCAGCAGCCCCTACCACCTCAAGCCCTCACCAACCAGCACCAGCATCACTCCTTCAGCTTTGCCGCAAGACAAAGAGCTCAGCGAAGTGCTCTTTGCTCCAGCTGGGACCCAGCAGGATGGCAGCAGATGCTACCTGTGTAGTGCTACCAAGCATCTACGTGACAGGCTTTGCTGGCAGCACTTCTCACAGAGGCTGGTGCACACCATTCTGGCTCACCATTCTCTGCAAATCACTTTAGTGGAGCAACAGCACTGGCTCTGTGCCTGCCCAGTCATACCCTGTGTGCTCCTCCAAACTGGGGAGTGCCACCCAACCTCTCTGCAAGAGCAGTGAGGTAGAACAGGTCTTCTCCTTTACCCCTCAAAGTACCCATTCCTCCGAGCAGGGCTCCAGGGCAGCCCACACAGCCACACACACCAGGGAGAGCCCAAGAAGTTATGCTGTGCTTCAGAAAGCATGGAAGGTGGCTCCTCATGCTACCTTGGAGGCAGCTAGAGCAATAGGACAAAGCTCACTTGCGACTGAACCCCACACCTCAGGACCACCACCAGCAGAACAGATATTCACCCTCCCAGCCCAAGGTTTCAACAGGTAAAGCAAGTAAAACTCACCTACAGTATCACTGTGATACCAGTAGTATTTAAGGTCCTGGACTGCCAAGATTATCCACTCCCCACCTGCAGTAGAGGCCAGAAAAGCATAGCAGGACCTATAGCATCTTTGAGAGCCACTCAAGGCACCAGCTGTGGGAAACGCAGTATGTACAAGTCCTGAAAGCTGCTGAGCTTTATGCTGCTTTAATGGCTAAGAGCAAGCTCCAAACTTGTCTGTCTAGTTTCAGCTTTCAACCACTACATCCAGCTACACCTTTATTTGCTAGATTGAGGAGCCCTCAAGAGTTAGTTCCCAGCACAGGTACCTGACTATTTAAGCTCTGTGCTTATCTTATCAAGCTGAATGAGTCAGCCTTACTACAGGAGCAGGGCAGAGACAAAACTCCTGCGGAGCACTTGCCTATTTTGGGCAGGCTAGGATGAGAAGATAGTATCAGTCACCCACAAGCTCAGAGCTTTATCTTACAGCGCAGGGAAACAACTTGAGCACTATGGATTACTTCATTGACCCTGATGCCAACAAGGTTCTAGCATCACTGGCCAATTAGGACCCCAAGTCAAAGCAATTTGGGGTCCCAGGACACTGGGGACTTGGGTAAGAAGACTCACACTGCAGTTTTGCCCTGACAGACTTGCTGAAAGGTGCACAGAGCACACAGCAGACAAAGGTCATCCTGGTTGCAGCCCTGAACCCAGACAGCTGTCCCCCCAAGGAGTGGGAGAAGACCATTTCAGCCCAGAACTAGCAGAGAAGTCCCCACCAGTGTGAACAGCAACAAGTCCCTTTTACTGCTGTCTTGTCAAGTACCCGCAGCACTTCTACAGCCATACAGGCCACAGGGAGAGGGGAGGCATTGGACTTGTGCTGAACACAGGCTCTGGCAAGCACCAGGACTTCTACCAGGGCAGATCTAGCAGAATTATGCTACAGGCCCTTATGAAAAGGACCTAAGCACTTTCCCAAGCTTCCCTTGGCAGAACAACATCCTGCGGCATTCAGCTAATAGAGCAACCATATCTCCAGGGAACCCCAGGTCTTTGGGTCTTTGCAAGATGTGGTACCCACACTGGCATGCTATTTGGTTCTGCGTGAGCCAGAGGCTGAAGTGTGCCTTGCTCCATGAGCAGATGCAGGTATGTCTCACCCTCCTGTCTCCCAAGGGACAGCCACTGGCCTTGAGGTGTTGGCAGCTGAGCTGCGAAGGGGGAGTTGTAGAGCAGGCCCAAGCATTACCTTCACTAATCAGGAGGATCCAAAGTGCGCTGGCCTGCCTGAGCCACCATGGCTCCATACCAGCCCTTCTGCTGCAAGCAGGGGTCTTTCAGCACAGAGCAACAAGTATCTGGGAACCCAAACTCACACCACAATGATGTCCCTCTGCACTTTAAGAGGGGTTCACCATCCAGTCAGGTGTCTGCTCTTACTACCCTCCAAGCTACACAGCGCCTCTCAAACCAGGTATTTACAGCTCAGTGGTTGGTGTCTGTCCTTTCTACACAGAGGAGACACTCTCCTTTAACTCTTCCTGGATCCTGATCCTCTTGGGCAAGGAACTGGGAGGAGATGGGGAACCCAAAGCTGAGCCTTCAACAGCTGAAGTCAAGCAAGCAGGTCCAAGCATCTCAAAGCACCAAGAACCCTTGGGGCCCAAACACACCCTGCACAATACCTAGAAACCTTGCAACACATCTCCTTCCACCTCTCACCAACTGGGTGTCGCTTGCCCATCTCAGCAAGAAAGTTCCCACTGTTTGCAAACCAGAGTACCAGGCCACATTCTGTCCCAGTAGCTAACATCAAGGATTAGATACTTGCTTACGCCAAGCAATGTGCAGACTACATTATTTCCAACAAGCTATACAGCTAATTAGTGCAACTTCAGCAAGAACAGCAAGGCCCTTTATAATCAGCCCCAGCAGCCCAAGAGTAGTCAGACCACAGTATTGTGAACCACGACACTGACAGAGGCTGGAACTCAACCCAGTTAGCTTTGTTAACAGCCTCACAGGGCCTGTCTCTCCCCACATAGTAGACACCTGCAAGGAACAGGCTTAGCCCCAGCCATCCAACACCCAACACTCCTACCCCATCAGCATTCGAGTCACAAATCAGTCCTGTAATAAGTGAGAGAGCAAGCCACCCTAATCTCCCCACTAGTTTAATTACAGGCAGCACCAAAACAGTCTGGTAGGTGGCCACGGAGCTGACACCCCAGGGAGAGCTGGCACAGGGCCCTTGCTGAACTGGCTAAAGCAGGCCTGGCCCTTGTGGGGCTCCCAAGGGAGCAGCAACCCTCAAAGGTCAGGAGATAATCAGCTAGCCAGAGACAAAACCAACCTCCATCCCTGACCTACAAGCTGGCAGCTGCCTGATGTAGCTCTGAGCTCCACAGTCTCCCAGGAAGAGGCATCTCTTCACCTAGCTCCCCACCACAGCACCTGCCCAGCTTCCAGGGGGTCCAGAAAGTCATTGTGGGGTCCAGTGAGGCCTGTATGCAGCTCCATGTGCCCAGGGAGCATGTTTCCCAGCAGAGCTATGGGGACATGTGGTTCAGAAGCATATGCCAGCAGCAGCTATTGCTGTGGAAGAGTGAGACTGACCAACCCAGGGTCTGGTAGCCCCAGACCAGGCACAGGCAGGGCTCCACACAGCACACTGCAGATGGCACCTCAAACTATCACCAAGAGCTGTCAGTCACAGCTCCAGAAGAAGCTTTTCTGAGCTTACGCACAAGTGAATCCAGCAAGGAGCACAGAATGTCTGCCCTGAACAACACACAAGCAGCAAGGCAGAGCTGGATGAGAAGAAGAAGCTTGGCCAGCCCTGAGCAGCAGCAGCACCCTGTTCTTTATGAGCTCCACAGCAGGATTGCTCTAAGACTGAGGTTTACCATGAAGCACAGAAAACTGATTTGGATCCCCTTCTGAAACTCTGCACTCAGGTGAAAGGGAGAGGGGTCTGTAACCAGCCAGTGCACACTCACTGCACACACAGCATCTTGGGACACCAGCTCAAACACATACAGCAGAGAACACTCAACAGGAGAGCTGAATTCACATACATCTGCATTACCAATAACAATTTCATTCATTTCACTGAAGACTCAGTTAAGGCACTCTTGTCCACATGCTAAAGTCATCATTTCCCCTCATGAGAAAAATTACAGCCTAAAGAGATGCCTGTGGACCAGTGCTTACAGGGCACACAAGACACTATGTGTCAAGTGTGGAAAGCCATACCAGCAGATTATGGCGGGGCAGGAAAGTAGAGCTCTCCTGGCCCAGCATTCTGGCTCTGAGGACTCAGGACAGACTTTCTGATCAGAGTTTGAAGACAAATAGTCCCAGAACTCTCAGGTCACAACATAATCAAAAAAAAAAATCTACAAGGCAGCTTCATGATAACATCACCAGATAAGTTTTCCTACCGGAATTCACATGTATTTGTCACTTCCTCTGGCTCTGCTACTTCATGCAGAGTGTCAAAGGACATGGCTAACAGCCTGGCACCATACGCTCTGTATCAGCAAACTCTGAAGCCAGTATAGGACAACTGCATTCAGAGAGAAGGATGTAAACTCTTGATACGCAACATTTCTTGCAAGAGCTGCTGTTGCAGCTGGTGCTGGAGGCCCACTGAGCACTGCTCCCGGCACACTGGCTCCCAGTGGCAGGAAGTGACCTGCCTGAAGTTGAGGAGTTTCCCCATCTTCACCAAGTGTGTGTTAATACCCTACCATGATCTCACGCAGCGGCTGTGAAACCCTGAGGCCTTTGGATAGCATCCTGTAAACAGAGATTAAGCTCTCCCCTTCCCATACTCGCTGGAAGCAAGGAGAGAAATAGGAGACTCCCAGATTAGCCAGCAAGCAAGCTCCGCAGCCTGGGTAGTCAGCGTGGCACCCCACAAGCTTTCAGAAGGAGCAAGCCCACTGCAATAGGGTGCCGTTAACCTTGTAGAAAAACTGAGGCAGGTAATCAGACTTCAAGGTCCCACAAGAGCATACATTGCAGTAAAAGATCTACATGCACAGCACACTGCTTTTTCAGGGACAACACCTCCCCAGGCTGATCAGGCAAGCTGTTAGAAGTCTTACACCTTATCACATTCAACACCAGTGGCTGCATAGTCAGGGCACTGGTATCAGTATAGATGAGAACAGTCAGGGAAAAGGCAACATTTGGCAGAAAGTCTGACACAGCAAGGAACAAAGGAGTAAAGAAGCGAACGAAGAAAAGAACAGATGGTGATATACCTACAGAAGTGGAAAATAAGGCATTTCCTATCCGAGCTAACCACACTGAGCTGTGTCCACTCCCTCATGCAGCACCAGGTGAGGGGGAAAGGAGGTAGAGATGGCTGGGCTCCCTCTCTAAAGTGATGGCATGCAGCAGTCCCCCACAGTGCATGCGAGAGGACTCAGGAAGGACAGAACTATGCAGGTGATAGAGGAGGACAGGCAGGGTTAGACCAGGCAGGGCTGGCTCCTGACACCTGCTTCTAGATATAGGTCAAGCCTTCCAAAGCCCTCTAGCAGAGGAGCACAGAGCAACCCTATGTGGAGGTGGGACAGACAGTACCAGAGCATTTGTCTCTGTGGTTTTAACCATTATGCAAGTGCCTCACTACAAGGCTTCACCTCTGTTCTCACAGCAGTGTCTGTAATCATTACAGAGTAATCATTACTGCGCTCTTTCCCATCCAGGCCTGTGCATTAGTTGGACAGGCACACCAAAACAAGATGGACATTAAAAGTCTACAAAGCAAAATGCAGAAAGGAAATACTTCTAAAATGCCTCTAACAGCTTTATCTGGACCATTCATGAAGCCAAAGTGTGAACCCAGAGCCACTTCTCATTGAGATAATGGGTTGCTGCCTGGAACTCACCATGAGGTCTTTGGAACTCCCCTACCCTCCACACCAAGGTGGCACTGCAGTCACACAACCATCTTCTAACATGAGAAAGGGATGTTCTCTGATAATACTAATGATGTCAGACTCCAGCAGCACAGTACACGTACCACAGATCCCAACAGCCATAAAGCTGAAGAGATACCACATTTAACAAGGTTCACAGCCCTCCAACACACACCCCAAAAAAGTAGTATTAGCCCAATTATCTCCACACAGGTCTAGATAGACCACTCAAAGGCAGGGTTGTTGTTCGTACTGCTGATCCTGGACAGACAGGAAAAGCCTCTTAGGGTTAATGTAGAAGCAGCACAAGATACAAATCTGTATGTATACAGAGCAAATCTATTAACAAACCATGAGAGCAAGCTAGCTGATCTGATCCACAGGGTTAGAGCACTCCTTGCAGCAAGGCTGGAGAATTTGCTGCCACAGTGACAGCTTACCACTCTGAGCCATCCCACAGGGAAGAACCCACTAGAAATTAAATACCCTGTGAGACACTAAGGTAAATGAAGAACCATCAGACCCAGTTACCACCTCCACCAGCCCCAAGCCACTAAAGTCTCAGATAGCATCCAGACGCAGGCCTGCTGGTGGGGAGCTGGCTGTGGCAGCTGCAACCTGTCATCTGAGCAACAGCAGCCCCACAATTCCTGCAGGAAAGAGCCCTGGCTCCTGGGGACCAGCTCCTCCCTGCAGGAGCCCAGGCTGCCTCACCTGTTTGACTGGCAAGAACCAGACTTTCCAGCCCAAGTACTCCCACCATCTGACAGCCAGCAAGGCACAAGCTAGCACAAAGCCAATACAAAAGCCCAGAAACACAGAAGATCTCTTGGGTCATCACAGGCACCACTCCCAATACTTCCTTTAGGAAGAAGCTTGCAGGAGGTATCTCAGCCTGAGCATTGACTGTGCTGTAAACCCAGCAGAAAAGGGGAAAGCATTCACCCACAACCTTCAAGGACAGTGGCAAGCCAAGCGTGCAGCAATGCACCCACTTCTGACACCAGCTTCAGAGCTTCCTGGGGATGCAAAGCTTTTATCCAGCAGGAGAGAAAGGAGACACTATGCACCTTGAATAAGGTGACCTATTTTCCCCTCCCAAACATGGTGTGAAACACCTCTAGATCAAAGTAAGTTTTTACTCTCCTAGCCTCAGTTTTAACAGTACTTTCTCTCATATTATGTACCTGTCCTGAAGGACCATATAATCCCCCAACCTAACAGACTTTCAGGAAACTGAGGTGAGAATATTATGCAGCACAGGACTGTGGAGGCCCAGGCTGTGTGGGTGGCATGGCTTAATCCCCACAGCAAGAAGATGCTGCAACAGCTGGCATCATGCTGCTTCTCAAAGGAACAGGCTGTCAGCAGTAGCTGACACCCATGAGCTAAAGGGGCTTCCTAGGAGGGAGGTAAGACACAGCAGCCTCAGCCAAGCCCCAAGGGCTCAGCCAATTGCTTGACTCTCTAAACCATCCTCAAGAAGCTGCCCAGCAGGTCTGGTGGGAAGGTCACTTCCATCCAGCTAGGAATCTGCCCTGGCTACATTCTAGCAAAAGAGAAGGTGGTCAATTTGGGGCAGCACAGCAGGATGGATGCATTGCTGCACAGGCAATACTGGCCTCCCAGAAGGGAAGAGATGCTCTGAAGGTATGCACTAGGTAGGGAAAGCACCCAGTGTTATCCAACACTGCCCACTGAGCTATAGGAGGGATATTCACTTCACTTCTTCCTGCCCTTAGGACTCCAGAACCAACCCGGTCAGTCACAGGGAAAGCACCTAAGAGTTCCCTGGCGAGACACAGTCTGGGCACCAAGGCACTGCTGCCCCCAAAACCTCCCCTCCTGTTGCAATGCCTGTGTATTTATGCTGTCTCATTTAGTCTGTTGCAGAGATCAGGAAGAAGCAGCTTTCCTAACTGCCTCTTCTTTACAAGAGAAACAGACCCACATAAGAGAACTACAGATCAAGTCCAATACTGCCTGTGCAAGGTCAGGCGAGCATTTGGCCATGGTTATTAAGCCTGCAGTTGCCCAGAAAGTGCAGACCCCTGTGCATGACCACACACCAGCCTGAGGTGAGCTTGCAGCCAGGCTACTGCTGCCACCAGAAAGGTGACAGAGACCTCCCTCCTCCTCCCACCGGCGTTCCAGAGCGAGTGCCAGACGGAGGCCAAGCACCTACACCAGCCAGCACTCAAAGCTAACATTGTGTCACAGCAGCGGGGGAGGCCTGGTACTGCCACCCTGCCCGGGGGAGGAGAGAAAAAGCTATCTCAATGGTACATTGATGCTGAAGGCTGTGTAGGAGAAAGCTCTCCAGCCACCAAGCAGCCAGCACCACTGCCGGAGGCTGCTCTTGCCCTGCTGCGGTGAAGCCCCAGCAGACCACAGCCCTCCCCAGCTGTTCGACATCCCCGCAGCTCTCAGCCAGGGCCGAGCCCACCAGCCACAACACGATAGAGGGTGTCCGGGAGCCCGGGATCCCCGGGCGCTGCCCCGCATGGGCCTTACTCCCACCCCCAGAGAGACGGCTCCAGCCCGGGCCCCAGGGAGCGCTGAGCCCCGCATGGATCCCCTCCGGCCGCCCCCCGGCCCGGGAGCGGGAAGCGCGGGCGGCTCCCGGCAGGCCCTCGGGGTGGGGCAGCGCCGGGGCCTACCGCCGCTCCGGGCCCCGGAAGCGCCGTGCCGCGGCCCGGCCGAGCGCCGGCCCCGCCGCCAACGAGAAGCCTGTAAGGCCGGGCCCCGGGCTGTGGGGAAAGGCCGCTGCGTGACACCCCGGCGGCTGCTGGCCCCGGGGAAGCCCTGCACCGCCGCCGGGAGGGGGTTAAGCCCCGACCGCGGCCTTCTCCGCTGGAGGGGGGGGCCAGGCCGGGACCAGCCACAGAGCTGCTCCCCAGCCCCTCCAGAAGCACCACCACAGCGCTGCCCGTCCCCCGTCCGGAGGCTGCCCGGTCACCAGATCTTGACCCCGAGAGGAAATAAACCCCTGTCTGAGCGCCCGTCTCTGCCAGCAGCAGGGAGGCAGCCACGGCACAGCAGAGACCCTGATCCCAGCATGGCCACCAGGCAAAGACCTGCCGGGAGAGAGGCCAGGGTGCTTGTGCCCTGGCACACAAGCAGCGAGGAGAGACAGTCCTCCCCCCTGGCAGGCTGGGAAAGCATCCCAAGCGCTGCCCTCTGTGCTGTCTCGGGGACAGGCTCATGACTGCCCCAAAGGGGGTCTGCCCGGTTGTGGGATAGGAATTACCCTTCCCCTGGGCACCCCGGAGGCTGCTCTGGGACCCTGAGCTGGGGTCTCTGGGGAGTACTGCAGCTCACACCATCAGGACACAGCTGCTGTTAAAAACCACCTCAACACCACAACGTGGACTCTGCTCATCTTCCTCCTTCTCACAGAGGCGGGTCTGCACGCCACTGGCCTGTCACAAGGATCCACGCTGCTATTACAGCTATTGCCACTCCGCCAGGAGGGTGACAACCCCCGCTAGCGCCTTCCTGCCTGGTGGCAGCCGCACCCAGCCTCACCACCTGCCAAGGGCATGTCGCAACACCCATCCCGCCCATCGGGCCACGGCCTCCCCAGGCTCATCCCTCCAACGCTCTGGTGAGGGGGACACCACCCACCTCCTCCCGTGCCCCAGAGCATCCCGGGTGACAGGGACACAGGCACGCACATACACAAGCTTCCTGCAGGGTGTTTAGCAGGTGCCAAGCCCCTCAAGACCCCTCTTGGGGCAGGGCCCACCATCCATGACGGACAAAGCTTCAATCCCACAGCAGTTAAACCCCTACTAAGGCCTCAGCGCTCCCCTGGGGAGACGCCAGCCATCCCCAGCCCAACCCCACCAGGCAGGCTTGGTTGGGCACAGCACCCAACCACCCCGGTGGGGTCGTCGTACCTCCCCCCTCAGCGCCCGCCGGCCCCGGTGGGGGTCCCCTCCCTTCCCACGTGCACGCAACACCCCCCCGCGGCCGTAAGCACTCACCACCAACCGCACCCCGCTCTGCCCGCCACCACAGCCGCCCCCGCCCTTAAATACTGCCGCCCTACCCCCTCGCCGCTGCCGATTGGCCTCTGGGGGGAGAGCTCCGCCCTATCGCCGGAGCTCTCCCCCCAGAGGCCAATCGGCGCTGGCGTCGCGGCCCGCCCATTCTTAGCCACGCCCACACCGGCAGCCCCTCAAGGGCCAGAGCTGCGTAGTTTACTCACATTTGGGGGGGGGGAGGCGGCGTGCTGGTGTTTTGCGGTGGTTTTGGCTGATTTTAGGGGTGAGACGGCTGTCTGGGGAGGTGGAGGGGAAACAACAGGAGGGGGAAAAAAAAAAAGGAAAATGGCTGGGAAAACACTGCGGGTTTGGGCAGGGTCCGGAGGGTTGGCTTTGGAGGGTGGTGGTGAGAGCGTGAGGGAAATGGCAGAGAGAAGGCCTCTGGCACTGACCTCCGCTTTCTCTGGTGGTGGTGAGGTGGAGTCGGTCCTGCCTGAGTCCAGTGACGCTTCAACATCCATTTCAAATGAGAGTCCCAGTCCTGCGGGTTCCCCCATGGTGGCCCCGGTGCACCCCAGCAGGCCAAGCAGCAGCATGGTGGGCGCAGAGGCCAGGCAAAGCCTGGGTCGTCATCTGCATCCTGGTCACTCATAAGCAGCGCTGCATGCACCTTCATAAGAGCTCAGTGTCAACGGGAAGCCCCCAGCTTGGATGGTTTAGGTGGACTCTTTCAATCTTGCACTTTCAGGAAACAACCAGCTACATATCAATAAATAAGTGGCACATATGCTCTTTTCTTTTTTTCTTTTTTTTTTTCCCAATGGCACCACAGCAACTACCTCCAGCATTTGGAAACAGGACAGAAGGACACCCCAGAAAGAAGCCTGACTGCCTACTGTTTCCAGTACCATCCTCTGTTGCCTTCCCAGACTTATCAAGCTCCATCTTGAAAAGTGGCAGCGCTTTGAGTCGCGCTCGTCTGATCTGAAGGCGGTTTCAGAATTCACTGTGCTAATTGTTAGGAATCACCTTCTCATTTCCACCTTAATTTGATGTACGGCCAGTTAATATCCATTTGTTCCTGTGCCAACGTTGTCTTTTATCTCACATAGGTCCTTGCCTTGATATTTATGCCCTAATGTATTTGTAGACAGCAATCATCTCCCTCTCAGCCATTACACGGAAGACTAAACAAGTTTTTCCAACACTTTCTTTCTAGCCAGCCAGTCCCTGCACCAAATGCCATGGTAACTCTCTTGGCCATGCTGCTGTTCAAGTTCCTTCTCCTGAAGACAAGTGACCACCAGGAGTGGTCGCAGACTTTATGCTTACCTGGTGAGAATTCCCTGTCTGGATACAGCCAGGGCTGCATTCACCCTTCTTAGTTCTGGTTTTCAGTGACAGCTCAGAGTCACTCTGTGGCTGAGTACTCCTGTAACTCCTCTTCTTCAAGTGCTTGCAGCTCACAAAGTCCCCCAAATGAGGTAAAGAACTACACTCCTGGTGACTTCCATGCCTTCTTTTGGTGGTACAGCATTCCTTCACTTTCCCCTACAATGCGAATGCATCACACATTCTAATTTCGTCAGATTACACCTACTATTTGTGCCAGTCCTTAAGGCAATCAGTTTATAAGAACATCCACAAAGTAGGATTGAAGGTTACAGTAGTAACCTTCTTTGTGTCCTGATATGCTCCCTTTCACCAGGCTCTGCTTTCATCTTGACCTTAACCACTCCTTCCCACTTGAAATTCCTGTGCTCGTTTCTGCCCCAACATCTACCAAGGTTCCCAGTTGGTCCTAAGGTTCCCAGCTCCTTCCCTGGAGTCCACACAGCTTTATGGAAAGGTTTTTTTAACTATCAATCATGTTAGTCAGACATAAGAGACCATATTTTATCCCACTTTCCATTTCCTGTCCATGCGCTGCGTTACTCTTTAATTGAATGCTGTTAACATTAGACTGGCAGGCCTGCAGCTGTCTCCATCGCTCTTCCTCCCTTGTTAAGTATAGGCATCAGCCTTGTTTGCTATTCTTCACTTCTTTTGTGTTCTTGTTTTATTTTGCACCATTAATCTATTTTTAGTTGATTCGGGGTCCAAATCAGGGGAAATCTTGGTATGTTGTTTGCCATGAAATGAGAGATCAGCAGTGGATTCCTTCCCACTCTTTGCTAGGTACTTTTCCACCTCGTATCCCACATCTCATAGTTCTCTCCAAGCATGCCTTCTTTCTTCTGGATCCACCCTTGCTGGCAGGCTTGTCGGGCTCTAACAATAAGCCCCAAATTGCACAGCCCAGCCTCTTCCTGCTGTTGGAATAAATTTCCAGGTCACTCTCTTTTTCTTCTGCTCTGAATGCAATTTCTTTCTCCTCTCTCTCGGTCCTGGAGTCTCGCTCTCTGTTGCGTCTGCTGTCTCCACCATTTTCCCTGTGGGGTATTTGCTCTGTGGTTTTCCCTTGCTACCACATCTTCTGTTTCTCTCCTTACTTCTCCAACACATCAAATATATTTTTGCATTTTATTTTTCCTCTCTTAGTTTGTTTTTATTTTCACGCTCACTTACTTTGACAGGTCACCCTTGTCTGCACATCTGCTTTTTTTTTTTTTTCACTGATTATGCTCAGCAGGTGTCTGCAGTTCCTTGGGGTTCCCTCTTCCCACCACGTCCCTGGAGCTGCAGTAGCTTGGTCAGGAGCTCCAGCTGGTGCGAGGACCCTGGTCTGCCAGAGCACCCTGGATGCGGGCAAGTGGATCCGGCACAGCATTGGCCCGGCTACAGCTCGCCAGGGTGGTGATGCAGGGTGTCCTCCCTCCTCGCCCTTGGGGTCAGTCCTCCAGCATTCTGCTGGGTGTTGTGGATCTGGGTTTCTGCCTTCTGGCCTCTTTGGAAGCAGGGCAGCATGAGCACACGTAGCGAAGAAAACCCCTCAAAAATAAGGGAGGTGAGAGTGAGTGATGTGACCCATCATGTACAGCTGATGTTCCCAAAGGGTCTAGAGGGAGACTTTTATAAATGCATAATCTTCTGCTTCCATCTTGAATCCTGCCCTGTGTGACCCGCAATCTGGGAGAGAAGCTGTTTGCAGCCAGCCAAGCGTGTGGCTCTGGCCGTGGTCTGCGCTGCCGAACCAGAGGTGATGGTGTCACACGCCTGCACGAGGGTGCCCTTCCTGCACCAACCACTCCTGCAGCGGGCAAAGCCCTGCGGGTCATTAACTCTTCACATGCAATTCAGGAAACAGCCCGGCCGTTGTGCTCTCCATCGCAGCAGCCTGGGCTGCATCAGGCTCCAGTCTGGGAGAAGTTAAGCTCCTTCCTCCATTGCTTATCCTGGAGAACAACACACCATTTCCACCGTAGCTTTAGCGAGAGTCTCGCTCCTTCCCAACATGGAGATCCGATCAGATGGAGGTGGGTGTGAGCCTCTGCACTCCTCCTTTCTGTTGTTCCTTCCACTTTCTGCTTTCTCCTTGCTTCTTGCAGAGCCAGGTGCTCCTTTCTTTCTCCTTGTTGCTCTGCCTTGGTGCAAAAGGCAGGTGTGCGCTAATGTAACTTGCTGAAGGCACAAAGATGGAAGCCGGCATCAGTGCAGAGGATTATCAAAATTATCAGATGGGAAGGTCTGGAGGAACTAAGCAATGACAAAGGAATGAAGCTCAATGAAAGGTTATGACCTTAAGGATTAATAATTTCTTTTGCATGTGATGTGAGGTGTTGGTACCTTTTCTGGTGCCAGTCTTGAAGCGTGGCTTAGGATCCCTGTGCTGCTGGGTGGGAAAAGGGGAGTTTCAGCCCCTCCAGGTGCTCAGTTTCTCAGTTTTTATGACAGAGTGAAATTCTCAAAATCCTGGCTTTCTGGGAAACTAAAATATCTTATTGATTATTCTCTTATTCACTGAATTTGTAACTATGAATTTATTTTTTTTAAATACTGAAAAAATGATTTGTGAGGTTTTTGTGGCAAAAACATTGACATTATTCAACTTGAAAAATCTAAAAGATAATAAAAAGACCAAATGAATGTAGTGAAATTAAACATATATGCACTTGGCGCTGTAATTTTGCAGTAATGTATTTGACATACATAGTTAGCAAATTCACCTACCTTATTACACTTGGGGAGTGAAAAAAGGATTTCCAGATCCTCCCATCCTTTTCTGTTTAATCCTGAAAAGCCAGCGATTTTGCATGTGATCAGATAAAAACACTGCATGTAAATTCGCTCTCTGATGCAGTTTAACCCTTCTCCCTTTTTCACGAGGTTAGACCCTGAAGCACTATCAACCACACATCGTTGCACCACACCTTCTCTGGGACTCCGTGACAAAAAATGGCAAGTTGATTACGATGACAACCACAAAATATGCAAGAAATACTCCTACACCACCTCTGTCTATACTGAGGGAATAAAACAAGGCTTTCATGGCGGCTAAAAGTGGAGACAGATGACACTACTCCCGAGCCTGAAGGACCATTAAGTGCCGTAATGTCAGTTTGCGATTTCAGCAAATGGAGATGAGCAGATAGACCATGCCCCATCACTCGTGCTTTGCTAAGCTCAGGCTGATGTGCTGCCTCCTTCCACAGTTGATATCAACATTAAGTGGCTCATCTTGTGCAAACTTTTGTCTGTTATTTAATGCTGATTACATCATCCTGGCAGTAAAGGCCAATTACCCCATCGCTGTCAGTGTTGCCCTCTTCCCCTTCAGCCAGAAGAAATACCATCCTTCCTGGAATCTGAAGTCCCTGGAAGCCCCTCAAGCTACCGGGAAGCAACTCACAACAATTCTGTAGCCAGCAGGCATGAAATGACCCCACTGAAATCCCTGCTGTAACATGATGCTGTAGTTTTACTTTAAAACATCACCTGGAAAAAGCATACCATGAAATGGAAAGGAAGGTTGCAGGCACCGCGGTGGTGCGCTGGAGCACAGATGCTTTGATGGCAGACTTTCACCCTGCTGTGTTTAATTGCCGGACTTTGCCTGCCAGCCGAGGTGGACAGCACGCATGACTGCGGTTTCCTGCCAGAACGAGAATTCTTTATCAGCTGCATAAAAGCCAGCAGCCTCTCTGGCGTGAGTCCCGACACCCACCTCCATGGTCTGGCACCATTACCCCAGCAAGGTGTGACACCCTGAGGCTCTCCACGGACATGCCAGAAGTCTCAGCCCACTCCTGACCTGCTGAAGTATCACTATGTGTTTCCTGTGGCTTATAGGATAACCTTATGGAATAACAGTGCTTGTTCCAAATCCACACAAATCCTGGGTGGGGAACAGGCAGCAGAGCCATGGGCAGAGCAAGGTGCTTGTGGACACTAAAAGCCCAGAGAAGCCTGCTCTTCAGTGATTCTGCATGGCAGCGGGAACAGCAGGGCCAGCTCAAGGCCCAGAACGGACTGGTG
Source organism: Limnodromus scolopaceus (assembly GCA_028565335.1). Taxonomy (NCBI): domain Eukaryota; kingdom Metazoa; phylum Chordata; class Aves; order Charadriiformes; family Scolopacidae; genus Limnodromus; species Limnodromus scolopaceus. The sequence goes on from JAOXNO010000004.1 coordinate 22,159,638, forward strand.
GGAAGCTGGAAAGGGTCAGGAGGTTTGGGTTCCTGAACACAGGCAGCACAACAAGAGTCCAAGCACAAGACCAGTGTGAGTGTTTGTGACTCTCCACGTGCAGCATGCCGTGGCAGAAGGCCACAGCAGTTCTGGGAGCTCTGTCTCTGGTAGGGACCTGAAAACCGCCACTTCTCAGGGAGGTTTCAAAGCTGTCTTGTG
>JAOXNO010000004.1:22159938-22241117 GCA_028565335.1 Limnodromus scolopaceus
AGCAGTTCTGGGAGCTCTGTCTCTGGTAGGGACCTGAAAACCGCCACTTCTCAGGGAGGTTTCAAAGCTGTCTTGTGGGGACATGCTCCTGAAGAGAGAAAATGCAGGTGATGGGAAAGCCGTGGTCCTGCTAATCCTGGGAATCTCCCTGTCTATCTGAAGCCATTTCATTTTATCTCTATGATTTAGAGCCCATAAGAGTTGATCAACCTCGGAAACCTGCCCCAGACTGCCTGGAGCCTGAGAGAGCAGCTTGGCAAAGCCGGGTGACTTCTCCACCCCCGGCAGGCAGTTGGGATTACAGTCAGATTTGGTGACTTGACACCCACATGCCACACTCCGCAACGGCGTCCCAGGGCTGTCCTCCTAACCTGTGGTGCAGCGGCGGCGCCGTGCCACTCCGTGGAGCCAACAAAGCCAGAAGAAAAACCCCTCCCAAGTGCTCCAGGCTTTGCTGGAGACTTTCCTGGGAAGAGTTTCCCTTGACCTGAAGCGGCCACGGAGTCCCGAGCAGAGGCTGCCCGGGCTGGGGGTCCCAGGTGCGGCACCTGGGCCGTGGGGCAGCAGGGCTGTGGGCAGGGGCTGGTGCGAGCTGCCAGGCATCAGGCTGAGCATGCTGCTGGTCGCTCTGCAGGGACTAAGCCACAGAAAGGACATTGTCAGAGCCGAGGATTGTTCTGGGAGACCGGGCCGCACAAAGAGGGATTGTTTTGCCGTGAAATGAGGCCGTGTTTTAGCTCCAGCCGGGGCTGGGCTTTGCCTGCCCGTCAGGGCTGCAGGCTGGTGGGGGACACTGTCCTCCCCAGCACGCCTGGCATCTTCTCTGCTTCTGAGGTCCTCCACCAGCGTAGTGCATGCCCTGAGACCCAGGGTGGGTGGGGAAGAAAAGGAAATTGAGGGATAAGAGAACTCGTGGCTGGTCCTGCCATGGGCTTCCGTGCCTGCCTGGCATGTCCAAAGGGCATGGGGGCAGGGGAGAGCAGCAGTGGGGAAGCTCCCATGGCAAGGGGCTGCAGTGTTTCTCCCAGATAGCCAGGAACAACCGTCCGCTCTTGAAGGAACAGATATAACCAGGAGGGAAACAGAGATATGCAGGAAACTGCGCTGAGATAGTGGGCAGAGAACATAGAGGCCTCCTTTCTGCAAAATGTGTTGTTGATGGTGAACATCACAAGCCTCCTTGGGTGCCCTCATGCCTGCACGGCGTATGGAGACAAGCATCTTGCACTTAAGCTCCAGCAAGACACAGCAGGAATCACAGGACACAAAGAAGCAAAGGAGAGGGAGCTTCGTGCTCAAAACGTGGGTTGGAGCATTCCTATTAATCCCTATGGTTTTTTTATTCCCTATGTGAGTGAATACAAACGGATAAGGGTGATGCACCCACAGAGGCTTCATATAAGTCGTTCCTGGCTCAGCAGCTGCTGTAGGGCTTTGGGAGCCCGGAGCTGTGGGTCCTGCTGCCCAGCTCCTCCTGCCCGCAGCCCCGTGGTGCCCAGCTCCCTGCCCAGGCCCGAGCTCTGCGGTGTGGGGCTGCATATGATGTGTGCCCCCCCAGAGCCCCATGCAATCGAGTCACGACCTGGTGCGTTGTTCCGCTGACTGGAGCAAAACGGGCGGCACTACAATGATGATGATGACTGTGGCTGTTTCTGCCGCAGCAATGCCCATGGGAACCTAAATATACAAAAAAGGAGGCAGTCAAAATTATGGCTCCTTGGCCCCACTTACGCAGAATGCATTTCTCAGGGGGGATACAAACCCGCCCTGTATTAGCTACTGCCATTAGCTCTTTAGGCAGTGCTTTGAAGTCCCACCACGCTGCTGCAGCAGAGCAGGAGACAAGAGCCATCTCTCCCATCCCACACAGCAGGACCCTGACTTCAGGACTGCATCAGTACCAAAAATAAACTCCATGTAAACATCCACCACACACTTCAAAGCCCAGTTCCCGCGGGAGCAGCACACCTCCATGCTGCTGGCCAGGGCAGGCAGAGCCCAGGACTAGCACACGTCCTACCAAGGCCACCTGGCAATAGGTATAGAAGTGGGAGGTCTGGGTTCAGGAGAGGAACATCCTGGGAAATGCTGCAGCTTCAAAATAACACCAATGATGACAGCAATGATGCCCCTCTGGCCCAAAGCATGACCAACACTCAATGAAAAAAATAATGCAAAAGTACCCTGGGGCACAGTCTTTACTCAGAGGAAAGGAGCTGCCATGCCAAGCAGGCCCTCAGCACCACTGCTAAGTCCATGCAGAAACTGCTTGGACACGATGGTAGCAAAGGGAGAAGCCTTACAGCAAGCGGGTAAATCAGTGACAGAATCTGAGCAGCACCGACAAGATAGCTGCTGGAGAAACCACAACTCTTGATCCCCTGACTTTGGAAAATATGCGTCTCAATCAGAAAAATACATGCAGTAATTTCCTTTCTTTAAAAAACACACACTGGGAAAAAAAATAGACAAAAGCTTCTCCTTCAGAGGAGCCAGCCAGCACACCTTGCATTGCTCTTACGTGCTTCCTCATGTACAGGGTTACCCCTGAGCAAATTGCAGAAGGTTTTCATTAATTTCTAAGTGTAGGTTTCCACCAAGGCAAGGTTCATGGATCCAGCCAGACAGCGACAGCACCGTAAGGACAATAAATAAACTGTGGAGCATGTACTTTTACTACCACAGCATCTATGTGTGGTACAAAGTGGTCACATTTTACTTCCAGTAGAGATGAAGATTTATTGCATTTGGTTGGAAGGAGGAACTCTATGGGATTTTTCCAAAGGGCCTGTATCTTCATTTGTAGGCACCAGCTGTCACGCAGACATGCTCTGGCTCTCCAGGGGCCACCAAGCTCATGGGGGGAGCCCAGGGGAAAGCAGAGAGCCAACCCGGGGTTCCTGCTTCCACCACTTGGCTGTTTTATCTCTGTTTGTGCCTTTTTGACTTTCAAGCAGTTTCCGGGCTTTTCAATGGCCTGCTCAGAGGCACGTTTTGTTGCTGTTTCCATGTTTGTCTGTTCTCTGTCAGCTGCAGGTGAAGCTGCTTTGGGAGCAGTGCAGATGCAAAACTTGGCTTATTGGCTTTTGGCAGCGCATACCCTGTTATGTTGCTTCTTAGCATAAAAAGGTGCTCAGGCTCCCCCAACCCAACCACCAGAAGACTTCTCCTTTGGTCCCAGATGTTTCTGTCACAAAGGTCTCATCCTAGCAGGAGGATGGAAAGCAGCCCCCCAGCCCATGTCGAGACCCTGCCTTAGCTGAGAACTGCAGAGGTTCCCCTCCCTCAGCTGTCCCCCTGATCTTCTCGGTCAGGTCTTCCCGGTCAGGTCTTCCCTCACACCTTACGTAATTCACCTCCACTGTAAAAGCTTAATGACACCCACACACTTAAAAGATCTGTAGGTTAAAAAAACAAACAAAAGTGTTATGTTTTTCTTTTTTAAACAAAGGACAACACCTGTGTGCACATCTCCACTTGGGGAGGACGGGACAAGAGAACAAACACACGGCAGATGTTAGTCATGCTGATCGGTGGACGCAGAGAGATACAGGGAAGTGGTGGCACCACACCGAGCTTCACAGCTTCCAGAGACCAGCCAGCCCAGGGCAGCAGCAGGACGGGCTGCAAACACCACCCGGCACGGCTGGATGCAGGTACGGGCTGCAGATAGCTGGGCAGGAAGGAAAGGCAATAAATATCTCGCTCCTGCATTTGGGAGGAAGCCAGATGAAGCATTCCTGTCACAAGGGTGAAACGCTTTCCGCTCTAACAGTAACTCAGGCAGATGTTAAACAGCAGTTGCATAAGGAAAGTGTTAAAAATTCAGCAGTCCAGGTATCTTGCATCTCAAAACAAAAATAAATAAATCAATCTGTTTTTAAAAATGCAAACGATTAATGCTGGCATTCAGCAAGCCTGGAGAAGCTCCAGAGAACAAGCAAGCTGATGTTATGCCAGCATTTTAAAAAAGTAAACAGGATGGCCTTGTAAACAGGTGTGTCTCTTCGACAGTCACCCCATGCAAAATAATGACCAAAAAATATGTGATCATATTGATAAAGACTTAAAGCAGAGAAATATAAATACCAATCATCAGGGATTACAGACGATAAACCTGTCAAACTAACATGATAGTTTTTGTGGCACTGCATACTCTTAAATATCGGAGAGCGAGCTGGCTGGTACGGCGGCGTGTGTGATCAAGGAACAAGAGTGCTGGCGACCCAGCCAAGTGTGAGGCAGCAGAGGAGATGCTCCATGGGGAATTGGCACCGAGGATGTGTTTCTGTCAGGGAGTGCTAAATAGTGTAAAGCTGATGACTTGGAAGGAAACGAAGTCATGACGGGTGAAGCATGCTGTCCTGGAAGCAGGGGGCACGGCAGTGATCTAGAGCCCTTGGGATCCCTGGGACAGCAGGGCCACATGGTGAAAGGTGTCCCTCCTCTGCACTACAGGCTGACTGGTACCGAGGTGGGCCTTGAGGGGCCAGAAGAAACCAATGCCCGTACCCTCCATCACACTCCCCGCACCTGAGCCCAGTGCCTGCTGTGCCGGGGCTGAGCCTCCTCCCTGCTGAAATTATCCTACTGGGAAGAGACAAGTTTGAAAAGGGATTAGACAAGGCAGGGAAAAAATCCCTGAGGGCTCAGCGTGGCAGCACATCCCATGCTTGCGGGGAGAGTGTGCTTCCCCGATCGCCTGCGTGATCCCTGCTGCAGCGGGGCACAGACCGAGCCTTTGCCCTGAGCCAGCAGGGCTGTGCTTTTATTCTGACACAGTGCACTGGGAATGGTGAACCCCTGTTGGACTTGGAGGCCACAGTGACGAGCAGCGGACCATGAATTTCCACCATGACTTTATGGGTAAAAGGCCTGTTCCCTGTTTAAACATTCATGCATTGGCAGTGACGGGATAAGAGGTTAAAGTTGCTCTGCATTTGAAATTCCCATTCCCACAATTAGAATAGCGAGTCCTAGTCCAGCGTCCCAAAGGACACAGATGCATAAGAACATTTGGACATGACCCAAGAAGTGGAAAATGGAAAATATGCCTTAAAGCAAAAGGGACTTTCATCAGTTCAGTTTGTCGAAAGAAAGGATCAGGAAAGCTTGATCATAATATCTGACTCCTCTCCCAGGGGCTCACTCCCTGGCTGGGAAGATCCAGCAACTTGAAGGGAATTAAAGAAATGCAGCTTCGATATAAGGTGCAGTAAGAAAATGAACCTTTAGAACAACCTATCAGACACAGTAGTAGAGACTTATCAGTTCGACTGCTTTCCTGACAACAGTGCTCTAATTTACACAAGAACTAATTCAGGGCAGTCTGTGTCATGCAGGAAGTTACGCTGGTGAGCCCAGCCGGCCTCCCCAGCTCTATAATCTACGGAAAAAAACCCTGCCTGTATTTCCCTTCCTCCCGTCCAAGTGTGTGAAAGGTCTGGCCTGCCCCACTGGAGGCGTTTTCGGAGAGCCAGGTTAGCGTGGGTAGCAGGCAGCCACGCTCTGCCCGTGTCCCAGGCTGACCGAATGGCCCCAGCCAGCAGCTGGCCCCAGCGTTCCTGCGCTGGGAGATTTTAGCTTTATAAGGAAACCAGTCTGGGGGGGATGAAGTGAAACAGCATCCTAGAGCTGAGGCTCCACGGATGACGAGTGCCAGGGATCTGACACACGTTCCTCTGACAGTTTTCTGCCTCCCTTCCCAACCAAAGCAGGGACATGAGATAGAACAGGGAACAGCCGTGCTCAGCCCATCACCCTGCAGGCTCCAAATCTCCTGCCCTCGGGCTCCAAGCGCTGCACAAGACCCTCACACCGGAGCCAGCAGCGTGCCCCAGCCTTCACACCGGAGCCAGCAGCGTGCCCCAGCCTTCACACCAGCTCCCCACTGCAGCCAGCGGCTCCGAGAGAGCCAGGAGTTCCGCGTTCGTCGGGTGCACAAAGCAGCCCCGTCCGCCAGGCTGGGCCGGTGCCATTGCAGACACGTCACTGGGATCATTCGTAATGGAGCAGCTTTGCTTATCGTACGAGCTCCTTGTGCTTCCAGCTCAACTTTCTACTGCCCAGCTCAGTGCTTTTCAAGGGCCTGCACCAGTCACAGCTTTGTGGCAGGTTTTGCTTTGGGAGAACAGCCCACAGCCTCCACAAATAAGCTGGATCCAATTAGCTGAGAGGCAGGCGGCGCAGGAGCAGCTGCAGGCTGTATCTGCTGAGTGGAGATTTCCTCACCCCTAAGATTGCTGACAGATGCTATTGAGCAAAACACAGCACTGGCTTTCACCACAAGTCGAAAGGGAAGAGCAGCAAGAGGCAGGATGGTTGTCTTTAGGATAGCGCTGTATGTAGTGACATGCTCCGTGGGCATGTGTCCCCACCCTTCATTCTCAGAGGAATCTTTCATCAGGCAGATTATATGTTACAGCTCAAGGGCAGAAAGTAGAACAGGGATGGCTTCACAATGCCCACTTCCAAAGAGAAATGGGCCAGACCTCACAGCCTGGCCGATTCAGAGGTGCCACGGTCCTGAGCAGATTGAAATACCCCTCTGAAGTGACGGATTAATCCCAAAGTAGCTCAGCAACTTTATAGGAGACACAGAAGCTGAGAACTATGGAAGTGAAATAAGATCCAGCTGGGATTTGCAGAAGCATCAGAATACAAAAGCTCTGTGCTTCTGCTAATGCTGCCTTCTTGCTGTGGGCCTTGTAATAGTCTTTCCCAGTATTTTGCTTTCTGGGGAATAGTCATAATGGGTTTACAATGAACGAGATGTTTACTGCTTATGTTTGTACCCTGCTGACTCACTTTATAACAGCTCTTTACACATAAGCCTGGAGCTCTAGCACTCAGCCTCCAACTTTTTCTGTGTATTTTAGATTGGAGCTCCCCTGTAGCCTTACGCAAAGGGAAATGAGAGTCCTTATGACCTGGGAGATGGACACCAGTGTCTCACAGCGTGCATAACGTGGTCTTTATTCAACAAGAGGGAGTAAAGAAAGCAGTGAACAAGCAGAAATAAGGAACGGAGTTCTCTGTGCACATCTTCAGGTTCTGTATCAGGAAAGGGTAGTTGTTCTCCAGCCCAGGCCTGAAGATGGGATCAATACCAGAAGCAAAATCCTCTGCTCTGACTGAACAGAGAAATACTTGCGTCCAGGAGACATGGCCACTAGCAGCTCCACGCAAGCCACCCAGCACTAAATAAAACCCAGAGAAGGGCGTCATAACCCCTGTCTCCCTGGATTTGGTGTGTGGATACGTGACGGGACATGGAAGCCCTACAAGGAATCCAGGTGTGGTGGCTGCAGCAGGAACAATGTTGGTAACTGTTGATCCCTGGGTCTGGTTCATCTCAGCTCATCTCTGATATGGATGCATAGAGGCAGATTTGATGTTTGTTTTTATGCCGCTTGGCATTTTGCCTGGAGAGAGAAAAAAGAAAAAGCAGTGCAAAATCAGCTATATGAGAGGACATTTGCTCAGGAGCATGCAAGACTCGCAGCAACCCTGTCTGGGCTTTTCCTTTTCCACTCCAGGTACCACACTAGGCTTACCTGCTACAGCATCTTCCAGCTTCTGACCTAACACAATCAATCTCTTCTACAAATTGGCATTTTTCTGTTGAGAAATCTCCTTGACGATTCCCGTGCCCCCCTGCTATCCCTTCGAATTCTATCCTTGTTCCATCTTAAATAAACCTTTCTCTTTGTCAGGAGGGTTCTACAAGAGTGTGGGACTTTAGTCTCACAGACGTTGCTGGCAGCAGCACTCACAAAAGTACCCAGGCTGATCTCCACTTTCATTTCAGAGAGGTAAACACAAGAACCTGTATCCCCTTCCACCTAGAATAATTTATACTCAGGGCATATATTTAAATTACTAAGCCTCTCTCAGATCTCTTAATTTCTTTTAACCACATCCACCTCTTGGGCATTATTACTCTTTGCTGATACCAATCACACATGGGAGTGTGTTCAAAGATGTTGTACTCGCAGTGTACAGTGCTAGACAAAACTAAAATGATCAGAAAAATAAACAAAAAGTGATTAAAGAGCAGCACAGAGGGATGTTCAAAGAACACTCCTTCAGAAAGTGGAATGTGTGTTCAAATTGGAACAGAAAAAAGGACAACTTCTGAAAATAAAAACTGTACTGCAGCAGCACAAGAGAAGATTTGATGAGCAAATGGCTAAAAGAATAAAAATTATTAAACTTTCTCAAACAGATCCAAAGCGGGTCACTGCCTGCAATGAACTGGCAGGCAATCTGGTATCACTCCAGTGCTAACTATCAGGAGACAAAGGCTATTAGACATTACTCCAAAAGGAAGAGTGAACAGGACTGTATGGTCCACCCACATCTGGAATACTGTAAGCAGTTCTGGTGTTCCCAGTCTTGAAAACAAAGAGAAAAGGTGCAGATAAGAGTAACAAGGATGGTCCAAGACATATTATAATTTTCACACAAAGACATATTAAACAGAATTAGCTGGGGAGAAAAGAGACAGACAAAGGGAGGAGGGTATGACAGACTTTCAAAAAACGAGAACTGGTATGGAGAAAGTAACTGAGGAATGATTATTCACCGTTTCTCACAACACGGGCAAAAAGGAAACATGCAATAAAATTACCATGCAAAAGTTTTAAACTTTAAAATTTTTTTTAAGCAAAACATGCGATGAAGCTGTGGGACATTGCCATAGGTGTTGTAGAAGTCAAAACTGTAATTCAAAAAGGAACTGCAGAAATTGATGGCTGCTATACCCACTGGTCTCAAACCAAACTCTGGCTTAAAATCCCCCAAAACCAACTGCTGTCAGAACATACTTTGTTCTTACATTCTTTCAGCCTCAGCTATGGGCACTATCAAAACCAGGATAGTGGGACTGACCTTAGTCGAAACCCAGTATAGCTGCTCTTATCAAAAGGGAACTTCCCGGTGACACAGGCTGGACAAGTGCTCTTGTTACCAGCGCACTCTGCTTGATGTGCAGAAGCGACTGTCTTCCCATCCTGGAGACAGTGTTTGTGGGTACGCAGCCAGAAGTCACAAGGGCCTTCTTTGTTTCCAAATCACAGTGGAAGTGACTTTCTAACTCTTACATAAATGCATAATTAACTTAGGATTAATATTGTTGCTCAAGTTCATTTCTGAACAACAGTCATTATACAGGCAAGAAAATACCAATTAGGATATCCGATATCCAAAATCTCAATTAACATGAACATAAGAATGACAGTACAGGGTTAGGCCTGTAGGTCCCCCAGGCCAAACCCATTCCTGACAGCAGAGGACATTTAAGGAGGAATACCAGCACAGGGCAAGCCTGCAGTGATACCTCTGCAGAATACACCCTCAGCTTCTAACATATTGTGGCTCGGGGACTTTGGAATCAGAGATGGTATCTCTAGAATTAGCTGTTGACTGATTTTTCATCCAGAAATTTACCTACTTACTTTTCCATCCCATATAAATTTTATCTACTTATCGCACGCTTGGCAAGGTGCTCCACAGTGTAATTATTCAGTATTCAGAAAAGTATCATCTCCCTTTTGTTCTGAATCTACAAGCCGATAGGGCACTTTCATCAATCCTTCTGTATCATGGAGTCAGTGAACAATCATTCCCCATTCACCTGCTATAAGCAATGTGGGATGTTACAGGCTTCCATATTTTCTTCTCCCTACCCCAAAGCTATCCCTGGTAGCAGAGAAGAAATCAGAACTGCATATAATATTGCAGGTGTGGGTGGCCAATGGATTTATACGATGGCCTAATAATACCTTCTGTTTCTCTGTTCCTTTTCTAGTAATTCCTAACATTTGGTTTGCACTTTTGTCCCAACTGAACATCCAATTAATGTCTTTACAGAATTCTACATCATGTATCTATTTCCCAAATACAAGTAACTAGTCCAGGTGTTTGACATGTAAAGTCAAATTGCTATGCCTATGTTTTTCACTTTATATTTAATACAAATGTAATCTACTATTATTAAGTGAAGTCACTTGGTATATGAAATCCTTCTGTCACTCTTTACGGACAACTTTTGGTTTTTTCTTACCTTAAATAACTCCTCAAACTTTTCAACTTCATTGCCTACCCACAACTAAAACGTGACAGCAAAACCCCCAGCACAGATCCCTGCAAAACAACACTATGATCTCCCTCCGTATTGATTCCTGTGTTCACTAAGTCTGTTACTAAAACAGTATTGCAGTGTGAGTTAAGGAGCTGAAGCTGGATGGCTGGGATCCATTTCAACCTCTGAGCCAATTTTAAGCAGGTATTACTACACTGTTACAAACTGACTCATGCTATTAAGGCCAGAAAGCAACCTCTTACTCAGTTGTATCTAAAAGGTGACTGGGGATGGATCTCTACATCTGCATTTGTCCTTCTTGCTCCCTGCATTTCAGTTCCTCTCAGATATGCAACTTATTTACCTGGCTGTCCTGCTTGTGCCATCTGCACTCCTGCCAGCATTGGCTGCTGCTGTGCTGGTGCACCCGACATTGGGACCTGCTGCATGCCTGAAGCACCTGCAATGATGGCACCAGCTCCTGGTTGACCTGACTGGACAGATCCTCCAGAGCCAGGGGGTCTCCGGTTTGACAGTCCTTTCCCAAAGGCCACAGCTGCTACCAGTGCATTGGTATCTGCAGGGTTGAAAGTCTGCTTGTTCTGTCGTAAACCTGTAGAAATAGAAGTGATTTTGGAGCATTTTAGCAATCAAGTCTAAAAAGTAGCATAGCTGGTACTGAATTTACTTTTCTGCTATTTTGGGGCATGTAGTAGAGATCAGCTTCTAACAACCTGTCCTACAAAAGTCTCAGCAGTGTCAAAGAAGCTGCAAAATCCAGGGACAGTGGTGATCCAAGAGCTTTTCCACTGACAGCAGGGCATATGCTGCTCAGGGAAGGAGGACAGAGGGAGCCAACTCCTCCATGCCCATGAGAATGTTCCCAATAAAGGCTCTTCCATGCTGAATGCTATGGTAGGCAATAAGGACTGAAGCAGCCATCATCTAGAGGACGTCACAGAAAAGCCTGCCAAAAAACATGTCATGGACTCAGTCTGAACATAGCTGGGGGATTTCCCATTCACTGCCACTGCATTTCCACAGCTATTTTTATTAATCCAAGTTGATTGGGATGTTTTCTTGGTAAATACTTACCACCTACTCAAAGGGGGATATGGCAAAGGGTTGGAATGCATACTTTCTGCCATGCGTAGGTCACACAAGTAGGACACATTGCACCCACAAGACCCCATTTCTAATTAGGGGGCTCCAGGACAGCCAATCTTGCATCTTCTGGAATGATTTCGTCTATGCTGCTCATCTGCATTACCCATGCTTCAGGCCCTCTGATTTACCTATATGGCCACTACTCTCTCAAGCCTACTGCTTGGACCCTGTAGCCCACTTCCATCTCAGTGACATACCTCCACTTTCAGATTCACGCTCCTCCTTACTGATTTTCTCCAGCAGGTTTGAGCACATTTTGTTCAGACTTTGGATCTGTTTCTGCAAAATGAAAACCATCAGTAACCACCAGGATACCCCCAACTCAGTACAAGTCAGCAAAGTAAATGAACAAGCTTTCTCTGCCCAGGGTCTGTGTAACCAAACATAAGCATTTTTGCAGCAGAGCCTAGAAAAGCCCAGCAGTAATGCATGCAGGAGGGCACTGTGGGGATGGGACAGCCTTCGCCTTTGTCTGACTGGTCTGATGGCACCTCCTGTGAACAGCCAGCAGGCTGGATACCCTTGGTTTGTGAAACTGCAGAGGAAACCAAACCTCAGCTAGGGTCAGCTGGAGAAATCTCAGACAGAAAAGGACACAGCAAAAAATAAAACTGTCAGATGGAAGAGTGAAGGAAGAGGAGTTAAAGGGCATTTTGTGCCCTAGGACTAAGAGGCAGAAAAATCAAACTCTTCTTCACCTACCTGTGCCACATCAGGGCTAATTCGAGCTGCATCTGTGATCAGCTGCTTCTCCTGCTCCTCCACCTCAGGGTCGGGCTTAGTTCGAAGATGGTCAGGCACGACCTCATGGCTGAACACGGGCACACGTCCCTCTGTCTGCCGCTGCAACAGATGGACAAGCCTCTCTCAGAGCCTCCTCCTCCAGACCAGCACTCAGACAGCTCAAGATGAGAGCTGGAACAAGCTAGTAGCACGTTGCGGGGACACCATGATCTGAAGAGCATTAGGATGTTTCAACAATTTGTTTAGGAATTTGCACTGTGTCTGTTTAATTAGAGCAACCCAGGGGGGTCTGCAGTGCAATCCCACCAGCATGATCTTGATCAGTTCAACCATTTTCTCACTCAAGCAGAGAATAAACGTTGCCAGCACACACTGGAGGTTCTGTAACACACCCCATGTTGGTCAGATGACAAACAGTGCAACTCTAGATGCAGATGTCTGACAGAAACAGCACAGCTATGACAGAGAAAACCAGGAGCTTGCAAGGAGACCTCCCAGTTACACAAGACACTCTCTCTTTCAGCCCCAACATCATGAAAATAACGTATTTATAAACAGGAACACCTCCTGTAGTGTATCCAGTGCAAATGTTTGTAGGTGAAAGCCCCCCAGCAAAGCAGCTCCCAGGCAGAACTACTCATCAGCTTTTCTTTCCCTACACCCAAAACTGAGGAATGCCAAGCACGACAAATGCCAAGCTGGAGTAGATACAGAAGCATTTTCTGATACTCCAGGGCCAACACTGAGAGGGAAGTTTCTTACCATGATCTCCTCATCGCGGTCTGGAGACAGCACTAGGGGTATGATAACCTGGTTTCGCAATAGTGGGGTCTTCTCATGCTTTAGCACTTTATTCAAGGTGTTCAGCTGCCCTGAGAGCAACGCAAAGCTGTCCAGAACTGAAGGCCTGGGAAAACAAATAAAGAGGACAGAACATGGAAAGGGATGCCACAGATGGCTTTTATCTCTTCCTCACTCAAATGGCAGAGAAGTGAGGCAATAACACTACTACTCCTCATATCAGTCTACTCCAGACAGTAAGCAGTAAAACCTAGGGCTGAATGTGCAGGTGTGGACAAATACCAGTCCCTGCTGCAAACAGCTCAGGGACATTACAAGCAGTACCACTGGAAGTGGCAGTTGTTTGGGATTTCAGTAACATACACAGAAGCAATTCTTTCCTTATCACTAACTCTCCCAGTGCAATTCTAGAGCAAGGTCTGAGAAACAATTTACCTCCTAAGCAGTACAGCCAGGAGAGCCAAAATTTATAACTTGGCTATCCACAATAAGCAATAATGAAGGAAAATAACTGATAATCTTGTCAAGGAGGTCCCCTTCAGCTTGCTCTCTCTGTGGGATTCATTGCCTCACCTGCCTTCTGCAACATTAACTATAAATGCTAACTGCCTGTGAAGCTGCTGAGTGGCAGACACTGTCTAAGATACTGTCTAGTTTATTAAACTGTAGCTATAACATCTTTATGTTCCATCAGGAAGAAAATTCCACCTTGCAAGTCTCTCAAACTGTCTGGTAAAACATGCAGAACCAGCAAAACACTAGAGCTCAGTTTATACCAGAGTCAGAAAAAGCCAGAAATATCACGAAATGCAGAAAGAACCATTTCTCATTTTATAGTGTATGTGGGTTTCTGAGATCTTTTGTCCAAGAAGCTTCCAGTCACTGCAGACGCAAATCTAGTTCGCATAACAAGTCTAGATTAAAAGGTGGTAGCATGACTGTATTACTATGTGGCATGAAACCAATGGATTTCAACTGGTTTTCTGGTGGAAGACGTGTAGTGGTTCCTCCAGCAGAAATGTGAAAAGCAAATTTAAACCTATTGACAATAGGCTAATGTTTTTTAATTATACTTTGTGGTCCTTTGAGCCAACTCTGGAACAGCTTCAGCAATGATTGACAGTGCCCCCAGCTCTGTGAGACACCTTACCATGTGAGTCGGTCATACTCATTCTCCAGCTTATAGATAAAACTGACCAAGGAGTTCTTCAAGTCGGCCACCTGACTGATGAGCGCCTCCAAGGTCAGCTCCAGCTGCTTCTCCTCTCTCTACAGAAAGGCAAGAAAGACAAGGGATGAGGACAAAGCTTAACACCTTCCCAAGGTGTTGTGAATTCACACATATGCATCCATAGTCCAATCTCTCCAACAGAGAACCTCCTTTACAGGGAAAGCAAACAGAGACTTTGGAGATTAAAATCCTATGATTTCACATTGATCCCTTCCCGTGGGCCAGAACACTTAGGCAAGAGATTTATACCTGAGACGAAACCTTGGCTAGCTGTCCTGTTGAAGATCCAGATGAGCGTAGCGAAGACATTATCACTTACATCTGCTTTTTACCACATCAAGAAAAGTCATCAAATTTAGCTCATGCCACCTTTGTGATCCATTTAAACTAATCCAGCTCAAAGTAGATTAGCATTCCCTCAACCTTTTCTGACAGCAGACGTGGGCGCAATGATGTCTGCATCAAAAACAGTCCTTTGCAAAATGAGTATCAGGTCCATGGCTTAGAGACTCCAGTTTCTGCCCTTCACCTCATTCTTTACTTTCTTCCTGCCCAAGTGCCACTTCCAGCTGCTAAAGAAACTGGCAGCTCCCATTCTGCTCGTGCCTCACTGGCTGTGGGAGACCCTGCTGTGTCAGAGACCGGACATACCGACACACGCACGCATCACCTCCTGTCTTTTGCTCTGGATTACATACACTGACATCCCTGGGTGAGGGAGGATGGTGACAGACAAAGTGTCAGGACAGGGGTTCTGTTGCCAAAGACACCAAGGCATATCCTTGGCTCTTGCAAAAATCCCTTAGAATCGTATCTGCTCTAACTTATTCATACTACAGTATTGCGCAAAATGCAATTAAAGTCCCATCCCTAATGAACTGTTCATGTAAGTCAAGAACTGTACAGTAATAATCCCTGAGGAGGGTGGGACAAAGGAATCAAATAATAGAAAGGGAATGCCGATTGGGAAAGCAGATAGAGTGACTCAGGCTGTTGGCACGCTTGCTATTGGGTTTGTTGTTCTGTTTAAATACACTGGACCAGTGTGACCTTCTCTGGAGAGATTATCAGCTATCTTCCATGTTCACAGGAACACAAAATTATTCTATTTTATTTGTAGTCTAAGAAAACTTATAAAGGCTTTTTGTAGTAAAAGTCACTGATCAGACTTCACTTCACTTAACCACCTTAGAAGAAACGGGCGAGCCAACTTCGTTAAAATTTGATCCCCAGTCCATGGAATGGATTCACAGAGCAGACTGCTATGTGTTCCACCTCGAGATAAAACCATCTTGTGCTGGGACTAGTCAGTTCCTGTGCAATTAAGAAATGAGTCTACAACTGTTTGTGTGCACTGTGTTTGTGCAAGAAGATTAACTAATGCCTGTTTTACGAGCTGGGCTGGTAGCCAGTGTTTTACTGCAGGGGTGCCAGGCATATGCACCTACGACAATTCACCTGGCGCGTTGCCTGTGCTTATTCAAGAAGCCCTCAAGAGGATGAATGAAATCCTATTGCACACGCATCGCTCTTGTGGCCGCAGCAGTGTACTCCAAGCCTCCTCCTTTCGTGGGCTCTCTCCAAAGCTATTAAGAGCTGGAAGCAGATGTAAGCACTGCAAAGCAGGCGTGCAATAAGACTGACCGGTGTTTCCAAGGAATGCTGTGCTTGTCGCAGGCACATGCTATATTCAAGCGGTGCTTTAAGAAGTTTGTTAGCAATACTAAATTGCCCCAAGGTAGTAAAGATAGGGTTTATGGGAGGGGTTGCGTAAGGACCTCCTGATACGGAGCAACTGAGAGGTAAAGGTGAAATGCATAGGTAAATGGTAAAGCAATGCACGTGGCAAAACAAAGAGGGAAAAAAAAACAATCCTAACTTTCCATACACAATGACATTCTCTGAGCTGATAATGTTATCACTCAGAAACAAGACCTCAGGATTATCTGAGGGTAACCCATGGAAACATTGGCCCAAAGCTCAAGAAGCAGTCAAGGAAGTAAAAGCAATAATAAGATTAGGAAAGCAACAGAAAACTGAGCATCATTATGTCATTGTAAAAATGAATGCCTCGTTTGCATCTTGAATATTATGTGTCACTCTTGTCCCTCCAACTGAAAAGGGATATAGTAGGATTAGTAGGATATAGTACAATTAAAGGCATCGAGGATGATCAAGAATGTTCTTCAGTTCCATAGACGCAGCAGTTAAAAACAGAAAAGAGACTGATCTGTGCAAGTGGCTGAAACGAGGCGAGACAATATAACAAACCCTTTAGCCAAGGAATTGCAGGACAATCCATTTTCACTGTCTTTTCTGGTAAGAAAACCAGGAGACTTGCATAAAGCCAGCAGGTAGCGGTTTCAAACAAACCAAAGGAGGTGGATCTTTACAGTCCGTTAACCTGTCAGTAACCTCTGCAACTTTTTTCCATTGAACATCATGGATGCTAAAAGTTCACAGCACTTCAAAAAGTAACTAGATCCATCAATGAAAATTCATCAAGGTTATTAAACACAAGGGATGTGCGAGCAATAGTTTACACAGAATGACATCAGTAGCTTATTTTGCTCTCACAACTTTTTTTGGTCATCAGCTTCTTGGCTAGTGGCAAAGCCAGGCTGCCGGGTAGCCGGACCTTTGGTCTGATGACTCTTACCAAGGGCTGCAGCAAGGACTGAGAGGAAAAGGTGGACCCAGGTACCTGGACACATGCTCACCCTCCAGCCGTGCAGCAAGAGGAGGCTGGTGCACAGGAAAGTTGCACCAGCTGTTCGTGGGTGAGCTCAGCCTCCCACCCAGGCTGCTTCAACCCAAGGCAAGTTTGAACGCCTGGGGACCAGCAGGGCCAAGGACGGGCAGGAACCACTGCCGCACTCGCCGCCAGGGCCGGGCAAACGGCGGCACCAGCGCCGGTCGCCGCCTCAGGAGGAGCCCCGCGGAGCTCGGGGGCATCCGTGGCAGGAGGCACCGAAAGGCGGGGCTCGGCCCCGAAGGCCGCGCTGGCCTCCCTCCCGCGGACAAGGCCCTGACAGCGACCCGGCCAGGCCTGCGGCGCCTCCCCGCCCCACCACCCGCCCGGCCCGCCGTGGCCCCGAGCTCACCCACACCCCGCTGCCCCCTGGCCCGGGCCCGGGCCCGGCCCCGCCGCCCCTCACCTGCATGGCGGCGCCCGCCCGTTGCTACGGGAGCGCGGCGCTACCGGGTCAGCCGCGCGCCGCGACGGGGCGGGGCGGGGCCGGAGGTCAGAGGGCGCGGGGCGGGGCTGCGCCGGACATGGCGGCCGCCGAGAGGCCCGACTCGGAGGTAGGAGTGAACAGGGTCGGGGGAGCCGGCGCTGGACCGGGGGGTAGGGTAACTGGGGAGCCGAGGCGGGAGCGAGGTGAGGGGTGGCTGCGGTGCGGGGGACAAGCCCACGATGCGGGGGACAGGCCCGCGGTGGGGAGCAGGGGGCTGGCCTGGCCTGGCCTGTGGGAGAAGTCGAGGAGCGTGGGGCTGAAGCAGCCCGGGGGTGAGTGGTGAGGGGCGCCAGCCGCGGTGTCCCCGGAGCCCCGGGGTGACCTGGGCTCCTGTGCTCCCGCTGCAGGTGGAGGAGGCAGGGCACGTCTTCCTGCTGATGAAGAAAGACTATCGTATCTCCCGCAACGTGCGCCTCGCCTGGGTCCTCAGCCGGCTCCATCAGGTCATCTGGGCAGTGCCCGAGCCCGAGCTGGTGAGTTGGTGCTCTGGGGCTGGATGGTGTCACCACTGCCTGATGTGGCAAGCTGGCTCTGCACCACTCATGAGCAGCTGGACCCTGCAGAAGATTTTAACCCAGTTCCTTTCTCTGATTCTTCCTTTGGCTCAGCTTGATGTTCTCTCACCATTTACCTGTTCTTGTAGGTAAAGTCAGAAAATGAACTTGATGTTCTCAGCATCCTGCCTAATGGGTGGCAGCCAGATGAGCCTGTTCAGCCCAGGCCCTATCTCCTTGTGCCCTCTACACGGGTCACCTTCCTGGCCCGCCAGTACCGATTTGTGATTGAACTTGATCTGAGCCCTTCCACAGGGATTGTGGTAAGTGCAGAACTGCTTCTTTGGGGTGTTCTGCATTAAAAGGCTGGACTCGCTTCTGTTTGCTGAGAAGGCTTATTCCTCTCTTAGCTATTGCAGAAGTCTTGCTTTTCACAGGAGGGAGGCATGCAGTGCTCCTAGGTAGGCAGCTTAATGGCAGATCTCATTTCTCTGCTGAATGCTCTATGTTTGACTTTTGTTTACGGGGAGCTGTCATTTGAATCCAGCTGCCATTGCAGAAGGATGTTTGCTGTTGGCTGTGCATGGTGAGGCAACCAGCAGTAAGATTGAAAGTCCTAGAAGATGGAAAAAGCTGTTCCCTTACTCTGTTTCTGTAGGATGACTCAACGGGGGAGATAATTTTTGATGAAGTGTTCCATGCCCTTTCCCGATGCTTGGTGGGATTGTTAAGACCCTTTCGTATCCCTGGTTCAGACATTATCTACCAGCCAGAGATCTTCGTCACCATCCAGGCTTATTCCTCCATCATTGGCCTGCAGTCCCATCAGGTAAAGCTAAGCCTCTCCCTTGGCATGGCTCAGCACATGAGCAGCTCACTGTATGGGCTTCTGGTGAACACAGAGGAAACTGGGGACATGTGGTAGCTGGGCTCTGTTATCTCTGACACTGCAGACTTGTCTCACTAAAATGTGTAGCCTGGTGTGGTGGGGAAGTGTGTTTGAGCAACTTCTCCTTTCTCGGCAGGAAGTGGAGTTTTCTCCTGGGGCAGCAGGGCCCAGCAGAGAACGCTGCCCACAGGCAGTCTCAGAGTTGGGACACAGGGAATATTTCCCTTATTTCCCTCATGCTCAACGGGTGTTTCTTGGGTTTGTTTTGGTTTTTTGTTTGTTTTTTTTTTTCTGTTGACTAATTCTTTTTGGCCTGTTACAATTAGCTTGAAGCATTCAAGAAAAACTGGTGTGCCCAAAAGGTTGTCTGCCTGCTCCAACTGTGTACCAGTGGTTTATACAAAGATAATTCCCTCTTCCTACAAACCTTGCTCTCTTTTTGCGCTGGTATGAATATGTTTCTCCTTGCTGGAGAGAGCAGCCAGCACCAGCATTGAGATTATCAATGAGGTTTTACTTGAACCAGGGCAGGTCTATTTAATAAATAGATGTCTGGTTTATGGTGCCAGTGTGATTTTTGAAGTTTATCCTTCTTGTATTGGTCCTTTCCACCTCACAGTGTTTTCACATTGTTTTCATGTTTCCAGTAGTGTGTTTCATCCCTTTGCTAATACCAGGGACAGTGGGTGGTAACAGAATGAGTCTGTTAGTCTATGCTTGTTCTCTGCCTCTGTCTCCCCCACCCGCCTCTGCCCAGGCCTTCTGTGAGGCTGCAGCCTTTAATGGCTTGTACAGTGCTTGAAGAGCATGACCCTCGCTTTGGTCCGTTTTTAGGTCCTACCAAAGTAAGCGTAACAGGAATTTCTCCATTTGCCAATGACATTTTGTGTGACATCTTGTCCAGCTATGCTGCAGACACCATCATGCTTTGCCTCAGTATCTCCCCTATTTACACTAAATTGAGCACTCTGAAGTTGATACATTTTTCTTCTATGGAACTCCCTATTGTTTGAGGCCAGGAACTGTAATCTCTGGATTACAACTGGACAAGCTTTATGTTCCTTTGGTGGAGGAAAAGGCATATATGTGCCTCACTCATCCAGGAAAGCCTGTCAATATTGTAATCATTTACTTTTTCGATATCAGTGTGAGGTCTTGCCCGTCTGAGGTTGAGGGGACATGGGTAACATGTAGCGTCCCACCCCTCAGTTGAGCTCTTCATATACACATTGTATCTTCTTGGCCTCCTGGTTGTGGACAGAGATTGCCAGTGGTGGCATCTGCAAACACAAGTGTTGTGCTTATCAGCTTGGGGAGTTTCTGTGGTGGCAGGTTCCCTCTGTCACATGACCCAGACATTTCTGTAAAGTCCAGTCTAATTTTTTCCTTTCTTTATTTCAATTTGCTGTTCCTTTATCCAGTTACTGGAAGATAATTGGATTGATCTATTAGGTGAATTAGATTAGATCAAACAGGCCTTCCTTAGAGATATCAGACCAGAGTTAATGGCTTCTAACAGGGATCCTGCATTGCTTTCTCCTACAACTGCTTATCCTGGAAGAAGGCAAATGAAGTAGAAATTTCTTCCCCAAGAAGGAGATTTTCCAAAGAGTGATGTGGCCATGCACTGTGAGTGCTATGAGGTGCTGCTGCGCACAGACAGCTGGCCAGGAGCCAGAATAGCGAGAAGAGGCCTGTGCTTTGTCAGGGATGCGTCCAAACTTCACCGTGCAGAACTGTGTTCCTGTGTAACATTTTAGGGGCTGGTACTATAAAACCTTAACTTGGTGACTGACGTGCATATCCTTGGGCCAGGTACTGTTTCAGGGCTGTCAGCTGGATGAGACAAAGCGAGAGGCCTTCCTGAACCAAGTTTACACACAGCTATGTGCCTTCGAGAACAAAGTGGCAGAGATGCTCCAGCAACAGTATGAACCCAAACCGCAGGTAAGGAGGGTAGAGATGGTTGGGGTCTCTTGACTCCCTGGAGACTTGCAATCTGAGGTCCCTCTGGGGTGGCAAGAGGAACAGTGGCGTAAGTTTGGAGAAGGAACAGCTAAGGAGTTTGTAAATTTTCTTTGTGGGATCCAGTAATAAGACATGAACACTGAGGAAAGCAGAACCACTAAGTGTTTAGAAGGACTGATGAGAATGGTTACCTTCCCCAAGTTTATTGTGGAATAAACCAGCCTGACCTCTTGTACATCATGGGACAAACTGTAGGATTGTCTCTGAAGAGGATGGTGGGAGAGGTGATTATCCTTGTATCATGAATCTATAAATAGCTGTGAATATGCCCTTGGCCCCTGTTATGTTTCTTTAATGAAAATACTTCCTTGTTACCACAAAAGCTAACCATGAAACTGAATAAACAGCCAATGCAGCTTCTAATACTTCTTCAAATCTGTGGCAGGTGCTGTTTAGTAGCCACAGATGTAGGTATCAGCAAGTTAATGATAGCACTATAAAATACAGCTTACGATGGAATTAAAAGCGAGACTCTGTAGGGATTCAGAATGTCTATGGATTTCTCATCAAGATCATCTCTCCTCATCTTGGAAATTAAGAATGTTACATTGTAATACTGCCATGTTCACATGGCAGTCACAATCTGATCTGTGGGCACCCTTCTTGCAGTCAAAGGCATTATTGGCCTGGCTGAGGTTATTTAGTCCTTATTTAGCATTAGGTATTAGAGTTTGTGCAAAAAGAAAAAAGTCTCAAAATCAGATGAACGAGAGGCTACTGGTGATCTATGTCAGTTGCATATCTGAAGTGCTTCAAATCTCATATTTTAGCTGAAATTTATATCTTTGAATGGAAATATATCTTTGACAGGACTGTCAGTCCTGAAACAGAAAGAAGATTGCAGGAAGTAAATACCTTTACCAGTGTGTCCAGCCGGTGTTTTTGCAGTGCTTTGTATGCATTCCTGATTGCTGCAGTATTTCTCTCATGGTAAACTACCCTGTAACTTCTTTCATGCAAATGGGGGAAAGAGACGCGCTTACAGGCCAGAGGGACTGGCGAGTCCTGCCACAGGCTGTGGGGTGGAGGTGGGAGGCCTCAGGGCAAGGGCAGGGACTGAAACTTTTTTTACTTTTGAAGTTGCATTAACTGTATCATTGTCAACAAGTGTCTGAATTTAAGGCATCTGGCAAATTGAAGTGATGGATAGTCAGGTTTTTTGCTCAAAGCCACAGGCTGCTCCCATTTGTGCAGAACAAAAGTTTAGTTAGTTCTAATTTTCTTTTCCCAGCTCCAATCATCAGTAGCTTTGCAGGGGAGGGTCTCGCCCATTCTCTGTATTAGCAGTGAAAATGAAGCAATAGTTTATTACAGGGTTGAACTGCCAGAGCCGTCTGGAGATGAGGGGACTGTGAATGCAGTAGGTTCCTCACCAGTGTAATTATACAAATTTCAGGCTTTGCCTGGGGGATATTTTTCATAGAAGATGCAGGAGAAGCCTACCTGCATTTGCTTATATCAGCACTGCATAACGAGTGCTGTTTGAACAGAGTTAAATATACAGGCACTAGATGTTGTCCTTGAGAGGCTCCTTGCCCCCTCTGCTGCAGCGCTTTGTAAGTGAGACGTAGCTGTGTCTGCCTCTCCAGCTTTTCTGGACTTTGCTTGAGTAGATGCTGAATAGCTGCAGCTTCTATTAAACGACAACGAAAAGAGGTATTCACCATCTCTTTAGTTGGGAACTGCTTTGCTCTGTGGAGGAGTTTTGGAGACCCCAAAGTATTTTCATCTTTCCCCTTCTGTGTGAAGTAAGCTTATAATAAAGCTCTGAGCATGTTGTCTCCTTTCTCCACCCCTGAGCAGCCTTGTCCAGCTGTCTAGGGGTCCCAAGTGACCAGGACTTTGAGAGCACCTGAATATTAAAGCTGGAAGTGTAGTCTGCTGAAGTGTTCCAGGGCTATGGTACCATGGGGCTGCTAGACTGAAGGTTGTTTGGAAGAGTGAGAACTGGAGCTAGGCTGAAGTTTGCCCCATGGGGCTTTGTGGTTTTTTTTTTAACTTTTCCAGGTGGATTTGTCGCCCCTGAGCCAAGAGAGCCCTGGTGATGTGCAGGAGTCGTCTGGGAGGAAGCCCAGCGTGTCTGTTGTCACTGCTGATGTTGGCCTCGTCAGCATGGTCCGACAGGGCATCCTAGCACTGCAGCTGCTGCCCTCCAACTCCAGCGCAGGTTGGCTTCATCCTCTGGGTTAAGGTTTGCCCAGTTGTTTGCAAAGGGTTGTATTCCTCCTGCCTTAGGCTAAGATTAATTTTATAAGGGCTGGTGCATGGACCCTTCTCTTAGGGATGAAATTTCAACAGCTGCTTTTGCTCTGCGCTCTGTGGGCAAATTGTGGTGGTGGGAATGGGGAGGAGAACAATGTGCCATGTGTCAGTGTTAGGGCGTTTATGAGGGAGCACAGCTGTGACTGCTGCTCAGAACAGCCCAGGTTATGCAGAGCTGTGCCCACCCTGAGGGCTTTGCTGGACCTAGTCAGGAAGTTTGAAAGCTCCAGAACACCTTGGAAGCTATAAACCAACCTCAGGATTTTCCTTTCTGCTTTTGCCAGCCTAAATTTTATCCCTGGTGTTTGTAGCTGGAGAGTGGTATCTGGCCAAGACAGAGAATGCACTAAGATACTGCCTTCTTTACAGGTATAATAATAATTACGGATGGTGTGACTAGTGTCCCTGATGTGGCTGTGTGCGAGACTTTACTCAACCAGCTCCGCAGCGGCACTGTGGCCTGCTCCTTTGTACAGGTATGTCTGCTGTTGGCAAAGAATGTGTGGGCAGCTGCCTGCAAGAGGGAAGGAGGTGAGTTGCTGTCAGTAGCATTCATCTCCAGAGGGGACTTCCCTGCCTGTCTGAGGCCTTTACTGGTTCTCTCCCTTGTCCTCAGCAATGCTGTACCCTCTCAGGTATCTTCTTTATTTATCTTGTAGGTTGGTGGTGTCTACTCATACGATTGCAGCTTTGGCCACGTTCCCAATGTGGAACTGATGAAATTCATTGCCATGGCCACTTTTGGTGCTTACCTCTCCACATGCCCTGAGCTGGATCCGCTGAGCCTGGATCTGAATGTGTATCACAAGGCATTTCTGCTGTACTCCTTTCTGCGTACTGGGGAGTCCCTGAATCCAGAATACTACTGTGGTGAGGAGTGTGCATGTCCTCCTTCCAGCAGACAGACAGATGGTTGTCTTACAGCACCTCTCTTTGGGGTGACAGCCCCAGGCTTGGTTATGCTGATACTCTCCCCTGTCCCCTCCAGGCCATTCTGAGTATTATGGAGGCAAGGAAAAGGCAGCAGTCTGTGTGCTTTGGCAAGAGTGCTGCCTTCTCTTACGGGCAGTGTTGCATGCTTGTGCCTGTGTGAGAAGGAGAGCCCCAAGAGTGCTCAATATCTTCAACCCCACAGAGCACCATGTGTCCTGTAGACTCTGGGCACTGTTGGGCCATGCAGCCTCATCTGTGAGTCCCTTCCTGATTCCAGGAATTGGGTGGAAAACTAATGTCCCATTTTGTACCATCCCCCTTTCTGTGGACTTCACTCAACAAACTGCAGTTAGGCCTCCGGTGTTGGAACTTGGAGGGGGCAAGAAGCTCTCATCCAGCCTTTGCTGCACACTGGCTCACTCGCAGGGACATTCGAGAGAGCTTGTCCTAATCGGGCTTTCAAATGGCAGTTTGGATTGAAAAACTAGGCCCCTGAGACCTGTCCCAAATCCCTCTTTTGGTTGTTCTTATTTTGTGAGTGTTAGTGACTGAGAGTATGCCAGGAGAGATTAGTTACCAGTAAAATGTGGGAACACCCTTTGACACCCTGGCGATATGCTGGTGCCATCTGCACTTTCTGTAACTTGGCAGCAGAAGCTGTATACAGTGGCAAGTTTGAAGAGAGTCGGCCTGGGACTTGGAAATGTTGAATCTTAAAAAGATCAGGTGTGGGTGGTTTAAACTCAAGGTTTCCACATCCTGATGCCTTTTAGAAAACACCTGGGAACTTCAGGGTTTTCCAGGGAAAAGTTTGCTGTGTGACTTGCAACAGCTATGCAGTTTCTCCCTGTCTTGGCTGGCACCCCACCCTGCCCCTCTCCCAGGGGGGTCCACACTAGTGGACCTGTTTGCTGCATTGCAGAATCAGGAGTGGGTGTAAGTGGTGGCTGAAGGGTGTAGCGTTCTTGAGGCCAGCGAGTGTTCCTGATGGTGTTTGTAAAGGACTTTGGGAGGACTCTTGCTGTAGGACAAGGAGCAGGGGAGTTGCTCCCTCACAAACCCCATTTCTGCCGTTTGCAGTGTCCCAGCACAGACTGTTCAATGAGCACCTGGTGTCTGCAAGCAGCAACCCTGCTCTGGCAATGAGGAGGAAGAAGCACACTGAGAAGGAGGTGCATGCTGACCTTGTGAGCATTGTCTCTGTCCGGCTGCGTGAGGGCTACAGCATCCGAGAGGTCAACATCACAAAAGGTGACTGTGCTGTGTTAGGGGCTGGAGGCTCAGATATAGGACTCTATTCTCAACTGTTTAGAGGAAAGTGCAGAGTCTGCCATCTCAGCACTGTGGCTGATATTGTGGAGGAAGGAGCCAATTTCTCCAGACTCTTAAGTTTGTTTTTGTAAATAATTGCCTGATGCAGGACTGTCCAGTATTGTGCAGTTTTGCATTTGCCAGGCTCATCCTCTTTGGCTGCAAGTGCCTGGGGAGGGACAGACAGACTGTGACCCACTGTATCTTGGAAATGAGTCCCCGCAATTGCAGGGAAACTAGTGACAGAACTTGGGGCTTTGCAGAGTTTACTGGAATTTCTTCTATACTTTTCCATTTTTCATCCCTTTCTGGTCCTTTGCTTAGCTGCACTCCAAAGTACTAACACAAAGTTGAGCCCTTTGGTACAACAGACTTAATGCCTCCAAACTACAGTTTTCCACAGGTAGAAATAGGGAGAAAGAAGGATATTGTTAGGTGAAAATGCCAGGTGAGTCAGGACAAGGACCAATACTAGAAGAACATAAAACCATCCAATGGTCCTGTTCTGTCATCGGACTCGCTAGAGACTGTGGCACTTGGAGTGTGAGAACTAGCCACTGACAGCGACCTTGAGGGGTATGAGTATCCCAAGGAGTGCCACTAAACTCTGCCTAACTTTCCATCTCCAGCTGTGACTAGTGGCTAGTCACAGCTAGAGATGGATTCTCTCATCCTGCCTTCAGTTTCTAAATGCAAGTTACGAATTGCAAGCAAGCGAAGAAATTATTCTTGACCTTCGCAATAACCAGCAGAAAGTCTGGAGGATGGGATTCTTAAAACACAGCATGAACATGTACGCTGCATGGTGATCTGATGTCTTTACTATCCTTTTTGAGATGTTAGTTTACAGAATATGTTTTATATCAGAAAATCGGTGTCTGTGATATAACTCCAAAGTCATTCCAAACTTGCTGTATGATGTTTTCTATAACTTTACAGTGGTCTGCCTTAGAGCCACGTAAACATCTTATGCCACTGCTCTGCTTGGAAGATTGTCCCAGAGCTTCATTGCTCTCTTTCTAGCTTCCTTTCTAAACTCACTCAGACCAAATTACACCTGTGTGACTTTATTATCCTTAATTAAGTTTATCCTCCTTCTCTGGCATTGCACAAAGGTATTTAAGAACAATGCCTTTCTCCTTGTAGCCTTACTTTTGGCAGATTAAGCAAGCCAATGTTTCAGCCTCCTTTTGTAAGGGCAGGCTTTCTCTTCTGTTTATTTATCTTAACAGCACTTTTTCCTCCCCACACAGTTGTTTGTTTTTCACAGTTTAGCCTCATATTTCTTGAAGCAGTTGATAAGAGTGGTGTAAATGTGGTTTCATCCATGCCTTGTTCAGTAGTGCCAATACTTTCCTGCTTCTGAAGTAAAATGCCGTATCTGATAGACTAGGAATCACATGAGCTTTCCCCATGATTGTATTGCATTGTTAGTGCAGAAATCCCTGTGTCTTTCATGCACTTTTGCTTCCAGCTGGTGAGTCCTTAGGGGTTTTTTATTGGGTTTTGTTTGTTTGTTTAGTAGTCCCTAAGTGTGCTATTCTTCACATAATACTCTTAAGTTTACCTCACTTAGTTCAGCTCGCTATTCCTACATGATGACTGGGAATTGCAGTTCTTTTGGCTTGATGCTTCTTACAAACTGAATGGATCTAAACCAGCTTTTTTGGGAAGGTTGCTAACAATCATATTAGGTGGGTTAATTTCTAAAGTTGGTCTTCCAGGAATATCCCTAATATCTTGTTTCAGGAGTTTTCTATTAAAATCTATTGAGAGACCTCTTCTAGTAATGTCTGTAGATTACTTTCACTAATCTCCTGTAGGTGTGGCATGAGGTAGTTCCCTTAAATCCATGCAGATTAGGTCCATTGCACTCTCCTTGTCTAGGAATGTATATGAAACAGCCGACAAGTCAGTTCCTGTCCAAACTGTGCTCAGTATTGTGTCTTTTGTCGTTCTATGCATCAGTTCACTTACAGCTTGGACAGTGCTGGAGAAAAAGCTTTTCTTTAATCTGGCAGCAATGGCGAAGTGCTCTTGGTGACTGTGAAGTCCTCTATAGAAATGCTGGAAGATGCAGCAGTGTGAATAATTAAAAAAAAAACAATCAGGCAAATTCACATTGTACCTTTTTGCACAAAGATGTAGCTAAAATCTCTGGCTCAGGATATCATAAAGCAGCAAATTCTGGAGACTGGAAGAATGTTATCAGAAATAGTGCCACATGTTCCTTATGCTCCCTGCGCTTTCCTCTAGGTATCTTCCTGCCACTTTTTAGCCCTTAGAACGATAAACGGATTGGTCTCCTGTTTTTTTAAAGAGCAGAGGAGCAGTTGCACTGGATCAGTTGCCTTCTATTCTGAATAGCTGTGGGCAGGTGCACAAGGAGGAGTGAGAATAGGGTAAATATACACCATGTTTCCTTTCTCCTTTCCTTTTACTTCCCTCTGAGCACTCTAGCTCTTTGCAGCTCAGGGTCTCCCTGAGCCAAAAATACTTTCTGTGTATTTTGATGAAGTTGTGGTGGTTTGCTTTTTTTTTTTTTAAAGGAATTTAAAAATTAAATGTCTGGGCTATCAAAAATGCAGTGTGTATTTCTGTGCCAGCTTTCAGAATAGTAGCAGATAATGTTATTTATGCTTTGGAAAGGTAAAAGGCTCCGGGGAGTTGCTGGTTGTGATCAAAAAAAATTGTTGAAAGTAGAATTCATAAAAGATCAAGACATTTAGACACTCTGCACTAAGGAAAAGCATGTTTGGCTAATCAGGGCTCTCTGGGCCATTCTGTAGAGAAGTGTATGACAAAGAACAGTTAATTAACCTGGATTGCCAAAAGCTTTTGCCAAAACTTGCAAACTAAAGGCTGTTAAGGAGCCAGCTGGCTGTGAAGCAAGAGGAAAGAGTGCGGTTGTGGACTTTGACACTGTCGCTTTTCTGCTTCAGTTTGCCAAAGGCAAAACAGAATAAATAGCTAGCTTTGTGCTCAGAGTTGACTGGAGAGGTTGTTTGTGATATTTATAAGTGCTCTGGTTACCCTCACTGTTTGATTTCAGATATTTAGGCGTTTAGAAGGCTACTATGGTTAGTTAGGAATGCAGAATTGCTTGCAAAAGAGGGAGGATTGGAAGAGCGAGAAGCTGTGTCTGAGAAACTGAGAGGCCGTGGTTTGTGATGGAGCTCAGCTCCTCTCCTGCTTCTTTCTGGGACAGTGTGAGAGGATTGGACTCTGTAACAAAAACAAATTCTCAGTGGCCATTTTGTGTTGCTGTGTGTTGAAGAGAACCTGGGGGATATTTTTCAAGACTTCATCTTCCTCTGCCCAAAAACGGCTGGGCACAAGCTGGCCAGTGAGAATGGCTGTTCTCAGTGTCAGGAATTGGGGAGGCAAACTGAGCTTTCTAAAAACCAGAGCTTATGAAAGAAATCAAAGCAACAAAAGCTTTT
This sequence comes from Limnodromus scolopaceus, assembly GCA_028565335.1. Taxonomy (NCBI): domain Eukaryota; kingdom Metazoa; phylum Chordata; class Aves; order Charadriiformes; family Scolopacidae; genus Limnodromus; species Limnodromus scolopaceus. The sequence goes on from JAOXNO010000004.1 coordinate 22,188,565, forward strand.
ATTAGTTGTAAAGTCAAGAACCAGAAATAGATTGCTTTGCAGTGAGAACAAGCTAAAGATTCATCTGAGTATGACTTCAAACTAAGCAAATGTTTTGCCTGTGTTTTTAGTTTTGCTTGTGTTGGATCGTAGGAGTGAAGCCAGAATGACTAATGGAAACACAGGTGGAAGTAGGAAATATTTACATTAATGAGCTAGGCAAAAAATGCAGGAATTTACTTATCATGTTTGCTGTTGATGAATTAAAAAGGCTTTGTTATGAGAACCAAAATATTGTGTGGATAGCAGTGGATCAGCACTAAAGCAATAAGAGTGAGGTGACAGTATGATATGGAAAGAGACAAGTTTATAAATTCTTGTTTAGCCTCCCTGATAAACTAGGCAATCTTCATAAGAAAACAACAGAGTTACAACCCTGGAAATGCATTTATAGTAACGCAAAGTACCAATTGTGGAAAATATTAGTGACCTTAAATAAAATCCCAGTATTCCCTCGGATGAAATACAGGTGAAATATAGTATACACCTTTGATCATCTTTGTTCAGGAAAGATGAATTCTTGAGATGCAGAAAAGTCTGGAAGCGTTAAGGGGAATGGATAGTCTGTCATAGATAGGCTGATGGCTATGGCATGGTTTAACCTGCACAGTAGCAGCTGAAACTGGGTAAGGATTTCTCCCCCTGGTGCACACTCCTTGTCAGTGCTATGGAAATGAAGCTTCTCATAACAAAAACAATTTAATCAAAAGAACAACTGAGCAGGAATTTGGCACGTACTCTGGAAGGCTTCTTCTAAATATTGATGGGGGAAGAGCACTCTGAGGGAGCCTCCCAGCAGGGACCGTGGGAGCAAAAAGCAAGGTAGCTTTAAAATGGAGTGTAGTCAGCCTGTGAAGGGGATGGCATGATATGCCTGTGACAGCAGCAAATGCAACTCTGCAGGAAACATAGGATCCGGGCTGATGACCTGTTCGGACGGTTTCCAGTGCATCCAATCACTTATCTCACAAATGCTGCAAGTCCTGCAAACTATAGAGCAGGCTGGACATCAAAATAGATGATCGAGCAGTTGAAAGAGCAGCGTGGCACTGTTACAGAAAGTCATGTGTTTCCCTGAGTTGTTTCAGTACAAATACACATGCACAGTCAGCAGGACTGTGACAGTTTTCTTCTCTTCTGGCTCAGTAACGCTTGCTGTCAGGTGTTTGTGTTAATCTTGCTAGAGATGCAATGGCCTGCTTAAACAAAAAGGTAAAAAATGTACAGTTTGAAGAATGGGTGAATATTCAGTCTTAATCATCTTAACTTTGGGAGGAGATGAGGGTAAACGTGGTGAGAAGCTTTTGATGCTTGAAGTTCTAGATTGCCTGAAATCCTGTCTGTGCAGGTAGAATGTTGTACGCGTACGTTTAAAGACCTGTTTACCAAATGCTACTGTGTAAGCAAAGCCTCCCTCTGTTGGGGAGGAGAGAGAACGACTTCAACTAGAGCAAACAGTTGTTAGATCATTTTGTCCTCCTTGTAGTGGTCAAACAATCTCCAATACTTGGAAGTCCCTGGTCAGAGATAAAGCTCAGATGTGTATCAAACAAGCACTTGAACTTATTCCTCTGCTCCCTTGCAGGTGGGTCTCAGCTAGAGGTGAAACTAGTGCTGCTTTGGAAGCATAACATGAGAATAGAGTACTTGGCTGTGACACCCTGGCCCCTGGACCCATCCAAGCGCAGCACATGGGTGGAAGTGACGATGGAAGGAAGCTATGACATCTTGCATGACATCAGCTGCACCATGAGGAAGCCTATCACTAGTCTGTACCGCACTACAGTCATCCGGCGCTTCTGGAACACCTTGCAGAGGTGAGCCAGACCATCCCCAGCAGTTCCCAATGTGTGACGTAACCAAGAATTTCCTTCCTTGGCATGCTGGGGCATGGGTGATGTAGGTGGCCATCGCAACCCAGGGTCCCAAAGGGATATGCTCTCAGGAAGAGGCATGACTGGCAACAAACTTGCCATCTAGCCAAGGAAAAGACTTGAGCTGGCCTGTAGTCTGTAAGATTGCTTCACGGTGAAGGTATTGCTGCCCCTGAGTCCTGATCCTGTGATGCAAACTTTAACTCTGGCTGCCGTCCCATGGAGGTGGTGTATTCTTACAGCAGTCTTGCAGCTGTGCTACACAGTCACATAAGGAGCAACACCTCATATCTTTAGGCCTGAAGGGCCTGTGGGTTATAACCATTTCCTGGCCAGACCATTGCTCTCTGCTCTTCGGCAGATTCCTTTTCTAGCACTTCGTTCCCAACTCTTATCATCCTCCTTGTATATTAGACTGTTACACTTGAGCTCCTTTAACATGCTCTTTGCAATCAGGCGTTGAATCCCAGCGTTGCCCTAGAAAGCTGTGTTGGTGCGGATGGGCTCCCACAACACAGGGAATGGTGTGTTTGTGGGCACTGGGCTAACTGGGGCAGGAAGGGGGAGAGTGTGGGCTTTTATGGCTAACTGCCTCTTCTCTTTCAGCATCAACCAGACAGATCAGATGTTGGTTCATCTGCAGTCTTTTGACACAGTCCCAGAACACTTCACCATTCCTGAGAGCACCAAGAATGGGGTGCCCCTCTTCTACATCCCCCCAGGCTCCACCACTCCGGTATGTTCCCTCTCTCTCCCGTTTAATGTGGGGTAGGTTGTCCTTCCTTTCTATTCTGTCTTGCACTGGGGGATGCTGAGTCCCAACAGGCAATTGAGATCTTGGCTCTCAGCCTTCATCACTTGCTCTTTGTCCTGCTCAGTAACAGATTTCAGGTGTGATGCGGTGCCTGTGAGCATCCCATCCCATACTTTTTCCCCTCTGAAACACCACCCTATGTCTTTATTGCTGCAGCTACACCTCTAAGCCCCACAGCAAGTCTCCTAACTGTGCTGTGAAGCCTTCTCCTGGTAGTGATGTGATGTGTGAGACCGATGGGGTCTCTTGTTTTTGCCATGCTTTTTTGGTGGATACCTCATATGTGTGGAGTTACTGCTGGCAGGCTTGTGCGCTGGTGATGTGGCTTAGCACTGTCAGGTGAAGATATAGGATGTGCTGAATAGTTATTGTTTAATAGGAGTGCTCATGTGGAAGGTGCAAGAGAGATACTTGTCATGTGCACAGCAGAAACTAAACAAAATATGAGCTAATAGTTTCCACTGCAAAATGCAAACTCATTGAAGCTCACTGGGCAAAGTGCTGGCATATTATTGGCTCGTTGCTAGCAGTGTCCTTGGCATTGATAGAAGATGACTAGCAGATATCAAAGCTAGGGGAGCTTTAATTTAAGAGAACTTTCCCTTTAATTTTATTGCATAAGCCCTTTACTTCTTTATGTTTGCCTGGTAAATTTGCACTGTGGGATCCATAACCCTACATAGCAAATCTGGAGCGTCCCATCGCATGGCTAACCACGACCTTATTTCTGCGTCAACAGAGTTGCTGTAGTTGGTGGAATCATGGTGTTACCATACAAACACGTTAGAGTTGCCCAGTGCCACCCATTGCCAGTACCCTATTTACATGAGCACTCTCAGATGAATTATCTCAGTGTTTAATTGCTCTGCTGACACAAGCCATATATCCCCCTCTCAATCAGAAAGCACACCATTACCTATGCGATCTTTTCCATGGTTGATTTACTTGATGCTAAGTAGTTAAAGTCCTAATTAACTTGACGTTTCAGGAAAGTAATTTATTTTTGTTTACATTGTACTGCCGATTTCAACGTGAACATACTTAGTTATTCGGCTGAGAGGCAGTTACCGAAAGCCAGGGATGCGGCTAGCCTTCTAGGCCTACACAGCTCAGCCACTAGAGACATTCTTGCTCTCTCTGGGTGGAGCCAGACAGTTTCTTGCTGAATGTTGCCCTGTCATTTTCTCAGGTGCTATCCCTGCAGCACAGTGGGTCTGACTCAAGCCATTCCCAGTTTGCCTCCTACTGGAAGCCAATCCTTTCTATGGATGCCAACTTCTGGCAGAGGTGGCTGCACATGCATCGTATAGTCCTCCTTCTGGAGCATGACACGTATGTAACTGGCGGGGCTGAGCTCACGTGCACAGTGTGGGCCAGCCTGGGAAAACAGGGCCTCCAGTTCAGTCCAGTCACAGAGTTACAGCTGTTCTGCAGGTGCCTATGGCCAAGGGAAGGGCCTCGCTAGTGGGAGCTGGTGGAGGGTGAAGGCTTATTTATCTGAGAGAGACTGTAGGTTGGGAAGTCATCTTTGTCAAGAGTAGGGGCTGTTCTTAGGAGCATAAACTGTTTCTCAAGTCCCTCTTGGGTTTGGGTTTCCTGATTGCAGGAGGTGCGGACCATCCAGTTGGAGCTATTCCCCATGTTTTTGTTTGCTGCTGGAAAACGTCTTCCCCAAAAGCATTGCTTTCCTGACGCTGGTTCTCGTTGCAGAGTTATGTGAATAATAGGCATATATTGCATGGAGGGAGATAGAAACAATAAAAGACTGTGCTCTCTGCAAGTCGGAGAGCAGGATCCCTGTGTGGTCAGGGCGTGTGGCAGGTACTAACAGGCACAGGCAAGGGAGATGCTTGGGTATTGGCTGCTGTGGTGGAATAAAGCTGATGTACCAGCCAGAGGATGAGCTGAAATGGATGTAGCGAAGTCTCTCTGGGCTTCGGGGGAAGAAGAGAAACTGTGGTTCTAAAATGACTTTCTGCCACACCCTGCAGGCCTGTGCCCAAGCACCTGCACACGCCGGGCAACAACGGCCGCTACAGCACCATCCAGTGCCGCATCTCCCACTCGGCGCTCACCTCCTTGCTGCGGGACTGGAGCAGCTTCGTGCTGGTGGAGGGCTACTCCTACGTCAAGCTGATACATGGGTGAGTGGCTCTGAAGCAGTCCTGTGTGGGGACGGGCATATGGCCAGACCAAAGATCCAGTTAGACCAGTACGCTGTGATGGGGCAGAGGCAGATGTCTAGAGGAGAGGATAAGAGTGACACAAGCGGGTATGAGACCCTGTGTATTCTATGCTGCTGCCACTGTGTTCCAAGCGCAGCCCAGAGGGAGAGGGAAGCCAGCTGGGGGGTTTCTGCACACTAGAACTGACCTGTGTTGCTGCCAAGTTGTGCGGAACAGGCCTCCACTTGGTCTGACACAACAGAGCAGCAAGATCCATGCTATTTCAACCCTGTCTTAATCCCTCCTCCCTAGCTCTGAGGATCCCACACCTTCCTCGTTTTATGTGGTGCGGATCATCTCCAAAGCTCCCTGCATGGTTCTCCGGCTGGGGTTCCCCATTGGCACACCTGCACAGGCCAGGAACAAGGTGAGAGCTGGCTGGCTGCTTCCTGGGGTAGGAGCAGAGCAAGAAGTTCTGGATGTGGAAGTGGTGGGTAGATCACAGGCGACACTGTGGGCAGGTATCCTCTAATAGCTAACTACTGCATTAAGGCTTAGATGGGTGTGAATTTACTGTAACAGAATGGGACAGTTCAGACAAAGCTTTCTGTGTTAAGTCTATGAAAGATCTAAACGCAAAGACTCGAAGATCAATAGAATAGCTGGTCACATGAGTGTTTTTCCCCAGTGCTTAATTCAACTATGGGGCTTGAAATGACTCAAAGGTTATCTAGTCTATCCTTGTGACCAAAGCACAATCAATACTGTCTCTCAGGAGCAACAGATACTTGTCTGACTCATCTGTAAACACCTCTTCATGGATGTACTACATGTTCCCTAGTCTATCGGCTTCAGTAGGTGGTGAATTGTGTATGTATTTTGCATCATTTGGGCAAGTTAAAGTTAAAGTTGGGTTAAAGTTAAAACGTGAACAATGCCCAGCGTGACCCATACAGGGAGAGAAAAAATGTAATGCCCATAAAATGTTTTAAAGAGATGCAAGTCTGCTAGATAAACTTTTAATAACCTCTTTGTATCAAAAGAAATGGGCTGTCCTAGTCAGGTGCAGAAGGTGGGGTGACTCTGTGGACTGTTTTTCTAGCTCTAAAGGCTGAGACAGTTCTAAGTGTTTCTAGGGAAAACAGTAAGTATGAGAAATATGTCCTGCTATTAAGCTGTGTGAACCTTTTGTTATAAACAAGAGGTTTATCATTAAATCTTGATCTTTTGTCTTCATGAAAGAAATCTTTTGTTTGTCTCAGCTTTAGTGTTAGATTAGTCTGAGGAGAAGCTGACAAACGTGGGAAGGACCAACTCTTTCTGAGATAACGAACCCAGATAACACTAAATGCTCTGGCACTCTGGAGTATCTGCCCTTTCATGTCTTTAGGGGATCCAGGCGTTGGGCACTGGTTGCTGGGCCAACATGTGGGCTGGTAATGCCAAGTGACAGGTTTTATGAAGGAGCTCCCTCTCGCAGGTGTAAGTTAATACCTGTCTCATGAAGAAGGTGTGAGACAGGCGCTATACCCTGCAGCTCTGGGCAAGCTCTGGATCATTGCAGCAGGAGCTGTACGTAGATCATAAATTGTATCACGCACAACACTTTTTTTTTTTTTTCTGCCATAGGGCTGATTAGCTACCCAGTGTGCAGGATGGCAGTAGAACTTAGCCTGCCTTGGTTAAGGGGAACGATTTTTTGTGTTGAGCTATTCAAATTCCCAGTGTTCAAGGGGAGGAAAGCACCTGACACAGTCTGACTTTCAGAAGGCTTTTGGTGAGCCTCCATATAGGGCACAACTGTAGAACTGGAGTAGGAATGGGGTGTCATAAAACAGACAAAACAAGGAAATTGAAAAAGTGCTGTGTTCTCATCAAAGCAGAAGCTGTTTGTGGTTTTCCCAATCTTTTTACTAGTGAAACGGTAGGGAACTCATCTGCAGGTAGTAAACTGGGAAAATCTGCAGGTGGCACAAAGCTATTTGGTTTTCTCTGCCCTTTCAGCCTATGTGCTTTGTTGACACCTAAGCAGCAAGTTGGTGGCTGGAAGCCAGTACTGCAATTGCAAAATAGTGCACCTTGGATTTGGAAGCTTAAACACCATCAGCGATACTGTATTATCAGTATGAAACCACGAAGGCGACCCAAGTGGCATCGTAGTGCAGAAAAGAGCTCTGCTTAATGTTTGGGTTTGGGGACACTCCTTTCTTTAAAAAAAAAAAAAAGCCATAATAATGATGACGAAAGCTGCTGAAATAATTGATGTTGAGGAGGGAGATGGAGAGCTGCTGTTCTCCTGTTTGCCTACAATGGTAATGGAAATTAAAAGGAGTTGAACAAAGATCATGAAAAGAAACCTAACTGTGGAAATTTCAAAGAAAACATGGGGGCATTGTGGGGATCAGATGCTAGTGTGGGTAGATCCATATTCAGAGCTGCTAAAAGCTAAAAAGAGTAATCAGGAAGTTGTTTTGAAAGTATCTTGAAAAAAATTAACCTAAAAAATAACCCAAGCTCTTGAAACCTTTTACCATAAAGTTTTGACAAATGAACGTGATAGTGGGGGAACACATCAGCTGTGGGAACAGTCTGGCTCTGTCTTATATGTACTAGTTTACATTTACTGTAGGCTGTTGAGGAGAGGAGGAGGGGAGGAATGAGGGTGGGTACTCGGACTCCTTCTGTGGAAGAACAGACATGCAATTAATTTGTTTTTCATCAGAGTTATGGAAGGTACTTTCTTCAGCCTTGAAATAGTCTTTGGGGGTTTTTGGACCTTTCTTTTGCTTTTAAAAATATTTGTAGTTGTTAAAATGTGGACCTAAGAGCCTAGTGCCTCAGAAGTAAAATGGCCTTGAACTCCTATTTATCTGTATATTTAAGGAGTGTTCTGTTCTAAAAAGAACAGGCTCTTCTTCTGGAAGCTTATTTTGAGCAGCTTATGTCTCCAGCAAAGGTGGTCACATTTACCTTTTGCTTTTGCCATGACAGATAGTGGAGGAGTTACGGGACCGAATCTTGCAGCTGCGCTTTCCCCACAGGGTCCAGAGCAAGGAGGCAACTCCAAAAGCAAAAAGGAAAGCATTTGGCAGTAGTTCTCCCTCCAAGTCTCCACCTGTGGCCGGGGCCCAGTCAGCCCTCTCAGACAGACCCTGCCTCGTTGTGCTGCACAAACCATTGGAGAAGCTACTCATAAGGTAGTGATGGAGATCCAGGCCATCAGCACAGCACTCTTGCCCTGGGATGTGGGAGAGAGGAGGGTCTGGGATGGTGCTGCCGGTTGCAGGATGAGAGTGCTGTGAATCTGGTTCTTCTTGGGGTGGGTTTGGGTTGTGTTGCTGGGAAGGGCAGCTGTAATCTGGGAGGGCTGTGACTTGCAGCAGGGGGGCTTGCTGGACAGGCAGGTTTGTTACTCCTAACTAATATGATGCAGAAGTGTATTTAGTTACTGCTGTCTGAGCAGGATCCTGTGCTGGGCTAGACATGTTCTGTTGCTGGGCCCAGCAAGTAGGCTGTGAATCCAAACAGCTCTGGCCCCGAGTATAGCATTCTTTCCACTTCAGCAAACCATGCTTCTGCCCTCTTCTAGGTATGAGAAGCTGCCTTCTGACTATCGAGCCCCCTTCATTCTCAACCTGGAGCATCCCCCAGTGTCTGGCCCACTCACTATGGTGGCTAATCGTACTGCCTCTTCCACCCTGGCCTCGCTGTCCCGCTACTTCTATCACCAGCGTTGGATCTGGAGTGTCCAATCGGGGCTGGCACCAGCTGTGCCCATCACTGCTGTAGCCCAGCTCCTTTCCACACTCACAGAGTAAGTTGCACACCTGAATGAGGATGCTTTCTCCAGCTAATCCTGGGGATGCAGAGAAAGCAGGGTGGATCTGAGTCCTTATTATAAGTAACGGTTGAAGCTGCTGTGCAAAAAGTTTAGGTCCTGCATATAGGTTCTAGAACAACTTGGGTTAGTGCTTTACCCAGTTCTGCAGCTGCAGTTGAGGAAAAGGAGAGTGCTGGAGAACATACAAAAGGGCAAGAGATGTTACTGTGCTTGGAGTATGCTGATCTTCACACAGGCTGTCCTGTGCAAATTCTCTGACGTTCTCTGTGTGTACCTCCCTGTCTTGGGAAGGAAGGTGTTATGGGGTGAAGGGTACAGTTGTTCTCGTATTTAAGACTTGCAGTATGGGTAGAGAAGTCCTCCATGTCCAACTGCCTCTCTGTTGCCAGGGTTCGTCTGTCAGAAGGTTTCCACTTTGCATCCAGTGGGGATGGAATTATCAACATGGTCCTGGAGCTGCCTATACAGGTGAGCCTGTGTGCTGCAGTGTGGGCACAATCCTTTGTTGCTTCTTCCTGTGATGGGATTTCCCATTCACTTCTAGCACACACCCTTGACGTGTACAGGTAGACCTGCCTCTTCCCCTGAAGTAAAGCTGCTTGTGGGTTGGGCATTTTCCTGTCTTCATCTGCAGTTAGAGGGCTGCTTTGCTGGTAGAGTCATGGTGTGCTGGAGGAGTTCTTGGGGCTGGGACAGGCTTCCTCTCTGCTCTGCTACCAGTGAAACTGGGTTGTGGTGCTGTGTTGGGTAGGGGGGCACTGAGTAGGTGCAGGCTGTTGCTGACCAGGCTCACGCAGTGTCTCCCCTTCAGATCGATGGCTCAAGTGAGAGCAGCAGTGGCAGGGAGAAGCACACCTGTGTCGTCCAGTACATCCTCTTCCCGCCCCACTCCACCTCCACCAAGGACAGGTGAGGCTGTTGCCATGCTCCTGGGGAGGGCTGTCAGCAGAGTCACGGCTCCAAACTTTCCCTTTGTGGGCAGTGTGGGAAGGAGGGAGTTTTCCATCATCTAGTACAGACAACTAGCTGTCATGGGTTGATCACAAGTTAGCTGGGGCTTTGTGTGCAAACCTAGGGTTTATGTGGCTGTTCTCACAACTCTGAGAGGAACTGCAGTGGGCTGCTGGCTCTGGGCCATCTCACGGGGCTTGCCTTCTGTCTTTCCTCCAGCTTTTCCACAGATGATGACAATGATACGGAGGTAGAGGCCATTGAGGTGGACACAGAACTGAACCTGGTTACTGAGTGCTGGGTAGAGCCACAGAGTGGCCTCGTCCACAGTACTGCTGAGAACTGGAAGCACCTCCATGGCTTGCCCTACCAGAAAATACCTAAAGCGGTGAGTTCCTGAAGGGGTAGGGGCATGGGCTTTTTTTCGGAGGGAGAAGGGTTTATTGCAAATGCACTGCAGGTGAATTATTAAGGGTCAGAAGAGAAGGGAATGCCATTAACAGCCTGAGATTTCTAAAAGAGGAACCGGGCTACTGGACAGAAAAGGGTTCTGGATTGCAAGGCAGTGGATGGAATGCTGCTCTGGGATAGGTGGCGAAAATAAAAATGACTTTGTCGGGAGCCATTCCAATGGGGAGGAGCAAGTTGGACCAAAGCAGGGATTGCAGGCAGAGCTGCCAGTGCACCTCCTGAAGGAGGCAAAAAGAGGCTAAAGGCTTTGTGGAGGAGGAGGGCTCAATAAGTGAGAATAGGTCAAGTTGGGATGGGATTATGGGTGTTTCATCTCTTTGCTTTTAGACTGTTCTCTACTGCATTTGGGGGTAGTAATTCTACTGCTTACAGCTGAGCCTTGACTGCTTATTGCAGCTCTATCCCCGGGACCTTGCGTGCATTGCCACTATGCTGACCTTTGAGTACATCAGCCAGCTGTGCCAGAACAAGGAGTGGGTCTGCCCTCCTTCAGACACCAAAGCTACTGAAGGTGAGTCGTGCAGATATTGTGTGTGTTTGAGGGAGCCAGGATCATCCCAAAGGCTGAGGGCAAGAGCTGAGGGAACCCTATTGGATCATATCACTAGCCCTGTGGGAGGGGAAGAGGGCCAGGAAAACTCAAGGCCTGTAGGGCAGAGACCCCTTCCTGAGGAAGAGGGCAGGAAATGCCTGCAGGGATATGCTGAGCCTTCCAGATGGGAAATCTTTCCCAAGAGCAGGGGGGTCCTTGCCCCTGACTATGCTGGTAATTCAGGCTGCCTCATTGCTCTCCAGCAGTGTTACCTGCGAGACTGATGTTGGGGTTTTGTCCCCTGGCAGCTCTGAGCGTGAGCTGCCTAAGGCCTCATGGTGGTTCCCTCCTGGTATGAAGGTGGCAATAGGCCCAGGGGTCAAGGTACCTCTTACATCAAGGTACCTCTCTCTAGATATCTTACAACCTGCTGCAGCCTCTGGTAGACTTTGCACTTTCCCCACATTCATCCTTTGTATCCCTCTGCCCTCCCAAGCAGAGGGAGTTGGGACAGTGTTGCTGTGTACCTTCACTTGTGCTACCTATGCTGCCTTTAGGCTGGCACCAGGCATGCGGAGGTGGCCTGGGAAGCAGGGCTACGTGGTGCCCACAGGCATGTTACATTCCCAATTCTTGTTGCAGATCCAGACATGGGGGCTGGTTTTCGAGTGCATGAGATCCCATTCCAGTTTAACCTCATGAAGCTGTTGCCCAGGTGCCAGCAGGTTGAAATGTTCTTCCTGATGCTGACCAAAGGTAGGTGCCTCTTCACCACCTGCCTCCTCTTGTCCTCCCTCCATGTCTATGGGCACCCTGTTCTGTGTGCTTGTCTCCCTGGGCAGCAGGCGTGCAAGAGCTGCGATGCCTCTTTCAGTAGCTCAGTTCTTCCCATCTCTGCAGCCCCGGAGCTGTCTAGGTATATTGCTATCTTCTTGGGATAATAGTTTTGGAAGAGTTGCTTTTGAAAACATTGAACCTAGACTGTTGCTCTGTGGTGGTGGTTTCCTGTCTTTAGCCCCAGTCGTCTCCAGAACAGTTACAGTAGCAGCATGAGTCAGTGCAGGGTAGCTCATGATGCTGCAACTGCAGGGTTTCCTATCACCCTCCAAGTCAGCCTTGCAGAGATGCTGGGGGAAACTCTTGGCTTTGCAAAGTGCTGTCTCCTGGGCCCGTGGTTAGGTGGTGGTTGTGGAGATGCTGTCTCTGAAGCTGCCATGGTTCTGTTTTGGAGCAGAGAATGAGGAGGTGACCAAGGACTCTTCGTTTGTGCCCAATGAAATGCTACTAAACCTCTTCCATGGCTGCCTGCAGCATGACCTCAGTGACCGGGAGATCCCCATGGCTGATGCTGATCATGTGGCTTTCATGGAGCAGGTTCTGCAACGGGATCGTGATGGCCATCAACCCCCCTTCACACTCCCTGTGATCAGAGGTAAGGGCCAGGAGCATGGCAGCAGTGACATCAGGAGATGGGGAGTTTCAGGAGCCTTGCTTTCAAGTCTCTTCCTCAGCTGGTGTTTCTCAAGTTGCTTTCTCTGTGCTCTATTTCAGAAGAAACCCTGAAGGCCTCCGGAACCCTGGAGCAGCAGGATGCTTCTGCATCCTATCATCTTGTTGGCAGCAATGGCACCAGGGATATGACTGGTTCCACAAGTACTCTGCAGGTACTGCTACACTTCTGTCCCCCTGAGCCCCCTCGGAAGGGAAGACAGCAACTGGTGAAAAGCAGGAGAGTTAGTAGAAGGGTTCAGAAGAGATTGAAAGGCTGGTGTTTTCCCCATGTTTGGCAGCAGCTTAAGCTGTAGCCTGTGGCTGAAGTCAAGCAGGAATCTGGTAGGTGTGGGGATAGTTGCATTCACCATGGACCTAGTCTGCTACATCAGTGCTGAAGCTGTGCCACGGATTGCTCAGAAACCATGGCTGGTCACTGCCTGGAGGTCGGAACTGGCCTCAGCAAAGTTGGCTAAGTGTCTCTTGACTGTGTGCTGGAGCCAGGCTGCTCAGAGAAAGGTGCAGGGGGAAGCCAGTGTGATCTCCATGAATGCTGGTTGACACAGCACGGAAGAACTTGCTCTGTGTTGTTGCTGCCTGCCTCAAGGTAGGCCTGTGCCATGTGCTATGAGCTTATCCACCTTCTGCTCTTTCATCAGAGTCTCGGAAACACAGAGCTGCCTGAGGATGACGTGACCCTGAGTGACAGGACGGGGCCCTTTCCCCCACAGTGGCGATGTTATGCTAAACTGGTCAACCCCCAGCATGTGTTCCTGACCTTCCTGCCGGCCACCTTCTCAGGTGAGACCACATGTTGTAGGGAGCAAGAGGAGGTAGCAGTCCCAAGAGCCTCCTCAGGAAAACGGCAAACCCAGAATCAGCTCTGGTAGGGTGAAGAGAAAATTGAACAGTGGATTCTACACCCAGTCTTTTTGCACCATGTGGCCGGGAATAGAGTGGTGCAAAGTGTTGGATGTTTTGCTCTTCTCTCCTTGGTGCTGCCCACGTGGTATTTTCAGGCAGGGGATGTGGCTTCAAGTAATTTGCTAGCTGCAACCATTGGACTGTTTTCCCAGTAGGGTTGTTAATGAAGGGAGTAAGGAGACTGCTAATGGAATGGTCTGGGAGAGTCCCAGCTTCTGGGCATTGGCACAGGTGTAGCTTCCACTGAGCTGCTGGTGAAGGCTGCTGGACTCAGCTGGAAGTACTCTGTGGAGCTGCTCACGCACACAGGGAGGTAGCAGGGACATTTGCCCTCTTGGGAATACAGATGGAGGGGTTAAACTGTTCTAACTGGACAGAGGGTGATTTTATTTTGTTTTCTTCCAGATGTACAGAAGCTGATGGCTTGCGGGTTGGACAAACCTCCAAAAGATGAGAGTCAATCTGGAGAGGATACCCTGGGACCTGTCTGTGCAGAGCGAGTCGGGGCTGAGGCTGAAGAAGGGGATGCTGCAGTGCCATTACCTACCCTCAGCGTAACACCAGCCCACGGTACCACCCTCAGGGCAGCACCTTGCTAAAGTATTAGTAGTAGTACCCTTGCTATTCCCAAGCACGCTGCTGGGCAGATCGAGGTAGGACAAGTAACAAGTTGCTACAGCCTGTCAGCTCCTGCCTGGCTGAGCTCTGAGTGGAGTCAGAGTCAGGAAAAGGGGTACAACTTTCATGATATTCATGGAGGGGTGAGAGAGTGTAATGTGAGCTGAGTGCCCATGGCCCAAGGGTGGCTCCCTGTGTGCAAGGAGATTGCCAGTAGATAAAAACTACTAGCAATGGCACTGCTGGTCTGCACTGGAAGGTCAACGCATCTTGTCATGGTCCAGACTGGCACTACCAGCAGCACATTGTCTTAGGGAGAAGGGCTCAGGTCTTGATGTATATGGGATTTGACTGCACAGCCCCCGGTGCAGTCAGCCAAGCCTGCAATGAGGATAGAGGGTTGTGCTACTGCAGAAGGTGGCAGTGGTGAACAGACATGGCTGCCCAAGAAGGGGATCAGTGTGGCCAAATCACTGGACTGAGTGGTGGGGTGTTGGGTGAGGAGAATGGCCCCTGAGATTGGAGCAGTGAGAAGCTTGTAAAACTGATACCTACCTGTGGTTGCTGCTGTGAGGGCTGTGACCTCTCAGACCAGCAGTGAGGAACCTTTATCTCAGGGCTGTTTCTTTTGCAGAAGCAAGCCGGGACCCTGGAGAACAGGGTGGTCCCTCACGGAGAGATGTACATATCTCCTTCTGTCGCCAGAACTCGCAATCTGAGCTAGGCGACTGCCGCCGATTTCGCTGCCCCATTTACATCTACAGCTGCTCTTTGGAGCTGTTACGAGAACAGCTTGTCAGCCCACGGGCACACCGTCCTCCCCGGGACATCTTTTTCAGGTAATACCAATCATACTTGATTCCTAAGCAGGAAACAGACCAGCTTCCTTGACAAGAGGCTGGCTGTAGCCCTGCCTTATTCTCTTGGCTTGGTCCCTCTGCCTTACAGCAGCCACGGCCTGTGCGTGCCCTAGGGCCCTGCTTTCCTGGCGCCAGAGCCATTTAGTCTAAAACATAGGTGCTGAAGGTGGCGGCTCCTCTTTTCCAGGTCCCAGTCTCTGGAACGTCCTCCTACTGCTGCTTGGCTAGACCACAAGCATAAGGAGTTGGTGAGTTACTGCACGCTGCTGCAGGAGCATTCCCACCAGTGCTATGTGAAAGGTGAGGAGCGGCGCGATGGAGCTAAGGCGGGGCTGGGGCTGGATCTCCTTTTAAGAAAGCAATGTCTCATTTTTCTTGTGATCTTACACTGAGCAGAGGGCGGAGCTGTGGGACTGGTTTCCCACCAGGAGGAATTTAAAGATGTCTCTGTGCATTCCCTGTGGGTCTTGCATAGGCTGTCCTTGGACCTGTGCAGTGCTGTGGAGAGAGATCCCTTCTTTTACTTTTTCCTCTCACCTTCATGGTGGCAGATCCCTAGGCCACTCTAGCATGACACAGCCCAGGCTGATGTGTAGCATTAGGTGTCCTGGCTGAGTCTTGTCTCTATGTTGGAACGTGATGAAAATCTGTATGTGGCTATTGCCTGAGTCCCGAGGCCTTGCATCCTTGCGGTGGGGAGCTCAGGCACTGTGTTTGGTCTGTAGGGCTGTTCAAGAGCCTTCAGCAGTCACACAGCATCAGCTCCCAGGACCTGCTTACAGCCATGGACTACTGTGAGGAGCTGCTCCAAGAGATTGATATCACCAACTTCCTGCTGACGGTGTGCAGCCATGTCCGCTCATTCCGAGAGAGCCACCAACATTTCCGTACGCACTCCAAGACAGCCAGCTTCCAAGTGGGCAGCATAGAGCAAGAAGAGGAGCAGAACTCTAGGGAACGGGGTGTCTTGGTCTCTGAATCAAGGTAGGGGCCCACCTTGGCCATGCTTCTGTTTTTAGCATTGGGCCAGGGCAGATTTTCTTTCATGCATCTTCTGCTACCTACTAGAAGGAATGTTGTAGGGCAGGGTCTAACAGAGCCATACGTAAGGACAAGCATTTCCAGTGGGATACTCACTTGGTATGATGTCCACCAGGACCTTCTCATTCTTATAATCTCTGGTGACATCCATCCTTTCAATTTCTCTTGTAGTCTTAGCTCATCACTGTCCCATCTGGCCTGAGTTGGAGGGCAGTTTGTCTGCAAGTAACTCTGACTTGCTTGACTCATTTGAGTTTGCTATTGACTTTGAAAATGACATGTTTGTTATCTTTCTAATGAATAAAATGTTATGTTTTTAAATTAAAAACTCTGGAAAAAAATTCACAAGAAAATACAAGGCAGAATTGGAATATGCTTGATGCTAAACTTCTGTCCTGCTATTTCTTAGGGTATTTCAGAGGTTTGTATTGCCTCTGGAAACTTGAGGGGAAAAAGTACTCTACTGTGCCTTAGTGTCTGTTGAAGAAACACCCTCTTTAGGTCTTTTGTCCTCTGTTTGCACTTGACTGTCCTCAGTTCCTGTATGTGAATTCACTAGCATTTCTTCATTCACTAGAAGAAATCCTATTTCTTCTTACACTGTAAGCCATTGAGATGAGGCTGTGGTTTTGAAGAACACTTAGTCTTTGGAAAGTCAGATGACTTCTTCAAGTGCTACTTTCCCAGAGAAGAACTGTGGGAACTTTTTTTGTTTATAAAATATTATGAATCACCTATTCCAGTGCAGATTTATATAAATATTACTGAAGGATGTATAGCTTGTGACACATTGCACCCAGATCTGCCATCTGTATTACAAATTTGAATACCTTGGGAGTACTTTGACCCGATGACATCCCCCTCCCCATGTTGCTTTTTCTGAGTTTTAGGAACTGATTCTGCCATGGAGCAGCTGAGTGAGCCTGAGGATGCCTGAGCTTTGCTCTGTGCTGCCAAGACACTAGGGATGCTGGGGTGGTGGTATTTGCTGTGAGGCACCCTGTTGGTGATTCAGATTGTTCCAGGCCTGTCCCCTGTACTCAGCCACACGTCTCTATTTCCCAGGGAGGGTGTGTAGCGTGGTGTAGAGTACCTGGCCACAGGATCAGCCTGGTTAAACTACCTCTGGCCTGGCTTCAGACAGCCTGAGAGCTTATCTGGGTTAGTGGGTGGCAGGAGAGCTCCTGGGGCTGTAGGTGTAGGGGCTGTGTAAGTCACATTGTGTTTACTCAGCTGCAATGTGAGGAGCTGTGAGGTGGGATGCTTGCAGGGTAGATAACACATACAGCTATTCCCGTTTTCTCAACTTGCCTGTCTGACCTGTCCACAATCCTGTCAGTGCGGAAATGGAGGACTACAGCGAGCAGGACTCCCATAACATTGCTAGCCCTACAGAGGAGCCAAAAAGCAGTATGGGCACCAGCTGCTGCTCAGAGTTTCCCCTCTCGCTGCTGGAAATTGGACAGCCCTGCCAGGCGCACCCTGACTTGCATAAAATTATCCAGGTGAGGAACATGGGAGCTCAGCCTGGCTCCCGCAGGAGAGTAGAGTAGAATGTCTGCTTCATGTTTGGGATTTCTCTTTTAGGAAAAATTCCTGGAAATTGGAAGCTTACATTTCAAGCCAGTGCCATCAAATCCTCACTATTTCTTCTATTGCCCGCCATCGGCCAAGAAAGAGGTAGGCATGGTGCTACCCCGGCAAGCACCTAGTCCTTGTGGAGGGAAGTAGCCTTGCTTGGTGTTGGATCTGCATTTGGGGCTGGCAGACTCATGGGTAGATTATGCCCCTGGCAGGGGGCCCATCAAGAGCCTGTTTCACTGCCTGGCATGGTTCTAGTATCTGCCCTTCCTCTCTCCATCTCAGGAAGAGGCATCTCGGGATCAGGCAGACAGGAAAGGCAGTGAGGACATGGAGGGATCAGAGGCAGAACTGGCAGCTGAAGAAGGTAACATTTGCTTACTCTGTCCTGGAGAAGGAAGTGTCTGTAGTCTCACTGTGGTGATGCCTTTCAGAGCTTGACTGTGTCTGATGGGGTCTCTGGGGACGTGGGCCTGGTTTGCTAACAGGGAACCTGTGTCAACAGGAACCGTGTCTGGGTGCTGCATTGCCACAGAGAGCGACCCAGAGCTGGAGGTGGAGTACCGTGAGAAGCTGGAGCATGAGTTCCCGGATACAGATTCCCTCTCAGACTCCAACACGGTGAACCAGGATGATGACTCCTTCAGCGTGCTGGG
This sequence comes from Limnodromus scolopaceus, assembly GCA_028565335.1. Taxonomy (NCBI): domain Eukaryota; kingdom Metazoa; phylum Chordata; class Aves; order Charadriiformes; family Scolopacidae; genus Limnodromus; species Limnodromus scolopaceus. Next base: position 22,206,423 of record JAOXNO010000004.1, read on the forward strand.
AGGGGACTCACTCAATGAACAGGAGTTCCTGGAGCAGGAGATGCCCCCGCTCTTTGTACACCTCACTTGCTCAGTGAAGCTGCGTAGCCAGCACAGCTCCATGCCCGTGCAGTCCCTGCCAACTTGTCTAGGTAAGAGCAAGCCTTGCAGTAAGGTTAAAGGGCAGTAGGGCTTCTCTCGGGTCCCTGCTGGGTGAGCAGACCCTAGAACAAACGTGCTGTGTCCTAAAGAGCTGTCCCTCCAGACCAGCTCTCCCTGTATGGAGCCCCCAAGGTCTCCCAGCATCAGATAAGGGCTTTTTTATCAGGTCTCCCACTTGCTGTGGGATTGGTCATGGAAGGATGAAAGGAGCATGGAGGAGGGTGGCCTTCTTGAATCTGTCTAGGTATCTATCTAGGACAGCCACCTCTTGCAGTCTCTGTACTTGCCACCAGGATGTGTATGTGTGTAAGCAGAGCTGTATGTTGTTTGATTGCCTTCATCTGTGATCTGTCCTCAGGGGAAGTTCTGGGCTGCCTGGAAAGCTGCCAGGGCTTGAACAGCATTGACTTGGGGGACCTCTGTGTGACCCTGGACATCTTTGTGCTGACACTGCCCCTGGAGATAGAAGTTGTGAACACAGACATTCTCCACAATAGGTAGGTGGAAAGAGGCCCAGTCACTCACCCACCCTCTGCCTGCCCTTCCCAGCCAGCCAGTTTCAGCTCCTCTCCATGTGCTGACACTTGGGGTTCTCCTTCTCACAGAGTCTCTTACAGCCCTAAGAAAATTAAGATTTTTTCAACATGGGCTCACCTTCTCTAGAGATCCTTTTTTCCTCTCTGGAGCCTGTATCTGTTTATCTTCTCTGGTTCAAAAGCTGATGCTCAGGCTGCTCTCTCTTCTGTGGCAGATGCACTTCAGAGAGCAGCGTGTCCTTCACACGGTCTCCAGGCCAACCATCCTCTTTTCGCTCAGATGAGGATATCATGCACAACTTGGAACGGCTCCCATCCACAGGAGATGAGAGGTATGGCACTGCAGATGTAGCAAGTTCCTCATGGGCTCCTCTTGGTGCCTAGGAGCTGCACTGTGGTGGCGCATGAATGAGAATGACTGGTTGATTCTTCTTCTCCTCTCTCTTAGACACCCTGCGCTTTCCAACCTCCCTGGAGTGCACAGGCAGGCTATTGAAGCCACTATGAATGAGGTAAGCCAGCCTTGACTACTTCTTGCTTTCAGCTGGAGCAGTGTGGCCACGACACACAATTGCTGTTCCGCACTTGCTTGCCCGCACCAAGCGGCAACCTCTATCAACTGAAGCACCTTTCAGGCCTTCACACAAGCCATTGGCCTTGTGCTCCCCAGAAGTGTGGGATTACCCTGACAAAATTCTTACTGTAGTTGGTGTGGGACAGACATGCCTCTCTTCCAAAGACCATTCAGGAGGAATGAGGGGATGTAGGTGATGAGAGAGACTGCCTTCATCCTGTTGGGACTTGGATCAGAACTGGGGCAGCTGTGCAAATGCTGGTCACCTAAGTCTTGCACTGTGTCTTTGCTCTGCTCAGATTCGCTGGCTCCTGGATGATGAGATTGTGTCTGCACTGCGCCACTCACGGGTCATCAGTACCTCCATCCTGCACCGGGTGGCCACCCACATCTATAACTCCAAGGGGCGGCCAAGCTGCCATAGCGAGGTGGTGCTGCTCCAGTTTGTCTTTGGACCTGAGCACTCTCTGGAGAAGTTCAAGGAGGTAAAGAGAAAGCCCTGAAGCAGCATCATGCACTTAGCTAGCAGGGTGCTTATTCTTCCCTGTGTTGCAGGAATTCAGAAGAATGGCTCTGCCAGGCTACGTGCTCAATGCAGAAGGCAGTGACTACCACTACATCTCCATCAGCCGCCTGCACTCCAGACGGGCAGCTCCAAACCCTTTGGGGACACCCTGCTTGCAGCAGCCTGCTGGAGAGGGCACCAGGACAGCCCTGGGCCAGGCAGGCCAGGAGGGGAGCAGTGAAGCAGAGGCAGAGGGCTCTGAGCTACACCATGCAAGCTGTGTCCTCCCAGAAGAAGCCCAGGGTCTCTGGGGGTGGCCGGAGAGTGAGACACGGATTGGGCCAGACACAGCAAATCCCATACGTGGAGGCAGCCACGCACAGGATGAGGTGAGAGACACTGAGGTGGTCTGTTGGTGGGAAGTTGTGGGACACTCTTGATCGCAGAAGGTAGAATGATGCAGGAGTATGACTGAACTTTTTTCGGTGCCTCTTTTTCTGGTCACTTTTGCAACCTTGGCTTGTGCGCAGGTCCCAGTAGAAGTGCTGAGCCTTGAGCAGAGCAGAGCACCTGGCCATGACTCCCTGGAAGAGTCAGCTCTAGAGACAACCATACAGTCACTGCCATCCTCATCCTCAGAAAAGGGCAACAGTGAGAAATCACCATTGGTGACACCATCTGCAGCGAGCCTGGCTGACTCCGTAACACAGGGCAGGGAAGGTAGGAGCTGTCAATGTGGGCAGGATGAACCTCAACCTCAGCAACTTCTAAAGGAAGGGCCCTGTTTTGGCTGTAGCAGACAAAACATGACTGATACTCCTATTGTAGTCCCCAAACACCAGAATTGGTGGTGTTGCACTGTTGGTCTCCTTTTTGCCAAGGTGTTAGCAATTCACTGCTTAATAGTATCCGGGGTACTAGGCCGTGCTGCCACACTGATATCACAGACATGAAGTTCCTGGTGACTCCAGTAGTGGCTGCAAGAACCCCAGCACTGCCTGCTCATGGCCAGCACTGCTGGGTTGTCCTGTGGTGTAATGTTGCTCCAGCAGATGGGTCCTGAGAAGGGGCTTAGCAAGTGCTCTTGTGATCAAACCCCTCTTCTCTTTGCAGGCTCCAGCAAGCAGCGTCCCAGCCGCGTGCAGAGCCTCGTGTCAAGCCAGGGCAGCATGGACTCCGACCACCTGGGTGAGTCTCCTGGGCTAGGGGTGACTGACAGCCTGCCTGCAGGCAGACACTGGCAGTGACATGATAGCATGGGGACATGGGGGACCGTGTGCATGAGTTGGGGTGACCCCTGAGGACAGGGCTTGTGAGTGGCTCTGATCTCCTGGAGCCTGCTGTGACCAGGGAGGAGGCCAGCTTGCCAAGCAGCCTGGGACTGAAGTGAGGATACATTGCAGGTTACGATGGGGGAAGCAGTGACTCGGAGTATGAGGAGGCGCTAATGAGTGACCAGGAACCCAGGTGTCCCCTCATGCCGGATTTCTGGCTCATCATAAAAATCCAGCAGGACCGAGTGGAGGTCTATTACCATACACGGTAAGGAGGGTCCCGCTGTCTGGCCGCAGCTTCTCTTTACCAGGACCTTTTTGCCTCTCTCTCATTTTTGGACAGGATCTCCTTCCTTCCCCCGTGTGGGTGGGGAGCTGCAGGACTAGACTGGTGCTCCAAAAGGGGAAAGCAGCAACCCTTCCCCACTGTGTTCCTGCTCCTAGCACACAGGGACAGGCGCTGTTCAGGTGCTGTGCTGACCAGTCTCTCCCCTTCCCTGTAAAGCAGCCTGAGTGTGGAGAAGGCAGCATCAGCAGAAACAGAAGAGGAGCAACCAGGGGAGTGCCAGAGTCTCAACCAGGTGGTGGTGAAGAAGATCAGTGAAATCTGCAGGGTTGTCAATCAGGTAACAAATCTGCAGAGGGGCAGGGTCAGAGCTGCAGGTTATGAGATGGCTTAGATGAGAAGGGACCTCTGGAGACTGTCTAGTATGGGTCCTGCTCAGAGGGAGGGTCTGGGGAGCCAGTTCAGTGGTGGAGTCTTAGCTTGGGGGTTGAAGGAAAAGGGACTCAGTCCAGCCTTAAGCCCTTCTCTGTGCTGTCTTCTGTGGGCTGTGCAAGCAACAGAACCAATCTTTTCTCATCCTATGCAGCGCTTGCTGCTGCAAGACCTGCATGACAGCCACATATGCAACTCATTACTGGTGGCAGAAAGTGAGGAGGACATCTGGAAGAGTGAAACGCCCTATACTTCCTACAGGCAGCGTGTCATGCCCACAGATGGTATGAATATACTCTTGGCCATGCCTCAGTGGCACATGGGTGACTAAAAAGATGGTGACTTCCATGTTAAGGTCCCAGCTATGTCCTATGTTCTTTGTAGATTACTCTGTAGAGGAGAGCTACCAGCCTCGGGACTACCTGGCTGCCACCATGCAGTTCATGCCAGGGCACTTTGCTTGTGATGTTGTGTGGAGCACACTCATCCATGTGCATTCACGCCTCAAGATGGGCCCCAACATGGGAGTCTCACGAGGTGCGTACAGCCCAGGTTCTCCCTCATTTTGTGTGTCAAGAGTCTGGCTTCTGGCTGGATTGGCACAGCAGAGGAGGGTGTGTGGGATAGCTAACATCCCACATTGCCCACAGCTATCCAGGCGCTTCGCTCGGTGCTCAACGCCTTCTCTGTGGTGAACAGGAAGAATATGTTTGTCTACCAGGAACGTGCCACTAAATCAGTTTTCTACCTCCGGTAAGAAGCCAGCATGACTTGTTGGCCTCACCCTGCCCTGCTACATGTGTTACACCAGACTGAGAGCTCCTTGGGGCAGAAAGTGTCTGCCCAGCCTCAGGGACCTTGCTGTGGCCTAAGCAACAAATACCTGGTTTCTGAGAAGTTAGTCACATCAAACCAGGTCCTTCCTCTTCCTGCTCTCTCTGCAATAAGGCTACATGGGAGGGAAAAGGATTTTTTTTTTTTTTTTTGAGGGAGCCAGAGAGCAATTTTTTTTCCACAAGCTCCATCTCATAACGACTAATTCCCAGCAAGTGCACAGGGGAGAGCAAGGAAGATGTGGATCTTCTGTGGAGGTGTGATCCTGTCATCCTTGGGAATGCAGGCTGACATGTCTTTCTCCTGTATTCAGGCTGACTGAAACCACCTACAGTGGGAAGGTGTGGGAAGCAGAGAGCACCCTTAGTCCAGCATCTCGCTCCCTGGCACTGACACGCAGCCAGGAGCCCATTTACACTGAGGATCTAACGGTGAGTCTGCTGCTTTCTGGGAGTGGATGTTGGTGCTCTTGGTCACAGGAATGGAGGGAACTCGGTAGTTCCAGCAACCTGGATTTTATGTAGTAACTTATATTGTACAACTTAAGTTGTAGATGTGTGGAGTGGGACAGCAGGGTGTGGGCTCTGCCTGACCTTACTGACAGCCCAAGACAATGATGGATCTAGAATTCACATGGAAACTGCTTCTATGTGGCTTTCGTTTTACTTCTTCAGGGTTCTCGTTCCTCCCTGGATGCAGTCTCATGCCGTAGTGTGGATTCTGCCCGCCCTGTGGGACAGGTAGACAGGCACATCCAGCTTATGGTCCACGGTGTTGCCCCAGCAGGTAAGCGTTACAGCACCTGACCAGCAGATGGACTGTGCTGATGCAAAGCAGAGGAATAGAGCTCCAGTCCCTGCCCTCTTTGCTTGAAGAGCAGAGACGGTATCTCCCTCGTGAGCAAGCTGCTTTTCCATAGCCCTGAGCTGCTCTTCCTTCTGTCTGGATGGGAATGTGAGGAAAGGATCCATCACCCACAATTGAACCACCTGCAGACCAAGTGGCTTATGTGAAATTTCCTTGGGCAGGAGCGCATTTGTCTGCCTGCTGCACCAGCAGTCTTTTGTGATCACCAACGGGTAGAAAAAGATGCCTGAAGAAATCGATGGCAGGGAACTTTTCCCTGTGGAAAGTGACTGTGAGGATGGTACATCCTGAACAGGCAGGGAGGGGTGTGGCTGTGGTCATTCTTACTGGATGGGGTGAAAAAGCTGCTTGTGCCTCTGCTTACTTGTCAGGGCCTGAGATCACAGATGAGCTGGTGAAAGTGCTGCGCAGACGCCTGGATGAGGCCACCCTGGATATCATCACTGTGATGCTGGTGCGGAACTGCAAGCTGACCCCAGCGGACGTGGAGGTACCTTACTGGATATCTGCTCTGCTCATCCTGGAGACCGTAACACTTTCCTACTTTTTGACCAGTCTCAGCCTCTCCTGCCTCAGGGCAGGGAAGACCAGGCCAGTTCACTGCATCCCGTTCCCTGCTTCAGTGCTTGCTCATACTAGTGTTCACTGAGGTGTATATACTGTGTAGGTGGGAGATCCCCTTTGTTGGCATTTGCAGCGTGGCAGGGCTGTGAATCCCTGTGAATGCCCCTGGAACATCTGCCCACATCTGTCTTGGGGTGCTGTCTATGGACCTGGACTGTGCCTACCACAGTGTCCCTTGTTATAGCCAGCCCAGGATCAGTAACAGAGCCCCAGGGCATCCTACTAGTCTCAGCTGAGTTTTTTAAAGCCTTTTCTCTGCAGTTTATCCAGCCACCTGGGACGCCACCCACAGAGGTCCTGCAGTTCACACTGCCACCTTCTGCCCTGCCTTGGCTGCATGCAGTGGCCTATTACCTGCGCCAGAACCTGCTCATCTTCCTGCACACCCCAAAGTACACGGACAGCAATGTGGAGCACCACTTCAAGGTGAGGAGGGCTGTGAGCTGGGACAGCAATCTGCCCAGCTTCTACATGCTGCTGGGGGCATTTGTTAGGGCAGCACAGTTGTTATGTTCCCAGCTCTGCCATGAAGCATCAGAGGGGAACTGACACCGAATACTGAAGCCTGGAGGAGCTTCAGGGAGTATGAGCAGTTCTTGTTTGGCCCAGTATAAATTTGGACAGGCCTTGCTTTGAATACAAGTGGTCACTTGCTGTGCAAAAAGCAGCAGCTACAGAGCTCATGCCCACAATCTTCTCCCAGGAGCATGGGAGCCTCTGCATGGCTCCCTCAGACTGAAACATCAGGGAGTTAATAAAAGTTTGAGAGCAGCTACCCCCACCCTCAGCATGGCCATAGCAAGGATAGAAGAGAAGGCCAGATGTGTAATGTCATGTAATCCTGCACAGAGCTGTAGGAGAGTCCTCCTGCCCAACAGTGGCCAAGGCTATGCTGGCAAGTGTTTTAAGTAGGTCTGGATTGCTTGCTACAGATCAGGATGAGCTCTGCATGCACGTGGGGCTCTGCTTCCAGTTAAGGCAACTCTCTGTCACCGTTCTTCCTTGCTCTCCTTAGCACTACTTCAACCACAGCGGGAGCATCCCTGACCAGGATCTCTATCTGTACAACAAGCCAGGTGGCCAAGGCACTGGTGGCAAAGGTACCGTGCTCAACTTGTTTCTGAAACAGGGTGTGGGGCTGCGTGTTGGAGAGCTGGTTCCCACATTGGAGAGCTCTGAGTGACTGAGGAGGGCCAGTGTCAGGGCAACGTGTTCCTCCGATGGCTGGGTGGTGGGCAGGGGGGACTGGGGCACACTGAGGATGTGCTTGAGGGACTGCACACCGTGGCACTTGTGGTGCAAGCGAGCCGAGGCCTCCCACAGAGCAACTTCCTAAGCTTGGCCTGTTGCTGTAGGAAGTAGCTCTAGGTTGCAGTACCTGTGGGGGCAAGACACAGTGAGACCTTAGTCAGTGTGGGGCCCAGAGGCTTGGTGGGGCTGGAGCGGGGAGCAGGGCCAATTGTTGCTGTAGCCTTGCTGTGAAGGGGGTAGCAACTGAACATGGGCTGTGAGGGCAATATCCTTGCTCTTTTTCTCTGGACTGCTGGAGGAGGGATTGGATAGGGCCCGTCTTGCAGCAGGCTGTCATGTCATGTTTTGTCCAGGCCATGTGGTCTGTCATCTGGCCATCATGTGTCTCATGCCCCTCCTGCACCGTCTGAATGTTCTTCTGTTATGTAGGTACCATGTCGGACCTTGTGCAGCACCTCTTTCCACTCTCCCACTTCCAAGGTAGCACCTGTGGCTCCAAGTATTACTCCGGTTCCCTTTCCCATGCAGCTCCCTGATCCCTCTGGTCCCTGCTGTTCCTGTTTTCCTCGTGTTGTGGCTTCAGCTCTGACTCCCCTATGTGTTTGTGTATGTGTGTCCATTTAGCTGAGCGTCCTCTTTCTTGCTGGCTGGATTAAATGAGCAAACGGAACCTGAGATGGCAGCTCTGCAGTCCCCGGCTGCTGGAGGTCCGTGTGCTGCCCTGTTAGCTTGCAAGCAGTGAACTCCAAAAATCCTTCACCCTTTTTTCCCCACAGGTCTCAACAGGCATCTCCTCCCTGAGGAAGATGGGTCATGATGTTTCAGCTGTGGTTTCATGCTCCAGGGTGTAGCACCATCACTCTCCCAGTGGCTGTGTCCTGGGGTCAGGGCTTCCCTTGCATACCAGTAGGCTAGAGTGGTCGGGCACCACCAGACGTGTCCTTTGTATTTCAGTGAGCCTGAGTCAGAGCAGGCTCAGTGTCCCTCACAGATGGGAGGTAGCGGCTCCCTAGCACCCCACCTCTCCGTGGGATATGATGGATGAGTATGTAGCCAAACTCCAGTGTACCAGGCAATAGGGTCCTTGGCAGCTCTTGCTAACTTACCTCTTCCCATAGCCCCAGAGCTCAGGTCTTGAGTGTTTCTTACCTGTGATTTAGTGGTTGCATTTCAGCTTCTCTGTGCTCCTGTAACAAAACTGGAAGCCTTGTTCCCTGCGGCAGGGAGGCTAGCCTTTCTGCTGGTGGGGCAGGGGCAACCATCATCTCCGCCTCAAGGGACTGAGCCAGTTGCAGGACATTGAGTGCTTGGCATTTGCTTGGCAAACCAGCTGTGTCTTGCGGAGCACGTGCAAATGAGGAGTCTGCTACTGTGGCTGTTGACCTGGCCTGCTTGAAAACACCACTGTGGGTGTTCCCTCTCTAGAGCAGGTGTCCCAGCATGAGGAGGATGTAGGACATTGTGCTTGGTTGTTCTTGTGTCCTCACCTGAGATGGGCTGAAGCAGAGCTACAGAATGGATGTGACAGGGAAATCTGCTGGAGATGAAGAGACTGAAAGGGCTCGATATGGGAGTTTATCCAGGAGAAGAGGGGAATAACTACATCTTAGTCTGCAATTGCCTGCATGAACATCCACTGCCATTCTGGTCAGCCTGGGGCTGATTGTCAAGCCGGACAGATGAGGAGTTTGTGCCCTTTACTGTTTAAAAAGAGAAACTCTGCTTGGGAGTGCTCATGCTCACTGTTATGTGAGGCAGATTTGCTGTTTTGAGTAAAGTCCTCATCACCTCTACCTTGGATATTTTGGAAATTATGAACTTCTCCGTTGTTTGCTGGATAAAGGGTTGTTCCTGTGCCTGTCTGAGGAAGAGACATGTCAGAGCACCTCTGAGATAAGGCAGCTCCTCTACTTTTCTTCAAGTGGAAGAGTGCTCATAGGTGTACAGTTTCCTTTCCTCAGTGTGAGTGCAAGTGAGCTGCCTTCTGACTTGAATGCCCATCTGTCTTCTTTGGGAGGAATCTCTTCATCTCAGTGGCCTCTCCCTTGCATCTGGCATGTCTTGGAGGAAAGGTTGCTGCAGAGCTTATGTTTCATTAGGAATTATGGAGACCAGGTGGTTGTGCTGCTGATTAGACCTGGGCATAGTCTCCTGGGGCTGGATTTGTCTCAGCACAGGGAGGGCACCCATCCTCCACACAGTGCTGTGGATCCAGTCAGGTGCAGTTTGGTTGCTCTGTGGCAGTGAGTCTGGTTTCACTCCCATCCTTGTTGGGGTGGAGAAGGACAGAGTATGGGCTTAACAATGCTGTGGGGCTGAGGTGGTTTGCATCTGGACACATCATCCATTGGCAGTGTTGGGGCAGCTTTGCCATCCAGTGACCTGAGTGCTGGCTTGGTTGGTCAAGGGGTGGGAGCATCTACATGCTCCCACAGCATGGGGTTTGGACCTCACAACTGCTTCCCTGGTGCCCTGGCCAGCAAGCTGGGCTATGGGGAGTGAGCTACTGTTCCCACTCTGGTCTGTAGCAGGGCTTCTCCTTCTGTGTGGTCCAGGGCACACAGCACGTGGGGTGTGGAGCAAGCACCATGCTGCTGCTCTGTGTTGCTGAACGTATGTGTAGGGCTTAGTGTAGGGGCGCTACAGCCGGGGCCTGAATTTTACTCTGCAGCAACTCCAGGCTAATATTACATGTCTGCTTTGGCCCCAGCCTTGCTGGTAGAAGTGTGTGGAGAAGGTCTCAAGATCAGATTTTGTACAGTGGGGAGTGGGGCATGAGTATAATCTGCAACAAGGTGTCCTGTATACAGCCTTCTTCTGCAGGGACTCTATATCCTTCATAGCCCGGAGAGGGCTGCTGGGAGTATCTGGGTTCTGTACTCTGTCCCTTAAGAGGACTGGGATGGTGAGCCCCGTCCTGGATCTCTCTGCATAAAGGCACTCCTGGGGCAAATGGAGGGAGATACCTTGACCTTGCATATGGGGCCAGACAACCCAGGAATCTCTTGCAGGACAAGGTGAAAGCTGCTGTGATGCTGCAGAGGGAGATTCTTGGGGTGATGGGAACACCTTGTGCCAAACACCATGCTTCTTGCCCTTCCTCCCCATTGGCGCAGCTAGCCTCTGCTCCCCTGGCTGCGTCCCCTCCTGTGGGCCCTGCCTGCCATGTGGCACTGTGCAACTCAAGTGGTGACACAATGGTCCCAGGTGTGGGGTGGCAAGCTGTAGGCAGGGCTTGTAGGGATGTGCCCGGTGCTGGTCTAACAGAGGCTGTCTTGGGCTCTCTCCTGCAGGAATCGCATGCATTGCACTGACATTTGTGGATGAGCACGGCAACCCCACCTCACTGCCTCACGGGGAGAGGCCTGACCCTCTGAAGCTGCCTTCCTCCTCGCCCATCGTGCGCCTGCTGCAGGATGCCGACTTCGAAAGCCTCACTGCAGTCAGCAGGCACCAGCCAGAGGCTGACACCCTGCATGCAGGTAGGGAGTCAAAGAGGCCATAAGCTGCCAATTCCCTGCTGCCTCTGCATCCCCTGGGTCACCTCAGAGGGCTAGCAGAGCCATGAAGGACTGCCCTTACCCACAGAGCCCTGCGTGCTTGTGCGCCTGGATATCTGGGAGAAGGGCAACATCAGCCTGCTGCAGCTCTCGGAAAAGCTGCGTGGGGCCCTGCGCCATGCTCTCTGCGATGCCATCATGGAGTTCCTTGTGCTGCCAGCCCCGCTCTGTGTGGAAGCTGCCTGCCCCCTGGCTGCCACGGACCTGGAGGAGCTGAGCTCTGCAGGTGAGAGCCCAGCTGGGACGGTCACCTCGAGCCCTCAGCCAGCCTCGTTCCTTGTTTCAGCCTAGCTGTGCTGTGGAAACTGGGGCTGAGGGGGCTGGGAGGGAGGAAGCCACTCTCCCCTCTGCAAGCTGTGCTGTGTGATGTCTCAGGGAAGAGGCATTATCAAAATTAGGGTCAGAAATGGTATTTAAAGCTCTATCTGCTCCCCAAGACTGAACCTACTTTGCTGGGTGTTCCTGAGAGCTCTCACCCTTTTCTCCAGCCAGGCTCTGGTCAGGCATAGTGGGGTATATGGGAACACCAGCAGTGTGGCAGTGGGAGGCTCTGGAGAGTCTGATTTGCTCTGTCTCCACAGGAGGACTAAGGAGGACCATGTCAGAGACCAAGGGCTTGGCTCTGACCACTGGTGGTGCTGGCAGGAGCTGTCCTCCACCCCTGCACTTCACTTCTGCCCCTTCATCCAGCTCCGGGGAACCAGTGACACCCACAAGCAAGCTGGGACGTCGCAGCTTCTGGGACATGCTGGTAATGTTGAGGGATCATTGGGGAGCAGGGCCTGTAAGTCCTTATGGTGTGTCAGGCCAGGAGGAATGGAGAGGAGGGATCTGGCTGGGGTGGTAGCAGAGACTTTGAGATCAAGGTGCTAGCTGGGCTGTGCATGTGCACAGCATTAACTCATCCCCTTCTCCCTAGAGCAAGACAGAGTCCGCAGAGCTGGGTAGCCCCAAGACTACTGATGACATTGTGCTGGAGAGGCCAGAGGAGGCTCGCACTAGGCGGCGGCACAAGACTGAGAATGTCAAGCAGCACCTGAGCCAAGATCGGGCCACAGCCACAGCTGAACTGGAACAGGCACAGAGGCAAGTGAATCCTGCAGGCTGAGCAGCAAGGGTGGTTTCCCTCCATCTGCTGAATGTTGCTCTGCAGCCTGAGATCCTGCTGACTCTATATTTGTCTCAACCCTCTGGACAACAGCCCCTTTCGTTGTAGTTTCTCCCTTATGCAGCCAGTTAGGGGAGCTGCCTTCCACACACAAAACCTCAATCTTTATTGCTGGAGTGCTGCTGGGAGCACTGCTGGTTCTCCCGGCCAGACATCCCTTCACTGCATTGTGGGACCCTGTGCAACACCTGACACTGCTATGGCTACTCACCCAGAGGGACCAAGCTCAAGGGCTGTACCAACCCAAAACAGAGGCTCCATGGGCTCTGCGCTGGAGCTGGGAGGGGACCATTGCACTTTTGTGCCTTTGCTGTTGACTGATCTGGTATAACTGTGTTTTCCTTTCCTCTTCCCAGGCGCCGAGCCTGCCAGTTGGAAGAAGGGGATGTAGGCACCATGCACCCACTCTTCAGTCAAACCTGCCAGCAGTGGATGGCATTCATGAACCAACTGGGTATGTGTCTCAGGTCCCAGCTCCTCCAGGTGGGCTGGGAGTGGGCCTTTCTACCCAGAACTTAGAGGACAGGTCCTCATATGCCACCAAACCATCTATGTTCATCCCTTGCTGATCTCTACCTAGTTACACACCCTGTCTCTCCCCAAACCACACCAGAGTCCTGTTGGTCTCGGGGCCAGCATCAGCGTTACCTGTGGCAGGAGTCCTGTCACGTGCCTGTGCATCTGAACAAATCTCCTAAGGCCTGTGGTTGCATCTGCCATGCTACAAGTCCAGGGCTTGCTGGACTTGGCTGCAGTTGCTTTGGAGAGACCTGAACTCCAACAGCAGCTGAGGTAGTGATTTAGTTCCCATATGTAGCAGAGAGGGAGGATCTGAGCCTCTGCAACATGCTCTGGGTCTGTGAAGCTGCATGGGAGACCCCAACTCTTGTAGGGAGGGAGAGGAGGAGGAGGGATGCCTTTCATATGGTGGGATTTGGTTCTGTGTGGCTGCCCTGTTGCTGCTTTCTGGATACCTTTCACTTCAGTGTTTGTACATCCTCTTGCATCTCCTGCTGGTAAGGTAGGGCTGTCGTCCTCCTCTGGTGAGGAGTAAGCCAGGGAAAAAGCAATAAGCAGGGGAATAAAGTCTGTGCTAAAGGCATGCAGGGAGTTTGATCCAGGTCCCACTTCAGGCCAGAACTTGAAACCAAAGCTGATTTCAGCCTTCATCTTCTCTTCCATATAAGGTCCAGGTTCTTGTTCTCCAACTCTGCCTGCCTCAGTCCCTGGCAAGGCAGGAACTTGGCCTGCTCTGGGCAGCAGGCCTGCAGTGGGGCTCCCTTAGCCCTCTCTGCTGCCCAGGGGGACAGGTCTTGGCTCTGGGGCAGCTTGGCACCTTGTCCTAAAGTACTTCTTTCATGCAGGGTGCCCATCGGTGCAGCAGTGCTCGATGGAGATTGTGTCCCGTTTTCTCCTGTCCTCCATCCTGGTGGAAGTGGACAGCCTGGTCACTGCCCTGGCGAGCGACACCACTGTCAAGGTGTTTGAGCGGATCTGGTGAGTTACGCAATTCACAGGGAGCTGTTTGGCACCAGCAAACACCAGTCAGCTCTACCCTCTACTACCATGGCTCTACGTGTCAGCCACCTTTGGTGCTCTTCTTCACAGCTGCCATCGGAGCACTGCCTTCCTGCCCTATAAGCCTGGCCAGAGCGCCAGCCCTCGCCCTGCAGCAGTCAGACACTTCATCCTGCTGGGACGCAACTTCCAGCAGTGGCGTTGCAGCACGGAACAGGGTGAGTGCCTGGCCAGGGTCCACGGGACTGTGTGCTGGGGGGTCTTGGGGTGGGAGATGTATGAGCAGGGTTCCCCTCCTTGCTGGGACAGGCTGCTTGTGCCCAGGGGTGGACAGTGGGCAGTTTTCAGCTCCTGAGACCTTACTCTAAATTTGCTTAACTGCTTATTTCAAGATAAGCTGAGCAGTGCTGTGGCACAACATTCTGTCATACTACCTTAATGGTGTGTGGGATGTAAAAGTGGGATGAACTGGTACTGAGGGTCATAACTCTGGCTTCTTCCAGCTCACAAAGGGCTCCAGCGCTTTGAGGCCATGGAACTCAGCTCGGCAGAGAGAGGCTCTGATCCCAGCCTTGTTGGACGAGACCTGGCACCCCGGCAAAGGTTCCTCTTCATGGAGATCATAGACAAAAAGGTAGCAATGGTGCCTGTGTGAGGTTGTTTTCTGATAGCCGGGTTGTTCCCAACTGGCCCAGGGCTAGAAAGAGGAGAGGAAGAGTGCTTCAGCAGGCAACCAGCCTTCCCCAGGCAGGAGCCCTCCGAAGCAGCAGTGTAGGATGTCTCTGTTTGTGCCACAAGCAGAGCTGAGGGTTCCCTGCAGCGCTCTTGGGAATGCCGGGGGGGGCAGCAGCCCTCACTGTCTCTGACTTCAGCTGGCCCATTGTGGACCTTAATTGTCCTTTCCCTACCCACAGCAAGGTCTATGTCAGGTTGGGCACTTGTGCTGCCAGTGCAAGTACCACCGCTGCTGCTGTGGCTGTTAACAGGGGCGCTGGGAATGAGCTGTTGCCACTCTCCCTGTCCCGGCCTTGTCCTCTGAAACTGGCTGCAGCAAGTACCACCCAGAGCACCTGGGGCAGCCTGTGTCACCATGCACATCTTCTCTGAGCAGGTCCTTCAGCCTTTTTCCCTCTCCTCTCTCTCCAGCTGACGCTCTACACCTACAACTGGTCCCCAGACCTGGGGGCCAACCTGAACTGCTCCCTTACTCGCCTGCTGCAGTGGCAGAATGCCCGGTCCCACATAGTGCACTGCCTGCTCAGCCAGAAGCTGGGACTCTTCCACCACCATTGCTTTATGGACACACCATGGCATGAGGACAGCAAGCAGGTAGGGCACCCTGCCACGCAGGGCAGTCTTTTCCTTCTCAGGAGGAGCCTGGACAATATGGGAGTCTGCAGAAGGTCGCAGGCACTTCTGTGCTTTTGTGTGCTGATTGCAAGGCATCCCCAGGTGCTCGTGTGTCCAAAAGTGGCTGTATCCAGCCAGGCTGCTGCTGTCTGCTTTTGGAGACAGGTCTTGCTGCTGGCAGCACTTATTTGTGGCTGGATTATTTAGGGTGGAGGAGGCTGGGAAATGGTCTTGCCTACTGCACATTAGGGTCATGCTGTCCTTGGGACTGGTGATAGAGAAGGCTAACTGTGTCTGCTTGTTTAGGAGCCAAATCCTTTCCTGAACTCCACTTTGGAGGTGGATGCACTGATCCGGAGCTCCAGCCCCCCACCTAGCAAGGAACAAGGCCGGCTGAGCAGCTCTGCCCGCAGCCTACCGTCTCTGCACTTCCATCCCGATGTGGTGCCCTTTGATGAAGCTCTGCGTGATGTTACCACCATCAAGCGCATACCCCATGGGCCTGACTCAGGCCCTTTTGACCCCGTGTCTCGGCACGGGGCACAGTTCCTGGAAATCAAGAGCATGGAGAGGAAAGGTAAAGCAAAGGGCTTGATGTCACAGGAGCCTCCTGGAAAAGGAGTTCAGGAAGAGCAGAACAAGAGTTCTGGCAGAGGGGAGGAGCAGTTTTCAGTGGCTCCTGCCAGGGTGCTGTGAGGGAATGGGTTATGGATGAGTAGGGTGGGAATAAAGGGGAGTGGCAGTACCTGGGGCTGCAGCTTGACACTCTTGTCTCTGCTCTCTTTCCTCCAGAACTGGAGAAGCAGATGAAGATTGAGAATCTCTTTGTTACCTGGCAGCAGAGATCGGCACAATCCAACATGCCTATCAGTGTGAGTGCAGCCTGGGCGGGCAGGAAGCAGGCTGGGCCTTCTTAAAGCATACTGGGAGCACCAGCTTGCCTGTGGCAAAGGGGAGCGCTCAAGCTCAGAGCAGGGTGTGTGGGGGGGATGATGTTTGGCAGTGGAGCCAAACTCTCTGCTTGAACTTCTGGTGTTGCTGGGCTCTAGCATGAGATTGGGAATGAGGCCTCGCTGCTCAGCACTGGAAAGGCTCTAAAGCTGGAGGTTCAATCTTGAGCATGATCCCCACTCGAACAGCAGCATGGTGTTGTGACAGCTTGTTCCCAGGCTTGATGAGGGATGTGTGCTGTAACAGTGTTGCTCTTGTGCTGTGCAGCTGGCAGACCTGGAGACCCTGAAGCAGTCCTCACGCCTGGTTCACTACTGTGCTACCCCCTTGCTCTTTGACCCGGCCTTCCGGCAGCAAATCCAGACTGACCAGCAGGGCAAGGTGGAGGGGAAGGTGAGTGGGGTTGGGCTTTGTGTGCTGGGGCACAGGATGGCTTTGCAACTTTTCCCAAGACAGAGCTGCTCTGAGCTCACCCCTGCATTACAGGATGAATTTGCACCCTGTAAGATAGAGACTGAGAAAATCCTTGGGTCCTCAAAGCCTTTCTCCTGCAGCCACACCATCCCTGAGGAAGACTGACTTCCGTTTTCTACCCAGGGTATTCAGGGCTGAGTCTAGCAAAACCATCGGAGAGTGCTGTCTGATGCTGATCTGTTGAGGAAGCAAAACTTCACTTTATGTATTCAGCAGCCAGACCTGGTAAACCTTACCTGGACCCAGCAAATAGCTAGAATGGTTGAAAGCAAACCAGCTGAATCCTGAGCAGGTTGCAACCTGACAGACTCTAACCAGTGCAGATCCCGCACCGGCTGTTCATGGTCTGTACGTGTGTCAGGAGGGAAGAACAGACTGTTGCAATTTATCTAAATGTCAAAAGGATTCTGACAGGGTCTTTAAACAGAGGTTGCTACAGAAATTGAGTGCTCGTAAGAGAAAGGAAAAGTATTATCACAGAGTGAAAACTTCACTTAGTTGTTGGAACAGAGCAAAATGAAAATTGGTTATTCAATTTGAAGAGCCTGGCAGCAGGGGTTTCAAGGTTGTGTATTGGGTTCTGTATCTCCGGATCGTTTATCGCTGTACATATGAGATGTCGAGCTTTGCAGTGCTGTGTGGCTCTTCAGATCGGTCAGAACAGAAAGAGGCTGCAAGAAACTCAAGAGGGACCTGAGTAGCCTGTGAAATAAGAGGTATTGTGGGAGCTGGGATCTGGTTCCCAGTAGAACAGAGCACAATGTGGAGAGAAATTTGAACTCCTCCTGTATTGTACAGTAACTGCAGAGCCTGTACAGAGCAGGCAGGTCAGTGGATTTCTTTAATTTGTGAACAGTTGCATACAAAAGGCAAGCTGCTTAGAGTACATCAGAAAAGGGTGTTAGTATTACGGGTAATACTCCAATATGTTTCTAAAATACTAGTGTATTAATGTCTTCATAGCGTGAAGACAAGCATCTTGTGGCAAAGGCATTTAACTAGAGAGACTCGGAGAGCGTCAGAGAGTAGCCAGAGAGACCCCAAGTAAAGAGACTGGTGCTGGGGTAGGTGAATAAAAGGGCAGATAAAAATATGTAAAAGAGCCACAGAAAAGAAACCTCCGTGTCTCACAGCACAAAGACAAGTAGTATTCAGGACACCAAAAGGAAAACTGAAAATGGTTAAAAGGAAACACTATTCCTATTTGGTGCTACTGAACTACTAGTAAATCCTGAGAAGTCAGCAGGATTCATAAGGGGATTGGACTCTTATCATGGCAATAGGAGCTGAAGCTCTGCTGAGCCTTGTATGAACTAGTGTGAGCCATTAAAACTTTGAGGAAACTGTTCTGTGGGGGGAATATGTGAATTATCCCCTTCTGCCAGGGCACCTTTTCCTGCAGATACTGTGTTTCAGCTCATGCACTCGGATGGTATTTGAGGAGCCAGCTGTTAGCACTCTCTGACAGAGGGACATCTGCCCTCTACACAACCAGAGCAGCTGGTGGTATCCCAGCAAGTGTCACCTGCTGGGGCCAGATGCAGCAGGTCTCCTTAGGAAATTATTTTCCTTTCCAGAAGCGCCACCGCTCAAATGACTCTACAGCTTCAGGGAGGGACCGCAGCCACAGCTGTGACTCGGCAGAAGCGCTGCCCTGCAAGGTGAAAGAGGAGCCCTGGCTGCAGGAGATGTGCAACGCCTTCTTGCAGCAATACATCCAGTACCTGCAGAGCATGGGCTTCATTCTGGTCCAGGTGCGGCCACCCTCACCCACCACTCGCAGGTCAGTGACATTCTGGGAACCTTGTTGTGGGAGAAGGGCTGACGCACTGAGCTATGCCCTGGTTTGACACAACAGGAGACCTTGACTCCCCTGCTCAGAGCTCTCTCTGTTGTCATTTCCAGTAGCACAAGCCGGATCCGAGCTCTGGCAGCAATGGGTGTGGAGGGAAGAGGGTCCTTTTCCTACACAAAGCCAAAAGCAGAGGGGAGTCCAAAGGTGAGTGCATTGTTAGAGGGGTGGAACTGGGATGGAAGGCAGGCTGTGGAGTGGGGCAGTTCTGGTTGGTTTTTCAATCTGTTTCAGAGAGCTAGGATGTGAGAGGGCAGAGAAAGTACTAAAGCAAAAAAAAAAGTGTCTGTCTAGACCAGCCCCGTCTTTGGGATGTTGTATCAGATGAGACCTTGCCCTCCTGTGTGTCTTCCTGCAGCCCCTTCTTGGGACTGAGTGGAACCTTGCCAAGTGTCAAAAGGATGGCAACAACTTGGAGGGGGCTCAGAAGAGGAATAGGGTAACCTGGGACCAGGACAGCTGCCTTTGGTTGTGATTCTGGAGGTTTGCTTGTCAGAGAAGCCTCAGCATCTATGGTGAAGGGCAATTCTGGGGCAGAAAGATCTTGAGTTAAAGTGAGATGAATGCTGAAGTTGAAGAGATCAGAGAAGATAAACCCTGAATGGCTCTACTGCGAGAGCAGGCTGAAGGTTTTCATTTCTAAAGAAGTGGCTACTAGGAAGGGACAGGATAGAGCTCTACCATATCACAGCTAACCTGGAAAGGGTTGACTTCTTGCTGTCTTAGTCAATGCAACACCTAGACACCATCAACTAAAAGTATTGGGAGCCAGGTTCAAAGCAAAAGGGAGTGTTTCTTTGTAGGTAAAAGTGATGTTTATCAAAAGGTTTTTGTGACCACTAAGAGCTTACATGGGTTTTGTAAACACAAGAGCTTACAAGAGAGAATAGGTAAGTACCTGAAAGAGGAATCCATCTGAGTTGCTGGGTAGGCAGAAACCATTTGTGGCTCATTAAATCATCCAGGGGTGATGGGAGCGTATTTGCTCACCCTTTCCTGACACTTTCCTGGTGCCTATCTTTGGCTGATGTTGGTACAGGATTGTGGGCAGCCCAACACCTTGCAGTTAAAATGAGAAGAGAGTAATCCACTGAAACAACAGGGGGCAAGTGAATTTCCTGGCAGCTAAGCTCCGAGTCCAAACTGGACGCCTTTGAAAGCTGCTGTGTGAGGCAGATGTGATGGTGTGGGGAGTGCTCAGCGGGGAGAGGTGGGAGCGAGGTTTCGTGGGCAGCATCACCCCTCCGCTTACGGTGTCCTCGAACTCTAGAGATGCCCTGTCCTGAGTAAGCAGGAGGTGAAGGGAACAGTGTGCCTAGTGTGCTCTCTTGAAGGCTGTTTGTGAGGTTTGCTAGAATTCTTTTCACAGTCAGCTCTGGCATGTCTGTTCTCCTCCCTCCAGTCAAGGTGCTCAGTTAATGAGGCTCCTCTGTTTCCACCTCTGCCACGGAGCCTTACGGCAGCCTCGCACTCTGGTGTGCAGGCTGCTCCTCCTGTGCCAGAGAGCCTTTCTAGCTTTGTCCTTCTCTTCCCAGAGCACAAGCCCTGCTGTTGCCACCTATCATCTACAGAGAGCTCTTCCGGGTGGGATTGTGCTGATGGAGTTGGCCTTCCAGGTAAGAAAGAACAAGAAAGAAAGTACGGTCTTTGGGGCTTCGGGGACAGTCTTCAGAGGTGGCAAAGTGAATGATGATGAGTGCGGCAGATGTTGTCCCAAAGCAGGGTCGTTTACCTGGTGTGCAGCCGCCAATATAAACACAGAGTAGAGGTATTACCTATTTATTTCATCTCTGCAGAGATGGGTGCTGGGTGGCAATCTACAAAGCCAGCGCACCAGCCTGAAAACTCTTAGGAATATTTATACAGTTCAAAACGCAGAAATGCACACCCTTAATTATAATTATTGGTTGGTACCTTATCTTAACAATTGCTATTGGTTAGTACAGTCTCTCACTTTCATTTAAAGTTGCAAGGTCCTTTAATTGATGTGCTCACACTCCAGCACCAGGGCTGGGGGGGCAGGGCTGGAATCCAATTCAGCCCCCAATTGAGTTGGTGGTCATGATGTCCCACTGCCACCTTTACCTTTCCCCCAGTTACTGCAAATTTTTGTTAACGCTATGCCTTATCCAGCAGCTGTCTGGTTTTCAGCCGGTTTTGGTACTTCTGTTGTGGGATAGTCTTTATTACCAGCCTTCTGTTCTTCAAGGGTGTATTCATTAGCAAGGCATTTATTGCTTATATCAAGTGTCTGATTTCACAGGACCTTTTTACAGCTCTTTTTTTCTTACCTAGTGAGAGAGTCTACCTTCTAAAATATATTTTGCCTTTTTAAAAGTATATTCTACCTTCTTAAAGTACATCATTCCCCCCACTTTGAGACTTCTTTCTGTGGTTCTCATATGTCTCACTATTTCTTTTCGTAACCATTGCATAGTTCCCAACAGTAGCCTGTGTAATCAGTTTCTTAGTACAACTAAAAGAAATGCAAATCATAATTAGAGTGATTACAATTATAACTATGCCTTGAAGCAAACTAGCTAACCACCCAGTAAGAGAGAATCCAAAACCTTGTAACATTAACCGTTCTCCCGCCTCCATAGAGGCATTAATGTCTCTGCTAAATTTTGCCACTTGCTGTATTTTGTCTATTTGCTGATCCAGATGTTCAGTCACATTAGGTATGTGGATGCAACAGTCTGTCTTCTTCAGGTTTAAGTATCCGCACGCTCCGTGTTCATGTAATAGTAACAAATCTAAGGCCAGCCTGTTCTGTAGAGTCCATTTTGAAGTTGCTTGCAACTGCGTACTTAAATCTCATAATCCAGCTCTGGTTGCATTTGCTAATAATTCCACCTGGCCTGTCAGGTTTTTTAACCACATTCGATTTTGAAAGGAAGTATTTTGGGGGCTGAAGATAGCTTCTAAGGCCCGTCCTGCCTTAGTTGCAATCGATGGATGTCACCAGGGGTCTATTTCGCTTCGTTTTAATTTCCCCCATAGTAGGTTATCCAAGACTCTTTGTCTCCATAAGGGACACAAGGTTAACATACCTAAAGTTGACACACTTTCCCTTCTAAGGGTAATTGAGTAAAGGTGAGTTCCATCACTACAAACCCAGACAGTATGACCTATGGAAGGCATTGCTTTCTCATTACAATCAGTAGGCTCTTTTTGGACTGGTCCAAGTATCATGTGTGCGAATGGTGTATTTTCTGCAGAGGCACCCTGACTGTAAGGCTCTGGCCACCACACCCAATTGCTGGATTCCATAATCAGTTGTAGAACAATTAAAGACTCATGCACAATTCCATTTAGCATTTTGGGATTTTCTGCTTTATGTTTAACGATTGGATATTCATGTCCTTAAATTCCTCCAGTCCATTCAATACACCAGAAAGTATTTTACATATAATGACACTCACCTTCTTCTAATTTAGGCCAAATCTGTGGTAAATCCATTCCCAGGGGAAATTGTTGGCAAGGTGCAGAGGACGCAGTCTGTATATTTCAGCACGTATTTTTAAGTGATGCTGATGTACAGGGTCTGGGGCGCTCCCATCCTACATCCCAGCAAATGTTCTCCCTATAATTCTTGTGCCATTTTTCTAAGATAATTACCCACCCTACTGCTTTGCCTGTCAATTTGAGTCTCAGGAGTCCAGTCCTGTTACTTACCATGGCCTCAAAAGTTCAGTTCAGATCTAATGTTAAGATTCCCCAATCTAGGGGGTTCTTAGCAGATTTTGGTAACGGAAGGCAAGCAGTTACACTGCTACTGTTGTGGATTCTCCATAATGAGTTGTAAAATTAAATTCCCTTCACAGGTATTAAATGCTAAACTAAGCAATGTCACGTATGTAACTTTCATCTTAATAATGTTAGACTAATGATACTTTCTAATAAGTGAGAATAACAATATAACAGGTAAGAGATGTAGTTCATCGAGGGTCTCTGGTTATTCAGAGTTTAAGCTCTCCTGTTGGTGTAAAAGTCCATTTGTTCTGATCTTGCTCTGGTGTCTTCTTTACTCTGGTGTAATGGATCCAAGAGTCGATCCCATTTACTTTTACTGCAGCATAGGTCATTAGCAGCACTGTGTAAGGTCCTTTCCACATTTCTTTCAGTGGTTCATCTTTCCAGGTTCGTATGTAGGCTGTGTTCCTGAGGTGAAATGGGTGTACTGGAGTGACCAAGGCAAGCGGGGTCCTCTGGTTCAGGTACCCATGCAGGGAGGATAAACTCTGCGAGAAAGAAATCAAATCAAATACTCTTTAATTACAGCCTGTCCCTTTACATGCATTTGATCTCCCTTTGTAGTTAAATAATTGGTTGGATAAGGTTTCCCATACAGAATCTCAAAGGGGCTGGTTTTGCAATCAGTCCAAAATTGGGAATCCATAAGCGACACCATCTGGCCATCCCCAGAAACCCCCTTAATTGCTTCTTTGAAGTAGGTACAGCAATTCTACAAATTGCCTCTTTTCTCTCTCTACTTAATTCTTTCTGTCCTTTGGTGATCTCAAACCCCGTGTATTGGACCTTTTGCTTCCTAATCTGAGCTTTCTTCTTAGAAACTCGATATCCTGCCATGCCCTGAAAGTTAAGCAAACTGGTGGTAGCTTCCAAACATACCTCATAACTGTTAGCGCCAATCAGTAAATCATCTACATATTGTAACGGTGTTACAGGGACGTGTGATTCTTCGTTTCTTTCCTGCCTCTTCCATGGTACTGCATGGGGTCATCTAGGAATGGTTCTGCAGGGCTCAGAGCATTAAGAGTTTCCAGGGCAGGAGGGGGGGGGCTAATAAGAGGCAAGGACTCAGCATCAGGTAGGGTGCTCTGTGCTCAGATGGCTGGTCCACCTTGGTTCAGTCAGGAGGGGGAGACAAAATATGGAGCAACAGTGACTGGTGGGGGTGAAGGAAGGGGACTGTTCTCCTTCCCTGGAGAGGGCTCAAGGCCTGTGCTGTGCTCATATGCTCTCTCTTCTCCAGGGCTATTACTTCTGTGTGAAGCAGTACGCGCTGGAGTGCTCACGGATCCCCATGGGCCAGTCTGTGAACTCCCAGGTAATGACTTTGCAGGGTCAGGGTCTGCTTCAGGAGAGGCAGCAATCTCTGGGATAGAGTGGGCATTTCAGGTGCAGAAAGTTCTGGAGAGCTCTGCTCCCACCTCCTGGAAAAGCAGAACTGCACAGAGCTTTTTATAGCTACATGCCCTCCACAGCCTGCTGCTTGAGCAGACCTGGAGTGCAGTGAAAGGCAGCGGGAGGTTTGGCACGAGGATGACTTGCTCTTAGAGAGCAAGACAGAGCAGGCTGGGGATGAATAGGAGCAATTCTGTCAAAGATGACTGCTCCAGGGAAAGTCAGTGCATGGAGAGCTAGAAGCTCTCTGCTTCCCTTGGAACAGGGATCAGTGAACACGGATGGCTGCCCTTTGCCGGAGATCACTTTCTGCATCATGAGCCCTGGTTCTTGATACCTCTGTACCTTGCTCTACAGCACCACAGGGTTGCCTGCTCCCTTCTCTTTTGGTGTGTCATGGTGTCTCCTGCCTGTCCCTAGGGCACTGGGTGGCTGCTTAGAGGCTGACCAGTCCCAGCCTGGCTGAGGCAGGAGGTGTCCATGACTATACTGTCCTTTCCACGGTGGCTTTGTAGCAAGGCTGTGTCATATATGCCAAGAGTGGCTCTCCTAAGCTTAGAGCCTGTCAGGGCCTTGCCTGAGGGTTTGCTGAGTCTTTCCTGGGAAGCCTGTACCTACACAGGGTTACCAGGGTGCAGCTGGCATTGTAGGGAACATTCAGGCTCCCTCTGACTGAGCTGGGAAAAGGCTTTGCCTGGTTTTGCAGTGGGAGAGGATGGTCTTAGAAGCAGGCCTGGCCAGCCTTCCCACATGCTGGAACTAGCCTCCTCCAGGTGGGGGCAGTTGGGCTTCTCTGTCCCTTCTCTCCCTCTGTCCCACCCTGGGCCTGTGCAGGACAGGCTGGATGCAGGAACGGGGCTGGGCAGTGCCTTGTCCCTCTTCCCACTGGCTGTGCATCTCTCTCCATCAGGGCACTCTTACAGCCAGAGCTCGCAGCAAGAGCTGCATGGGACCCAGCTCCGTCTCTGAGTCTGCGGTACGTCCTCTCCTCCCACTGCCATGCTGGGCACAGCAGGACCAGCCAGTGCAGGGCTGAACCTACCACTGGCTGTGCTTCCACCCTCCCTGCCCCAGTGCCTGGCAGTGGGAGATGCCTCTTGCCTCCTCCTGTGCCAGTACCTTCTATAGCAGTACATGCCACAGTGAGCGGCCCAGCTTGGGAGGAGGATTGGGTGGGTCCTGGGTGTTGGCATGGGGGCAGCGCCTTGTGTTTCTTGCTCTTTGCCCTGCCTTTCCTGGAGCAGAGCTACAGGCTGCTCTCCAGGCTCTTTCTGGCTGTGCGGGTTGCCCTCTGGCTCATGGCAGCAGCAATGCAGGTGGTACAGAGAGTGAGGGCAGCCTGTTCTTGTGCCAGTGCCTCCTGCCTGCTGGTTTTCTCTGCTTGCCACTTTCTTAAACCAAGGGATTATGGTGTCGGTCAACTGCCCAGAGAAGTCAGAGAGCCAAAAGACATTAAAACTGTGGGCTCCTGGCATGAAGGCAATGCTGAGACCTTCACCAACGCTGTCCCCTGGCACAATAGCTTCAGTTGTGGTGTGTGCATGGCCGGGGGGTGTGTGTGTGAAGGCTGGTGCTGTCCTGGTAAAGGACTGGCATGCTGAGCAGGTGTGATGGCCGTGTGCCAGGGGGGCACAGCTGTGACACACCAGGCACCGCTGGATCTGGCTTCCCAGCAGCGAGCCTGGGTCCCTCTTAGGTATTGAGCACAGGGAGTTAGCAGTTCTGTTGCTGCCTGTCTCTGGGTCTGACCACTCTCCGCAGGTCCCTGTGCTGCCTCCTGCTCTCAAGGGACATTCAAGGTGTCAGTCTTTGCCTGTAGATCCAGAACTTGCTGGGGCTCCAGCCCCAGTGTGTCCTGTACCAACTGAGGAACTAGGCAGTGCAGAGCAGCACTCGGCTGAAAGGAGACTGTGTCCTCCTTCACAGCCACATGGCTTTTAGCTCAAAAGGAGGGATTAACCTCTTGCCAAAATGGAGGCAGTGCTGATCAGCACAGGTCCTGTGCTGCTAGATCAAGAGTGGAGTCAAGTGTGGAAGGAGCCACCAAGCTGGATCCCTTGGGGCCAGGCCTGCAGGTCTGCTATTTGCACTGTGCACATGGCTTCTTGGCTGCATCCTGCTCTGTTGTCGGGGCAGGGGTGGCTGCACTGGCTCTGCCATGCCTTGCAGAGCAGGGCTTTGCAAGAGGGTGTGAGGTGCCTGGTAACATTCCTGCCTTGAATCCCTGTCCTTCTGCAGCTCTCCATGCTCTTCACAGAGGAGTGTGACAAGGTGCGGGACCTCATGCACGTGCATTCGTTCAGCTATGACTTCCACTTGCGTATAGTCCACCAGTATCTGCTGGGTTCCCACAT
This sequence comes from Limnodromus scolopaceus, assembly GCA_028565335.1. Lineage (NCBI taxonomy): Eukaryota > Metazoa > Chordata > Aves > Charadriiformes > Scolopacidae > Limnodromus > Limnodromus scolopaceus. The sequence continues at coordinate 22,232,125 of JAOXNO010000004.1, forward strand.
GACCCTCCGCCAGGGCTACCATCTAACCAGCTTCCTGGAGGATTTCATTGCCCACCATACTGACATCCCCAAATTTGGCCGCAACCACGTTTTCCAAGGCAAGTAGCTCAACATGTGACTCGTCTGGGGTTGATCATAGCCCATAACTTGGCAAAAGTTTCCCAAGTGCTTACAAATAAACTTGACCCTGTGAGTATCCAGGGTGATGACAGGGAAGGTGACATGAGGGGCCCAGCTCCAGAGGAAGTCCTTGCTGCCCTGTTGTGGGAAGCAGGTTGCTCTCGAGCTCTGTCCCCAGTAGTAGCTTGTAGGACACCAAGTAAGAGGCACTGACCAGCTCCTGTGACAGAACTGTGTCCTCCTCCACTAGGTGTGCTGGCCTTGCCCACAAACATGATCACTGCACACCAGCTGTACAACTACATCGCTGACCATGCCAACACCTACCACATGAAACCCCTACGCATGGCCCGGCCGGCCACGGGCAGTGACAACAAGAAGGGGACACCAGGCACAGAGCAGAATGAATATGCACTGGTCTCTATTTGGAACAGGTGAGTGCATCTGCTGCAAGTTCCTGGAGCTGCCAGAGATTGGTGCCCACCCCCTCATCCTGGGGACACTGCCCCGAGGTGTCAGCAAAGCTGACTGTTCTACAGGCAGCACTTCTGCCCAGCTTTTCTGAGATGGCCATCAGGGGTGCTGTGTGTGTGTACACATGCATTTGACATTTCCCAGCACTTCTGAGGAGTCCTGCTGTGTTAAATTCCCTGTGTCCAATAGTTCTGTTGTGACCAAGAGCTCTGGGGGAACAAAATGAGGACCCCTTCATACTGATGTGCTTTTGTTCCCAGCTCGGGCTCTTACAAAGACTCTGAAGGTCTGCGTCATCATGATGACTTTGATGTGTCCCTCCTGGTGTGTCACAGTGCAGCACCATTTGAGGAGCAAAGTGAGGCAGAGAGACGCATGCTTCGGTGAGCACTGGGGGCCCGGAGACATGACAACAAAGCTTCCTGGCTGGGGAGGAGGGCTCTGGGAGGGACTGGCTCTGTCTGGGACATCACAAGCAGATTTGGTGCTGTCTGGGGAAGAACCTTGCAGGGAACTGGGCAGTGTGGTGTCTGTCCTTGTCTGGGCAGAGAAGCATCCTTACTAGCAGGGACAGAGATGGATTTGCAGCCCAGCTGAGAAGGCACAAACCCTTCCCCAGGTGACAAGTGTCTCCTTGCTCTCAGCTTGCGTTTCTACGTAATCATGACTAGCCAGCGGGAGCTCTTTCCCCGGCTCACAGCCGATATGCGACGCTTCAAGAAGCTGCCACGCTTGCAAAGGGAAGTGCTGGAGCCTGTGGTGGGCCGGGCGGCGTGGGAGGCAGCGGAGCCGGAGACCAGCCTGGGACAGCAGCAGCCAGCAGAGCGGGAGCTGTGGCAGGACGTGGAGGACAGCAGCGAGTTCTACGCAGGGGGCACACAAGTCAAACTGGGGCCAGGGCTCTTCTACACCTCGCCGCTCTTCCCCTTGCTGGCCTCTGAGGTGGCCTCAGCCCAGAAGCAGCTCAGCAGCATGGTGCAGCTGGCCAAGTGCCACTGCCGCAGGGACAACCTCTGGAAGCGCCTCTTCCTTCTGGAGCCTCTGGCTTCTGACAAGCTGAAGCTGGGCAAGCTCTCACTGGTGGAGCTGGAGGAGCTGCTCGATGCCGTGCATGGGAAATCCATTGCTGATGTCGACCCCCAGCTGGTGAGCTGCAGGGATGGAGTCATGGTGTACAGCAGCTGCTGTTCTGTGCTGGGGATGGAGTAAGGCGCTGGGTGAAGGGTCTGCAGGGCACATCTCTTCCCATTTGGTGGGAAGATAAAGGCTGGCAGGGTAAGGGGGAGGCTGCGTGGACCTCTGTGGAGAGTGAATAGCCCTGGGTCAGCATGCTTTATTGGGCATCTGATTGGGGGTCTGAAGACTGCTGTAGTAGCATTATGGCTGCTGGTGCCATGGCTAGAAGGAGGCTAAAATCAGCCATTTTCTATGCCTGCAGGGATGCTTCCTCACCATGACAGTCTCCTGGTACCAAAGCCTCATCAAAGTGCTTTTGAGCCGCTTTCCCCAGAGCTGTCGGCACTTTCAGAACGCTGAAACTGGCACCCAGTATCTGGTAAGACACAGCCTGTCACCCACCTGCAGCCTCTCTCCTTGTCTGGCCCCTCCCTGCTGTGGCTTCTCACAGTGTGAGCCTGACACGTGCTGTCAGGACAACATGGGTGCCATCATGATGTTGCTCTCCACTCTGCTACTGTGCAGTGTGAGGTGTGTGCTCATGTGGTACGGCGCTGTCTGTTTGCCACCAGGCAGGGAGGACACTCTACACCCAGAGCCTCATGCCATGTATATCCTTATGGTTTGGCAGTGTCACCTGTGAGTCAGGCAGACTTGCATCTTCATGGCTTTATCGTGCCACTCGTCCTGCACATCAGCACATCCCTGGGTGGGTGGTGTTCGTATCCCTGTCCTGGGGTTTGTGTTCTCTCCTCTGCAATGTGTGCTGTGGCTCTCTTGACAGGTTGTGCTCAACCAGAAGTTCACGGATTGCTTCGTTCTTGTGTTTCTCGATTCCCATTCAGGAAAGACGGTAAGAGCTTGGCAACATAAGAGCAGCTCTATTGGCTCAGGCTGGGAATCAGTCTAGATTTATCCAGCAGTTCCAAGGACAGGTCCCCGTGGGGAGAATAAGAGCAAGACAAAAAGCTTGTTAACATCTTTCCCAGCTATTGTCCCAACATGTGACAAGGTGTGGCCCAGGCCTGTCCTGAGCTAGAGGTGGCCCCTTGCAGCTTTATTTCCTTGGGTTAATTTGTGGCATTTATGATTTCCCTTGGCTTGCTGCTCCTTGATGGAGTTGCAATGTAGGTGAAGAGCTGCCTTCCCTGGCTCGTTTTTGAACCACCTCTTCTCCTTTCATGTGATGCCCCTTTGTTCTTGTATTGGAAGAAGAGTGAGCAGTTGATCCCCTTTTCCTTCACAAGGTTGCTTTTGGATCATGTTCTCAGCTATCTCTCTATCCAGGCTAGAGTCTTTCTACTCTTCGCTCTGTGGGTATTGGCTTTCTCCCAGGTCCCCTAGATGCACCTCTACACCTGAAGGTGGAATTTTTGCTAACTCTGTGTTGCTGTTTTAAGCAAGCCAAGCTCTTTAGGCTGCCTTCTCTTGTCCAATGGCTTCATTGTCATTCAGAGCCCTTCCGGGCTCAGGTCAGCCTTTGTAAATACAGGTGGGGACTGCACCCAGTATTCCTGAGGAGTCTCAGCAGAGCCTTCTGTGTTTGCACTAAGTTTTTCTGTCCCTGCCTAGTGCTTCTGGTACAGCCTAGGGTGGTATTTGCCTTTTCATATTCATGTCTTGCTGGTCATAGTGTCACCTTGTGGTCATTGATATGATATACCCAGACCCTCCATCACCTCTCCCAATGACTCCCTTCTTATAACAGAAAGCCTCGATGTTCCTCACATTGTATTTTGTGCTTAGCGTTCATCCCATTCCTGTGGCCTCTCAAAAGTGCAGGGTGTTTGGTTTTGGTTTGTTTTTTTTTTTTTGCATTATCCCAATCCTCTTTTGTATTAGTGCCTCAAATTTTATCACCATGCTCCTCATCTTTGTGCCAGACTCATTAAAGTACTAGGCAACGTGAGTCTCAAAACCTGTCCTGGAGGAGCTCCATTTGTAACCTCTTTCCAGCCTGATACTTCCCCTTTCAGCACTACCATCTTCACCTTACAATTTTTGTGTTAATTCCTATCTTTTCAGCTTACCTAAATTTCCCATGTGGCACTACATCAAATCCTTTCTGAAGCTCAGATAAGATATTCCATGATTTCTTTGTCTAGAAATATTACCTTATCAAAGAGAACTCTAGTGTTAGCACATCACTTCAGTAACACTGAGCTACAATTTCCTCCTGGTTCATTCTCTCCAAGCCTGCTCTAAAGCCCTGCATGCTGTTGGACGTAGGCTCACAAATCACTTTCTCTTCCCTCTTAAATGATGGTGATGCATTTGCTGTTTTTCCCGGTACACAGCTCTTTTCATGACTTGACAAGTTTGTTAGGGGACCCTGGCTACTAGATGTGCTGCATTTCAGCTCTGGAGAACATCTAGTCCCCATGTCTTGTTTCCATGACGCTGATCTTGGTGCACTGAGTCGCTTATGATTTTCTTCTGCTTCAGTTCCTGCAGCCTTCTCTTCTGAACCCTGCTCTCTGCTCCCCTCTGCCCTTACCCTGGGTCGTCACTACAGTCACTAATGAGACGTTTATCTTTAGGATTGCAGTTATTATGTTTAATCTCCTCCCTTTCCCCATTTGTTGCACTCCTACTCTTTGCCTTAGAAGAAGAAATTTCCCTCTAATTTCCCTGGAAGCCCCTATTACTGTGGAGGCAGTAGGATCCCCTCCTCTCCTGAGGCTGCTGCTGGGGTGGGTTGGTGTAACTGCAGATGCATGGGGGCTGGGATAGAGTGAGTAGGCAAGTCCTTGCACCTAATTCCCACCAGGAAAATTGGGAGGAGGCTCAGACATGCTCTGTCACAGAAGCAAGCCTAGTGCTGTTGGCATTTTGGGACTTCTCCCAGTATCTGCCTGACACTCCAAAAAAAGTGCCCACATGCCTGGGCTAGGGAAGGCACAGTGGTTGTCTGAACTCTGTCCCCTGACCTGCTTCTCCTTCTCAGCAGAGCCTCACCGTGGTTTTCCGGGAGCCGTTCCCAGTGCAGCCCCAGAACAGCGAGAGCCCTCTGCCACAGCTTGTGTCCACATACCACCACCTGGAGTCAGTTATCAACACTGCCTGCTTCAACCTCTGGACAGGCCTGCTCTAGCACTGGCACCCGCGTCCTGGAACAACACATGTACAGGACCTCAACATGGCTGTGCCATGGATGATGATGAGGAAGAACGGGCCTCCGGAAGGGGACCTGTGCTCTGGCCCCACAGGCAGCACCACTAGAGGCACGCATGGATTTTGAGCTGAGGAGCCTGGGGATGTGCACCTCCACCGCTTGCTTGCTGGCTGGCTGGCTGGTGTGGCCCTCAGTGCACTGTTTTTGGTGGGTTTGATACCAAATGACCTTGAACTGAACCGCAAGGGCAGGAGCTTGGTTGCTGTGGCTTGGCTGAAGCAGAGCGACTCTCAGGGACATGGCTTTGGCATCTGGAGGTGAGTCCTGCCTACTGGAAAGGCACGGAGGAGCACACACAGCACATCTTCTGCACAGGGCAGTACTACACAGTGCTCTGGCTTTAGGTGAAAAGACTCCTGTACTTCAGGGCTCTGGACAGTGAGGCTGCCCACTTCTGGCCCTTTGCTTTTGTCAGGAGACCACCAAATGGGACAGGAAGGGTGACCTGGACCAGAGGAAGGTTTTATGGAGATGTACATTAAAGCCATTGATCTATCTGTGAAATAAACTGAACCAAATCCCTACTTGTGTGCCATAGACTAGGATGTGTAGCGGGTGCAGAGGCAGCCCTGGCTGTGGGGTTGGTGGGGTTTGCACCAGAGTCTCATACTGGCTTCAGAGCAGGAGCAGCAGGACAGGCATCCCCCAGCCCATTACCTTGGTTTGGGCAGCCTGTGAGGGGGCTGCTGGCTTCATTTCCCCACCTGCTGCAGGCCTGGAGAACTGCAGGACTTGGAAGCCCAGAACCCTTTTCACACAACTCGTCAGCAGCTGGACCTGGACTGGGAACACTTGCGCCCTTTCCAAGGAGTGAATGCTCCTCTCAGCAGGGGGAACTGTAAAAGCCTCCCTGGACAACCCTGCAGAGATGAAGGTGCTCCTTTGTACTTCAAGTCACCTGCAGTGGTGCCCAAGCCATCCCTAAATATGTCATGCTGCGGGTCATGCTGGAGTAGATGAGGGCCCAATTGCCTGGCCTGGCCCAGCAGTCCCGGGAGCAGGGCAGTAGGACATAGATGCTCCTAACTTTGCCCTAAGTCATAAAACAGACAAACATGCTCCTCTGTCAATCCATTGCCTTGACATTTATTCCAGTGTTTTCCTTGTTTTACTCTGCTGCCTTGCTGGTCCCACTGTGTTCCAGGCCTCGGCTCTCCCAGTACGAGCGCAGCCACCCCAGACCTTCCAGAGTGTCTCCTGCAGTGACAGACAAGGTCTTCTGCTGGCATCCCCAGGCAAGCTGGAGCAGCTGCTGTTCTGGGCAGGGCTCTCATCCCCAGGTAGGAACCCTGATGCCCACTGCCTGCCACCGCACAGTCCCCAACCAACTGGTCTGTGCCACGGGGGCTCAGACCACCCACAGCCCACTCACCTTTTGGGGCATACTCGCACCCCACGTAGCCAGTGTAGCCAAGGGACTCCAGGAGCTCAAAGATGTAGGGGAAGTTCAGCTCCCCAGGGCTGTCGGGCTCGTGCCGCCCTGGCACCTGTGCAATCTGGATATGACCTAGGGAGGGAAGGGGAGATGCTCTGCCCAAGGTGGCCCTGGCTGCAGCCTTCTCTAGGTGTGGGACAAGGTGACCCAAAAGCAGCCCTACACCCCCAGCGAGCTACAGCAGAGCGTGGGGCAGTAGGGCCCCATTCTCAAAGGCGCTCCTGCCCCGTAGCCACAGAGGAGCTGGTTTGGGTGCAGGGTGTTACCAATGAGTGGGAAATATGTCTCCAGGTTGTGTGACAAATTCCCATCCATGATCTGGCAGTGAAAGAGGTCCTGGGGGAGACAGAAGAGCTCATCAGCGAGCTGTCAAGGATGGCTGTGCTACAGTCCCTGTCCCTTCCCACATCCCCAGGAGGGGATAACAAGCCCACAGCCACTGGGACTCCCTTGTGGTCCTGTGCAAGGTGGAGAGTGGACCCTGGAGATCTTCAATGCTGACTCACCAGCTGCAGCTTCAGATTGGGCCGTCCCACCTTCTCCAGGATGGCAGCAGCTAAGGGTGCAAAGAAATAGAAGACCATCACCCCTAGGCTGGAAGCTTCATGGTGAAGCCCTGAGACCCCGTTTCATCAATTGTGCTCCTTCGGCATCTCCCTGCAGCTGAGTCAACCTCTTGCTTTTCAGACTTCAGGGATGCTTGTCCTCCCCTGAAGGAGACTCGGGGGAGAGATGTCTGCCTTACCTTGGTGTGGGGTGTTCAGAAAGTAACGAGGGTCAGTGATGCGGTTGTTAATAGGCTCCACCAGTCCCATCATATCTTCCTGTAACATAGTAATGTCACCCTGCAGAGCATCCTGTCACCTCTGCACCAGGGAGTGCTCTTTCCCCCTGCCAGGCTGGTGGGGGATTCTCCATCCTCAGTACCCCAAGAGCTGGACCCATGGAGCAGGACCTGTTCCCCACTTACCTGGGCCAGGAGGTCAGCAGCATATTTGAGGTTCTCAATGAAGGTGGTTTCCATCTCACCTGCCACTGCTGCTCGGTCTGCGCCCAGGGGAACGCGCCCAGCCACCAGGTGAATCCTACAAACACAGACAGATCAGCCACAGGCAGCAGCTCCAGTCTCCAAGCAGCTGGTCGCATCTAATACACTTTCCTCTGCTAGTGGAAAATGGGGCCAGGCTGGGGGAGCAGATGCAGAAGAGGGTAAGAGGAGCCATCTCCCATGCAGGAGAAACAACAGGTGTCAGCAAGCAGCAGGGACACAACCTCGGTACCCTGAGGGGCATCTTTGAACTTTTTGCCTGACAAATTGCAGACCTCGATTCTTCCTTTTTTTGCCAGCTGCCTCCAGCTGGAGCTTTACTGGGGTCTCGCTCCTGGGGCTGCCCTGAGGCTAGCACGATGGGCAGTGGGCATGGTGCCTCTGCCAGGGGCAGTTCGGATGCCTCGTCCCACCACTTGCTGGCTTAGAGCAGGGAGGGGACGGTGGCCAGTGCTGGTCTACGCCAGGCTGCATGCAGAGCTCAAGGGCCAGGCGAGAGGAAGGCTCTTCAGTGAGCGTTTGGGGAAGGCGTATGTTGGAAACATAAACCTCTTTCATCTGCCCATTACCAGAGAGCGCCAATGGCTCTGGGCAACCCCTGGCCTGCCCGGCCTGGCCCGTGCCCTCCACGGGGCTTTGGCCTGTGTTCCTAAGGGAGAGCGTGGTGCAAAGTGAATGCAATAAAAGGGCCACGTTGGCTCTCTGCAGGGGGCTGTGCCAGGCTAATGGCATCTCTTAGAGTGTCTCCCCTGCGCTGTCATCAGCGTGGCCTTCAATAAAACAAACAACTTTTGTGGTGTCCTGGGGGGAAACGGCTGGTATAAACTGGGGAGGAAAAAAGGAGGATTATCCCGGGGGCTGTGCGGTGGAGTGCCCGCCAGCTTTGGGTCAGCTCCCAGGGACCAACGTTACAGCCGGGGCTCCGCGCACCGGGGTCTGCAATGAACTGTCTCCCGCCCGAGGCCACCGAGCGTGGAGAGACCCGGCGGGATGGAGGCACGGCGGGACAAAGGGCAAGCCCCGCTGGGAGGAAGAGCTGGAGCAGGGGAGGTTCCGGAGGAGCGACTTGCTGCGGCCGGGAGGGGGATCCGAGGCGCCGCAGGAGCGGGGGGTCCCGCCTGGCACCTACCTGGGGCAGCCCACCGCCCTGGCGTACTGCACCGCCGCGGCCAGGCCCTGCCGGAAGGCAGCCTGCCGACCGGGCACGGCCGCCAGCCCCATCTCGCCCGCCTCCTGGTCCCCTAGGAGAGAGCGGCGGGGCGGTCAGCGGTGCCGGGGCACCCCCGAGTCCCCCACCCCACCCCCGCCCACGCAACCCAGGGGAGGCGGCGGTACCGGGAGGGGTGTTGAGGAGGACGATCCGCACCCCAGCCCGTTCCGCCGCGGCCCGCAGCGCCTGGGCCGGGCAATCCGCCGGCCAGGCAGCCTCCGCTGCCCTGAACCCAGCGGCCCCCGCCGCCTCCAGCCGCGCTGGCAGCGCCGGGAGCTGCGGGAAGAGCCAGGAGAGGTTGGCGGAGAAGCGGAGCGACATGGCGGGCGGCGGGGAGGGGCGGGGCCGGGCGGCG
>JAOXNO010000004.1:22241217-22257305 GCA_028565335.1 Limnodromus scolopaceus
ATCTCTGTGGAAAGTGAGTTTACAGTGGATTTCTTCTGTTGTCACAGAAAGAAAGGGATTTATAGACTCACAATGAATATCAGAAACGTTTACATTTTTATTAAAAAGTTTGATGGGTCGGGGTGTGTGTGGGGGGAGGCAGTAAGGAGCGGCCCTGCCGCCACACCCCGCCGAGGAGGGCCCCTCCCCGCCTGTCGCGACACCACCGCCCTGTCGCGATACACGCACCTGCCGCCGCGATTATCCCACCCGTCGCGATGCGGCTGCCACGAGTCAGGTCCCGCCGGTGCGGAAAGGTGCAGGAACACCCAGCCCGGCCCCCCCGCCCCCCGTGCTCGTGCTCGTGCTCGTGCTCCCGCCCCCCGGTACCTCCCGCTCCGCTCCCGCTCCGGCTGCACCCGGTGCGCGATCGCCTCTCACCCAAACCCGCGCGGCGGGGGCGGGGCCAAGAGCAGTAGTGGCGGGGTCATCGAGGTAGGGGCGGGGCCGTACTTGGTGTAGGCGGGGCTGTGCAGATTAGGGACGGGGCCGAGGCGGCGCCTTCCCGCCATCCCGGGTGCCGCGTCCCGGGTGGGCAGCGGAGGGTCCCGGCAGGACTGACCCACCCGTGGGGCTGCCGGGAGGCGCCGCGGCGTGTCCCGCGGCCTGGGCAGTGCGGGGGTGCAGCAGCTCACGGCTCCCGCGCCCGTAGCGCTCTGACCTGCGTGCGTGCCGGCAGGGTGACGGCTCCAAGCCCGCACCCGCAGCCACGCCGGCGCGCGGGGTCGCGGGGCCCGTGTGGGTCGGTGGCCCCACGCCGCACTCGAGGCGGCAGAGCCGGCCCCGTGCTGCCTGTGGCGCAGGTGGGGTTCCTGTCTTTGTCACAGGGGCGTGCTGGGGGCGGCCGTCGCGAGGGGTGGCTGCGCCCTCCCTGGGAAAGGTGTTTTTGCCAGGTGTTGGCCTGACATACACCGAGTGCCGTGTTAATTGGTTTCCTGGGGAGCTTGTCTCTAACAGTGTCTCATTATGCAAAAGACGCTTTCTCTTTTGTCCCACACTCTGCATATTTTACCATAAAATGTTCCTCTCCGCTTCTCCAGTGTGCGGGAGCCTGACCTCTGTGGTGCCTGTGACCAGCCCCACATCCCCACTCCCTGTCCCCTGTGCTCTCCAGACTCAGCTCATGGGCTGCAGCGGTGTGGGGGGGTGTCCTGTCCAGCCCGTGTCCCCCCAGGGGCTGTGCCGTGGCTGGCAGAGGCGGCACTGTGAGCCGTGGACGTTTCTGGGGGTTGTCACCCACCTGCCCACACCTGGGGAGTCCTGCGCGCTCCGTCTCCTCCGTGACCATGGCAGAAGCCCTCCGCAGCCCCACAGCCCACTGCGAGTCCCAGCAGCTCCCAGCAGTTTGGGAGGGCCCAGCAGCGGCGCTGCCTTGGCAGAGGCCAGCCACAGCAAGAGGATTTTGGTGGGAGGTCAGGGCAGCGCCAGCAAAGGGGAAAGCAGTGGTGGAGCTATCCATTAAAGAGTCTCAACTCAATTAAGGCTATTGATTAATCAATTAGAAGAAGCTTGGCTCAACTTCTCAGTGATAATCCAAACTGTCCCCAGTGATGGACAGCTGGGGGGGGGGGGGGGTGTCCCCGTCCCCAGCACACACATCCCCACTGCACAAGTCCCCAGCAACCCAGTGCATGTCCCCAGCACTCATGTCCCCGGCACACAGACTGCTCCCTGCCCACAGCCGCTGTGCCGGGGGGGCGTCCTTCTGCGTCCTTGCTCCGTGGTGCACTGGGGTTGTTCTTCCCTTTCAGTCAAACCCAGGAGGTGCCGGACTGTGTTGGGCTCAGCACCGCTGGGCAGGTGGGTGGCAGAGCCTCATGGGCATGGGGACCCTCAGAACAAGGGATGGAACCTACCTGGCCCAGGGGTGCAGCTGCAGCAGGTCCTTGTGCCATGAGGCTGGAAAGGTGCCCGCCAAGGCCATGCATTCCCACATTCCACATTTCCAGATGGAAGCCAGACACCGGGATGGGGCAAAGCCCAGGAGGCGGTGGGTGGGATCAGAAGCTCTTTGCTGGGCAGAGGGGGCAGCAAACAAACCCAGCACGTGGGAGACCTGAGCAGCACGATGGGAACTGGGTGAGCCTCACAGCAAACCTGCCCTGCCGACGGCAAGTGAAGCTGCTGGGCTTCACACTGAAGCATTAATGGCGTCTTTATATCTCTGGTAATATATCGCATTGATTTTCTCTTCTTATAACTGCAGTTCCTGCATTGCAGGCCCTTGTTTTGTCACTTTACCTTGACAGGGCGCAGTGGATTTACTCCCCGCCGTGCCACTGGAGACATGTGCCACGCTGGCACCGGGGCCTGCCCCTGGCACCCGCTGTTCGGGAGGGCTGGCACGAGCCTGGGGTCAGACCGGCCCCGGTGCCTCCCCAGGGAGTTGGAGGGGCGCCCAGCGGGGCGCCGGCGCAGGAGGGCAGCTGGGTAACGAGCATCCCGGCTGCCACACGGGAGTTTTATTGGCCCAAAGAAAATGCGGCTGCAGCACATTTTATTAACGAGCTGACATTTCGGTGCAGACCCAGCTCTGGCCTCTATGACGGCTGGGGGGGAGGCAGCGGGTGACCCACACACACTGGCACAGTGCCTTGGGGTGCCCCGCAGTGCCAGCAGCGGCAGCTGAGCCAGCCCCTCCAGACCTCGCTGCAGTGGGGAACACCAGTCCTCCCAGTACCCCATAAATCCCCCAGCTCATTGTACCATGGGGAAGGTTTTGTCCACCCCCCTCTTTATGAAATGCATTTTAATTTAAATTGACATTTCTGAATGTTAAGTACCTGTCCTTGGGCTTCTGGGGGGCTTGGCTGGCACCCTGGGGGCCAGGAGGGCCGAGGTGCTGCATACTGGGGCAGCTGGGTGGCACCATCCCATCGGGGCTCGTCACTCCTGACCCTCCTGGGCACCCCCAGACCTCTCCCTCTCCCCCTGTGACTGCGAGGCAATCTGGGGCTGGGAGACAGCACCCTCAGCATCCCTTGTCTTTCTTCTTTGCTGTAAAGCACCCCAATATTTTGCAACCATGTTTGGATTTCAGATTTTATAAGCAAGTAAATTCTAACCTTTTTATGTGTAGAAAAAGGTTGGGGGAAATCGTGTGATTGTCATGGAGGCAGCTGCAAGAGCTATGCTTGTATTAAACCTCATGATTTTTCACCAAGGAGGGTCTTCCCCAAACCCATCCCCTCTGGGTGCAAAGGCACCAAGAGATGAAAAGCCCCTCCAGCAGGAACCAGCATCAACCCTCACCAGTGTCCCTGAAGCCAGTGTGTCCCCACGATGGGGAACCTCTCCTGTCACCCCCAGCCCTTGCCAGGACGTCCCTCCCAGCTCCCTGGTCCTCCAGCCATACTCGGGCAGACTTTGCCAAACAATGTGACCTGGCCAGCTGCACGAGTATCCCCAGATCTCCTCCCTGCCCAGAATCCCACCCAAATTTCTTTCACCTCCCTGTTTCCACGGCTCCAGGAACTTCTGCAGGTTTGGCTCAGAGACTTTGCACCCAAGGGACACATCAGCCCTGGTGCCTGCTGGGGACTCCTTGGTGGGATCCAGCACTCTGCCAGGTCCTTCTCCACTCACCATGGTCCATCCATACTGTGCAGAGATAATTTGTTAATTACCATCTTTCTGCTGCTGAGCTGGTTGCTTCACCGCCATCAAAGTGTGGTGTGCCCTTCACAACCACCTTTGCTGCTAACCCTGGTTCCCCCTCCTGAAAAGAAGGACCTGCCTGGGTTGCAAACGGCTAATGATGGGGTGCGGCAGGGCTGTGCCATTGCCAGGGCTTACGCTGGTCCTGCTGGGAGCCTCCTTCTCCTCCTCTTCTACTTCTTCCTCCTACTGCTCTCCCTCCATCCCTCATCTCCTCCATCCCTCCTCTCCCAGGCACCGCGCAGCACATGGGAGAGGCAGGGAAAGATGCCAGGCCCTCCCAAAGCTGTAACGAAGATTTCTGCGGGATGCCTTAACGAGCACATTGACCCTCTCAGGCCTCCCTTTCTTACTGTCTCCAAAACCACTCAGGTAAAAGCAAATCCATACATCATATTATGGGAAACAAATGCCCAACCTTTGCCAGTTTATGGCTATTCTTCATCAGGGAGGATCGAACCATGTGGGAATGTGATATAAATCCCAGTGGAACCAAGAGGAGGAGGCAAGGACCGAGCACCCCCACGTCCCCGCGGCTCCTGGTGTGGGTGGGCTCTCCATCAGCCGGCTGGGATTTTCTCGCTATTTCAAGGTTTCACAGGAAATTAATGAGGAGGCCAAATTCTCCTCCAGCTCTTGGAGGAGGCCGGGGCGGGCGGTGCCTGGACCCGCTGAGCTGGCAGATGTTGTTTAACATTCCCGGCAGTAATTAATAGACGGCTTCATCACTCTTGTATGATTCAAGCATGTCGTCCCGCTTCTCTCCAAATACAGAGCAGAAATATTTGTTAAACGTGGCTGGCGTTTTTGTGTGATCATTAGCGCTCGAGCGGCTCCAGCGGCTGCAGGATTTATTGCCTTGCCAGGATTTCTTTTTGGCCTCACGATGCCGTCGCCATCCCTCCCTCTGCTGCCGGCCTCTCCTGGCGAGAGGCTCCCTTTATCACTTTCCCTCTGATTTATGTCCTGCCGGTTGCAACCTCTCCTTTACGCTATGGTTATGGATTTCCCCCTTTCCCATTCCTTACGCTACGGCAGGATGGGCTTCTGCCAAGCCATGCCCTGACCAGGGGCACCTGGGGCAATTCAGCCTGGCAGAGCTCTGCGGGGACCATTCCCACTGCCTGGCACCCATGGTGGGATGCAGGGGAAGGGTCCCCCCAGGACACTTCAGCCCACAGTGTCAAGGCCACCCCGAGCAATGATGTGTGTGGGGACACCTGTCACAGCAAGTGGTGGCTCAGGGAGCAGGGGCAGAGCTGGCTTGTGGGAGGTGGCAGCCCATTAGCCAGCACCTCTGGTGCCCTGGGGAGTCACTGGAGAGACAAATTAATAGGAGCTTCCCAGCTCGTCCTCACGCACAAACAAAAGCAAGCAGAGTCCCCCGGGAGTGCCCCGCTCACGGCGTGGCACAGCACAGCATCAGCCACTGCTCCCAAAGCGGGGACGTGGTGGGGACACAGGGAACGGGCACTCAGGAGGGTCCTGATGGCCACACTGGTGGGGAGAGTGAGGCCCAGGGTCGGAAGGGGATGCTGCCACTATCGCCTGCCTGGCTGAGCGCTGGGACTGCTGGGGTGCCCGAGGTCTGGGCTCAGCCCAGTGCTGACTGGGGGAGCAGGGGGCCCTGCAGCCTGGCACCCCCGGGGCACAGCCTGGCCCCGACTCCCGTTCCCTCCCACAGGGCTCAGGGACCATCCCTGGCTCCGCTGGCCCCAGCACTCCCCATCCCCATGCCCCATGCCATGGGGTGCAGGAGCCAGCCCGCGTGGCACCCCTCCCCAGCGCGGCCCTCTGCAGCCCGGTCACCATGTTAAGCCATCTCTTAATTAATCAGGCTGATTGTAATGTGTTTTTAGGGCATTAAAATTCAATTGTGGAATTCTCCGCTGGCTGGGCTCGCAATGAATACAGAAGTTTGCCTAATTAGAGCTGACATGCAGCCGGCGGGAGAACCAGACAAACGGCCCCGCCAGGGCTGCCCGCCTCATGCCCCCTCGCCCAGCCCCCAGCATCCCCATCCCTGCTGCCGTGGGGACACGGTAGGGACCAGCACCTGCCATGGGCACCCGGACCCTGCTGTGGGCACAGGGAGGGCAGCACTCCTGGCCACAGTGTCCCTGGGGACATCCCCAGCTATGCGCCTGTGCCAGCCCCCTGGCCAGGCACCAGCCAAGAACAGCAGAGATGTTTCCTTATCGGCAGCATCAGGTCTTTGCTGTCATTACCACGGCAATTATCATCTCATTTGGAGTCTTTAGCTGCCATAATCTGTCTCTTGCACTGATTTATTCCGCAGGCCTCTTTCCCAGCAGTGCAGGAGGGAAAGAGTCATCAATAAGGAGGCAACGAGCTCCATCTCCCGAAGAAGCCTCTCCCCAGCCAGAGCAGAGCTGAAGTGCCCCGTGGCCAGAGCATCTTTCTAGTGCAGGCAGGTCTGTCTGCACAGCAGCATGTGGCCAGGACCAAGCTAAAACCCACCAGCCCCAGGCACCAGTTTGGAGCTGGTTCCCCCAAACCCGACGTGGGTACCTCCTGTGACTCCACCAGCCACCAAGAGCTTCATTGGGAGTTTTCTCACCTGCGTTTGCTGACTGCCAACTTGCAATCACTGCTCCCAGCTTTCCCAGAGCTCTCACCTCCCAGTTTTTTCCCAAAGCCCTCGCCTCCTCTTTCACCTTCCCTTGCAACTGGGATGTCTGGGGCTTTTCCAATCAGCAGTTTGGTGGCAGCCCAGGTGAGTGTGTTGGCTGCTGGGCAGAGTTCCCCAGGTGATATGAGCTGCCCTGGAGGGGAGGCAGAGTGATGGGATGGTGACAATGGGACAGTGCCAGGTGACTGCCAGCCCCCAGTGGGCTCATGCCATGGCTGGAGCTGCCCCAGAGCTGCTACCTGTGGTCACAGCAGATTCCCGGGCTGGGGCATTGCTCCTGCCTGGCTCTGGCACACAAGAGGCTGTGGCTGTGCCAGCAAAGCCCTGCTCCTACTTACCTGCTCCTCTGCCCTCCCCACCATCCCTGCCAGCAGGGAGCTGTGCCAGGCCAGGCACGGGGCAGGCTGGGGCTGTGCTGTGGGGCTCGGAGCCGGCACATCCCTTGGGAATGGCCCAGTGGTGACAGAGGTGATGCAGCAGCAGGAGGACACCCGCCCACATCAGCTGGTCCCTGCTGCCCAGCCCTCCCCAGTCATCACTGCCTTTAGCATCACCCCGGGACAGGAGGGGGGGTCCTCTGGTTACCTTGAGCAGCCAGCCCAGCTTCTCCCTACCAGTGTCTGCAGGAAGGACCCTCTGTGCACCCTCTGTGCACCCAGTGGCCCTGCTGACACCCTTAGCAAGACAAACTGCAGCAGCTCTGGTGCCCATCCTTGCCCCCGCCCACACTCCCATGCTGTAGTGGGTTGACTGGGGCAGGTGTGGGGTCATCAGGGCAAGGGGAAGCCATTGGGTCTGGGCAATGGGCTGGAAGCTACCAACCGAGCCCCCATGCCACTGGTGAGCCCATCTGCAGGACACAGGAGAGCAGAACAGGCAGGGTGGCAGCGATGCCACCAGCCCTCTCAGCTCTATCCCAGTCCAGTGGCACCACGCCTGTCCCACCCCTGTACCCGCCAGGGTTCAACCTGCCTAATGGAATCCATTTATATGCAAAATCCCCCCAAAAAAGCGGTAATTAATGAAGTCCCTTTCATTACCATTATGCAAATGCAATTAATTTCAGCTGTTATGAATATGCAAATATTACAATTATGATCTAATTGCCAATGTGTGTAGGGGAGCGGGAGGAATATCAAGTCTTAGCCCAGGCCCCAGGAGCTTTGGGGTGCGGAGCCGCACTGGGACCGTGCAGGCAGGAGGAGGGAGCCTGGGGCTGGGGGGGATGCCCAACCCAGGGGGGCTCTTCCTGCTCCTGCGGGCTTATCAGGAGCCTGCCTGGGCCATGGGTGCTGCATAGGCCTCCTCTACCCACCTCCCAGTGCTCTGGGGCAGGATCCCTGCTATGCTGCAACCCCTCCCCCCGCCCCCAAACCCTATGCCAGGCAAGTCTGCACCAGGGCTGGGGCTAAAGGGCTCCCCAAAACCACCATCTGTGCATCTCCAGTCCTGTTCAGCCTTATAAGACTTTCATCCCTGGGCTGCAGGGTGGAGGATGTGGAGGGTTATCAGGGAACTTGATGCTTCGTCCTTGGAGGGCAAGGAGGCAAGTGGCAGTGGGAGGCAGAGCTCTACCCTGACCCCACTCCCTCCCATGGCCCAGGAAATGGTGGCCCCGTGCCCACACGTGCTGCTTGTGGGATGCCACCGCTGTTAGCAAACCCCAGCTGTGTGTCACTGGCCCCGCTGCAATCTCAGCACGGGCCCACGATCACCCTCCCCACAAGGGGGTCCTGTCCTCTGAGCCAGCTGAGAGCCCCCAGCCCTTCCCCCACTGTTTTGTGGGGAGTTCAGCGTCCCCCACAGCCAGGGATGCTCTGGGTTCATGGGGGGCTGCGGGGGGGGAGACAGGCAGCGCAGCCGTTTCGGCAGGAGCCAGGTCCCGGCGCAGAGTGAGCCTGTGGAAGGGGATGCGGGGATATCCTGCGTGGGGACGTCCTCCGTGGGACCATGGGGGTGCCCTGCGCGGGGGCCACGGGGATGGTCTGTCTGGGGGCTCTGGAGACGCTCTGCGTGGGGCCAGGAGGATGCCAAGCGTGGGGGCCAGCGCCCCGGCAGGCAGGCGGGCTGCGGGCAGGGGCTGGGCAGTGCAGCCGGCAGCCAGCAGGCTGTGCTCCTGCACCCCACCGCACACGGGTGTCACGCCAAGGAGAAGGCCGGCAGCAGGGCACGGCCCTCCCCGGGCAGGCTCCGGCTCCGGCGCCGGCGGGGGGCAGGGGCCGGCGGGGCCGCCCGGGCTGCCCCGGGAGGAGGATGCTCTCTCTCCCGCACCGCTGCGCTCGGCCATCACGCTCCGCCGCGCAGCCCCAGCTGGGCCCGGTGGCCGCCGAGGCTTGTGCCCAAGGCAGCGCAGCAGCTGGTCCCAGCTGTGCCCGCAGCTGGCAATAAATAGCACCTTCCCCGGGGACAGACAGAGCAGCCCGCGTCCGCCCCAGCGCCTCCCGACCCCGTCCTGCCTTCCCTGCCACGGCGGCAGCCCCGTCCCACCTCTCGCAACCGCCCCCGGTACCTCCCCCCCCCGGAGAGCAAAATAGGGGTCGCTGCCTGGCCCTGGGTGCAGGCTGCCGGCTGATGGTGCAGGGGTTTTGCGGTGCTGCAGAGGAGGGGGGTGCTGGCAGGCTGGGGAGACCCCCTTGCCTTCGATTCCCTCTGTCCCAACAGCCCCCGTCCCGCCACCGCCAGCCCCCCACTCCCAGCCTCGGGGCTCCCGTCCTTACAGTGCACGGGGAGCCCAGGCTGCCACCCCAGGGCAGGCATGCGGGGTAGGGGGCTGTAAGGGCACCGTCACTCCCTGGGGACTCTGTTGCCTGCTCCCCACAGTCTCAGCCAGCCCCCATCTCCACAGCCCGGCGAGGCTGATGGCCCTGCTCTGGGGCCGAAGAGGCTTTTCCTCGCCCACCACCATGACCCTCTTCTCCATGGTGGCAGGGACTGGCTGGAATCCGTGAATCTGTGTTTCCGTGCCACGTGCCCCTGATGTGGGGATGGAATGGGACACCCCCCACACCACCCCCATTGCTCACGCTAATTTGAGGATGATTTGCTTTGATGGAGGACTTCTTCTCACACTCAGGGAGGAGGAACTGAGCAAGGCAGTGGGCAGCAGGGTGCCAGACAACTTGTATGGGCAGGCAGCCCCCGTGCCCACACCTGGCAGTGCAGCCTGGGCAGCCCCAAACTCCCAAGTCCCCTGGCCCCATCCCGTGGGGCTCAGCTAGAAGGAGGAGGAGGAGGAGGAGGTGGAGAGGCTTCTCAGAGCTGCGGCTCGGTTTCCAAGGCAATGAGACGTAATGGCTGTTCATCCCGGCAGGGTCATCCCTCTGTGCTGGAGCCCCAGAGGAAGGGGAGAAGCCGCAGACCCCACAGACCTGCTGAGCACCCGCAGCCTCAGCCCCACCGGGGCCAGCCCTGCTCTGTGCAGGTCAGAGCGGGCCAGGAACCCCCCAGGGACACAGGGACTTTCACACAAGCTGTTCCCTGTCAGTTGCCATCAATGCCAGGGATGGAACGGGACGTTCAATTCCCCAGCACAGCTGCCACCTTGTTCTCCAGATGCCGATAGGGTGACAGACCTGGGGTGACCCCCAAGGGTTGCAAACTAAGTGAACACCAGTGCACGGTGTTTCTTCCCCATCTCTCCGACGGTGTGGGCACCCATGGGTGCTTGTCACCACTGTGTCCAGCAGCTCTGTAGTGACTCGCAGCGTGTACTGGGAGCTCCAGTCCCCTGGGTATGACAAAGGCACACAGCCGCAGCCCCGCTCCCTGTGCCACCCCTTGTGTTTTCCCAACTAATTGAATTCAGAGAGATTTCTTCCCAGCACTGCCAATCGATGAACCCCGTGTTACCAGCCCCCCCCGGCCCTCAGGATGGATATGGGCAAGGGGAAAAATTGAATTTGCGGCCATTTTCATTGGGATTTAATTGGGCAGTCTCACCTCGTTGCCTTAATCCCGGGCGCTGACGCGCGCAGCCGAGCCGGCAGCTCCCCTTATTTATCACTTTTCAAATATTTGCCTCTTCGCAGTCGTGGGAAATCGATGCTCCCGCCTGTGGCATGCCGGGAGCGACCTGGCCGGGCGGCCGGGCGGCCGGGGATCCATCAGCCGCTGCCATCGCTATCGACAGGGCGATTGGGGTTTAAGAGGCACTTTGATAGCAGAACCGGCACACATTAAGTGCTCGTCATCAGGGGATGATCATGACTTATTACGGCTAATTCTCCCCGCGCAGCGGCAGGGCTGCAGGGCTCTTCCTGGCTAATCGCCGTGCGGCTCCGTGCCGAGGCGCCGGTGCGAGGCTCCTGCCCCGCTCCCCGGGGATGGGGTGCTGTGTCACCCCCTGCATTCCCAGCTTGGCTCTCTGCGCCTTTGGAGGTCCTTGTCCCCGGGGGACAGGGTTTTGCTGGAGGACCAAGGGCTTTCTCTGCCCCCTCACTGCACGTCCAGCCTGGTGGAGGTTGAGTCCCTGCCAGGCTCCTGACAGCCCGGCTGGGTCAGCGGAGGGGCTGCAAAGCTCCAGTTGCAGCCACAGCAGCAGACACCTGTGGAGGGGCTAGTTGCCCATGCTGTCCCTCTCACCCCTTCTTGGGCATCCCCAGGCCTCGGTACTGGCTCCAGCTCCCTCTATCACACCATTCCCCTTTAAGCCATCAGCATCCTGGTCGCTGGGGGTCTCAGCTGGACGGGAGACAGGACCAGCACCTGTGAGAAGGGCAGCACTGTCAGGGTGACCCTGTACAGCCACTGTGCCAGCCCAGGGACAGGGCATGGGTGGGCTACACAGCATTCACCTCTCCTGCAGGCTGGGATGTCGGGGGAGCTGTCTTCTCGAGCTCATTCCAGGAGGCTCTCAGTGCTGGTGGCTGTGGTCATGCCAGCCTGGCACTAGCCCCATGTTTGCCTCCCTGGGTCCCTCTTCCTGGGATGCTCTGGGATCCCTGTGCAAACCTGGGCAGCCTCCAGCCCTGGTGGCCCCTACTCCCCGGCAGAGCTACGGTGGGGCGGCCACCGAGCCCTTCGCCGATGTGGTCTCTTGCTGTGAAACCAGCCGGATTAGTGTCATCCAGCCCCGTCGCTTGGAAGGCGTCCAGTAATGAGCAGCCACAGAGAGAGAGATCCTTGGTGGCAGCGAACAGACGCTGCTGTCGCCGTGCAGCGGCTCTGGCACGCACGGGCTGCCAGCTCGGTGCTGGGAGCAGGACTGCCAAGGCGCTTCCCGACGGCCCTGTGGAAGGGATGGGAGCAGCGGATGATCCTGTCGTGTCCCCTCTGGGTGGGGAAGAGGGTTGCAGACTCCCCACAGTGGCACCGGGCAGGCAGCGTCGCACAAAGTTCCCCCCAGCCGTGGTGCAGAGGACAAAGGTCCTGGGAGCTGGACGATGGAGCCTCACTGGCGTGGAGTGGGTGCACCCAGGAGTAAGGGCACATGGAGCTGTGGAATGGCCCCATGCCCGGCTGCTGTGGTCTCACTGGCATCCATCCATCCATCCATCCATCCATCCCTGCATATGGCTCGGCTCAGTCTCCAGCCCAGCTTGAGCTCATGCCCTGGGTAGTCCCGTCTTGGGGCCACCCTGGGCCAGCTGCCCTGGCAGTGAAGACCCTGCTTCTAATTTCCAGCCTAAATTTATTCATAGCCTGCTCAAACCCATGATCCCTGTGCCAATGCTGTGCTCCAGCCCAGCAGTGCTGGTGTTCATCCTTGCAGCATGGTCAGAGAGAGACCCTGTCCCCTCCAACTCCCGGGGGGGACGCAGGTCTCCATAGGGACCTCCTCAGATGGACAGCAGGATTTGTGCCAGAGGCGCTGAGCCCAGCTCCCCTCCCCAGCTCTATACCCCTAGCCAGACTGTGTCCCTTGCCGCCTGCCCTGGGGTTGGAGGTGTCCCTTCTCTGTCTCCAGAGCCACCCTGGGGTGACATGCTTCACCTGCTTGTCCCCATTGCCATGGCAATGGGCACTTACTGCCCTCTATCTCACAGGGTAGCCCTTAATAAGGGGCCTAATGAAATAAAGAGGTGAAAGCAGACTTAATGGGGCTGGTGACATGCTGCTGACCCCCAGCTCATATGGTCTTGGTGCCACTGCCACCAGTGACCCCAGCAGAGTCCCCCGGGGCTGTGCCGCTTGTGCCGGCTTAAGGAGCAGGTACCTCACCAGGGATGCTCCAGAAAGGGCAGAAGCCAGCTCCCCTCGATGCCACCACCACGTGGGAACCCCTTTCTGGAGATGAAAGATTCAGCAGAGGCTGAGCCAGGGTCTGGAGCTTTTCGGGGTGGGAATTGGTTTCCTTGTTAAGCGCTGGGTTTGGTTTTTTTAAGCAGCCTTTTTATGGGAACAGAACCGCCCCGGCGTGAATTATTCATGACCCCTCTCAAGCTCATTCTCAAAATATCAATTTCTCCCAGTCACGCCAAGCAGCACTTAAGCCTAAAAGCCTTGTTAAAATGAACCGGCGGCCCAGTGAGCCAGAGAGGGGACGGGAGCAGCCGGGAGCGGGGCTCTGCGTGGAGGGGTGGAATCCTGCCCTCGCCCCCTGCACCCACTCTGCAGGTCCCGGAGCCATGGGGCAGGACATGGTGGGGATTGCAGAAGGGGACCTAGTGGAGGGTGGGGATGGGGATGGTGGACATCACCCCGGAGGAGAGCAAGGGAAGGTCATTCAGCGCCTGGGGACTCTCCCTCAGACTGTCTCCCGAGTGAGCTGCTTCCCAGGCAGGGGGGATACGTGAGTCTCCCTGCTCTGGGCATCACAGCAGCATTCACGGAGCCACATGAGGAATTAATCAGGTGGAGGAGCAGGGAGGAGCACAGGCATTAGCGGGGGGAGCTGCTGGAGTGGGTGGGAGGGAGAGAGCGGCTGCGGCACAAACCAAACCAGCTGCGGCCGCAGATGGCACAGTGATGCTCCCCTCCCTCGGGGCTGCAGTCGGGACTACCGGACCCCCCCGTGCATTTCCACAGAGCCCTGCTCAGCAAAGTCACCCTCGCATGCTGGGGGCCATCAGCGCTAAACCCTCTGCCTCTCTGCTGGCACGGGGAGGAGGGCAGGGCGAGGACATCTCTGTCTGCAGGGGCTCAGAGGACACCAAGCAGCACCCCAGCCAGGGCACCACACCAGCACCCACAGCAGGGCCACCCTTGGCACCCACTGGGGCCACCCGGCGTGAGGCAGGTGCAGCGCCACCACCCGGACCCTGCCCCAGCGTGGGCAGCCCCCAGCGGGAGCAGGGACCCTGCAGGCAACAACTGGGCCAGAGCAGCACTGCTGGTAATTACTAATTAAAATGCAGATGCTCCCCAAACTGCAACTTTTAGTTTCTCTAGCAACTGCTAAATCAAAGGCAACGAGGCAGGGAAACACCGAGTCATGCAGTGGGTGCCACCGCTCCGTAAACCTCCACCTGAACGCCTCCCCAGTGTCACCCCTTGCACTGCAGCTCTCTCTGCTGCCCTCGCCCCGGCACCTCAGGCTGTGGTGCTGCAGCAAACCATCTTCTTCCTCATTATTACTTCACAAGTCTTCCTCGTGCCAGCAAAGTTATTGCAGCCTCACGTTCCCTGTTGGTGCAAACAGTAAATAGTTTTGGTTCCCAGGGCCTGTCCTTGGCACGGCCCTTCCCTGATGCCTCCCCGCTAACAAGGCTGTAAGGGAAGCTGTCCACGAGCGGATCTTTAATCCATCTGCTGTGCCCTCTTAATTCCTCATAAAACAAGTTTTTAATCAAAATGTCATGTGGCAATAAGTGAAACACTGGAGACAAATCAGTGGTGTTCTGCCGGCGCTGCTGCCAGTACCTGCCAGGTTCTGCTCCTGCCCAAAGAGGCGGTGGGTCTGTTGCACAGGACTGATGTGGGACACACAGTGGTTCCCCTCCTGGCTCTTGGACAGGACCCCAGATGAACCCTCCACTGTTTTGCTGAGCTCAGCATCTCCCCACCTGGTCTTTGCTTCCGTCCCATTTTCTTTGCCATCCCGGTCCAGGGGAAAGTGACTCAATTTCCGGCACATGGTTCATGCCAGGCTCCAGGCTTTGGGCATGCCTTAATTTTTCCACCATTTGTCCAAATGAGCAGCTGGAGAACTTGTCAGCAAGACCTCTCAGCAGCAGGGTAGGACCTGTCCCTGCTGCACCCGCTCAACTCCTGCCGCATCCCCTCCGGCTGCAGGGCTGCGGGTCACCTGCCCGCCGGCATCACCAGCCCCAGAGCACCCGGTACCCAGGTGCCCTGGGTGGGAGGATGTCGGCGTGTGACAGTGTGATCATTTCCATGGTAACAGTGTGTGACAGCACAAGCACCAGCTGCTCCACGGTGTTGGTACCGGTGCCTGGAGCTAGGGTCGCCCGTCGGCATGTTTCTCCTGGAAGGAACCAGCACAGTGTGGGCACCCACTGCTGATGGTGGGATGTGAGGGGCTGCCACGAGCCCTGTCTCCACCTGAGCAAACCCACAGTTGGTCCCTCACGGCTACTCTGTGAGAGTGGGACAGAGCTGTGCCCACAGACAGCTTGGCAGAGGCAGTGCGGGGAGCTGGGGACCCCCCTCACCAGGTCCCCTTGCCCCACAGTGGGGGCAGAAGCCACTTGGGATCAGAAGCGGGTGCTGCAGCTCCTCCACCAGCGTGAGCCCCTGTCCCTGGCTGGCACAGGACAAGGCAGCATCCCTGTGTGCCCTGTTTCCTTCCCCAAAATGGATGCACCAACACGCAGATACCCAGCACAGCATCCCTGCTCCGAGCAGAGTCAGGAGCAGCCCACCCCGAGCCCTGGTGTGCAAGAGCCTGGCACCCCCCTGCTCCCCCCGTGCAGGCGATGCCGCAGCCCGCTCTGTGCCCAGGGTGAGCACCCATGGGTCAGGGGCTGGTGCCCAGGGTGGTGGGGGCTGCGTGGCTGTCTGGGGACACTGTGGGGAGGGAGGGAGGGAGGGCAGGTGACCAGCACGTGAGTGCTCAGCCTTGCTCCTGTCCCCAGCATGCCTGTTGCTCGGAGAGAGCTGCCAGGGAGAATGGAGTGGGCACTTAATCTCCCCCTATAAGTTTAATTAATGGGCTGCAGCGCTCATTCTGTGCTGCTGCCTTAATTGGTACAAGCTGCAAACGCTGTGGAGCCTGGAAAAAAACATTTGGAAATGAAAAATATATTAAGCAGGAAACAGATCAATGGCTCTTAATGAAGCTGATTCGGGGCTGCCTGTCGTCGAGGGGCCGGGGCCCGGGAGACACCGCCGCCGCCCAGGCTCCATGGCCCCAGCACACCCCCTCGTTAGTGCCAACGAGCAGCCCCGCTCCTGTCCACAGGAGAGTGGTCTGGGGCTGTACCCGCTCTGTGCGGGGCCGTGAGGCTGCACCCCTATGTTTCTGGGGACAGCTTGAGCTCTCCTTGCAGTGCTGGAGAGCCCCAGGTGAGCACAGCTGGAAGAGCCAGCCCTGCACATCTGGAGCCCCCTCCCACCCCTGCACAACCGGACAAACACCCCCAAGCACAGCTGAAAAATCACCTCTGCAGATCGGCAGCCCCTGGCGCAGCTGGAAGGGCCACTCAGGGCACAGCTGGAAGGGTGACCCTGGCACAGCTGGAAGGGTGCCCCCAGCACAGCTGGCTGATGTGGGACTGCCCAGGGCCAGCTCCAAAAGCACCTCCAGCCCCGTGGGGACAGAGCAGGGTGGCCAAGGGCTGCGAGCAGCGCCGGCCCTGTTTCACAGTGGTGGTTTAATGTGAGTTTCTCCCTTTACATG
>JAOXNO010000004.1:22260996-22276387 GCA_028565335.1 Limnodromus scolopaceus
GCGCCCGGGGGCGCAAACCCCCGGCCGGTGGGGGGATGGGGGGGGCGGGGGGGGCGGTGGAGGGGGGGAGAAAGGGCAGGGCTGCGGGTTGGCTGGGCAGACCACCCTCTGCTGTCCCCACTTCTCAGCCCACCCCAGGCCACCGCGGTTACCCCGTCAGGAATGCGATTCAGGGCAGCTGCAGCCCTGCTGGTCTCTGCTTCCCTCCCAGGCTCCTGTGCAGGGCAGGGCACCATCCCACCAGGCAGGTGACACCCCTGCTCCCAAGGCGGCAGTGCCAGCAGGAGTGCTGTGAGCACAGCAAGCCCCCGCTGCCCTTGCAGGCAGGTTGTGGCAAATCCCAGATGCCATGGCCAATGCCTTTGGGGTACAGATGGGCTGTCCCACACCGCCCGTGGTGCAGCGTGTCCTCACGTGGCTCCAGGGAGACCTCATAGCAGCCTACCAATATCTGAAGGGAGCCTACAGGAGGGCTGGAGAGGGACTCTTTGTCAGGAAGTGTAGTGACAGGACAAGGGGTAAATGGTTTTAAATTGGAAAAGGGGCGATTTAGATTAAATATTAGGAAGAAATTCTTTACTGTGAGAGTGGTGAGGCACTGGAACAGGTTGCCCAGGGAGGTTGTGGATGCCCCATCCCTGGAAGTGTTCAAGGCCAGGCTGGATGGGGCTTTGAGCAACCTGCTCTAGTGGGAGGTGTCTCTGCCCATGGCAGGGGGCTTGGAACTCGATGATCTTTAAGGTCCTTTCCAACCCAAACCATTCTATGATTCTGTGATCTCAGTGCACAGCCTGGCTGCTGGTGGGCAGAGATCTCCCCGTGGGGACACTCGGGGGTCCGCTGCAGGCAGTGCCAGGGCAGGGAGCTCGGGGAGAGCCCGTGCCCGGGCACAGGCAGGAGCGTATGGAGCCAGCACCACGCTTGCGTGTTTCCCAGGGCTACGGCACACGGTGCCGTACGGCACAGCCCGGTGAGCCTTTGTTCTCCTCTGTGCTCCGGGAGTTTCCACCTCTCCCGCAGCCACCTCCGACTCCACACGCTGGGGAAGCTCCCCCCTTCATCTGGCAGTGCTCCCCAGCCTAGTTTGCCGCTTTGCTGTCATTAGCCCCAGCAAGAGCCCTGCCGGCGCGGCTGCAGCTCCTTCCCTCCCTCCCTCCCTCCCGCTAACAAGCAATTATCAGCCGAGATGAGAGCCGGCCGTGATTACTACATGGCTGGCTGCTTCCCCCAGCACCGGAGCCCGGCCGTGGGGAACAGCCCCAGCCCTGCCCTGGCTGCCCCGTGCACAGCCACGGTCTCACAGCTGCTCCTCCAGTGGGAGCCTGGGGGGCCTGTGTGGTGGGAGGCTGTGGGGTGCGGGTGGAGAATGCCCCAGGAGGAACTGCATGGGCCCCTGGGAGCCGAGTGATGAGCTCACGGAGGTCCTGCGTGGGTCCAGCCGAGCCGGTACGTGAGGGATGCCCTGGTCATGAGCATCAGCTGCCGACTTCTCCCAGCTCCCGGGCTGCAAACAGGACATACTTCCAGGACTAGTAACTTCCTGGGGAAATGGCCGAGGCTCAGTTTAGCGAGCAGGAGGGCTGGCGATGCCATGCTGCCATGCAGTGCTGTCCCATCCCTGGAGTCAGCCTCTGCCCTGCCAGTGTGTGGGGTAGGAGAGGACACCCAGAGGTGCTGCCCGTGCCCACCTCTGGAGCAGATCCACAGGCCCCCAGGCTCAGGGCACAGCTCCATCTGCCCACTGTGTGCTGGCAAGGGGGATGCCCCCGGGAATGCCATGGCCCCCCTGCTCCTCTGTGGGGCAAGACGCTTTTGCGCATGTCCTCCAGCTGCAAGAAGCAAAGGGGGATCTACTCCCTGCCAGGAAAAGCCAAGCAAGAAAGATCACGCTGCTGGACTCTGAGTCACCTGTGCCCCCAGACCCTGGCTGGAGAGGTGGGATGTGCCCTGGGGACCCCCCATGCAAGACATAAGGTCAGTTGGGCTTTGGCCCATGGCTGCCTCATCCAACATCCCTGTCCCCGCAGGCGTCCCCGGCTGCTGAGGAGGGTGCGGGGCCAGTGCTGGCGCCCAGCTCCCCACTCCCACCACCCAGAACCTGTTCAGCGGGAAAGGGGCCCCACGGGTGCCTGTGCACAGATAAGGGTGGGAATGTAAACACCCTCCCGGCTCCGGCATCCCAGCTATCTGAAGTAGCAAGTGCTTCCAGAGCAAATTCCTCCCCCTCCGCCTCTCCCCTCAGCTGCGGGGCCCTCCTGCCCTGATCTGCAGGGTCGTGGCCAGACCTTGCTGTCCTGCAGCCCCCCCATTTTTATTCTCTCCACATGTGTGTTTGCCTCCTTCCCCTCTGCCCCCACCCAGCTCCCCGGGAGCCTCCTGGGGCACACCACATTGTCATCCCATCCCACCAGGAGCCTCGGTGGAGGGTGGTGGTCGTCCCCTGCCAAGTCCTGCAGCCTCAGCCTACTGCTCAAAAGGTTCTGCCATGCAACCCTGCCAGTGATCCAGGGGCACTTCTCACTGATTTTGGCATCCAGAGCACAACCATGCTGGAGCAGGAGAGGCCTTGGAAGAGGCTGGGGGGATCGCAGAGCACCCCAATATGGGCCACCCAGCACCAGGTGCTTTGGCTGGTGTCAGAGGATAGAACTCCCCTTCCCGCTCTGAAATCAGTAACGACAGTTCTTGTTGGCCCCGTCTGCTCTCATGGGCTGGGGGGGGACAGCCCTGCTGCCACCACAAGGGAGGGGATGCTGCAGGGCTTTGGGAGCAACCAACTGGTACCCGTTGTTCCTTCCTTCATCCGGCCATGGGCTCGGTGTCCCACCCGTCCCCCCCCAGCACCGACTACAGCTGCTCACACGGCTCCTTGGGCTCACGGCTGGGTGCTGTTGCATGGCAGGGATCTGCTCTGCTGTGCCAGCAGCAGGCTGCAAACCAGCAACACTGGGAGAAGCCAAACGCACCTGGGGACATTGCCTGGCATAGCCTTGGGGAAGGAGGAGAGGAGAGGGCACCCAAGGGGACATGACAGCACGG
The DNA here is from genome assembly GCA_028565335.1 of Limnodromus scolopaceus. Taxonomy (NCBI): domain Eukaryota; kingdom Metazoa; phylum Chordata; class Aves; order Charadriiformes; family Scolopacidae; genus Limnodromus; species Limnodromus scolopaceus. The sequence continues at coordinate 22,264,036 of JAOXNO010000004.1, forward strand.
GGGGCTCAGGGCGAGCTGGGAGGGCTTATATCACAGCATCCCAAAACATTGCATTCGCAGTGAGGGTCTCCGCCAGGGAACCTGTTGATATGGCAACCCTGCGCGGGGGGAGCGTCTGCCCTGCTCGCCTCTGCGTTCCCTCTGCACCTGGTGTCCCCCCGTGTCCCCAGCCAGCATGAGCCCTGGGGGCCACAGCTGGGTTGGGAAATGGGTGATGGCTGGGGGGGGAGGTGTGTGGTGTGTGAAATGTGGAAGGCTGAAGCAATATGCTACACACAGCAGAAAAGTAGACCCTGCATTCACACATGATGTGGGGATTTCCACTGCTGTCTGGGTAAGGGACCTCAGCATCCCTGCGGGCTCCTCTCTGAAGCACCAGTGATGCTCAGAAAGGCAAGGAGAGGGATAGATGGATGCTGGAAAGAGAACAGAAACCACTCCAGCAGCACATGCCAGCGCAGCAGAGCCACGACCTGAGCAGTGCAGCCGGTGGCCACCCGAGCTCAGCAAGGGACCGATCACCATCCAGGCAGGGTGACGAGCTGTGGCTGTGTTTTCGGTTGAGAAGAAATTCAATACCCTGGGAATCTTCATCAGTATTCACCGTGTCTCTCAAAACAAGGAGCACACATGAATTAGATGCTTTGGCAGGTTTAAAATCAAGGAAGTATTTTCTTACAACATACAGTCAAACTGCAGAGCCCATGGCTGCCGGGTGCAGTAAGGGCCACGTGGGGATCGCTCCCCACTGCCTTGTTTTTGCCTTTTTCCTGTGTATCTGTAGGGTTTGTGAGAGAGGACAGCCCTGGCAGCACCCACCAGCTTCACCGGAGGAGGTGGGAGGCACAGGGGGACAGCCTGGTGGCACTGCCATCTCTTGGGGATGGCTTTGGGAAAGGTGTGCTTGCATTTATCTGGTAGTCGCTGGTGGTGACAGACTCCAGCTCTCTAAAATGAACAGTGCTTAAAATTAATTCTCTTGGCTGACGACTGAAGTTTGATGGATGAGTGGCATTTCTCTGCATTTCCAAACAAATTTTTGGTGGCAGCTCTGCCCCTGGCCCTGGAGACAGTGACAGCCGAACTGCCCTCAGGGACACACGGGGCACCCTGGCTGTGACCCCCAGGAAAGGTGAGCACAGGCAGTAAGTAAGGAATTGCTACAAGGTATAATTAAACCAGAAAAGGAGTGATTCCTCACTGCACGGAGCTGCAGTGAACTGCTTTAGAGGGTGGTTAGATATATCTCAAGAGCTGCTGAGCCTTTAATCCCACCTTCTAATCCCCTACCTGAGCCTTTCCCTTCATCTTCCAGGGACTTTGGTGCCTCATCACCACAGGGTGGTCTCTTCAGAGGGACCTCCTGCAGTTTGGTGCCTGCAGCAGTTCCTTATCTAAGGGTCAGAGCCACCACTGACACTGCTGCAAAGGTTTCTCTCTGGTGGGGGGACGGGGCTGCAATCCCGAGCCCCCCGGCAGCCCCAGCCTTGGCAGCGATGCTCGAGCTGCTGCTTTGTGATGCCACTCTGCCTGTGGCTTCCCCTCCCCATGGGCTTGTTTCCTGCCTCACTGGGACCTGCTGTGCCCAATGTCACTCCCAACCCTAGACATGTTTTAACAGCTTGGGAGCGAGAACTGGAGGAGCCACACAGACATGTTCCCCAGGCATGGGGCTGCAAAGCCACCATGTGCAGTCAGTGCTGACGCTGCACATCACAGCCTGGGCATAGGGACCACTGACCCCGTGGTGGTGGGCTTCTCCTCCTAGGTGGCAAAAGCTGTTTGGATGACAGGCAGGACGGCTCCTTTCCAGCAACCCCAGCAATACGGTTGGTTGATGGACCTCAGCTTGGTTTTCCCCAGAACCCCCCTGCCCTCCTGCAGGCACTGGGGCGGCTGCAGAGGACCTGGCTCACCCCAAGAGCCGTCCTGGCGTGAGGCTGTGCCCCTGTGCAGAGCCCTCTGCCCAGAGGCAGGGCGCAGGCACAGCCCACGGGAGGGTATGGGGACGCAGAGATGACCTTCAGGAGCCGTGGCAGCATCAGCCGCCAGCCCTGCTGCGGGAGGCTGAGCGAGGAGGCCATTAGGAGTGTCAGATGTCTGCGATGCCATTACACATGTGATGCCTGTCTCTCCACCTGGTTAATTATTAATGGGGTCCGTGTTGTTGCTGAGGGGCACACAGCCAGGCTCACCCGGCACCAGTCGCTCTGCAGTGACTGCTGCCAGAAGTGAGTCTCCCACCAGAGCATGGCCTTTCCCGCAGCAGCCCCCGCTGCCTGCAGCACAGCAGCGAGGCAGCCCTCGGAGCAGGGAATCCCGCATCCCACGGAGGAGCTGTGCCACCAGCCAGGGACAAACACACACGTTCACAATAACGCCTCTCTTTTCTCCCCTGCAGACTTTGTGCCTTTTTTCTCTTCTCCTTCTCTCCTCCTGGCTTTGCCATATGCAAAAAGGAGTAAATAAAGAACACTCATATGAAAAAAAAAAAAAAAAAAGATCAAGGGGGGAAAAAAGGGATCAAGGGAAAGGCTGGGAATCCTTTCCCTGGGATCTCACTCACACCAGCCCTGGCTCCCTGCACGTGTGGTTTGCAGGGCCATGGGGCTGCCTGCTCTGTGCCCTTCTGCAGCCGGGATAGCAGCGGCTAGCCCAGATGATGTGATGGCACGCAGTGCCATGATAGGGACTTGAACAAGGGAGCGACTTGGACAGGCGTAAGAGGTGACTCCCACTCCAAGAAACACACTCAAAGGAACGCTTGGATGCTTTGCGGTATTTTCCCCAACAGGTCTCATGGAAGCCTCAGTTTGGCTTCCTCTGCTCTTTAAGTGGCTGGGGGGAAAGAAAAAACAGATTTCTGAATTTCAATAGGAGCCCCCTTATCTCAGCCTCCTCCATCAAGGCTGCTCCCCATTCTCTGCCCTCCAGCCTCCTTCACTTGGTGATTTACATGGTAATGGTGGCTTTGGCCCAGGGTTAAATGAGGAATTCGCACTGGTGCCTGGCTGCTGGCTTTCCCTTGGGGCAGGGGGGCAGGGGAGCAGGGGCTGAGGATCTGTCCCAGCCCCCTGCCCACAGCAAGGGCGCAACAGGGAACCACTCTGCTTAGTGCAGGCAAAAGCATGGGGAGATGGGGAGAGTCCTGGGCAATGGGGTGTGGGGTGGCCCGAGGCCACCCAACACACCAGCGTGTGTGGGACGCCTGGACGGCACGAGCCTCCCTGCGGGACTGCTCGAGCTTGGCACTCAGTGCTGCTTCTTCCCTGCTTTTGCCAGATGGTGACTGGTGCAGAAAGGCAGAAATGTTTAGTAGATATTTCTGTTCTGTATTTGGAATGAAGCAGGAGGATATATTCATCTCCAGATGATACTGTGGATGGAATATAAATCCTGCCATCTGTAACAATGGGGGATGTGAGGCATGATCTCCTCGAATTCAGCATTTGCTGATCATCCGGACAGCTGATGCTCGAGTCTAGAAGGAACTAGCTCAAGCCAATGCTATGGTTTAAAAGATCTTAGAAAAATGGGCAAATTCCAAAAGATTGGAAAAATGTCAGTGTAGTTGCAGTGTTCAGAAAAATGTAAAGGCACAGCCCAGACCATTTATGGGCTTTTGTGGGGTCTTTTTTTGGGTGGACTTACAAGTCTGGTTGATAAATGCAAGTGTACCAATATAGCAAACTTGGATTTCTTCAAAGCATTTTGCTTATTACTACATGACATTTGGATTAAAAAACCCACGCAATAGAAGGAATTTGCAGGTCACACACTAGATGGACTAAAATCTGTCTCAGACAGATCTCACCGCGTGGTGGTTAGTGGGGAGACTTCAGAGGATGGAGGTGTCCTTAGCGGGCTCCCTCAGGGAATCTGTTCCTGTTACAACACTATGTGTGTTTTTAGGCAGTGACCAATCTCATCATAAAAAAAGCTGGGATGCTGAAGTCTGCAAGTGATGCAGTGACTGGTAGGGATGTTAATAACACGCAGGCCAGGTTGCTGTTCTAGTATCTTCTAAATTGTCTGGTAAAATGGCCATAATCTAACTAAATACATTTTAATACGGCTGCATGCAAGGGAAGGCATCTGGGAACAAAGACCACAGCCTTTATCTCCAGGATGGGGCTCAGAAGGCTGTGACTCAGAAGAAGGCTCAGGAATGATTGCAGGTAACTGCCTCTACATGAGCTCTGATTTCAAAAGCACACTGAAAGCAGCTAACACCTTCCTTGAATATATAATGGAAGAATATCAAACAAAATTAGGGGAGCAATCTTGCCTCTATGATTACTATGGATGTTATTTCCAACTTGGGTGTCCAGAATTAAAAAGGACACCAAAATTCTGCATATGTACTCTCTAGGCATCAAACAAGCTCTGGTACAAGACTGGAAGCACACAAACTGCTCAGCTTGCTGGAGAGAAGACTGAGAGACGCCCCGACCTCAGCAAGAAGAGTTCCTGACAGTTCAGCAGTCTCCGTCTGGCAGAGGAGCAATAAGATCTGAAAGCTGAAGCAGAAGTTAAAAAAATCAGCCTGGGAAGAAGATACAAGATCCTAGCAGGAGGTCAGGAGATGCTGGAAGAACTGACTAGGAGGCAGTAGAATTACTGATTTCACAACAAATTCCTGTATGTATGATAGGTAAATCCTGATTCTGGGGAGGCTCCGTAGCCCCACTATACACAACATCTTCTGCACCCACGGGTGCTTCAGCCACCCCTGGGACACTAAGACTGCCTGTGCTGGCCTCGAGATGTTCATGGTCTGCATGCCCCAGGAGACAGGAGGTGGCTCAGGACAGATTTTGTTTCCCTCTTCTCCTCCCTTCCCAGGATGGAGAGGCCAGGTCAGCAGGACCAGGCAGCTGCTCAGTCAGACCGCCTGCGGAGGTGGTCTGGGATGCTGTGCCCTTGCTGATGGCTCTGCTCTGTGTCCTCCAGGCTGCATCCTGACAGTGCTGGGAAAATGCAGCAGTGTTGCCCAACACCAGGCGTACCCTCCTTGTGGTAAGCCAAGCCCTAAGCCTGTAGCAGCACACCTTGTGCATGCCTCTACCCAAGTGCCTCTCCAAGCACCCTGCTCCTCTCTGGAGGGTGCAAGTGACTCATTTGGTGAAAAAATGTTGTGTACCAAAAGCAATGTTTTGGAGGTTGATCTTTTGTTGGTGTTTTTTTTGGTTTGTTTTGGTTTTTTTAATAAGAAAATGTATCTATTTTGTTGAAATCAAAAAGTTTAGAAGTTTGGTGTGTTATTTCCCCTGCCTCTTCTCCCATCTCTTCCCGTTAGTTGTTCCTGCTCCGGAGTGGAGCAGAAGGATGGTGGGTGGGGACCGCGTTATGACTTTTCCCTTTTTAACTGGAACGGGGCCAAACTTCCTCAACTTTGGAAAAGTGACAAGAGGAAAAAAAGAAGCACTAATTCTGGTGATCTGGAATGGCAGAATAAGAAAAACAGTGGTTTGTTTGGTTTTTTTTCCAAAGAAGTTGGAAAATCCATGAACAAGCAGGCGGAGAGAATACGGATGGACAAAAACAAGGGAGGACGTGCAGAAAAGCTTAGGTTTTGAAAACTAAAACGAACTATGAAAAGCTTTCATTGGAACCAAGCGAAACAGAAACAAGATTGAGATTTTTCATGAAGTTGCTTTTTCATTTGTCTCTGTTTGGGCAACAGCTAGAGCCCCGGCGGGGGCACAGCAGCATCACTTCGGGAAATGAGCTCATCTTGTTTGAAATCTCCTGTAGAGCCCCTGCACCAAGCAGCCCTCAGCAAGAAGAGGGTCCAAGGGGTCCAGAGGAGGTGTTCCACCACATTAGGACTCTACATGAGGGTTTCTGACTCTGCACAGGAAGGAAAATGAGTCTGTGATGAGAATAGACAACTCAGAGGCAGAATTAGAGAGGGAATAAGCAAGATATGTCAGAGCTGTCTCTGCGTTGAGGCTGGAAACCAAGGGAATAGGCAGGAGGAATGAGAGGTTCTCATGCATGAAGACGGTTGTGATTTAACTGGCATTGCAGAGGCCTGGTTGGGAGGGTATGTGACTGAAATACCGGTGGGGAACCGTGCGGAGGTACTGCTCTGGGGGGACCGTGGGGAGGAGCGCCGGGCGGCCAGCCCCCCGGAGCAGGCGTGCCGGAGAGAGGGAATTAGCAAAATGCTGGAGATGACAGCAAAGGCAGCCACCACCACTGCAGCCGTGGAGCTCTTTCACACCAGGATGGAGTCTTGGTGCTGATCATAGGGCTCATGGGAGGCTCTACTGTTGTTTAGAAGAAAAGCTCATTTTTATTCATAATTAATTGCAATGCAGATCAGCGGATGCACATGTGACGGGCTTAAACCTTAAAGCTCAACCATAGGATTGTTGAAAACTTAGTGACTCATTAATAACAGACAGGCTTGTACGGAGAACATCATTAAGTAAATGAGTTACAGAGGGCTGTGAGAAACTGCCATAACCTGAACCTCAGCCAGAGGCTTTTGGGGTGAAATTCAGCCTGGGCAGCGGGTCGGCTGCCGGGCTGTACGCAGCTCTCGCCGAAAGACAGGAGAATGAAAAGGCTGGCAGTCGCCAGCCGGGCTCTAAATCCCTCTCTGAAGAATAAGCAGTTATTTACGCTGCATCGTTTCCAAAACAAAAAGCTTAAAAAAAAAAAAAGGCAGAAGAAAAGAAAGTAGGAATAAGACATTTTCTGACAGGTGGGAGTCCCTCTTTGCGAAGTTTTGTTGGAAACGTAAAGTGAAAATCATTTCATATTTAGTCAAATATGCCACAAATGAAGCAGAAAATAATTCTGTCTGGTAGTGGGAGAGTGGTGCCAGGGTGCCTTCTGGCAGAGAGGGCAGAGACAAGACTGCACGTGCAGTGAATGTCAGCAGAGCAAACCCTTGCAGAGGGGCAAATACGCTCAAGTAAGTGGTGAAACTTTCAGGAAAAAAAAGAGAAATGGGTGTGCAGCCACCAGAAGTTGGCAATATTGCCAAGCACTAAAACCCCGTATCTTGATCCACCCAAAATATCACATATTTGGTGTTATTTGCCTTCCAGCTTCTGGAAGGGCAGTTGCATCGCGTTTTAACACCCTTCTCTAACTTCGAGGGATAAAAACTTATTTCTTCCCCCCACCCTGAACAAAATAAACTGGCCAGAACTGGTGAATATATCTGAAAAGATGGGCTTATGGAAGTATTCTTGAAACTGGAGCCCTGGGCAGGGCTGCGCTGAGCCAGCCCTGCCCAAACTGTGGGTGTGGGCATGGGGGGACGGACATGGGGCGGTGGGCATGGGGGTAAAGGGCTGCAGAGCAGGAGGTTCTTGGAGGGGAGGCAGCAGGCTCCTTGCCTGAGAGGCACAAACCACTTTGGAAATCACTATTTGAAAGTAATACGGGGTACTATAGTTAAGGGAATTAATCAGGAGCCTATAACAAAGGCTGCTTCACCTGTAGGATATAAACAAGAGTAATAACACACACCAACGTTTGTCTTTAAATAAGCACCAGGAAATACATTTCCAACAATTCTATCCAGATGCACCACTTGAGAACCTCTCCTAATTGTGAAATTAGAAATATTTTTGCTGTAAATGCCACAGGTTGACATATAGGGAGATATTCACCCTGTGCCACTCCACACTCTTTGTGACAGTCAAGACCCGCTTTAGTTTAAAGGTTGGTGCACAGAATGTCATTTATATTTAAAAAAAAAAATTCAGCTGCAAAGTAGGAGAAACATTTGCTATAATAGGCTTAACCCATGAGGATTCTCAGATATCTGGTTGGGCTGAGACTGTCTGGAAAGGGAATACCACATTAAACTCCAAAGATCGGTTAGTTCAATGATCTCTCCATAACGGAAAAAAAAAAAAAACCACCCCACTTTTAAGGGGTAAAGCAAAAATGTAACATAATACAGAAAATCTGGGAGTTATTGAAAGGATAAGAAATTTCAGATGGAGCTAATTCTGTGTCTGTCATTGAAAAGCCAGCTTAAGGAGGGAGATGCTTTGGTTTACATTATTTAAATGCAGCTGCAACACATGAACACTGTTCTGTGAAAGCGCCACATGACAGGCAGGTTCCCAGCAAAAGGGAAAAAAAATCACTGTGAAATGAAGGGCATTTGCTTCAGCAAATAAACTGTGAAGAGACAAGCTTAAATCTAACTTCAACAAGATCTTTAATATGCTATTTGGATGTTGTAAGGGTATGAGAATGCCCTTTGATATTAGTCCTGCTCCTGAGATACTTCACGCAGTAATTGCCTACATCTTTAAGGTACAATGTATTGAAGCTATGGTGATTGCTATACTAAATTGGGCGAGGCTCTAAAAAAGCAGAACCGAAGAGTCGGGCAAGAACCTCAGAGAGCGGAGAAGACACTTCAGAATGAACTTTAAAAGGTCAAAATTTGGTCTAGCAGAATTACCTGTACGGGCTCTGAGCTGAGCTACGATGGCTTTGTTGCCAATTTAGATAAAATAGAAGCAATAATTAGAATGTCTAGCCTCTAGGATATAAAGCGGATCTACGGAGATTTATGAAAACAATATACTATTTGGCAATATCTATTCCTAAATCTATGGCCAGTATTTCCTCGGGAGAGAAGTGCTGCGGTCTGAAATTGCCTGGCGTTAGGCAGGCAGAGAAGCAGTCTCTGGAAAGGCTAAAGCCATGGTGACAGGGACCCTTCACTTCCCCAGGCTCATGTCCGAGGGGATCCACTGGAGTGGATTCATCATCTGAGCCTTTGTGGGGTCTTTATCGTGTGCCTGCTGGACAGATGCAGTGTGCCCTATGATTCCCTGTGGATCTGGATGAAAGCGGGGCAGCGAGCTCCATGGCAGGCTCCTGGCGCCCCCCAAACCTGTGCTACCTGGGACATCAGCTTGCAATAGCAGTGCTAAGCATGGTGAAACGCACAACCACCAAGGCCCTGGCACAGAAAGAGGAGGAGGAGACTTTGCAGAGCCTGCCTTGCACAAGCCCTGTCCTTCCAGTTCCACCACAGCAAAAATGACTAGAATAGACTGCAGACTACTCCTTCCTTAGGAAACCTCGCAACTGCTTAAATCCAAGAGATACAGCATTGCCAAGTATCCCGGGGGAAAAGCCCTGCTCCAGCTTCAGTGGGAGTGTGGGATACCCGGACTGGTCTGTTTCCTTTAGTCTATAACCACAGTAATATACAACTGCTGTTGTCAGCATCTAAATTTGGGCTACCAAACGCCGTAAGTTAGCATCCCATACATAGGGGTTCACTTGAAAGTCTCAGCTTCAGGAGGTGCTAAGCACTGTCTTTCCCACAGCAAAACACATATGCAAGTGTCATAAACAGCTTTGGAGTCCTGACACCCTTACGTTGGATGTGTGGATGTGTCAGATGCTCTGCTGTCTATGTCCCACTGCTCAGCATCTCTCACAATCACACCCACGGTGATCAACAGGCAACAGTTAATAACGTCAATAGTTAATAACATTGAGCTCTCCCCATTGAACTCTGGGTTGAATATCCTTTCCTAGTGACGTGCAAGTGCTCCTGTAAAAAAGCAAAGCCATCCAGGCTTTTCACCATCATTTTGGTGGTGGTTGGTTGCAAACAGAGGTGGTGAACCTCGTGCCTCCCCCAAAGGCAGGGGTCCATCACGAGCACTCGGCATTGACTTACCACCTGTTTTCCAGGTCCTCCCTGGAGGTACCGCTGCACCTTCATCAATCCGCTGGCTAGACAGTGCCAGAGGGTTGGTGCCAGGTCCTTTGTCCTGTCCCCGTTTAGCTGTAAGCAGCTGACGGATGGTTCTGTCACCCGTGGGCGATGACTGCCGGGAGGACGTCGCGCAGGGAGAATTGCGGTGTGAGTGGCCGGGCAGTGAGCGTAGTGATTCAAAGATAATCCGCAGGTATAAAATGGCAGACACAAAATGCATAGCTAGGAAAGCACAAAAAACCAGCCTCAAAATTACAGGAGAGACATAGGAAACAAGTAATAAGAAAACAGTCCATATACATGGGCAGAGCCATGACCTACTCATTTAATCTATCAAAAATATGAACGCACCAGATCCACATGAAGGCGAGCAAGTGCCAAAACGATGTATACCTGTAAGAGTATGTGCTTGAACTCTGTATTTTAAACATCCTCCATGTGGACAGCTTCTCTCTAGTCACACTGCGGTGTTTGTGCATTAATATTTTTATTTAAAAACAAGAACAGAAGGGCAGAGGAATTAGGGAATAAATCTGAATCCTCCAGCAACTGAAGGCTGAGTTGGGCTGACTCCAGGGTGGTTTGGGTTGGAGAGAACTGCTCTCACCTACCTCCAGTAATGATAATGAAGAAATTGAGGATTCTTCTGCAGGAAGCAGAGGATTTATGAGAGAGCAGCTGGAGAGGCCAAGAGCAAAGGATAAACACGGAGATGGTAAAAGAGTATCTGACAAAACTCAACCTACATATTGTAAATCTGCAGGTCCAGACACAGTGTGCCTGAGAATTTTAAAAGAAATCTCTGAAGACAATCTTGGAAAATAATCTTCCCTTCTTTGCAGGAGTTATCTGGGCCCTGGGAGAGGCCAGATGTGCATCCCATTACAAGAAAAGGTTGAGAAGATGGGGCAGGAATTTGCCACCCACCTGCCCACAGCTCTCTGGCAGGAGAACTTCAAACTGGTTTTTTTTTTTTCCTTCATCCCTCCATCTCCTCCTTTCCTGCTTCTCCTTATTACTGCCTTACCGAGCCTATTGCCTCTGCCCAGGGCTCCGGAAAACCGTGGGGAGCTTGGAGGCAAGGCAGCCTGCCTGCAGCACACGCTGCCTGCCTGCACACACAGCCCTGCTTCAGTCCTTCCCCTGCGCCGGGAGCGGGTACGCTCGCACTCCACCTCTGCTTTTGCACAGGGAGCCTTTTTTTTTTTTTTAAAACCCGAAGGGAACTGCATGTCAGTGGGGAGGGAAAGCTAACTCTACATCTTATTTTCAAACTCCAGCACCTCATACAACCAACAGCCTTTTTAAGTGCAGTCGCTGAAAAATAAGAATTTCAATAACCTCCATTCTCAGCTAACCCGCTGAGCTGCCGTGTATCTCTCTCCCTCACCGGGAAGCAGACGCGTTGCCCTCCTCCCCAGCTCTTTCTTCTTTTGGGAAGGGACGAAGATGTGAGGGAGCCGGTGTGATTTGGGGAGCACAAGCCTGGGGAATCAGCGGGATGAAGCTTCTTGAGGATGGGGAAACTACCCTTGGCTCAGCTCCTCCCAATACCCAGCTGATGCCGGGGGGTGAATCACAGAGCTGGCGAGCCGAGAGCACGAAAATGTGGTAATGAGGAAGCCGATGGGAGATGCACCTTGAGCCTTACAAGGAGCTTGTGGTTTTGGGACCTCTACAGCAACCAGGGCTGCTGTGCAATCAGCTGCTGCAAGGCACCCAACTGCCTGCTCTCTTCAGCCCAGAGGGACATCCAGCAGGTGTGGAGGTGGGACAGCTCTGCCTCCATCCCTACGTCTTACAACTAGTTTTCTTCCCTTTCTGAACAGATTGTCCTTGTTATGCAGCCTGCTTCTCCGTCTCCTGTGTGGCCGGTCCTCTCAGAGTCATTCTCGTAGCGCTCTAAGTTTTCTTAAAAACTGAATGAGAACTCTACAGATTCGGAGAATTTGGTGTGGGCTAGAAATTGGTTGATGAGTCACAGGCTCAGATAGTAACCATAAAAATGAAACTTCAAAATTGGGAACAATTTTAGTGACGTTACCACAGTGCCGGCACTTGCATTTAAAGTTTCATTAAGCAGAGAATGAGGTAACACCGTTCATACCAGCGTCACCAGCGGGCACCGAGCACAGCCTGGGGTATGTGTGCACAAATCTGCCCGGGAACATCGCGGCCACGGGCTGAATGCAACGAGAGAGCGCTGACAAACAGCAGTCTGGAACGTGAGAGAGGGAGAGGAATAGCTCCGGTAGCTGGAAAGCAGCGAAATCAAGGCTAATGGGTGAGAGCCAAGCTAATACCATATAATTTTGCAGTTAACAGCCCTGAACGGAGCTGACACCGTTCAGCGTGGAGGGCTGGGAAGAGCACTGTATGGCAACTGCTGTGAGAGTGCCTGCTGCGGTGTCACCCCTCGGCAGTGCCAGCGACACTGACAACATGGTCCCCCACCCCATTCTTTTGTCCCTACCACCTCTGAGCAGCTGCCGGCTGTGCACCAACCCCGGGGATGGACACCTCTCGCACCGGGCTCCTCTCCTGCCCGCCATGGGGATTCACGGATTAGACAGAGTTGGAAGGGACCTCTAGAGATCATCTAGTCCAACTCCCCTGCCAAAGCAGGATTGC
>JAOXNO010000004.1:22276487-22296517 GCA_028565335.1 Limnodromus scolopaceus
CATGATGATGTCTGCCTTATTGGCCTTCCCCTTGAGTCTGACCCATAAACACTCTACACTGTCATTCCCATTATTAAGTTCTAGACATTCAAATCTGTCTCTAACATAGAGGGCCACCACACCACCTCTCCTTCCTTGTCTATCCCTTCTGAAGAGTTGGTAGCCATTGATTGCAGCACTCCAATTGTGTGAGTCATCCCACTACATTTCTGTGATGGCAACTATATAGTAGTTTTCCTGCAGTACAATGGCCTCCAGCTCCTCCTGTTTGTTGCCCATACTCCATGCATTTGTGTAGATGCACTTGAGCTGGGCTCCCAGTTTCACCCCCATCCTTGGCCCTTTTCCCCCAGGCTCGTTACCATTGGGTCTGGTTTTATCCCCTTCTCCCTTCGCTTCTAGTTTAAAGCCCTGTGCAAGAGCTTTGCTAACTCTTGGCCTAATACCCTTTTCCCCTTTTGGGATAGTGTTTTCCCATCGTTCTCAAGCAGACAATGAGAAGGACCCAAGCAGCAGAGATGTGGGCAGCGTGTCAGAGAGCGTGTCCGCTTGCCTGAATGCAAGTCGTTCCATCTTTAAAATATTAAAAGTGTCCCTCCGCTTTGAGAAATATAAGTAATAGGTAAGTAGTAGGAATGATGCCAGGATTAAAGCACACAGTTATGAAAGACTGAAGGAAGCAACATTCTATAAATTAGCAGTGTGAGGAGTCAGAGGGGATGCAGTCTTGCTCTATAAATACCTTCAAGGTAACAATATAAATGAAGGAAGGGAACTAATTCACAGTCTCGTCTCAGACGATGGCAGGACAAGGAGCCTGAAGTTAAGGAGGAAAAGCTGAGGCTGGATGTAAGACGCTGTCAGCAGCGAGCATCCCCAGGCAGGGCTCTCGGCTCCCTGCGGCACGTGAGGCTGGAGTGATGCAGCAGGCAGGATGGTGGCAAGGAGCAGCTCACAACATGGTGCCATGAGCCTGCTACTCACACGCTGCTAATTGCTGGTGGTTAAAAGTCGGCAAGAAGTTTGAAGCTCTGGCTTGACAGCAAAACAACGCTTGGTAGAGCAGAGACAGACTGATAGCTGGAGGATTTCTGTGTTTGCTGTAGTGAGCTCTGATGGTGGCCCTGGAGCGGGCACCATCTTCTCCTGCCCTGAGCAGCTGCTCAGGAGGCAGCAGTGGCTTAGTGCTCCGTACTCCTGGTTGGGACATGCGGTTGGGTTATGGTCCAATTTGTAGCGTGGCCTCTCCTCAGGGAGCTGCCAGGGTGGGTGCCGGCCACTCACAATACCTCTCCACTCCATCTGAGGCAGGAGGGTAACTCCAGTTCCCACAGCCATGTCAGAGCAGCTCCTTGGAGGGTTGGTCGTATCACCACTTCCATAAATCCATATTCTGGCTAGGATGTCAGTGAGGAGAAATCCAGTATCCAGTGCTGCCACACAGTGGTGAAGAGGCATTTCAGAAGCCAACATCTGCAAAACCACCCCACAGAGGATCTTTGGTTGGAGCCAGAGACAACCTTGCATTGACCTCAGGGAACACCTGGGAAGGTGCTGGCAAGAGCTCATGGGCACAGCCCCATTTTAAAGCTCTCTGGTGACCAACCTGACTCTTCCCCATCGGACATGATTCCCTGCAAGGTGCTCCCAAAGGCATGCTTTCCTTTCCACCATTAGTGTTGAGGACTTATCCTTCATTGTAGTAATATCACTGTGTGGAACATTTTGTTGTTATTAATTTAAGTTTCTCCTGTTTTATTTCAGCCTTCTTTATATCCTCTCACATCATCCAAACCAAACAGCCTCCCATGTTGGGTTCCATAAACTTCACAGACTCACAGCTCAACAGTTTGTCCTCCTTTGGCCATGACCCTGAAAAGTGACACTGTACCATCACAACAGGTTCATACTGTCCATTTTTAAATGCTGGTGCTCAAATATGCAGAAAGGTACCAAGGGGGGCTACCAAGGTATCCAGTTGCCCAATTTGCACCTCATTGCAAGACCCAGAGCCTGAGCAGGAACCCTGATCCTGCAGAGATTTACCTTAAAAATGTGATCTCTTGACCAGGCAGAATATATTCATCTCTGAAATGTTGAACAGAGATGACTGAAATACAGGACTCCATGTCCTCATGGTTTGAATGACTGCCTCCAAAATACTTGTGTCTTTCTGGACTGTAGTTCACTTACTGCAGTAACTCCTGCCCATATTGCTGAGGTTCACAACTCTTTTGTATTATTTATCTTTCTTCACTGGTGCATGCAACACCCCAGTTTGGGGATGATGTGCATGCACACAGTGTGCTATTAATACTCCATTGCAGACCATGGCTGTAGAAGTTAATTAATATTCTGCCTAAATATTAGGCCTGTGGCAACCTGCTGGAAACTCCATACAATCAGTGGGCTGTAGTTTCCTGTTTCTTGTCGTTCACCCCGATGGCATCCCGCTTGCCCCATTTTACCACTCTCAATTAACTTCTGTGGTACGACAATAGCTGAGATTTAGGTGAGCCCATCGTCCAGCGGCTATGATCAGAAGGAATAATTTTATCGAGGGAAATAATAAAGCTTTATATAGTATGCATTAATAAATAAAGCTTTGTCTGATATCGCTATACAGATATTATTTTATATAATAATAAAGAGGTCACACCACAGCCAAGCACAGAGGCAATGGGGTCTCCTGGCCAACACTTGGGTACTCTATTTCTACTCCCCAGAGTTTCACCAGCTCTTTTGGCCCTGAACCATGCTGGCAGCTCATCTGTAAGTGATTCTCTGCCAAGACCCGTGAGTCCTTCTCAGAGTCGCCGCTTTCAAAGTCCTCGTTCCCTATTTGTAGCCCTCTTTCTTTGTTTTTAGATAAATGAGTTTACTATTGCTCATACTGGAAGAGATATTGTTTGCCTGCTCCTGTGTTATATGCCGCAGTCTGGATTGCTTAGCAAATGACTCTTTGCTGTTCATCACCTGCGACGCCTGGAAGGGTAGCTGTGGGGTAACAGCCGCCGCTCCTGGCAGGCAGCGTGATGGTTCATGCCAGTTGGAGGGACCTTCTTCTCCAAAGTGGGAAACTGGCAACACGAGTGCTCGCTTTCCTTCCTCGCCACCCACTTACCCTCAGCAGGCTGGCAAACACCATTTGCTGGGTTCCCTCGCTCCATCACGAGCACACAGGTTTCTCGAGACATCTTTGAAGGAGTCTGGAAGCAGAGGGTGAGTAGTGAGATGACACAGCCTGAAGATGATACGAGATTATTCAGGTTCCTGAAGTGAAGCTAAACACAACTAAAGCTGATTGCAAAGAGTGGAGGGTGATCTCATAATATTGAGGCAGTGAGTTTTAAAATTAAATTCAGTATTTGTAGCTGCAAAATAATACACAGGGGAAAAAAGCAACCTTAACTCTACACGTAAAACCCTGGGCCCTACATGAGCTGTTAGTGCTATGAAAGGGCTTGTGGAGTCACTGCAGACGGCTCGCTGAAAACACCAACTAACACTCAGCACCAGTCTAAAAAAGTAAATCTAAGTTTAGGAATTCTTCAGGAAAGAGTGGAGAACAAAACAGACGAAATCACTGTCACTCTCTGAATCCACCTCACAGTCATGTCTTGAATACTGCACCTGGTATCAATTCCTTCTTTTTTCTTCCTCTTCCTTCCCTCCCTACCTCAGGATCATGCCAATGTATTGGAAAAGGTACAAGAGCCTATGCTACCAACATAGTCACCTGACATTTGGAAAAAAAGGAGGTTGAACAGTGAAGTGACAGAATTTGTTGACAGTAGTTATTCAAGGTTGAAGGACAAGAACTTCCAGTGAAGAAGTTAGAAGGATCTTACATTTCAGAATGACTGGACAATAAAATGTCATTGAAATCAGTGTAGATATCTGCAAAGTGCTGTAATGAGAATACATAAATCTAATTTCAAGCACACGTGTTGGTCTGTGAGTTGACTGTTACCACACAGAGAAAAGATTTTGAGGTTATCAGAGAGAAATGCCTGGACATGTCATCCCAGTGTTCACCAGAGATCAGAAAAGCAAGCGGAATAGAGAAGGAATAGAGACCAAAGCAGCAAACAGCATCAGATCAGTATAAAACCTATGCACCATGGGTGCAGCTCTGGGTCCATGTCTGGAAAAGCAGAAAGCTGGAAAAGAGGGGAGCAAAATACCAAACCCCAAGTGCACAGGGATATGGGAATGGCTGAACAGATGAGGGCTCCTAACCTGACCCGACACAACCAGTCTGGAATTCTATGAGGTCCCGAACAGTCTGGAAAAGCTGAATGGGGATTTACTGTTCAATGCTTCTTTCAATACAAGAAGTTGGGAGTGTGAGCAAAACAACCAGACAGAGGTTCAACACCAAGCAGAGCAGATACCCTTTCAGAGAAGCAGCAAACAAGCTGAGGAGCTTTGCTGTCAAAGGATGCTGAGCATGATGAAGGATCACAGTATTCAAGAGGCAACTGATTAATTAAAGTAAATTTTGTCATAGCGTATAAACTGAAAAAAGTCTCACCTTTTCTGGCTTAGGAAAAGCCTGAGTTATGAGGAGGGAGAACGCACCATGAAGGCACCTGCAGTTGTCCTCTCTTTGATCCCCACAGACTTTTGGTGCAATCCTCCATAGCGCTCTTGGGGACTGTGAGGGCAGCAAGTCGTGGAAAAATGCCTATGCAAGGAAAGATTAGGATTATGCACCCCATAATGGGTGCTGAGGAGAGCTGAGGAGAGCTGAGGAGATACCCTAGAAGTCTATAAAATAAAAAAAAAAATATCTAGAGAAAGTGATCCAAGATAAAATACTCACTCTTTCTCACTACACAGAGGCTGGCAAGCTCCCAACTGAAATGGGTCACAGGTGTAAAACCAACAAAAGGAAGTACTTTTCTGCACAAGAGATATATATATATATATAAATACATATATATAAAATCCTGGAATTCATTGCCACAAGATACTGCTGAGTATAAATGGGCTTAGAATGAGATTAGACAAATTCATGAAGGATAGGCACATTTGTGGCTGTGAAACACAATCCTGTGGTTGCAAATTTTCTTTCAGAAGCCAAAAAGTGCCAATGTGTGGCAGCTCTAGCTAATTCCTCCCCAACCCGAGCGACTGAATACAATTTCTTAGATTTCTATAAACTGTATAACGTTCTGCATAAGTATTATAAAAAGTATTAAGCGTAAGCTTATGGTTTCTGGTATATTCTTAGTCTTTGATGGAGAATGCAAATGCTATTTTAGAGCACACTGTGAAGAAGGCACTTTGCCAAGACAAACCTTTGGTGCAGACTGTCTTCTTTCATCTAGTATCAGGGCTTTCCACATTCCAGTATTTCCACAGTTTTTGTGCCATCGACAAACTAATGATTAACAATTTATATTTTCTTTTTTCTTCATTGCTAAAACTTTCAAAATGTACATGGCCAGAAACTAATTGCTTCAGGCTCCTTAGTCACATCTCCTGTGAGCATTCCTCCTCATTTACCATTACAGTGCCAAACCCGTGTCAAAACTGTCGAGGAGCCACCCTCCAATTCATTTAATCTTTAGCATGTTTGCTTGCATGTTTCTAATTTATTAAAGAGAATGTTTGCTATTAGGTAATTAGAAGTCTAGCTGTAGATGGTATTAATAGACTATTACTTTTTTAAATTGAACTTGTCAGGTATTCAAAAATATATCAAATTAGCTTGGCATTTTCCATAAATTCAATGGGGATGAGTTATATTTGCCAGTTTTATTTCTTCACCAACATGCTGCATCAATCATTCCATTCTTCTGCTGTGTCTAGTTGTCAAGATGAAGGGCCTACAACTGTGTATCTTCTTAAATACTTGAACAATATTAGTTTTTTAATAGATCCCTGAACTTTTCTTAGTTTCAAAACTTCTTGAAAATCAATGGTAATCATCTGGACAGCTTCCTGGCTGGCTCCTACAAAATTCTCAAATGCAAATTATCTAAGCTACTGATTTAAAAATGGTGCTATGCATTGCCTTCCATGATCAACGAGAGTTAATTATGTCTCACCATCATTTAACATGACAATGTCATCTATCTTTTCCTCTGAAGACAGAGGATGATGATTTATAAAAAATTATGCTTTTACAATTTCATCATTTCTAGTAATAGACCAGTATTACCGTTAGGATTGTTTTCATTCCAAATACACTTACCAAAAAAAAAAAGGTTTTAAAAATTAATTATGTTAGGCATAGCTTTCCAGTTTCATCCTGACTGATTCTCCTTTTAAAAAATGATGAAGATTAGTCTGGATTTCAGGTTCTTCTATGCTGATTCTTAAATTTGTTTGCCTTGTGATTATCTTCCAGCAAAGAAAAATACTGCTCAACTCGAAGTGCAATGATAATTTGAAATAAATATGAAGTGGAAGAAAGGATGCAAATGACTCAGTACTGGCAAGACCTTTCTCCCACTTCTGACCATGGCTCTGATTTTCAATTCCTCTCTCAAATTCTTCCTACCTTATTAAAAAAATATATACATACTTTAGTAAATTCATCACTTAGTTCTGGGAATTGATTTGGGGAAGGGTGAATTTAGTCATAAGGAGACCACGCAGGAGGGACGTGGCACACATTGAAGTGCGTCCAGGTGAGAGTTAAGTCTTGGGATGGAGGCAGGTGACCACTGCTAGGACATACTGGAGGAGGTGGAGATGGACATCAGCCACCCATCCCCAATGTCCCAAGTGTGAGGTGCTACCCTGCAGGCTACGGGAAGGGAAGACCTCTGTTATGACTGAAATACATCTTACATCTCAGTCACCCCCATTAAGCTGCATGTAGTTGCCTTGCACAAATTCTGCTGGGTCTCAAATCTTAGCTAAGATGACACTTTTAAGCCTTTCAGCAAATCCGTCCTGCCATTTTGCATTTGGTCTTGGCATCAAAAAACCACGGACATGTCATACAGCTTTCCATGATCAGTTTTGCAGAGGCATAACAAATTATATTAGAAGGAAATAGCTCAGTCAGTTTAAATTAAGAAGTTCTGTTTTTCTTAATATTGATGACCTAAAGATTCTAAAATTTCAGGTAACTTAAGTGTTCAAGAAATTGAGTTTATTAGCCTCTATATAATATTAATGATAGATTTGGTTTTCCTTTCAGTTAAGTTAATACATTAAATAATATTGATGTTCATCATTCTGAAGATGGTCCCAGAAATACTCTCTATGAAATTAGTAGAAATTCTCCTATTGACTTTGATGGGCCCAAGGTTTTACCCCTAGCAATTAGCAGTCATTCTACTGTATAACATGGTTCCCTGAAGGTCTGCAGAGCTCAGCGTAATTATAACAGATTGTGTAATCAGGCTGGCAGGATATGCAACTAGCAAGGAGAGCCACGTCTCCCCCCTATTTTTTTATTTATTTTAAAATAAGATATTTCTCAAAAGGAAGGGGAAATTTAAATGAATACATTTTCATTATAAATGTCTAAAATGCAAGCTAATGATTAGGATGAGTTACAGAGAAAGATTCAACAAGACATGATGTTTGAAAATATTTACATGTTCTATTTTGTCTCTAATGAGGGAGAAGACGACGTGCAGATAAGGCTGCCAGGCCATTCTCCGCTATGACTGGAGTATTCTCCCTAAAAAGAGGGGGAAAAGAGAGAGAGGGGATGGGGAGGAGGCAGAGACCGAGAGTGAGCCCTGTGTGTATAGGGTGGAGTCAGCCTTAAATGAGAATTTCCCTTGGCGTTGCGTACATCAGGCGACCACGCTATGTAGAGAGACACGGCCAAGGTCGCCCAGCCCCAGCCCCACTTCCCTTCCCCCTTGAGACTGTTCACAAACTTGTTACCATTCTTAATATTTTGATTTTTTTTTGCCTTTCCCCCAAATGCTTCAGTGCTCTTAGTTCAATCCAAACACACACACACCACCCCCTCCAGTGTTTCTCTACCTCCAGCAGCCACAAGCGAGCCCCCCAACATCCCCCCCAACATCCCCAGACCTGCTGCAAAGGCAGCGGGTCCAGCCTGGCCCTTCCCCTGGCCGGGAGGTCCGATGCTTGTGCTCAACACCCAGCACAAATCCTAAACCTGATTTTTCACGGAACAACGCCCAGCAGGCTGAAATAGCTGTGCATTTGTGGAATTCAGAAGCAACTCCTGAAAAAAAACCAAACCAAACCAAAAAAAAATAACAAACCCATGTGCACACACACCAGGGGGTGGCAAGAAGTGGCTTGGGGAATGAAGGGAAGCAGATGGGACATTTAATTCAGGGAACAAACTAATTTAAATCTTTCAAGGAGTTTGTTATTATTTCCAGAGTGTTAAGAATGCATTTTTTTCCCTGCATATAAAATGCAACGTCCCGGCTTGGAAAAGCTCTAAGAAAAAAACCTGCAGTCTAGAATGAAGAGGAAAAGAAGTCCAGAATGTTTGGGTTAATATCCTTTAAGAATACTATTATTTATATATTTCAAAGATTTATATAAAGAACCATAAATGTGCAGTTGGTAGAGGTCTCTTGGGTAAAGGTAAAAGCAGGCAGATTTATTAAATGGGTTTATGTGCCAGGGTGATTGTAATGGCTCCTTCTGTCAGGTAAACACATAATTAGTATGTTTTCAAATAAATGTATTATGCACATGATTGAAGCCAATCCAGGCTGCAGTATAAATATTATGCTTTTTTTAAAGTTGTATAATTACCTATCTACCCATGGAGCTTCTCGCCTGATAGGCATCTATTTATGCAACACCACACTGTGGCTTTTCCACAGGTGCTGCAGCAGATACTTGCTGAACATGCAGCCCAGCAGATTTTTAAACTGCAATATCTCAGCTTTCTCTCAAAATACCAATTCTGCCTCAACCCCTTTTTGCCTAATTGCTTCTTAGATTTATTGTTTAATTAAAACCGTTCTCGGGTTATACAAACAACAAATCCCACTAATGTGTGTTTTTTCCACATACAAATTATTTTCCGAGGGGTTATGTATCTTCGGCTTGGGAAAGGATTCCGTCCTCCTTGGCTGGGTTGTCATTGCCAGGCGCAGCCTCGTGGTCGAAGCCGTAAGCTGAAGTTTATGATGGCAGCGTGACAAAGCTGTAGCTACGGAGTCAAAGTGGCAATACTAAATGCCATTTGAAAGACTGATGCAGTCTTTAAGCCGATGCAGTAAAAACTCTTCTTTACTTTATAGCATTTTCATACGGAGTCTCACAGCACGTCTAGTCATGCTCTGGGGAAACATAAATAAGATGTGAGTGATGAGTTGGATGAGGAGGCACCCCAAGAAGACTCTGAGGGACATCACCTCCATGGCAAGCTTATCCTCAAGGCCTTCTTTGCCTGGCGGGGTCCCATGGGGACATGCGGGAAGGGACAGCGTGGGGACACACCGCAGCACAGCCCACACGCTCTGCAGCATCATCTGAACTCCTCACTAACAAACCAATGTTTTTAGAAATCTACTCCCAGCCTGGACATCTACCTCCTGACTTCAGAGCTGAGGCCTGAGTTCCAACCCTTGTTTGCCTAGTTTGGTCAATTTGGAAACCTCTGCTAAGATACCTCCACCTGGGGAAAGTTCTAGGCAGACATTCAAGTTTCAGCAGCACGACTCTGCCCCTCAGAAAAAAGTGGTGTTCAGATATAAAGCAGCATTTGGATGTTTTTATAGAATGAGCACTGAAAATATGGAAAGCTTTTCTGCAAGGAGCATATGCTGCAGTTCCTGGAACAAGAACCCAGCTCTTGCAAGGATTCTGGCTGTCTCGAGCCTTTCAATATTAAAGGGCTCTCTAGCAGATGAGAGTGACATAATAAAAGCTAATAAAGATGAAATGGGACAAATTCAGACTAGAAATTAAGATGTCCATTTTTAACAGCAATAGAGTTAAACAGGTTCCATAGGGATGTGATAGATCACCTGAAGCCAGAGCCTGCCAAAGGCGGGCCAGGAGTCGGAGCAGGCTTGCAGGTGGGACGGAGGATGGCTGGGAGAGGGCAGCTGGGCTTAGGGAAGCTCCGTGCTGGAGAGGGCGGTGGGATGGGTGGGACACTATGAGCAGAAGCCTGGAGGTGTAATGCAGGTTTCTGGGACGTTTCTGGGGACAGAGCTGCCAACCTCTGTATCCTTGTAACCTTCTCCTGTTTTCCTTCTCCATCCTCAGCTCATGTCCCTTGGGTAACAGGCCTTACTCCAGCTTCTCCTAAGCGCTGTAGGTGTCCCCTTTCCCCCATAGCCTCCATGTTCACCTTCAAGTAGCTCACTTCTCCCTCCTGTTCCCCTACAGCGTCTGTCGGTGCCTCCAGCCGCTGTGGAGGGAAGGCTTAGGCTCTGCATCCTGCTGGGGAATTGGGATAGAGACTCGGATAGGAAACAGGTGGAGAAGAGGGTGTTTGTTGCCAGGGTTGGGATGGGGGGATTGCAGCTGTTGCTACCGTGAGGGGCTGCCTCCCTGCTCAGAGACGGGAAAACCGGAGGGCGGAGATGAAACGCTCTCTGGCACCGAGGTTTTCTCTCCTTTTGTCTCTCTGATGCAACGTATAAAAAGATGAAGTAGATCCCCGATTCACCCCACTGCTGGCCGTGCTGTGCCCCAACGGTAATGCAAAGCAGGTACCTGAATTTACAGCTGCTTTGCACGGCCAGCGCGGAACGTAGCAACCAAAGCATGCAGCGCTTTCGGTCATGCGGCTGGAAGCACTGATATATGTTTTAACCTAAGGAAACCTTTTAAATTCAAAGTAGGTGCAAAGCAATACCTTTTACATTAGGCAGTAATTTTACATATAATTTAGGCCATCATAAACTATCGCTGCTGCAGAAAGAAATGTCAGTTGTCTAACAGCAAACGCATAAAGGAGCCCGGCCGTGGAAAGCAGCCCAGCCTTCCCACCGCCACGGCTCTGCAGCCCAGCCCTCGCACACCTCCATCTTGTGCTGGTCCCAGCACACGCAAGGCTGCAAGGGAAAACGCATCGAGATTAAAACTTGCCTTTTCATTTTTTGCCAGATTTGCCAGTTTTAATGCAGAATTGTCCCCTGACTGGATTCACACACCGCAGCAGCTTCTGTTAGTGAAACGGGAAACGTGGTCTCAGGTAGGAATAAGATGATGCGGATGCTTCTTTTGGCGGCAGCACCAGCTTTTTCTGGGTTCAACTGCATGTGAAGGTTGGGTCTTAAAATACTGGATGAGGTCCCCCTCATCAGGAAAATGGGGAAAATCTTGTCTCAGTGGCAACTCTGCCCTGCCCCAGAAGCTGGGGAAGGCGGCAGTGGGTGGGAGGAGGCATGGGAGAGAACGGGCTCATCTTCCTCCTGGCTGTCTGCGGCAGATCCACGTTCGACCACAGCAGCTGAAGCTTGCTTGTCTCCCCTTCTTTGCAGCTTCATTTTTATCAGTTTTGATTGCTCTAAATCAATTCCTAAGACAGCAGATGATGCTACGGTGTGCCACAGGAATGCCCAAGGGAACTTATTTGTACAACATTTTTACAGATCATTTTGCATCTTGTGAGAGTGAGATTTTGAGTGGCAGTTTTGTTTCTTGATCACCAATTCAAATTGTTTAAGAATTCAGGGTTCTTTACGTGCTTTTTAAAAATCACCTGTTCTATTACATCTCTCCTCCTGAACTCAGTTGTTCCTTTTCTTTTCCACTCAGAACCAGCTGGAGCACAGGGAGAGCAGAAACTGAGTTCATCATTTAAACCAAATATGAACCTGATGAGCACACCATTTTCTTTCAACATCTTTTCTACAGTGGAGTTCTTACTGCAATTAAAAATACAAAGTATAAAAGAGAGAAAAAAAATCCCACCTTTAAGAAACTATCTTCCTGCTAATATCCCATGGAATGAAAAGTAGAAAAAAAAAAAGGATTATAGTTTTCCTGGGTTTGTGGATTTGGGGGGAGACAGGGGTACCTTGAATAGCATCATCAAAGATTTGGGCGAAACAGGAACATCAAACTGTTGAGACCAGCCCAGCCATCTGCGTAGCCCTGTGTCCTGCCATGACCAGCAGAGTTTGACGCAGAAGAAGGTGTAAAAACTGGTGGGACACATGTAGACTGTTCTCCGCACATTCCCAGCTTGACCTCTAATAGTTAAAGGTTGACTTGCACCCAAAACCAGAAGACAGAATACTGCTGGATGGTTTTAGTCATTAAATATGACAATGCCAAATATTCTTGGTATCAGAGGAATGTAGCACAGAGATAACATAAAAATTGTGAAAATCTTCAACATGTTAGCAGAGAACACTGAAGGGATGAAAGAATGAAGACTGTGGGTGACACCCCCAGCCTCTTGGTCACGGAAAAATCTCACAAGCTGAAACTTTACCCAAGCAAAACAAAGACTCCAGCACAGCAGGCACAGCCCTCCTTCTTGGGAGAGAATGGGGAGAGAGAACAAATCACCCGAGCCTGACATAAGTCGCATCACTTCATGCATGACTGAAAGGTGCTCAGATACTACAGCCATGAGCCCAGGCTGAGAACCTGTATAAAGAAAACTTGGCAAGCGACGTGCTAAAGCTGCTAAAAAGACTTGCAGTTGGGAAAATGTGGAGTAGAGAAATAAAAGTGTGAGTGAGTTCGGTACCTCTGTTTTGAAGTTTGACTTTGAGGCAGTCTGAGCAAGCAGAGCTCGGAGATATACAGAGGATGGCCAGTCTGGATGTCCAGAGGTCCCTTCCAACCCCATACCATCCTGTAATTCTGTGATTCCCCAGGGCAGTGACTCAGCCCTGCGAGTGCTTAGCAGGGGAGTGCTCTGAAAGGCTGTGTGTGTGTGTGTGTGTGTACGTGTGTATGTGTGTATGTGTGTGCGTGTGTGTGCAGGAGGGAACAGGGGTGGAGAGAGAAGAAAGACATAGACAGGCCCAGAGAGCTGCTGGGACGAGGGTCAGCAGAGGGGAAAAGGCAGGCAAGGCTTGGTTTAGAGGAGGGTGAAGGAGGAAGCCTTGCAGCATTCCGTAGGGGCCATGGTTCAGGCGAGAGACAGTCAGGAATGCCCAGCCAGCCCATTTCATTTGCTGAACCCGCCTAATCCTTCAGTTCTGGAGAAATGCCATCTCAGGGTGCTTTTAAAAACAAACCCAAACACCACTTTGTAATATTTG
This sequence comes from Limnodromus scolopaceus, assembly GCA_028565335.1. Classification (NCBI taxonomy): domain Eukaryota; kingdom Metazoa; phylum Chordata; class Aves; order Charadriiformes; family Scolopacidae; genus Limnodromus; species Limnodromus scolopaceus. Next base: position 22,289,639 of record JAOXNO010000004.1, read on the forward strand.
CAGAGTGACTATTGGAGCCAGCTCTCCCACACTCCAAACAGCACTGCAGAAATCCTTTATTCCCAAATTTTAACAAAGTCTGTACCGTGTTTACAGCCTTTTCCTCACCCACTTTATTGCTCTTACTTAAACTTGCAGACAGTCATCTTCTAAGTTGGGACACATTTTTCAGGAACAGGTTTCCACATCCATTGCTCTGAACACCTTAATGGTAACAGCGCTTAGAATCTAAGACGCTGGTATTATCGCTACAAAAGCAATTGTTATACTGACAGACTGCACCTTTCTGCTAGAATCATGATGGAAAGGTTAGTTAAATTTAAATAAAATTTATTCCCTGAAATTCTGACCGTCTTTAATAGGAAAAGCTATAACCTCCCTGATTCACGAAACAGCCCTCGCAGCTGATGTCTGAAGCCTGCACCTGTTATTCCAGCAGAGGTGACCTCTGAAACAAGAAAGCCGTTCTGTACAAACACTGAGTTAAGCGACTTTCCCCATGTCTCCTCAAATAACACCTAAATATCTTTTCTTGTCAAAATCTTGCACTTGTCCCATAGTATACACAGTAAATCATGACAACTGGTGACTTATTTGGAGGCTGGAGCCCAAAGCAAGAGGTGCTGGTGCTGAAAGAAGTTTAAGTCACCAGCCTCTAAAATATTAAGCTATAAAATACAAATCATTTTTTTACAAAAGCAGTTTTAAATGACCTGTCATGACAGCTGGTCCCTGCTGGGTCCTGGTTTTTTTTTTGGGGAGGTGGTAGAAGGAATGAATTAAAGGAAAAAAATAATCATTAGGGGATCGTTTCAGTTTACTTGTATAGTACATGCATGTCCCACAATAGGGTAGCAAAATTCTGGGAAGCGTCCTGTTCAAGCTTTCGAGACTAAGCGTCAAATACCCCTCATTCTGGCCTCTTCTGAGTGCAAATCCTGCCCCATAAGTGCTGTGAGGATCAGTCCCACAGGCCAGAGGAGGATCGCTGCTCCAGGCTCGTACCCACCACCGCTGGTGTTGACCACACTTCACAGCACCCCAACCTTCCCCGGCACCGTGGGGGAACAGCCCGTGGGCTGTTCCCGGGCACCGGCTGCTGCAACCTGGTCTCTGCGCGGAGCTCGGACGCTGAGCCTCACACTGAGAAAATTCACTGTTGGCTGTAAGAGGAATAAGTACAGTTCAGCCACGAAATTCCACGTCTGCCAAGCTGCCGGCTGCCGGTCACACTCCAGGCCAGCTCCAGTCCCTGGAATACTTCAACCAGGAGATCCCAGCTTTCACATACACCGCCAGGCGGGCCCTGAACCCCTCCCCTGTGCCATTGCTGTAGGAGGCTGGAGTGGCCAAATTCTTCTGCTTGTTTTCTTTGCAGACCTCGGCTGTGGAGCGGAGCTATAGTAACCGTGCTGTGCCCGAGGGCTCCTGCCACCCTTCTGAGGCCCCTCTTCCCATTCACACACAAAAGGCCGAGATTATCATCTGATGTGGAGACAATACTTTATTCCCATCACCATTTCAGGATTACGGCTCTCAAACACTGAAGTAAGAATACAGGACTCCCCATTTATTGCACCCTGAAAATTTCAGACCCGATCTTCTAAGTTAAAGTTTTGCAAACGGCAATCATGTCAGCTCCTTTGGGGATACAAACGTCAATCCAACATATTTGTCCTGTTTGCCTGTCTTCTGTTGCAGCAGGGTCACAGCCAGCGTGATCCTTCTCCCAGTTACACTTGCTGTCTCTGCTCTCTGAATTACCTTTTTTATCGTAGGTGGCTGTTGTCAGAGGGTGCTGCTGCACGCAAGAACCGAGGGCGGAATCCATCCTGCAATCAGACCCGAAGTCAATGATACCGTCAAAGTAAAGCTCCAGCTTTGCAATCCTACCAAATATTAAAAGCTGGTAAGAGGCGGAGTTCTCGGAGGGAGGAGCAGCCGTTTTGTGCAGAGTAATTTTTGGTGCTGGGGAAGAGTATTTTGGGATAGTTGCCTTGCTTTAATGTCAAATATTCCGCATTACTTCATCTGCTACTCGGTCGTGAGCTGAAAATTTGAGGTGGATTTTTATTGCAGAAAGGAGGTGTGGAAAAGTTTAGTCAGCACAAAAGTTTAACCTCACTAACAAGGTCTATAAATTTGCAGCAAAGATAAAGCAATGCCGCTCCCTTTCCCGTCTCCGTGCCTATAAGGACAAGCATTTAATCAAACCCCACTCTTGTACACACAAGCTGTGTTAGTGTCATTCCTCACCTCCTGCTTACAAGCCGACCTGAAGTTTTAAAAGAGAATTGTTTTTAAGGTCTTTGAACACAGTCTCCAGTATTTTATTAACTGCTTCATGGCTTCTTTCAAAATGCTTTCAACATGTTCTGAAAACTGAATATAACAGGAAACAGTACTAAAAATTAATATGAAAAAAAAAAGGGATTGTGCTGAAATTTTGTTTCCAGAAGCTCCTGCTTTCACTGGTGTGAAAGTGAGGAGGGGAGCTCTCAGCCCCCAGACGGATTTTCTGACAAGGCTGAAATGAGCCGAGAGCTTTGATCCAATATCAGGAACAACTTCTCAACAGTTGTCAGGAAAAAAAAAAACCAACATTAAATACTTCTTCCCCAGAGCAAGTCCAAAAGCCCCGTCACTCTGCAAACCTGGGCCAGGCTGGTGTTTCTGCCGCTGCCTGACGTGGATCTGAGTGCAAATCCCTCCCTTCCTCCCTGGGTTGCCGTGATCGGAAAGCTTGTGCTTTGAATTTTCCACGCTGGGTTGCTCTGCTCTGAAAGCTCGTGCTTTGCATTTCCACAGGGCTGTAAGAGGCCGTGAGCACCGGCCGGGCTTCCAAAACTGTTTGAGCCGACCTGTCCTCCCGCACATGGGGCTGGGGCCGGCGGCTGATCTCATTTCACTGCTCTGCCACCGGCTCCTGTGCGACATTAGCTAAGTCAATTAGCTTCTGCGTGCATCTGGTTTTCATCTCTGAAAGGGGGACAGCAGTAATTTCCTACCTCACAGAAATCCTGTGAGGATAAATATATTAGCTTAGGAAGTGCTCAAATACTGGTGTGATTAGTGCTCCTCTCCATCTCTTTGACAGCCTGTATTTTGCAGCCTGGAAGCCTGTGGTCTGCCAAAGCGTAAAGGATTGGAGCTGAAGACCACCAGCGCAACTCTTGGACTGGCTGAGCACAGATGTCATCGCAATGAAAGCCAGAAAAACACAGTTTCTCCAGGACCTGACAAGAACGGAAAGAAATGTACGAGAGGCAAACTCCACCAGGAAATACAGAGGGGAGCAGAGACCACTCCAGCTGCAACCTCACTGCGTTTTGTATATTGTTTGCTTTAACTTACGTGTACATGATGTATTTTAGTCTTTCCATTACCATTCATTTAGGCTTAGAAAATATAGTAAGCTGGTAACTCTGCGGCGTGAACACATGGAGACCGTGCAGCAAAGGATAATTACTCATCTCTAAGTCTGCTTTTCCGAACAAGTGATTACATTTCGGGAAGTTTTCCGTGGGACAGTTGCCATCCGGACTCCAGATTTTGGCCCTCAGCAGAAGCAGGAGGTCATTTCAATTTCAGTCTCAGTGACCAGCATTCCCAGGGCCTTCCTCTATCACATTTTACTCAGTCAGGAGCAGAAAACTTTTCCCATTTAATAATGCCTGAAATATATTTACATACCAGGAAAAAATTGTCAGGTGGTGCTTCTTTTTTGTTTGCTTTTTTTTTCTTCCCCAATGAACTTACCTTTCTAGTTTACTACGAGGAGGAGGAGGTAAACGAACTATGAGAATTATTACTTATGTTTATGTCTTTGTAGGATCTCTAAGACATCAATCAAGAGGAGAGCTTCACTGTGCTAAGCATGATGCAAAGCTCTAGTAAGGAAGAGCACGTATCCTGACCAGATCTAGCCAGGCAGCCGAGATGAAGGAGGCAGAAGGGGAAAGACACTTGTACCTACTCCACAGAAAGGTACCCAAGGAGCAGAAAACTTACAGGTCTTGTCCAGGAACCAGAAGCAAATATCACTTCAGCATTGTCACTGCGCTTTTATTACAACACTGACTTCTGTTTCCTCAATCAGGTATAAGCTGTAATACAGCAAAATTCAGGGTAAGTTGTTATCCTCAGCTCAAGGATTCCCCAGTCCAGACCCCCTTAGGGCTGCGGACAAGAAAGCATCAGGGCTGTCTCTCCAAGGCTGCAGTTCCTTCTACTGGAGAACAGAAATGGGCAACACAGATTGGTTTTTTATTATTATAAATAATAAAATAGAGCAAAACAGAGTATTCTAATAATCCTATCTTACGAAGGAAATGAAAGTCTTGCGGGTAATACTGAAAAAATGGTGGGCAGTCAGAGTCATGGCCATATGGTCCTCAAGCTGTGCTGTCAAGCAGATCTACAGATGGAGATGTATTATCTTACATGAGCACCAAGTTGAGCATTGCACTAGGCGCTTGTGAATCAGACCAGGAGATCTGACAATACAATTGACAATTACTAAAAAGTCAGGTGAGAAAAAGTCATCAGCAAGAATACTCCCTCAAAGAAAAAAAGTTGGAGAAAGGACAAGCTTCCGACAGGCTCTGCAACCTACAGGTGCAATCCAAAGTATTTAGCAAATTTAGCAACACCTGAAGTGAGAAGGAAAGTTGTTCTGACAAGTCTTAAAAAATTCAGAATCCTGGTCTTTTGATTTTATACCGGTTTATTATGTTAAAGGCAAGCAAAACCCACCCCACAGTTATCTATACACTTGCTGGCTATCAAGTGACGCACATGACAAGGATATGGGTGTGTACGTTTGCTCTGAAGACCTGGATCAAAGGCAAGGAAGAGCGACCAGGAGCAGTGACCTCCAAAGCCAGGTGCTGCAAACACACGCGGAGACTTTGCCTTCCGAAAAGCTTCCCATGAAACAGCGGGAACCAAGATGATACAACGGGGTGCTATATATAAACTGACGGATCGAACTCAGGGCTTTAGGACTCTCGCGCACCTCCTTCCAGAATACAGCTCCGGTGACAACGTGACAGTGTACCCTGTACTAAGCAAACTGCTGAAGCGGACACCTTCGCTTTGAGGCACGGTGCCCCGTGACTGCAGAGTCCTCAGGCAGGTAAAGGGGTGATGAACTGGCCGCCCCATATTCAGCGAAGCACAAAGCACCACTGCTTACTGGGCTCACGCTATTCAGAGCCTTCCAAGTCTTTACGCATGGAGAGCACAGGGGAATAATACAGAGTTTTGGATGGTAGCCGTATGTGAAAACTCTTTGTTTTGTGATTGAGATGATTAATGGCTTACGCCCATGGGACAATCATTTACCTGCAAGTCTTGGCTAGAAGCTCCAGGGCATCAAAAGTTTATGAGGCAACTCGGTGTCAGTCACATGAATCCAGACTTGTGAAGGTGTTTAGGAACCTGCTCCTTTAGGTGCCTACAAATATATTAAAAATCTGTCCTGTAGATTGGCCCAATGTTTCAGTGTCTCCAAAACTCAAAAGTTCTTAAGCATCTGACAAGATTAGCAAAGGAGCATTAAGCCACAAATCTCCCATTTTTCAAGCAAACTTCAAAAACCTGTCGCTTCCACATAAGCCGAACAGGGGTCAGGTTGACATGACCCACCTTAAACTTGCCAACGCGGCTGCTGTGCGAGCCGGGGAACAGCTCCGGTGGCTCCGTGAATCCCTGCTCTGGAGCAGGGATCTCCCGGCCTCCCCGTGGTCTTGTGCTCCGGAGCATCCTGAAGCAGATCCAAATTTTAACACGGAGAGCGGAGCCCATGGGCACTTTGGCAGTGCTGCGTGGCACTCGGCCAGCACCACTTACTCTAAGCGCCGCGGCCTTGCCGTGTATCGCACAGAAGGGCTGTTCCGCAGCAACATTTGGATACTGAGTAGGAAGGAAAATATCCCCAGATCCAACGGCTTCCAAGTGCCAGAGCTTCCCGCCGTGCGGCAGAGGTGTAAGACTGGCTTCGTGTGCTCGGCTTAGGGCAGGGGGACCAGGCATTGCCTTCAGGAATGTGAAGCCCAGAGCTCCTCTGAGTGCTTGAGGCAACCAGGCTGGGGCAGGGGAAGAACCTCTGCGAACTATTTGGCCCTTCGGTAGCAGCACCCTGGCTGAGTGGTAGATGAGAGGACCATGGCAAAAGATCCTGGAAGGAACGCGGTTACCCACGCGCGAGGAGAAATCCTGGAGACCACAGAGGGGAAAAAGGCAAACAGGCGGGTGGGAAAGCGGGAGCGACCCCAGCCCAGGGCTGGGAGGAGACCGGCAGCGGGGCGAAGCTGCCGAGCGTGGTGGCCTTGCGGGCGCTGACGCAACCCCAGCTCCTGGGAAGGGTCGGGCAGCGAGCCAGAGAGCACCCACACACGCAATCAGTGCAGTTGACTTAACTTCACCCTTCAAACCTAAAACAAAGGCTGCGGACAATCCCCCTTGATCAGTTTCCCTCAGTTTCCCTCAGTTTCGCTCAGTTTCTTAGCTCAGGGCCCCGGACGGGGGAGAAGGAAGGGCTGGAGCCCCGAAGCGGCCTGGGCAGGGGCGCTCGCTGCCCGCACGGGCTGACACAACTCCCGGCCGCCGCAACACGGGCAACAGCCCATCACCGCCCGCAACAGGTTCTCGGCGCGGCGCTCACCCGCCGCCGCCAGACCCGGGGAGACCCGGGAGGGCTCCGGTCTACCTCCCTCACCCCCACCGCTTCCACCTCCCGCCGGTCTGGCCCACACCGGAGGGACCGGGCGCTCCCCCGAGGCACGGCGGGGCCCCGATCCCCCTCCCGCGGGCCCTGGGGCGGCGCGGGGCCCCCCGGCTGCCAGGCCGGCTCCTTCCGGCGGCGCCGCCGGAGCG
>JAOXNO010000004.1:22297679-22315632 GCA_028565335.1 Limnodromus scolopaceus
CCCCCGGCGGGAGCGGGCAGGGAGCTCCGCCGCTGCGCCCGGGGTGCCCCCTCCCAAAACCGGGGCGGGGGATGATGCTGGGCGGGGGGGGGAGTTCACCCCCTTCTCCCACGCCCGCCCTCCCGGGGGAGCCCGGCTGCAGCCTCCCCGGGGCCAGCTCCTGCCCCCGCAACCTGTTGGCCGCCTGCCTGGTCGGGAAGCCCCCGGGGGTGCTGGGGGGGGTGTGCCCGCGCAGTTCCCCCATCCCCCGTGGGACACCCCAGGGGTGCCGGGCTGGCGTGGGGCGGCGCTGGGTGGGCGCAGGCAGCCCGTGGCCAGCGGGAGTCGAGGCTGAAAGCGAACGCTGCGAACGGGTGGGATTACCTTTTCGGCACCCAGAAAAACTGCTTTTAAGACCCAACTTCGAGCAGTTCCAGTACCTGGCGTAAATTAAATTTAATGAAAGAAAGTATTTCCCCGCTGTTAAACAAAGATCCGTGCCCGCAGACCTCTTGTGCGTGGAAAAGATGTGCTCTGTTTCCAGGAGACTGACTGGGGCAGCTGCTTTAAAGCGTTTTGTTGTAGTTTTGCGTTTATTTCAGATGTTACCAAATGAAGCTGTATTGTCAGTATCAAATGAAATGTTCTCTTGTCGAGTGTAGAATTGAGCTGTAAAAAGTGATTTAGTCTGAAGATAACTGGATAATCAAAAGCTTCGAATGTAAGTTAACGTTGAATATTTGCTGGTTTAGAGATCTCTGAAGGCACCTAACTTGAGCAGGGACGGTGAGCAAATAGTTTCCTTAATCTGCTTGTATAACCACCTTTGTTCGCTTTTTCAAGGTAAATGTTAGAGAAATGATAAATTTAATTTGAGATTACTAAGGTCCTGCGCTGCAAATGACTTACCTCCGTGTCTGGTTACTGGGTGATTGCTCGAAACCTGCCAGTGTGGCTTTGAAAACAGCTTTTTTAAATAAAGTTCATTGTGCTCCTAACGTTAATGCAGGAAATGTGTGGCTCACAAGAATGGTTTTATGGAGGGAGCAAGTGTACTTTAATCCTGATTTTATTATTTCTGCTGTGGTGGTTCGCTGTGGGGCTGAGGAGCAATAGATATCTGTACCTTGAAGTGCAGGATCAGCAGTCTGAACTTTAAGAGTGAGAAGTAAAATCTGCATGGCAGAACGGCCAGTTTGTGATCTGGGTGTGTGGTGGGTGACAGTGCTGGGTTATTTAAGTTCTCAGCTTCTGCCTTTAACTGACCATCTTAATGTGTGAGTTTCTTAACCTGCGTCACTGGCACGTGTCCTGGTCATTGACATAGGATGCAGCATGACCATACATATGAAGCTTTATGGCCAAAGAGTTAATGCATCACTTCAGCTCAAGAAATTTTTATAATTCAGCTTAGTTACAGATATTGCCATCTGCCCTTTTCTTTGTGTGTGTGTGTGTCAATAAATATGTCTTGGGCAAATACTGGTTGGAGCCATTAGCAAAATAGTAGAAGCCACAGACAACACTTTCTTCTAATACATGTTGCCAGTGAAAATGTCAGTTTCTGGAAAGTAGAAGCCGTCCTACATTGTGTCTGCATTTGGTTGTGGGTTGAGAAGTATGCAGGTATTTTTAATTTTTTTTTTTTTTAACTAAGTCCTGCTTTTGGGAACGTGAGATAACTGTCATTGGCAAAAGCAGAGAAGACAGCCAAAGCTTGTGATTATAAGGAGAAAGATCTAAGCTTGTGGGTAACGGAGAAGAAATGTTTTCCTCTTTGTGTCCACATAATGCAGGGCTGTGGGAAGATATGCTTAATGAGGATGATTATTGCTGTGGCTTTCCATAAATCCACTTGTAATGGAGGCTTTGTACAGTTACTTCTGAATCTGTACATTTAAAAACTGCAAATAGCGATAATGGAGTTGGCTAATAGCAAACTGTCAAGTAAGTGCAATCCTTGTGATAACGTTCAGCCATAGATCTCCATTTAAGTATTACTTTTAAGCAGAAAATGTTTCTTGTAGGTCATAGTATATGCAATTTGGAGGAAAAAACCACACAGTTGCTGCTGCCTGTTCTTGAATTTTAACCAGCAAACTTTATTTATGCAAAGGGTACTTTTTTCTCCATTTTTTTTTATCAGGCAGCAGGAGATACACAATTCAGTAGATGCTTTTGATTTGAATTTAGATAGGAGAAAGGGATAATAGTAACAACCAGCTTAAAAAAGCTGGCTGAAGAGGTCGACCCAGGCAGTCCACGTGTGACTGTGTGCAAGTCAAAGATGGGAGTTGTGCCTTTTGAAGAATTGCAAAGTTCCCTATAGAGCATTGGAGTGAGCTGAACGCCACGAGGTGAGGGTCTGAGCTCATCTTGTTTAGTAATATTAACCTGGGCAAACGTTTCTCCTTATGTTTTTTTTTTTTTTTTTTTTTTTTTTTTTCAGTGCCCCTTAGAAGCCAGGGTTGAGAGTTAAATTACTTGGGTCTGTTATGCAACTTAAAAATAAAAGGTGAAGGTAAGGTAGCAGGGAAAGCTTTTAATGTGTTTTCTCACCCCAGTACAGAAGGATGTAAAATCAGCTATTATTTTCAAGTAAAGCACTCGTAATAGCTACTGGATGTTTTATACAGTGTTGTGAATGAATGCAGTTTTAACTTGTGTAGCTAAGAAACGGCTTGGGAAGAAATCTGACATGTGAGTTGCTTATGTTTATGTTTGGGAGAATTCATTGAGAAATATTTGTGATGTTCGTCTTCACTGCTTACTCTCCCTTAAAAGCAATGCCTTGACTTTCACCTTTCACGCTTGTGTAGATTTACTTTTGCTTGAAATCTGGCCATAAAAATAAGCTTTGTTTCTGCAGATCTCAGTGCCGTGATCAAATCCAAAATGTATGCTTCCTTTCCAGTAAAAACTTATAATTACACGGGGTGGTAGCTAACTGGAAAGTATTGCAAAACATATGTAAGAATACTGTCGTACAAACTCTAAAACTGACGAATGAGTCACTGTGCCAGTGCTATATCAAATTCTATCTATACACAAGGTTTAAATGACAAGTTTACTTTAGGCAAGGAATATGCAATTTTCTTGTACTCTTTCTTCGTCTAATGTCAAGTGAGCTTAATGAAATGGTATATGTGGGCATACAGGAGGCACCAGTTGTAGAGCTTTAATGAGCAAAGGGAAGAAGCGCTCCTCGGCTCTATTTGTGAAGATGATAGAGATGTAACTACTCTGTATATTAAAAACCAAGTTCACGGTACTGATGCATGTCTTGAGACATTTGTTTCTTTTAATATACCTCATCATGATTTGTTTGTGTACATTTACTCGCATTTGTTCTTTTTCTATAGGAGAGGGAACTTTTTTTAGCAGTATATGTATTCGTCTTTACATATTTGTATTACTTGAGTTTCTAACTGGCATTTCAGAATTTTGGCAATATTTTTGTGAATATAAAATTCAGGTCACTGCCAAAATGAAAAAGGGATGATATTCAGCATGGGAAAGGGGCCAATGATTGTAGGTTAAAGAGGAAAAGAGTGCTTTCCACTGCAACAACATGGGTTTTGTCTGTGCCTTTGGCATTGTGATTTATTATGAGAAGCTTCATAGAGCTTTGGAGGGCCCCCCCCAAAAACCCCCAAGACGTGTGTAAACAGGCAGTAACATCCTGTAGCTGGGAAGCCTGTGTGAGCTGGGAGGAGGACAGGGAGGATGATGTAGTGGAGGTATCAGGGTCTTGTGCTGTTACGTTGTATGTCTTGCCTGTATGTCTGTGGATGCCAGGGTCTCGGGTGAAACCCCCGTGGGGAAGGCTGCCTAGCCCGCAAAGCTAAGGAACCCACTCTCTGCTCAACTCTAGGTGCAAGACTTCAAACCCATCACAACCTCTTCTTTTAATTTCCAGTTGTGCCATAATCCTTTCTGCTGCAAAACCTATCCCCTCTGCTCTGTGTTGATCGTTGTCTTTCCGAGCTGTGGGGCAGACGTAGTGCACCTCCTTGGTCTTTCTCTTGTGGTGTTCCTGAGCTGTGGTGACCAGTGCCTGCGAGTGTTTTTGCTCTCTGTGGGAAGGTCAAAGTCTTCTCAGGCTGTGAAAAAAGGCTAAGGAAGGGGAGTTGGAGCACTTGCTATTTAATGTCACTGTGCACACAGTGTATAGGGAGGAAAAAAAAAAAAAAGGATGAAACAGGTCTTGCTCCTTCAAGGACTTTATTATCTGAGAACTTTTCTAAAGATCAAAAATACAGAGAGAAGTTCATATTTTTGGAGCAGAGTATGGAAGCAGTGTATTTAAAAAGCCTGGTTAAGAGCAAAATTGACAAAAGCATCTCCTAATACCCGGGCTCGGTACTTGGAAGAAGTAGCTCTGTTTGGATGCTTTCATTAAGTGCAATCCACTGTGTAGCTGAAATACAGCAATACCATTAATCTGGGAAGGGGCAGGGTGGTCCCGCTCTTATTCTTGCCCTTCGGCAGGCATTAGAAGCTTCCAGTTTACAACCTGCCCAAAAGACATTTATTTCTTGGCACAAAATTTCAGCTGCAGCTGGCAAATGGGTAAGTACTTTCTTCCAGCCTTCCTGAGAAAGAGAGGAATTATTTAGGTTGGCACAAGAAGTTTACAGTTCGGAGTTGTCAGATGAAATTGAACAGAGGAAAAACGCAAAGGCTGGGCATGTGGCATCGCTCTTTGAAAAGCAGTGCTGGAAACCCCGCCGTTGCTTGAAACCAAGCAAAACATGCGTGTGCTTGACCATGGTGAGGAATTATCTGTTGACTTCATAGGCATCTCCTCCTTATTTATTTATTTTATTTTTTCCCACAAGCGAGGTGTTTGACACTGAATTGCGTGTGTGTATACAAAGGATCACATCTGTTCTATTTTATGAGATCCACAAAGTGCGCTTGCTTTTTTTATCCCTCCAGTTTATGGATTCTTCTCTCATGTGTCATCCTCGCTCCTGAAGGCAGCCGGGCACTTCAGCTTTGTAATATCTTTTCTCTCTTCAGGAGTGGGAAGTTATTCATGGGATGGTACTTGATTCTTCAGTTAGATTTCCTCACAAAATTAGGTCTTACAGTGTTTTGGAAAACCCATTATTTTTGTAGAGGGTTTTGTGAGCAGGGATGGAGGAGGGATGATTGTCTGGCTCTTTCTCTGGAGGAGTTTTGGTAATTGTTGTATCAACAGGTTTGATTTTCTGCACCAAAGAAGGGCAGTGAAGCTGGTGAAGGGTCTCAAGCACAAGTCTTAGGAGGAACGGCTGAGGGAACCCGGGTTGTGCAGCCTGGAGAAAAGGATGAGGGGGTCCTTATGGTGGCAAGGTGGAGGTTGGTCTCCTTTCTCAGGTAACAGGTGATAGGATGAGAGGAAACAGCCTCAAGTCACACCGGTGGAGGTTTAGATTGGATATTAGGAAAAATCTCTTCACTGAAAGGGTTGTCAAGCATTGGAACAGGCTGCCCAGGCATGTGGTTGAGCCACCATCCCTGGAGGCATTTAAAAGATGTGTAGATGTGGTGCTTTGGGATGTGATTTAGTGGTGGGCTTGGTGGTGTTAGGTTTACAGTTGGACTTTATGATATTAAAGGTCTTTTCCAACATAAATGATTCTATGCATTTGATAGGATCATTAATTGGGAAGGTAAATTAGATCTGAGAAGTATGAAAAAGGCTAGCCTAGTGTTTGGATTTTGAGGTATATATTTAAAAAAAAAAAATTTTATCTGACAGATATTGTGCTTCAGATCTTTTATCTTGAAGGAGAACCAGGGAAGTGGTAAAAAGGATTCTTTTGGACACAATGCGTTAAGAAGGTGCTGAGGTGTTACGTACTTGAAAGACGTGAGATGGGGGGATGGAGAAAAAAGTGACCTCTTGTTTTTAAATGGTGTTGTTGCCTTTTTGTAAACTACTGTTTTCTTCAAATACAGAGGAGTTGTGTTTGTTTCTGTTTTATTAAGTAACATTGGTTTCACCAAATTTGATCAAAGGTTTAGTTATTGCAGAATCAATAATAATTCTCTTCTCTTAAGGAAAAACTTGTAACTTAGGAATGTTCCCCCCGTTGTATTTTAACTACTTGTAATGCAGAATTTGCAAGATTACACAAATTGACTAGAAGATGCACGCAAAATCCAATAATACATTTTCCATGTCAAAGTTCAGTGAAATATGAAAAGTAATTACCATAAACAATGAAAATTAGCCTCTTAAACCTATGAGCTAGAAGGCGTGGAAATAATTTTGTAATATATATTCTCATTGGTTTTGTTGAGACTGTTCTTGGGCACTGCCAAAATTCCTTTACAGTCTTATGTATTCTGATCTCAGTGTTATTATGTGGTAAAAAAAGTACTCATAAGCTTGTATTTAATCTGAGGAGGAAGCGAGCATTTTTGAACATACATATTAGAGATTGACTGTCTCCTCACTACAGCTTGCCTTGTTCATGGGTAGGTTCCAATTAATAACCGCAGGCTTGAAGAATTACACCTGGGGAGGCAAGTATTTCAGCAGGTTGTGGAGGTACTGCTTTAATTCTGCTTCTTGACACGATGGGAGAATCACAAACTTCTGAAGGAAAGTTTGTCACCTTCAGTCTACTTGTGAGATCGAAGTTTGTTGCCAACAGAGTTGCTGCCTCTGTTGTTTTGAATTTTCTCTGGATTCTGGTACATCTTTGGAGCCTGTTAAAAAAAGACACTTCATGCTTTGGGTGTAGTGATAGGCTAGAGTACCTGTTTGGGGTCTTTTGGCTCAAGAAAAGGCATTTTGGAGTAGTCCTTCCATTAGCCTAATTTCCTGAAGTTGGTCCTGTTGCAAGGGGTTCATTTTAGGACAGGTCTTGTAGGTGCCAGGTCCTACATCTTCACCCAGACAGGTCAAAAGAGGGAGAGCTTGTGGAAGCCTGTAGCATGGCTGTGATTTTAGCTGCTTTTTTTCCAGTTAATGCAAAGGCATAGCTTTCTGTTACTCATAGCTGGATTTCGGATGAGATGGAAGTGAGCGTGGGCTCTTGCTGCCCCCACATCTGAGTGGCCACGTGCCTTCCTTTGGACAGAGATGTCCATCTCCTGACAGCGAGCATCGCGCTTGGTTTTTCTTTCTTGGCTGCTGACTTCCCTGGCTGTCTGGGTCCGCAGCCGAGGCCGTGATGGCAAGGGGCATCTCTTTCTCGCCTGTACGTGGGGGAAATGAAGGTGAGTGTAACGTGTTTGCCTTGGTGAGAGAACTCCCGCAGCTCTAGAGGAGCGAGCTGCTGCTTCTGAGAATTGAGCTCGGCTCCTGTGGTTCTGACCCGAAGTTTTTCCTATGTAAACAACAGCATAATGAAGTGTGCTGCCCTAACACCTCCGTGCCAGTCTCTTGCTTATGTCTGTGGAAGGAATAAGGAGCATAACTAATGATAAGAAGTGCTGATGGTGACGTGGCAGCAGGCTGTCCTGCTCTTACAGTGATCCCCCGCCCCGGTGTCAGAAAACTGGGCATCTTTTAAGAACGGTGTTTTACTAAAGAGGGATCAAAGGCTTCTTCATTGGCCAAACCCATCTAGATAGATGGCCTTAAAATAGATGAGAGATGCCTTAAAATGACTTGCATGGAATTACTGGGATCAGCAACTTGACTGTGATGAAATGTGTCTTTAATACACTAGAAATTGTGAATTGTATTTTGTTTGCTTTAGATCGTTAGGTGTTCAGGGCAGGCACCATGAATTACACGGTGTTAAAGAATACATTGCACAGCAGTTACGTTGCTGGAAAGCATTTGTAAATGTAAGTTTGAATTAGAATTTTTTTTTTTTGTTGTTATTAAACTTTGAAGAGTTGTGCTTTGAAGACGAGTCAATTTTTGATGCTCTTAAACATTTTCTACAAGGAGCAGGTGAGGGATCTCCTGACCTCCTGATTTTCTTTTTTCTTTTTTTTTTTTTTCTCTTTGAGCTGATACCTCTGTATGTTGCTTTTGGATATTATGAGAAATGCAGACGTTCTGGTTTTGGGTGATAGGCTGATGCAACTGTGTAGGTTATAAATGGAGGATGAGCTCTCAGATACGGGCTTTCCTCGTATCTGAAGTGAGTTAACAGCCTCTTGGATTCTTGTTGCACAGTGTAATTAAAATAAACACTATAATGCTAATCATTTATGTATTTTTGCCTGTGGGTGAAGTTTTAAATTAGAAGTAGCTATACTTCGGTGGAAGTGGATTTTTGTTTTATTATTATAACGTTGCCTGTTTCCAGTCTGGTAATATTTTTGTGAGAGTGCATAAAAAATATTGCTAGGCAGATTTGTTTTTGTTTTTTATTACCTAATTGTATATTCTAGTAACAATGTAATTATTGCTTTTAACAAAAACTGCCTGACTTGAGTGTTTAATTCCATCAGACTCAAGCAGTCACTGATGAGGTGATAAATGATAGGTTATATGTAGAAGTGGATTTGCAATTATTTGCTGCTTTGGGGAGGAAAAAAAAAAAAAAGATGTTTTGTTTCTGTCCAATGACTAATGTTGAAAATCAAAGCGGCGCACCAGATGTTTTTTCTAATGACTGTGGTTCAAGGTCTCTTTTGTACGGAGGAGGGTTTCAACTGAGTTCGTCTCTTGGCTTTGAAGTTTCTCTCGCTCGTTAATGCAGCGCTCCTCTAAATCTTCTGCTCCGGACTACTCCGTGGACGGGTTTTATGGAAGAGCTCCTTTCCCAACCCTTCGTGCATCTCGCAGCTCCCTGTTCTTCAGGAGGCGGAGGGGCGACGGCATTTTTGCAGTGCGGGCTGAGCGCTTCCATTCACTTGTGTTTATTTCATAGAATTAAAAAAAAGAATAAGTGTTTCGCTTTATTTGTTGATGTCTGATTAGGAATTAGTGGAAGAAACTGAATCGCTGGTGTGATTAATGGTAGGTTTTGTTTCTGATGTATGAAAGGACTCATTGTCTGAGGCTTTTCCTCCATCGCGCTCTGCCTAATCCTGCTGAAATCACGCTAACGACGGCAGCGCTGGAGGCTCCTCGTCTTGTTTTCCTGCGTGCTTAATTGTACAGCTGGAAAAATTTCCTCTTCGAAGGGACGGTTACTCCTCGTGCCGAATCTGCTGTCACCTCGTAGGGGCCTTGCTGCTAAGGTGGGCATCGGTTTGGTGGGGGAGAGGGAGGCTAATCTGAAATCTACAAACTGATCTAATTTATGCTACCTTTGGGTTTTTTAATCTGGGCCTGGTGGTTTTGTTAACGTTTTGTTAATGCTGCCTGTGCCTACCCGTCTGCACCCGCAGCTGAAGCAGTTGAGCTGCCTCGGTCCGGTTTTTAATTACTCCTAAATTTTTGTTAGATCAACTTTCTGTAATTGCTGATGTAGCATGTCTGCAAGGATGAACTTTAATATTGCTCAACCTATGTTTTCAAAAGGGATTTTAGAAGTTAGAGGTTTGTAGAAATGAAGACACAAGAAATTATAGTGGACACGACTGTTCCTCTTTCAGAAAAACGCTGGAAGAAACACAATACCCCACCCCATGAACACTAGCCTTTCTTTTCCTCTGAATCAGGTTGTCATTCCAAGGTCTCAGAGTGATTTAAAAATATAAAATAAACTCCCCTGAGGAATCTATTAAAAATTATTTGGTTCGCTGAACATTCAGTGCACGTTCAGTCTTGGAATCCATTACATGCCTCTAGAAAGACTTTAAAAATCCTCTCTGACGAAGTTGGTCTGAGTTGTGTCCCTTTGGCAGGTGGGCATGAGGGAATTTCATTGCTTTATTTTCAAAACAGAAGTGTGCGGAATTAATATTGATTTTTGTTATAGCTGTCTGCTGGTGCCACTGTATCCAGGGGTCGTATGTCAGCTCTGCTTTTGTAGTGGCAGCTTTCCCTGTTCCTTCAGTTGAAATCTGTAGTTGTGGAGCTCTGGAAATAATTGGGAAATGCTGGTGTGGTTTTTTTTTTTTTTCCCTTTGAATTCAATTTGTAAAGCTTTATTACCTAGAATTAAATTCTTATCAGGTTGAAATGGTGCATAAATTCTTGTTGAATGGAGACAAATGCTATTAGAAATCAGTGAAACTAAGCTATATTTTAATCCTAGATTTATATTCATTTCCATTGTTGTACATTGAAAACACTTTGCATCTACTTTGCCCATCTGTTTGGGTGTTTTCTAGTTCTGGTAATTTTTAATGGTTAAGTCTGAGAGCGGCAGTGTGTGTTAGATTCCCACTTAGAGCGTGGTTACGTGCTGTGACATGGGTTATATTTCCAGGTACCTGGTGTAGGTGTTGTCAATTCCCATCAGCGCGTACTGCCTTTGTGTGCTGAAGAGACTTGTCATGTTATTCAGCAAAAATATTTCTTTTGGAAGAATTCTCCCATGTTTTCAGCTCATGATGGAGAACTGTGATGTCTGTTTTGTTGTTGTTTTTTTTTTCTATGCAAATATTTAGAGTTCCTCAGAGCTCGGTAATTTTTCAGAGCCTAAAGTCAGGTAAGGACTTAAAGAAAACACAAATAATGGGCGATCCCTCCGGATATGCAAGTTTATTTGATTAACCCGGCTGACCCACAGCATTCGAGAGCAGTTAAATATTTGGACAGTCAGCAGTCCCGTTAGTCGTGTTTCATTAGGTGATGGCCGCCTCCGTTTGGAGTTTACTCTGTTTTGCTGCTTTTGCCAAGTCTTGCGTGGTCTGGAAAGGGAGCTGGGCTGGGGAGGACACGGCGGGTGCTTCTCGGGGGGATCCCTGAAGCAGGATCCTGGGAATATCTGGGGATGCGTGTTGCTCCAACAGCATCACCTGCAGCGGCGGGGGGGAGATGGGAGGCGAGGGAGAAAACTGTTAATTGCCATTGTCAATACCGTAAAGGTTAGCTGGTAGATGAAGTTAACCTAAGCAGAAATAGCAACGCTGCCCTGAGAAGTGTAAAAGACTTGTCAAAACCAAATCTAATCTCCTGCATTAACTGTACATTGCAATAATGAATAAATGAAACTCCAGCAAGCTGAGATGGTCCAATTTTAATAACTTCTCAGAAAACCAAAATGAAGTATTGCGCTGGAGGAGGCATATCACGGTTATCCAAATTTCTTGTATAGAATCGTTTTTAATTTTATGCGAGTGTAGACTAATGGTTTAAAAACTCATTTGTCTCCTTGTCAGCAGCTTGACCGGTATTTTAATACAAAAGGCATGGTTTTATCTTGAACCGGTCTTGTTTTTCAATGGGTGTTGCAGCCAGCTGGAAAATTGGTTGACTTTTTAACTGCTGTGGTTTTGATGTGGTGTCTACTGTAAGAAAGTAAAATTTATGTAAAACCAGCGACGCTTTCATTTGTTGTATTTCCATTTAGATTTGAGGGAAGGGGAACAGCTGTTTACGCTAAAGCTCTCTGTGTTGCCCCTCTTCTGAAGATCTGTGGTAACTCTCTGTATTACAACTAAGTAAAATTCCTACCTTTGCCAAACCTGAAAAAAATAAGGAGGAAATAGCTGCTGCGATTCTAACTTAGAGCATTGCCGGATGCATTGCTGAAGCTGTTCTGGTAGAAACATGGCTAGTTAGTTTTATGGGAGAAAGAGCTTGTACAAAAAAACCCCTCTCTTGGGATTCAAATGTGGTTTTAAAAATGCTGATAGTACCTTTTTGTCTATTCTGGCAAGAAAAGAGCATGAATATAATGTGTTTTCATCATACAGGTTTTGTGAGTGACCAGACAGGATTGAGCCCTGAATTCCTGACTTTAGAGTGTCCAAATTGTGCATAATTAACTTAAAAGTCAGGTTTTGGAGACTCAAATGTTTCACAGGAAAATTAATGAGAAATTTAGTGTAATGTACTACTCTTCTCAGTATGGTTCTCTCACCTGAAATTACTGAGTTATAAATATTTTAAATCGAAAATGGTTCTTAAACTTTGATTCTGAAATGAGCTGTGAACAAGTGTTCTCCTGCATTTGTGGCCTCAAAGTGAAAAATGTTTTGATTAATAGAACCACTGCATTAGTTTTTATGGTAGTTTGCGGCAACACAGAGGTAGTTTCGAGGTGTGTTTAAAAGGTGTAAGTTTGACAGGCTTTCTGGTGTATCTTTTTTCACCCAATTGCTTGATGAGTTTGCATACAATCTTGTCATTTTTGTGTGGTCACTAAAGCATCTCTGAATAAGTGCTTTTTATGGACCAAAGGGTTCGTGGTTCGGTATCAGTTGTGCTGTCGGTGTTGGGTGTTCATCGGCTTGTCCCGCTGCTGCTGCAAGATCTTCTCAGAAGGGTTGCCTTGCTATAACCATGCTGCAGTGTGGGTAAATGGAAAGGAATAACTTCAGAGGAGGTTTAAGGCAAAGGCATGTGTCACCATGAAGGTAGCTCAGGAGACCAGCCCAGCAGCTGTGGGCTCAGTTTGACGAGCACTGGCCGTGACCTTGGCTCTGCACCGGTGAGCGACCAGAGCTACTAACAAGCTACAGAAATCCTGGGTGGATGCGTGGCCTCTCGCTTTGTTTAATAGTGGATTTTTTTAATTTTTTTTTTTTTCTTTTTCGAGGAGGGACGAAGAGGCAAGAGTTCCCAGCTACGGCGCTTTTCAGATCCTTATTTGAAAGTGTTTTAAACAAGGGACATCAGAAGCTGAGATACAAAGCAACCTTTTGAAGTTAAAAGTGGGTCTGCATGAAAATGAACTGCTTGCCTGTGAAAGGAGTCAAGTGTGAAAGGATAGGATGGTTTCACTAAATGAATTTGATAGTCTGAATAAGTGTGGCGAGGCAGAGAGGAGAATCTGGAAAGGTCAGGACTGAGCATGTGACTCTAGACGAGGCGGTGGAAAGACATGAAAGGAATCGAGTGGAAATGCCTTGGTTTACTTTTTTTTAACTTAGAAGTGATTTATTTATTTTGGTGAAGGTGGTCATAAAAAGGGAACTTTAGAAGCTTGCCACGGAGAAGTGGGGAATCTGACTCCTTTGGGAGCTTGTACCTTTTTAATTCATTTTACCTTTTGTGTGGTTTCAAATAGCTAAAAGATCAAAGCTTGAAGGAACTCCTTGTTACGTGTGTAGTCCATTTGTAGGACTGCTCTGTCCTGCTCAACTCTCTGCAATTGAGTGCTCCAGCAGCTTTTTGTCCCAAGCACAGGATTTCTTATTATTGCTGTCTCATTTTCAGTGGTCCACGTAACTTGCAGATTTTAACTCAATTTGTGATGTGTTTTCTAGGTCCCTGATACTGCTTAAGAGGATAGTGCAAAGTGTGTGATATCTGCATTCGGTGTAGATAAAGGTGAGATGATTTGCGTTGGAAGCAGAAAACCATCTGAACTTTTTGTACAAAGTGATAGATTCCAGGTTGACTGTCGCCGCGCGGGGTGGGATCTTGAGACCAACAGTAGTTCCATCAAACCGTCAGCTCTGTGCTTAGTAGTGATCAAAGAAAGCATATCAAATCTTATGAAATGCTATGAAAAGAGTAAAGAATAAGATATAGAGCATTATTATGCCATATCTAAATCCATGGTTTGTCCATGTGTTAAATACTGTTTCATCTCCCCTTCCTTTCATCTCAGGAAGAATATAGAGCAGCTGGAAGAAGTGTGGAGAAACGCAGCACGAGTCATTGTCACATGGCTTCCACGTGACAAATGACTGGGAAAGAGGTGGTTAAAGAAGGATGTGACGGAGGTCTGTGAAATCATGAGTGGCTTAAAGAGGGTTTGGCTATTTCATCTACCAGTGTAAGAGCAAGGGAAGGTCAACTAAACTTTGCAGGAGCCAGGTTCAGACCCTGGCAGGGGGAAGTGGTTCTTCAGGCAGGGGTGAGAAGCCTGCGAAACTCCTGGAAAAGATATTCTGGGAACTACTCAGTGGACAAATCATGCTGGTCTAAGGAAATCCCTACCAGTGAAAGTGTTGAAGGCTACAAAGGTGCTTGAGGGAAGTGCAGGTGTGCTCATCCTATCCCGTTCTTGCTCTTCTCTAGCCCTCTGCTTACAGGCTGTGTTGGAGACAGGGTGTTGGGGCAGGACCTGTGGTGTCACCCAGCACATCCGTTTTTATGTTTGTGTCGTGTGCTTTGCCATGAACTCCATGAACTTTGTGTCCCTCCTTTGCTTAACATAGGGCGAGCCCTCTGCAGTACAGCCTTTTCTGTGGAACTTACTTTCTTGAGCAAGAGCAATGAATAGATAAGCTGCAGCTGGCAAAAGCTGAAAGCAAGAGGAGGGGGAGTTGCTGCTTTCCCCTTCCTGTTCCCAGTTGATGCGGCTTTCCTTACGCTACTTTGGTGCTGGGCCGTTTCACTGGAGCAGCAGAAAAATAACTTTGGGGGGAGAGGGAGAGCTGAACAGGTTGCTGCTGGTTCGTGGATTAAAGCAGTGCATAGGTGCAGCGAATGCCCGAGGGAATGGGACTGCTCAGCCCGGGAGAAGGCAGGGAGGCGTCCTCCTTTTCATCCCCAGTCCTCCTTTTCACCCCCAGCGAGCCAGGAGATAACTGGGATGTCTCTGGGTACAGCCCACCCATCTCCCAGCTGCACAGTCTGCTCTTGCTTCCGCTGACTTTGGTGATTGTTAAAGCAACTTGTGGAAGGGTGCAGCTCAATAATACAAAAGTAAGCTATCAAATTTAGATTTTTTTTTTTGACTTTTTTTTTTTTTTTTTTTTTTACAAACGGTGCTCCAGTTGGGCTCTGTGCCAGCATTGGGTAAATGGCAGCAGTGGCCAAACAGGCATGAGCGGTCCCTTTTGCAGTGGTGGTGACCTCCCTGGGAGAACCAGACTGTCGCTGGTGTAGGCGTGGAGCTGCCTCCCACGACGTGGTGGAGACTGGGGCTCTCCTTGCCATCCGAAACACCGAAGCAGCATCGTTACTGGCCCCGGTGACCCTGGGGTGCTCTGGAGTGAAGAGGGCACCTAAGCGTGCAGGTGGGCAGGAGTTATTTACTCACTTTTTGTATTGAGGGAAGGATTGGGAAGTGTTTTCCAAAAGCAACTTGAGAAAGGGGAAGGTGGTGGGAATTGGATCTGGAGCAGTTTCTCTCTGAGCATCTGTGGGTGACAGTGTGGACATGTTGCTTGCCCAGGGAATAGCAAAAAAGCTAGTTCTTCTGTAAAAGTGGATTGTTTTCTGTTAGAATCCGTGCTTTTGTGTGTAAAACGCTGATCAAGGTCTTAACACGTTCTTAGTGTGTGCAAAAGAACAATGTTTGCAAATGTGCCCGTTTGTTTTAAAAAAACCGATGGATCGTGCCTTATGCCTCCTCCTTTTGACATCAGACCCCTCAAAAGGCTGTGAGAAGCTGTGATCCTCAGGGCTTTTAATTTTTATTGGATAGGCAGTGAAAAAAAAGCCACTATACAAAATGAAAAAGAGATCTGCTTTTTGCTGAAGGGAGTTACATTGTGAATGTCATGGACACCTATGAGCAGTAACGGTGGAGGATAGAGATTTGTGTTTGAATTCTTCTAAGAGAACTATTGCTCAAGAATGATGGAAAAAATGTGTTTACTTTAAAAAAATATAATACAATATTAATGACTTCCAACTATTCTGCAAATATCTTCATCTTTCTAGGTAGATCTTTCTACCTTACCTATTTCAGAAGGGATTTGCTCTACTGCTTCTATCTAGTGCTACATGTCAAAATAATTTTTCTTTCATGGACAGGCCAGCAAAATGTCATGTAGACTTTTTTTCCATTATCATTTTAGTACGGTCAGGTCAGCAGTACTTCATACAGGACTAGAAAATTCCCCTGCTTTTGCAAGGCTGTGTAAATAGGGATATCTGTGGCCCACTTTTCAACGCTTCTGTAGTGTTTTAGATTCTCACAAACTTAGATTTTGTTTTTTTTCACAGAGCTTTACAATTAATTTTTAAATCAGTGCTAATTCAGTGTGTCTAACTAGCTGAAGATCATTAATAGCTTCTCTATTCAGTACAGTTATGCACTAAAGCTCCTTCTGGAGTGATGCTATTAAATAATTCACTTATTTTCCTCAACTTATTTTTCTGGTGGCCTAGCTTTTAAAATCTTTACTAAAATGTTGTTTGAAATCCTAATCTTATTTCTCCTTTAAAGATTAATTCCATTAGTGCGTAGTTTATGGAGGAGAATGTTCTATTATGGGAGAAACATACATAACTTTTATGATGGATTTTGAAAGTGTCAGTATAGATATAGGCAGGGCTGGTGATAGAAGATGACTGTAGAAAAGTAGCACGTTCTGTGTAGCTCTTGGAGTGCCCGTGTTAGGATTGTGGATATTAAGGAAGGTAAAATAGGCTACATTAATGGAAATATGTTCAGAGTGGTGAAAAATAAAAACATCCTGAGGCACATTTTTAAAAAAATTCTTTTGGTCGTAGTCACAAAAGCTTTCCAAAATTTAAACTATTCAGTGAAAGGAGTGGGTTACACTGTGACTTTGGAGAAGAAATTTCTCCCTAAACTTCTCCCACAGCCACCTATTGGGAGTTACTTTTTTGCGGGGAGGGGGGACGGGGACATGGCCTGGAGTCATGGTGTGCTCAGGCATCAGTCATGGGTCCTCAACTTGATTTTTACCTGGGATTTGCCCTGGCTCATTTTGTCATCCGGGGAACTGGCTCGTGATGAGTGATTTGCAATACAGTTATTTTTTCCACGTTGCCTGATAGCCTTCTTTATTTTATTCCTTGGTAAACTGCCAGAAATAACAATTAAATCCAAACCTTAACCTGCGTTTTGCTGAGGGCAGATTTGAATGGATTTCTGATGAGATCTTTGTTCTTTCAGGATCATTGTACTGTTCTGGATGTTTTCCAAATGTGTTTAATGGTCTTTGGTCCCTTTTTCTCCTGGAGTGCATGGAAGAAACTGGCTTTTTGTTCAGCTTGGTGACAGTTTGCCCGGCGGTAGTTATCAGCCTGCCAGGACTCTCTGTGTGGGTCTCTGCTCGTCGTCTTGTCCTTAATTCCCACTGCATGTGTTTAAAGGTGTTCCCACATTTTCACTGGTGGGGTATGAATGGTCACGCTATGTCTCTCTGAAATGGTGTGCTCAGGGCTGCCCCTTGAAGACTGTGGCTTCTGGCAGCATGCTTGTCAGGTGGAAGCCTGGGAGAGGTTTGTGCCTGGTGGAGAGTAATTATTTTTTCTCCAAATTAGGAGACCCATTCCTCAAGGCTGGGACTGAGTTTCTTTGGAACAGACCGATGGACATGTTTGTTTTCCTTTGTGTACCTTGGGCTTGAGAGCAGAAGCCACCTGGTGTACCAAAGACATCAAGTGGGCTTTACTTGGCCAGGCAACCAGACCTTGTGGGTGAACCTCAAGGTTAGTTGTTGTGGTGATGTAGAGCCCCAGACAGTGATACTCAGCAACTTTTGGAATGGACAACACCATGTGACAGGGCGTATTGTGTTGGGAAGCAGCAACCCGAGTGACACGGTTGGGAGAATGTTCTCCACCTGTGCTTTCTGCAAGGGTGTTTCTCTCATGGCGCTGAGGAGCAGCCAGTGTGAGCTCTGCTTGCCCCTTCCTGGGCACAGAGCCACTGTCAGAGCACCTTAGCACGAGGCTGTGCTCGGCAGGGCTGTGCTGAATCTTTGTTCCTGTGAAATTTGACTTCTAGGGTTCTTAAAGTTGCATGTGTGTGTCACACTGCTTGTGGACACCCGCAGTTCAAATGAGCGTTTTGACTTCTGCTTAAAGGTGGGAACAGGGGTTATTTGCCTGAGAGTGAAGTCCTTGAAGATGTGCTGAATTATGCGTGTTCATTTGTTCTCCTGGGTTTATGACAGGTGACTGGGGCTGTGAGGCCTTCTCCAGTTCCAGCCCCTCGCACCATGCCTTCGCGTGTGTGTGTGTGTGCGGAATCAGTGCTGGTAAATCTAAGGAGGTATCTCCTCTGGAGTGCTTTGTGGCTGCCCAGCTTGGGAGTGTAACTGTGGACCACACGTCTGGTACCTTGGGTTGGTAGTTCTC
>JAOXNO010000004.1:22315732-22431131 GCA_028565335.1 Limnodromus scolopaceus
CAGCGTTCGCACACGGGGTTTCACGGCTGCCCCTTTCCACCTGCATTGCTCATTCCAAAGATTATTTGTAGCTGCTAATGATTTGCTGGAAAGAGTGCTGCAGGAGGTGAAACGTTGCCCGATTGTATATTTCTTTATTTTAGTCTGGAAAACAGCATTTGACTCATTCACAGCATGATGCAAAAATATTTATAGTACTTGAAGTGCTTGCAAATACATGTTGCAAGCAACAATATAAGCAATGTCTTAAGCCACGTGGAGCAGTTTAATCTCTCTGAAACTGCTCCCTGGGTAACTTTTTGATCTTATCAATATAGAAGACTGACTCAGGGTAATTCAATCAACGTTACTAATTTTTTAAAGTAGTAAAAATATCATTTGATATACCTCCAAATTGTCCAAAATGCTTCCGTTGAAATAGAAGTTTTTCAGATCTCAAACTCCAGTAATACTCTGTAAGTAAATAATGAAATGCTATTTGAATTTTATTTAGGAGCTTTACATAAGGAATTAAAAGAGATGCCAGTACAGGTGGACAGTGGTGATCTGTGGCTGGGAAGATTTCATAAGAAGAGAAGCTGAACTTTTTTTGCATCAAAAAAAAAGGCAAATCAGAAGGGGCATAAGAAGTCTAAAATGTAATAAATTATTTAGGGAATCTAGGTCAGGAGACTGTTCTTGTGTTGTGAAACACTTCAAAATCGGTCAGCGCAAGATGAGTGAAACGAAAATTCTTTTTACGGTGTGTGCGGGAAGACCGTAGCAGGTGTTTGTATGGGAGGTCAGTTTTTAAAGTTCAAAAAAAAGGTTACATACTTATATGGGTTTTGGAGATATTTGTACGGGTATTGGGATTTGTGAAAACGTTTTAAAGAAGAAACAGAATGCTGTACTTCAGTCTTTTTTGAACAGTCCTTATCTGTTGAAAGACTAGGATAAAGCTTAAACTGAACTAGGCAGTTGGAACCTCTGTTGGAGGTTCTTGCATCTTCTCCCCAAGCCACCCACTGTCTCTGTAACAGGTTGTGGGTGGCTGGATGAGCTTCAAGGCTGATCCTGCCTTGCTCGTAGCATCCTCTGAGCCTGGACATCTTGTGCACCTCTGAGATCAGCCAAGTGCACTTCATTGACTACTACGCAAGTAAGAACTAGAGGACATAGCCTTCCTGTGATAAATGGGCAGATTGTGTTGACTATGTGATAGGCTTGTTATCTGCAGGTATAACTGTAATAGATTCTAATATTGTTATCTGGTGTGATTTCTGCTCAGTTGGTGCTGAGATTCCCGTTGACTTCTGTGGACATGAGGTCAGTCCATTAAAATCAATCCTGTATCCTGTCTTAACTACTGTATTAAAAGATCTGTCTGTCCTTACTTGATAGTTTTATACCGTTGAAGGAAAATATTTTAAATGGTAAGCAAAAATCTTGTATATTGTTAATCCGTGAGGAATTACCCAGTTACCATGGTCCCAGAAGCCTGCCCAAAAGTCTTGCCCAGCCAGCAGTATTTTTAGCAGTCTCTGTCTCTAAAGCAGGTCACGTAGGTTCTTTTTAGCTAGAACTTACTACTAAAATCTGCTTTGTTTTGGGAACACTTCATTCATTCCTCAGAACTGGGGCGACTGCCGAAGGTCATCTCGGAGGGAAAAACTGTTTTTAAACCTTGAGGTTTAACCTTGGGAAATGTGATGGCAAAAACTCGATGTGCCAGGCAGAACTGAGGTTGCAGTCACCCTGACAAAAACTGTCAGAGCAAGTGATGATTGAACAGAAGGGACAGGATAAAACAGAGGACTTGAAATGTATGTGGTTGATACATCTTTACGTCATCTTGAAATCCCATGTGTCAGATAATTAGTGTCCTTGGTCCACAAATGACAAAATGGTGTCGTACAGATTAACCTTACCTGTAGCTGTGGATGAAAATATAAAATAATAATTTTTGTGATTGCAGAACAGGAAATTGGTCTTAAAATGGGTACATTGGTAGGGGAAAATATGTATTTCTTTAAAATCTTTGGTCTAATAAACAGTTCAAAATAATATATTTAAAACTAGTGTCTAAACTAATTCTTAGTGGAAACTGGAGTATTTCTGGCAAAGCTGACACCCTTATGTTCGTTCCTCTTCTCGCTCTTGTGCAGAAGTAACCTGAAAACCATCTTGTGTTTGAGAAAATCACCTGCCACGAGATCATTGGCTTGTGGCCCCATTTGTGCCAAACCGATGGCACAACCTCTGTTGTGTCGCAATAGGCGTGTTCGATAAACATTGCTTGGCAAACTTATTTAGAAGTTCTGGTATTAGTGAGCTCTGAATACGCTTGCAGTGCTGTTCTGTGAATGATGCGTGCCGGTGAAGTGATCCGTAGCGTGGGGAGGGAGACAGGCCGGCTGAACACAGGCTGGGGAGTCAAGCACTGCGGAAAGGAATGGGAAAACAAAGCAGACACAGCAATTCAGATAGTCTGGCTTTCAGTTACACTCTACTTTTTTTTTTTTTTTTTTAAAAGAAAAACAAAGGCTGAACTTGGTATGCTACAGCAACAAAAGAAAACCAGAGCTCTTACCTTATAAAGTTGACACCTGGGTAGACAAAGTCCTGTGACCTGCCTGATGCTAAATGCCAGGGTAGTAGTATTCTGTTTTGAGCAGTTCTTTGGCATTTGTGTTTATTGGTATGTATTGGTGTTTGAGCTGTGCAGGGAAAAATGTGGGTTTTGTGTGGAGGGGACAGATCCCTGACGCTGCAGGAGGAGAAGGCTTTGTGCCTGCTTGGTTTTTCAGCCTCCATCCCGGTGATGAGAGAAGTTCAAAGCCAGACACCCACCGGGAGACGCGGTACCACTCAGCTTTTGCTTCTTTGCTTTGCTTTTGTTAAAGAAAGCTAGAAATACATGCTGCATTAAGATACAACTATTCATTAAAAAAAAAAATCCAACATTTTAACACTGGTATTTCTTTTCAATGTTTACTGCTCATGTGTTCTGCAAACAAGAGGAGGTTTACCTTCCTCTTCCTCCTTACATTTCTGTTATGAAAATTGTGCTTGGAAGAAAATAAATATTTACTTAATCATTTGCAGAGAAATCCATGACCTTCAGCCAACTTGAGCTACCCGGGCTCATTGTCTGGCCCCGGAGTAGAGTTGCTTTGCACTATTTCTCTATTCCTGCCTCGCCAGGTCCATGCAGAGGTGTTTGCAGAACAAGCCCGTGGTATTTCCTGCAGGAGACCCTTCAGCACATCTTCAGCTTTCTCCTACTAGTCTCATTTGTGGGAGTGAACTCTTCTTAAATGGTCATTTAAGTCTCATGAGTCTAGTTGTAATGTGAGGTTTGAGAAAGGTTGTTACAAGGAAGCTTTCGGACTTTTATCCCTATTTTCCTTTCTCTTCAAATGTGTCCACCTACTACCACGTACTAGTCTGAATAAGACTTGTCTCATCCCGGTAGTATTTGCATCCACTTTAATACTGCAAACTTCTGCAATTATTTTTTCTATATAGCTTGCTACCCAAAGTGGGCATGTTTAGCTGTTGCTTCTCTCTTGCTTGATGTGGCATTTCTTTTTTTTTTTTTTTTAACATGTGCAGCCAAGGTTTCATTAATCTTTCTTGCTACCGGATCACACTGCAAACCTTGTAAGAATTTCTTGGCTCCTCAGTTTGTCACTCCCACTGAATATTTCTTTCAGATTATTTTCCTGTTGGATGTCTTCACTGCACTTTCCCAAGGAGAACCTTATTTTTAATTGCCTGCTTCTCAACTTTCTCTGTCCTCGCTGGGGCTTGCAACTCCTAAATTTAGTATCATCCACAGATTTCAAGAGCACACATTTTACTCCTGTTCTGCATCATTAACTAAGATTTTTAAGTAAGAGAATATACAAGAAAATTTCCTGCATCCTTGAGAGATACTTTCAAAGTTTTGGTATATCATTTTCATTTTCTTTTGTGTATATATTTTGTACAGTGTTCAGTCCACATCAAAACTGGTTTCCTAAATTATTTTGAAATGGTATCCTTTGAGGCAGTCAAATGGTTTACTGATATCCAAGTGTATTTTATCCATTGTATGCTTGCTATCAACAAACTACAATTCCCTAAAAAAGTGATGGGCTGCGTCAGATTTTGCGCATACTTTATAAACCCCTGTTGTGGTTTAACCCGGCAGGCAGCTAAACACCACACAGCCGTTTGCCCGCTCCCCCCAGTGGGATAGGGGAGAGAATTGGGGGGAAAAAAGGTGAAACTTGTGAATTGAGAGAAAGGCGGTTTAATAGGACAGAAGAGGAAGGGAAAATAATGATAGAAGTATATACAAAACACGTGACGCACAATGCAGTTACTCACCACCCGCTGACTGATGCCCAGCCAGTCCCCGAGCAGTGGCCACCACCCCCTGACCAACTCCCCCCAGTTTTATTGTTCAGCAGGGTGTCATATGGCATGGAATATCCCTTTGGCCGGTTGGGGTCAGCTATTCTGGCTGTGCCCCCCTCCCCAGTTTCTGGTGCACCCCCAGCCTGCTCCCTGGCAGGGTGGTGTGAGGAGCTGAAAAGTCCTTGACTTAGTGTAAGTAGTGCTCAGCAACAGCTAAAACATCAGTGTGTTATCGACATAATTGTAAATCCAAACCATAGCGCTATATCAGCTACCAGGAAGAAAATTAACTCTATCCCGGCCAAAATCAGGACAACCCCATTTCTCATTTTGGTTGAAAGAAGATGATAATCTTTCAGGAGTTTTAGGGGCTGGTTTCTCCTATCTTAACAAAACGGTTCTTTTAGGAGAAGTAAAATTTGGTTGCTTATATGATAACAATTTCCATATGTTTTTATTCTGTGAAGTTGAGGTCTTAATATGTCTTTCACCTATAGATATTCCACGTTGTAAAGGAATTAGTGGCTACATCTAATACGCTTGTTTGCTAATTTGTCTTTACTGGCTCAACTCCTTGGAATAAATGATATTACGGAGTGGTTCTGATGCGTATGTCTACATTTCCTAAGGCTTTTACTTGTAATTATTAATGCCCATTTGTAATGGCTATCAATTGGTACTTTACTGAGGTAATACAGATAAAAGCGCAGAACTGCAGTAGTGGATATTGCCAGGAGGGCTTGCTGAGAATAGCTGTCCATCATAATTTTGATTTCTCTGTGTTTGAGTGTGTACGTTTCTCACTGTAGGTGTCTGAAATTTTGAATTTCTTTGTGATGCTGTTCATACTTGTCGCAGCTAAGTATCTGTGTGTGGGTATATCTCTGTGTGTGTACGTGTGTATATATATATATAAAAAAAT
The DNA here is from genome assembly GCA_028565335.1 of Limnodromus scolopaceus. Classification (NCBI taxonomy): domain Eukaryota; kingdom Metazoa; phylum Chordata; class Aves; order Charadriiformes; family Scolopacidae; genus Limnodromus; species Limnodromus scolopaceus. The sequence continues at coordinate 22,321,041 of JAOXNO010000004.1, forward strand.
GTTTTATAAGTTCATAATTGCAATCTAATTGTTCAGCCTTTCCTTTATTTTCCCTTTTATATTTTAGAAGGTGGTCAGTGTAGCAAGCTACTTGAGTTTTTAATTCTTCCTCCTTCATCATTTATTAATGGTCCAGCCTATCCTTGTAATGGCCACAAAGCATTAGCTCGTTTGGCTTTTATGCTGTGCTTATCTTTCCCTGCAGGCTGTAACTAGCTGTGTAATTCTTGTTAGGGTGTCCTCCTCCTCCTCTTCTCCAGTACAGAGGCTTATTGAGACACAAATCTTGGTGTAGTCTCCCTGGAGCCCACATCGATCACATCTCGGTTCTTGCATCCTTGCCTTTGAGAAGGCCTGGACATACTAAACTTCTGGGCTATTTTGTAGATCTCAGGAGGTTGTTCCATACTCTTAATACTTTCTTCCACCTGATAATTATTCAGCTGTTAATGCCACATGGCTTTTCTTCCTGAAATGAAACTACAGGACTCTGGACGCCTTGAATGGTAGTTCCCAGTTCACTTGTGTGCCAAATCCATATAATTATTTGTCACCAAAACTTTTATTTATTCACATCACCAGTAACTTGTTCTTGTTGGTAGGAGGCTGATTCGGGGCAGTTTCCCTTCTTGGGAGATCTCTCCTATGTCTGTTAAGTGCCATGCTTTGTGAGTTGTTGCTGTCTAATTTTTAGTGTATGTGTGTTATTAACAACAAGCCATTCTAACTGAAGCCCTTCTTAGTGTGGTGTCTGTGCTGAGTGTGATGTTGTTTGGTCCCGGAATGTTTTGTCATCTCCATCGCCTGGTCCTGACGGCTTGTGGTGAACACCAGTACTCTCCCTCCTCTCCCTACCATTTGTGCCCACCCAGTTTCTGTCTTAAATTCTTTCCTCTAACTTACCAAATTTCTGCTGAGTATACAATTTTTATTCCTCTATAGTTGGGTAAAACTGCCTTAGCCTTTGTGGTTTTTAGCTCAGATTTTGTTTGATAGTTAAGTGCTGTGGTCTTACTCTTAATATATTTCACTTTAATTCTCATATGTATTATCTCTTTATTGTTCTGCATTCTGGGTTACTATCTCTTATTGGATATCTGTGTTGGATTATTTTTTTCTGCTTGTGTTTTTAGGTTGAAACGTACCTATTTTTTTTTCTTTCCTGCCATAATATATAATCTTATAGTCTCTGATGGTAGCTTTCTGTTTTGTAGACTCTCTCAGAAAATGTAATTGCAAGGTTTATTCCCATCTTTATATTAAATAAGATACTTAATACAGCCAGACAAAATTCTGGTCCCTGTGGCAATATACTGAATGTATTTGTCGGCATGTAGCATACCTAACTATTTTAGTCCTTCAGCCATTCTTCAAACCACATCATGGGCTTGGTAGTTACAGTCATGCTGCTTTGGAGCTATGTTTTCGGGAGGAGTTTTTCACACTGTCTTTGTCCCTACCTGTTTCAAGACTTGGAATACTTTCAATGGTGGTCTCCACTTTTGCATAAAAATGAACATACGGGTTCAAGAAGTTCTTGCTGTGTGGGGTTTTTTGAGGGCCTTTTTTTTTTTTTTTCTGTGTGAAATTTGAAGTGCAGAGCTTTGTAGCTGACAGCTAAAAACTTTTGGTTTCTTTGGCCTGACGTACAGCTCCCAGGGGCTTTCTGGCTGACCTCACATGCTAAAAATGACCGTGAGTGTTGTGCTGTTCACAGTTACCCTCTTCTGGCGGTTGGTTTTCCTTTTCTTGAAGAAAAGCCACCACCCAGTCATGAAACCATAGAAGTGACAAAAGAAAGGGATGTGACAAACAGGAGAAGGCTAGGTGTCCTCTTCTGTGTGAGGATGCACAAGTTGCAGTGGCACCGACCTGCTCTGCCCTGGGGAAGCTTGGAAGCTGAACTTTGCTCTTTCAAGACTAAGTGAAAATTGGCATGTTGTTGTTAAATTAGGAAAAAGAAGGAGGAAGTTTACAGTTAAATGAAATGGACCTCAGACTGACCTTAACTGCATGGAAAATTTATGCTTTGCATTAAGGCCTGAAAACTTAATATATATATTTTTTCTAAGCATTGTATTTTTGCTTCCAGTACTTAACAAAATAATCAAATTGCTGAACTTGGGAAGGTGTTTGTTTACCACCTGGATTTAGAGTTAATAGCAATGTTAAATTAGCTGTAGCTCACTCTGTATCTGCAGACAAAACAGTATTGCCCTGGTTTACTTAGTGAATTCCATTTGTGGCCTCATTCATGCACTGTTCAGCAACGGAAAGATTTATTTTTCTTGTACAAGCTGGAAAGTTCATTTTCTACTGTATATGAATAAAAATTCTCTGAAAGATGATGAGACTGTTTTGGCGTATGGTAGATAGATCTTTAGTTTAAATCTGATAGGTCTAAAATCGAAAAATATGTTCAGATAAACCTTTTCCGTGTGAAGTTGTTGAAAGACTTAAATCTTTTAAGAGTTGCTGTTTTGAGCTCGGTTTCCATTCAAATTCCACTGGAACAAGTAAAAAGAAGAAAAATCTAGTTAGTAAACAAGAAAGAGAAATGATGCTTGCTGTCAGATATAAAACCAAAAATGAAAAGTATGTGTGCATCTACGTGTATATCCATGTTCATACACATGAACAGGTAATACAATTTATGTGTATACTTTAACCATATAACTACTTAAAGTGTGAAGTGTAGGTTTAGAAGGAAATTATTGCTTGCTGGTATCAAGCAATCAGAAAGAAACAGCATTTCTTTAGGAAAATAGCTGGAAAGCACAAAAGCAGACACAAATTAAAAAGCAGTTATTTAAGTCATGGGAGGAAAATCCATTCTGTTTGTCACCTTTTTAAAAATCCATCATATATATCATTGAACTAAATGGTATAAAGTATTGGGTTTTAATTTTTTTTTTTTTTTTGTAGGTGTTTGGTATGTAAAGTCTGGTCAAAAGGTGAAGAATGGATCTGGTGTGATACCTGAAATTCGGATTATATTTTGTGGCTTATCACCACTGAAAACGTGTTCTCCGTCATTTACTTCTTAGATAATCTTTGCATTTCAGTAGTCATATGGTAAGGATTTACCTCTTGAAATGATTTAGCCAGTTTACAATAGAGAGCTTATAGACTGATACAAAGCCCAGGTAGGAGGGGTGATTTAGGCATGACAGAAAACTTTGTTATGAAGCCTTGCTGGTAAGGGAGATTTAGGTATGGAAGAAAACTCCACGTTACCTGCAAACATTTAGCTCTCTGCTTGAATGAAGATGCCTATAATGTATGCAGGACCATGCCACGTAGGTATTTCAGAGAGAAGCCTGAAGTGTTGATCCCCTTATCTTTACTGGGGGGGTTGTGTGGTGGATGCTATCCGGAAAACTCACAAAAGGACGTTGTTTGGAAGTTTTGCCTTGGTTTTAATTAACCAGAGCTTTTTCCTGAGCTACAGCTGTTGTTTAGCTGCATCGAGGAGGGCTTTCTTGCAGTCGTCGGCCTGTATTGTCAAGTTGTGCAGAAACCTAAGCTTCAGTTCGCTGGGTTGTACAACAGTGCTTGTGGAGCAGGTGCAGAAGTGTTGATGAAGAACCCAACGCCACGGGCAACGTCGCCAGTGGTCCTGGCCAGGCAGGCTGCTGAGTGCCCCCAAAACTCGTGGTGGTTGTGTGTTACTGGGTGTTAGACATGCAGCTAACGTGTGCACTGACATGCAGCTAACACGCATGTTATAGAGCATGAGACTTGGAAGGTCAGTGGCTCTGAGCTCCTGCAACCAGGTCAGCAAATCCCAGGGTTTGAGAACTGAGGGGCAGCACAGGTGGCTTTAGGAAAATGGTGTGGACACAGCAAACGTTTTCTGTCTGGTGTAGAGAGCTCTTATCTTTTAAGATACTTGCTATGTTGATTTTTATATGATTTTTTTGTAGCGTAGCCAGTTAGAACATGTGCCCACCAACGCTGTGAATGAACATCTTATACCTGATAAGTTATGTAGCGATATTTTACACTTGTGATTTACACAATTTCTGGAGTTTGAAATGCTGAGGGTTTGTCTGGCACTTGTTAATGAGCAGCTCGTTGTTTCAGCGTCCACCTTTCACCTGCAACCCCCAGTGAAATGCTTCTTTGCCTCCTCCCCTTCCTGGCCCCCACATTGCATCTCTAAGGGAAAGAAAATGACTGACAAAGGCAGGCATCTTTCAATTGTACCTTAGTTTTGCAGTCTATAACCCTCGTCTGTTCCGTCTCTGTAGAGGTTTGGGGACAAGGAATTCTTGGGGAGAGTAAATCCTATGTTTTCTTTTCCTAAGCTGGAAAAAAATTTATGTTTTTGAGTATTTTCCAGTCCAGTAACTCGGAAGGATTAACTTTGCACTCTAATAAATAAAACAGCCAAGCAGATTTTGCCCCAATGTTTCTTCACCAGACTTAAATCCTAATCCTGGACTAAAATCTCACAGGCTTGTAGTAAAATTGTTCCAGACTAAAACTTGGCAAAGTAAAAAATCTCTGAAAGCAGGGTTCACAATGGAAATGCTGATGCAAGCATAACTGGAGCATTGCAAACGCGACGCCATAAGAACAGCTTTGCATATTGCTCATGAATAGCTCAGAGGTAAAAGGATTAACACTTCTTAATACTGCTTTGAATCTGCTAGACTTTTTGCTTGCTGGACTCAACACAGATATTCTGTTGTGTATGTAGGCTTCGTATATTAGCCTTTTATTCTGATCCCTTTTTTGTGCCCCCCCCTCCCCCCCCCCCCAGCTGGGAGTCCTTTATTGCTGCAAACAGAAGCCTTTGTTGCCTCGAATTTCCTGCATCACCTATCGGGATCTGTCAGGAGACAGAAATTAATACCAGAAATAACAATTTGAGCTCCATGTGTACCTATTTAATTTGCAGACTAAAGGAACTTTTGCATGTTTTGTATTCGAAGATGCACGTTTCGTATTCAGAGGAAGAGGAATGGGACTATCGGTGAAGGAGAGGAGGGGCTGGATCTCTCTTAAAATAGTGTACATGCTCCAGTGAGGCTCCAGGACTGGGGGTAAAAAGCTGCCTTAAAAAAAACAACCAACCAACCAAACTACCCTGAAAATGAAATGCCTCTTAATTTGATGGAGTCACTGAATCTGTGCCTGCAGTCGTTTGGGTTTCTTTTTGGTTATAGCAAAAGCATTCTGAAGGGAGCATGTGTTTGTGTACACTCTGTAAATGCTGGTAGGTTCCTAAGCTTCTCTCTTGGAAGGTTTTCATCGTGTAAAACTTGCTGCTGCCACCTCAAGCCCTTTTGTTTAGAAATGGTCACCTGTTCCTGTGAAAATTGAGAGCAAAGAAAATCTCAAGGACCATCTTAACCAGTTCAGGGTTGTTTGCGTGTATGTGAGTGTGTATGTGTATATATGTAAGCACACACATGCACACATATACATAGACATATAAATATCCTGTTGCTGTTGCCATAGTCACACTCTCCCTGGGCTTTATACCAGCAACTCTTCAGGGAAGTGTCAGCAAAACATGATGTATTTTAAATACAATCTGAAACACCATCCAGCAACAAATCAGATGTTTATTAAAGGTCCCTTTCCTCTGCCAAGATTTCACTTAATTTGCTTTCTCACAAAAGGGAACAAACTTGAAATACTTCAGTGTTTAAGCAAATAATATTTTATAAAAAGGGTAATATGCATGATTAAAGATAAAATACAAGGGCTCTGGCTGGTGATTATTTACAATAGGCATGGCCCTCAGACAGCAATGGTAAGAAAAGTGAGTATATGGTAACTGTTAATCCACTTGACAACTGATAGCAATAGAAATTATGTTGGCAAGAAAATACAGAGAGGTCTTGTACAAACATGACGTTATTATTTTCTTTGATTTTTTTTTTGTTTGATTTTCTTTATAAAACTAAGATAAGTGTGCATATAGATCAAAGTAATTTGAACTATATACTGAAAAAACTTGGAGTCATGATTGCTGTAAATCACGTTGTTGGTACACCTTGCTATTTCAGAACTTATGGTCTTGGCCATTTATTACTGGTGGGTGTCAGAGATTTTGATGTTGTTAATGCATTTGAGCTCGCTGTGGTACGTGCTCTGTGTGGTGCTGTGTATGTAAAAACTAAGGGCATCATGGTAGTCTCTAATTTCTTTAGCTTTGAAAATTACCAAATAAAAGAATAAGCAAGAAATGTATATAGTTAAAATTCACAATGGAAAGGAAGATCCTTTAGGAAGATTTGAGTTGGTCTGGATGGTTATTAAAGTTGCTGGTTAATATTTTTAATATAACTTCTGAAGCAGCTTTTATCGAAAGATCTAGGTGCGTATTACAGACTAGTTTAGACTCATAACATCCCTGTGGCGAGCTGGGCAAGTATTTTCAAGAAACTGATGTCCAGAGATTCTTGCTATGTTTGCCTGTGCTAATTTGGAAAGCTGGGTCTTGTTTATGCTTGAAGTGAATGCAGATTAAGGTGGGGTGTAAGCACAGTAGTCGTTTCTGATTAATTAAATGTGCAGAAATTCTTTCTCTGGAACAAGAGCGTCTTGTTTCTGGTTAGCATATCCTCTTTGAAATGGCACTCATTACAGAAAACTGCCCACTCGTGGCTTTAATAAAGAGCTATTGTGTGAGCAGGAAGGTCCTTATTACTCAAGCCGGGGAAACAGAACGTGGGTTTCTTGTTCTTGGTCCATCGTCCTCTCTGCTGGACTGGTTTGTCCAGCAAGTGGTCAGATGGTCTCGGGGGATCAGGGGCCCCAAGCAAGTTCTTACCAGCATTTGGCAGCCGGCATGTCCTGAGCCTGGGAGGTGTGGTGTCCCTCTAATGCGCCTCAGTTGTTACCTGAGCAAATCCTTAAGAAAAAAATTAGGGACTCCGTTTTGTGTTGGGTGACATCAAATATTGCAGAGGAGAAAAGTCTGTATTTTGTAGCTGCTGTAGTGAAACCCTCTTGCAACTCTACAATTTAACCTTTTCCTGAAAACTGAGGAGGCTTTCCCAGCTGTTTCTCTGCCCCTCAGTACTCTGGTGGACTAGAGAGGTCTCCTAAAATATGAGCTAATGTTGCAGTTTGTTAGGGAATTATTTTATTTTCTTTGTCTGTCTGATTGGTTGTTTAATGTAGCCAAAAGGCTTATCTTGTTTCTGGGTGGAATTTCGTGGCCCTGAAACAGACCCTTCTGTTTGCCTTAAAAGATGTGCAATTGTTGGCTTCATGTGAAGGTGTTGCACAAGTCCATATCTGCCCAGGTGTTCACCCGGGTACTTAGATACAGCAGCAATACAGGCGGTTAGAAGAGACTTGCAGTTATTGATAGATTTTTATCCTTAGTAAATTCCTGTGGAAGTAGGACAGCAAAAGCCCCACTTCTTATACATGGAAACAGGGAGTCTGGTGGATTAAATAACTTGACATTGAGTTTTCAGCTGAGCTGAGAATGATACCAAGGTCTTTTAAATCTCTGCCTCATACTAGGTACATTAGTTTCTTTCTTGCTAATTAACCTTATACAATTAGCTGGTGTTAATAAATCCATTTTTGTATTTATTTTGCCTTATTTGGAAAAAGATTCAACTTAAAATGTGGAGCATGGTTGAGCTGTACAGAATTGGGTTGGTTTGAACGAGCATTACGTAGCTTCTCTCCTGAAGAGAGGAGCAGAAGAACCTCCTCTCTGCACAGTTGATTGATCAGATGTATTAAATGTCTGTTTAAAAAAACAACAAACCACAAACAAAACCAGCCCAATCCAAAACGTCTTTTTCCTTCTTTCAGTAGTTTTCTCTTGCTTTCACTTTTGCTGGCGGATCTTCAGATTGACACAACACTCAAATCAGCACTGACCTGGGGGATACTTCTAAGAACCTCCACTGACACACAGATTAAAGGAGCATCCGTCACAGTGGTGTCTTGGGGTGTGCTGAAGGGGGTAACGTCATCCTTGGCACAACTGTTGTGGGGATGCAACCTGAGACCATCACCGTGGCACCAGGAAGAAAATGGAAATAAGGAAGGGAGAGCAACAAGATACTTGTATGTCCAAACATAGGCACATAAAAAAACTTAGAGGTTAGAACCTTTATAAATTAGCACTTCCTTGGTTTCCTGGACCCTGTGAGTGACAGCTCAAATCTGTCTCTAGCAAAAGAGCCGTAAAACTTGCGGAACGCAGGGAAAGAAATGAGAGATGAGTGGCTCCACGGGGTCCTACCCCTCTTCTGGTCAAGCGTCTGATGTTTCCTAGAGCAAAGCAAGGAGGTCAACAGCCTGGGCCCTGCTGGCTTGCTGCCCCTTGCTGCTGTGGGTTTGGCTTCTTTGGCATTTTGGAATGCAGTGTGCCAGCACGGTGCTTCTGCCAGGCAAAAGCAGCCCCTCTGCCCATCTTGTGAGCAGTACTATGTCTCAGTGACCATGGGTTGGATACACTGGTCATAGATTTTGGTGATGTCAACTGCCACAGCAGTTGACCTGAAATGTCTTACTTGAGTCTCCAGCTGTCTGTATAATGGGGATTATAAAACTGCTGTATTGTTTTTTAATGTTAAAAATTTTAAAGAAGGATTCTCTAAGTGTAAGGTAATTCATAATTCATCAGGGATAAGTGAATGTCTTGCTTCTCTGTTCTGAAGTGGGCATTGCTTGTTCATGCTGTGGTCTGTTTGCTTGCAGTCTTTAGTGCTTGTTTGATCACTTAAGCAGCTCATGAGAGCACCCTTATAATACAGGAAAAAAGGCCAGTTTGAGGAGTCCTTGTATAATGTAAAATATTATGACCAGAAGATGCTACATAGCTCTTTGTCCTTACAAAATCCTGTAAAAATATTTCCCACCAGGATCAGTGGCAGCTTATGTGTGAGTGGAAATGACTTTTCCCTCACTGACGTTCTGCTTGGAAGGCGCCGTGTCTCTCGGGCAGCACTTGGCACGATGCTGGTGTCTGTGGTAAATCTGGGAGGTTTACAGTCTCAAGTGTGGAATGAGAATTACTTTTTGAAAGCTTTCCACGATGTTTTTTGTGTGATTCCCAAATACAGGTGAGGATTTTACATTGGTTGCTGGAAACTATTTTTTTTTTTTTTTTAAAGTAGCCTGGCTCTTTCTTTGTAAGGAATAAGCTACCTCTGATCCCCAGGCAAGTTAGGGTTCCTGGGTTTCCGTTTCGGTTTTGAGGCTGAAGCTGGGTTAAGACTTGTCCGTGTTGACCACGGAGTGTTCTGGCACAGCTCCTCATGGTAACTGTCCCTATTGTGGGGTAATTAGTGTGCGTGCAAAGTGGAGCCGGTAAAACCAACTCTAGCCGTGGAATAGTGTGTCTGCTGGAGGAGCAGTCCCAGTTGTTTTCCACCACGTTTCTTGCAGCAAAAACCTGTCCAGTGACCTTGTAGTTTGCTGAGGTGGAGATACAGTTTTTCCTGCAGTCTTCGTTGCTGTGGGCTACCCTCTCTAATTGAATTCTCTTTTCACTGCCACGCATTGCTTAACAATATCTATAGGATGTATTACTAATTGCATGTTTTCACCGTGGTAGTTAGCATAATTGAAAGCAAAAGTTTCCAACATAATAGAGTGCAGCTTCTCCTGTGTAATGTTTTCTCATGCTGACATTACATTTTAAGGAGTGCAGCGAAGCCAGTTTGATACTTGAGAGAAACTGAAAGTCTAAGCGAGCGGTTAAGCATCTCATGCTGTAATTCTGTATTCATGGAAGGCATCAGGTATACAGGAGATGAATGTAAAGAACTAATTCTGGAGAGGTAAGATGCTAAAGGTGCTCTGGTAACAGAGCTTTTCACAGTGCAGGCATTCTGGTTTTATTTGGTCAATAGGACATAGTCAGGGGAACAGGTGACCACTAAAGAGTAAAACATCATGAGCTATGAGGTCTTCTGATACAAAAATGAAGCCGCCCATCCAGAGTGATAGGCAGTCTGGATTGGAAAGGTTAAAATAATGATCTCTAGCATTTTTTCCATGTTAAATGAGTGTCTCTGTTTCAACAGGTACTTTGTTGGTGTTTGTGTAGAAATAAGTAAGGTTAGAGCTGTAGTAAACTTCACAGAATAATTTTTGCTATCTTCCTCTGCCAAGTCTTAGCGAAAGCAAGCATGGCCTCTCCTTGTCTTTCATCCTGTGTTTGACTCTTTCAGAGGAAAGACTTGCTCAACTGACAGGGTATATCACAGGGGTTACGTTTGCTGGCAGATGAGATTTGAGAAGACATCTTGAGTGTGGCAAGAAATGTAGGTATGGACTCACAGTGTTGTGACTGATAGCAGAGAATCAGATAATGACTGCTAAACTGAGTAACAAGCAGGCTTATCTGACTTTTACTTCTTATGTGTTCAGAAAGGTGAAATGGAAGAGAAAGAAGATCCTGTTCCTCTCCATTGCTCTTTGCATCCCTCTTTCTTCTGCAGAACCTTTTATAGACTCCTTGGGGCCACAAGTCTGTCTGTGTTGGGGTGATAAGTAACTCCAGGGTAAGAATTATTCGGTGAAAATGCTTTAGTAGTTCTGTCTGTAGTTGCCTGGTTGATTCTTGTTGGTCTTACCCTTGCTGTTTGGTTGCTCCTTTCTCTAATCTTGGCTCTTATTTCCTACTTCATGACTTGCCATCTCAGATTGGGTTTTTATATGTCCTTAGTTCTCTCAAAAGACTCTTAACTGTCTTGCCAGGAATGCCTTTACGGGTGTGAAAGCAGCAGGACTTGAAAAGGTTCACGTCATGCTGCTGTTGAGAATTCAGCGTCCTTACCCTGAGGATGTCAGGCTGCCCAGGACGTGGGCCATCCCATGGCAGTCTGTTTGCCCAAGCATGTATCCCATTGCCTTTGTGGGGAGATAAATGTCCCCCCACAAACCCATAACACTTATGTTTATGCCTGTGTGAGAGGCGCAGGTGCACACGTGCATGATAACTGCTTTGATAGAGCTAGACAGAGTCATGGCTGTTGCACGGGGCTGTTGGTGACTTTGCTTCTCTAGAAAAGGACCTCACTGCGCTAATCTTGCGTTGTAGCACCTGTCACCTGCCAGGTAGGTGTTAAATACTGCATTCAGAGGGGATTATCACCAGCTCTTCTGCTCTGGCTACACAGAAAAGGAGGACAAGAGAAATTTCAGCTGTACTATAAGGGAGGAGCAAAGGAGAATCCACTAACATGGTTGTGAAGGTCAGGAACAGCACTTTGGGAATCCTTTGGGATGTATCATTAATCCCTACTTTTGGGATTTCATATTTGAGATAGATTTTGATGTAGAACTCACAAGCTGGAGATGTGCAGTTCGATGTTACATCACTTGAATCGATGCAGGCTGTTCATCATTGCTATATCTGAAAAGCCAGTGTGTTGACATATGACAGTGTTGTTATATCAACATGAATTGTTCTGGCAGGCTGTGGGAGTTGTGTACTTTTTTTTTTTTAAGATATGCAGCTGTAGACTGGACCACTGTATGACACAGTTGAAATTCTGCTCAATGTGACTCTCACCTGCTTGCTGCTGTTTCTGTCTGTACTGTAATTTCTTGAATTCTTTGATAAGCTCATTTTTGTGGAGCATAATAAAGCAACAACTTGAGTGTTAACAGAAGTCTGGAGTGTTACGTGTGTGTGGAAATTGCTGCTACTCTAATAAATTTCAAAGCTATGCTTAAAAAAAAAAAAGAAAACAACAAACAGCAGGAAACATGGATTGCTATCATGGATTTATCCAACCTAAGACAACTCTTCAGCAAGCTTTGCTTGATCTAAGGCTGTTTATACAAGCTGAATATTCTGTAGCTGTGTCATCTTGTGAGTTACAGGCAGTACAAATTAAAAGTTACTTTCGGCGTTGCTCCAACATACGACTCGGCTGGTGACTTACTGGAGAGCAGCTGAAGAGAAAGAACTAACTTGCCCAGAGCATCTTCTCTCCAACAGTATGGCCTGTGTTTATCCCTGAGAGCGGTCCTGGCTTCTGAAGTACCGTACCAGTAGACATGTGTTGCCCATGCAGTGATGAGGAAAACAAGGGTAATACGTGCTGCAGGGTGTTTCCTATGCATCTGCCCAGTTTTATTTTTACATGATGTATTTATACACATGTGCTATCTTCCCAGTTTAGCTCTAATGCCCTCTAATTCTGGGTATGCAGTTACAAAGAAAGCAAAAATCAATGTAGAGGAAAGAACAAGGACCTTTAAAGCTTTGTAGAGTGTAAGAAATTCCCAAATATTCAAGTGTTTTGCATGTTTAAATGAATTAGTGCTCCCTGTAAAAGTGTTCCTGCTGATAAGTAGAAAATAAAACTCTGGCGTGAGAACTGTAGCAAAATACAAGAAGACTCAAGCTGTCTGATTGTAGGCTTTAAATATCCAGAATGATTCATCCTGCTTTTCTGTTGTCCAAACCTGTAGTTAAAAATTACCGTATACTTTAAGTAAATTGAAGAAGGGTTACCACAGAAATGTGAGAATAAACTTGAATGACAAAACATTGAATTATTTTCAATTCCTTCTTTATAAGACTGCTCTTACAGTCAAAGAATAATTATTAGTGACCTGCAGTGCTATCCAGAAGGAGTTTGTAATTTTCAGTTGAGTCGACACTGAGGATTTAGCAGCTGCCTATGCAAGAAGAGTGGGCGACAGAAGCAAATTGTGAGACTTGGCAGAATGTGGCTTGGGTGGCTACTTATTAGATGAAGACTGGAGCGCATAAGACAGTCTAAACAGACTGCTGATAAATTAGGGCATACCTACTAAGTAGACTGTAAAGAGAAATGACAGTATAACAAGTCTAGGCACTTGTGTCTCAGTTCTTCTTAACTGGTGATTAGCGATGAGCATGCTTAGCCTTTTTATATCATCTTCCTCAACATACTGCTTTTGCTGTCCTTCAGCCTTTGCTGAAAGTAGAGAACAGATGGGATGAAACAATAGCCCTTCATGTCTGATTGAGGAAGGATAAGAGAATTAGGTCTCTTGAACCGGAAAGTAGTCTGGTCGTACTGCTGCATCACCTGGTATGCAGCTGCGGCATTCAGCCTGGTATCAAAAGCCCAAGCACCTTTGGTCAGTGTGGACAAGTGCCTGGGATGTGCCAGTTTCTGTGCAACTGACGGTAGCACTTTCCTCTGCTTGAACTGTCTGGAAGGGATGGAATTCAGAAGAATCCCTCTCTTCCCTCTCCTGTCCCATCCAGAATATGGGCAAGATGGGAACTCACAGGTACTATGGAAGATGTCCTCTTAGATGGAGAGCTAATTGAACAATGTGACCTCTCCTGATCTCCCAAAAGCTTGAGAGGAAGAGACAAGAGGAACTGCAGGATTAGTTGTGTTTTGGTCTATGAAAGAAAGGGAATGAGGGGATTATGCAGGTTTATCTGTATGGTGTAAGAGGACGAGAAAAGCTGTACTTCAGCGTGTCACTTGTACCTGTGGTGAGCGCCGAGTGGACCCTTCATGGACTCATTTTCAGCCTCGTGTAAAATTAATTCCCCCTTTGCCACTTTGTAACTTAAGAAGAATTGAGCTTGGGCATCAGTTGTGGTGGGACAACTAACTAGTTTTCATTCACTACCCTGTTTACCTCAATGATGATCTCTCAGGCTCAAGTGGTTTGGTAGGTCTGGGCGCTCCATGGCAGCTTTTCTCCACTTCCCCAAACAAGAAGGGGATGTCAAAGAGCTTTCCATCTTGTGTTTGGTGTCTTGCTTTTTTCCTATTTCCTTTCCAAACCAGAGAGTTTGTGTTTTTCAGAACGTCATGTGAAATCCATATATGTGAGTGTTGCTGTGCTAGTAAGCAAAAGATATTTTGAGACTCTCCTGTCTTTCTGGGGATGGGGTGACTGGAGTGAGAGAACTTTAGAAGACCAGTGCTGTGGTTTTATCAGGCACCATTGCTGCTGTGTTTGTACCCATGTTCAGCATGCGCAGATGTCTGGGGAGCTGCTTTGATCTTCCTCCTGGGTGGCTTATAAATAGGGAGTTGAGAATAAATTATTTCTTCATTTGTCATTGTAAGGGAGACATTAAACAGAGAGAGTCTACAGTTTCTGAGAAATCCAGGGATGGGTGGGCAATAAAAGGAAGAGCAGGGAGGAGGGAAGAGATTAGGAACTGGGAAACTTAGTGGCTAAAGGTTTTGAATTGTAGCAGCAAAATGTCTGAACCTGGCATAGTTTTTAATGAAAAAAATCAGTTTATGATGACAGGATGACTAGGGAAGAAAAATCCTTAGATTTCTGTGGAGTGATCCATGAGTCAGAAATTGCTGACACTTGGCGAAGCAACTCTCTGCTCAGCTCCTACTCTGCTCTCCTGTTTTTTTCTCTCTTTAAATGACCGTGCTGTAGATTGAGAGATGGAATTTGAGGAGCCCTTGGTCCAGTTCTTAAACAGGGCACCTATCGACGTTACGTTTCAGCTGTCCTGGTGAACATTAACTCGTTTCTTGCTCTCTGAGTTTGCAGACTCAGCCAGGACACAAAGAACAGAATAACCCTTGAAGAATGAACTCCTTTGTTGCCCACCGAGGCATAGCTGTGGCATTGTTTCCACCACGGGCAGGACAGTGAGTAATGGCGTCGCAGCTGCTTCACTGAGCTCGGCGCTGGAGGATGCTTTAGTCTCCTTGGACTTTTCTTTCCAAAATCATTCACACGTGGAAAAAGATGAAATACATTTGTAAGCAAGACTTCATTATTTTTTTGTAAATGTAAGAAAACTGAGAATTGTACTGTGGGGGGAAAAAAAATGTTCTCAGACTTCACTCTGTAGAATTTCAAGGTATATGGCAAGGTGTTGACACAAACTTTTTTCCAAAATAAGTTTTCAAAATGTGGACACAGCTTTCTTCTCATCCTGTGTTCTATGTCTGGTATTACTAGTCTGGGCAGAACTTTATCTCTGTTCATCAAGGAGACTGCCCTCGCCTAGGCGGCATTTACCACTGCTCCATCCTCAAAGCCCAGCGAGGAGTAGGCTGCTCATTGCAGTGACTCAAAGCATTTACCTCGCAGCATTCCACTTTTACGTTTGATTTAGTAGCACCAGGTACCTTAAAAAATGTTTTTGCATTGCTCTCAACTCAGTTGGCCAAGAATTTTTGTCCAGTAGAGTTTAAGCTACTTTTAAAGTGTAATTTAGACATAATTATCTCACCACGATTGTATCTATTGAGAGCAAGACTGTTTTCATCAAGGACTCCTTTTAAAATATTTTTTCAAGTGGATTCTTCTTTGTTTGGCAGACCCAGTTTTATATGATGAAAGTGATAAGCCTTCAGCGTCTTTGCACAATAGTCCACTGATCACTGGTGTGGTCAGCAGCCATCAAAAAAAAGAAAACAATTCTACGAATTACTGTGAGATGAATAGAAAAGAGAACGAAGGCATAATTGTTGTCTTAGTCTGTGGTATGTCTTGTGCTTTGAATGATGGTGAGTTTTTGGTCCTCTGTCTAGGAAAGAACTTAAAATTACAGAGAAATGCAGCAAGGATTTCACCATATTAGGTGAAATATCTTGAGTTATCAGGTGCTAGCAAGGAGCTGTGTTTTCTTTTGTGTGCCACGTAGATGATGGTGTGGAATTTGACTGTTCTTGATGCAGAGAAGAGACATGATGTGATGAGACACGTTGTTTTAGACATGCTGGGCTCATGAAACAGTCTGTCCCAAGCATAATTTTTAGATACAAAACTGATGTCTCATATTAGAGACTGTATACTACTTTTATTTTACAGACAAGGCTTTTTAGTATTTTTCTACAAATAATTCTTTGAAAAGCAACCTTTCAGGTACAAATTCTGTGTGTTTCTTTGTGCTCTTTAAAAAAAGATAGTTCTACTTATGCTTGTCTTAACCTTCCTTCAAAAAAGCTTAGTATGAAAGGAGACCAACAAAAGTGTACCTTTTCTGCTATCAGTTAAAAGTGAACTATCTTAACAAGACTTGGAAGGCCACAATGTGAATACCTGTGGTTTTTTTAACATAAAGTATTTGACATCCATCAGTGTTGTCATACCATACTGCTATCACCGCACTGGATTTGGAAGAGGAATGCTGCTAGTAATTTGCAGAACATCATTTAATCATCTTTGTCAAGTAACGGATTTATTATTGATTGCAGGCTCCTAGTTAGCTCAGAGAATTGTATCTTAATTTGCTTTGCCTTTCTTCTTCCCCAGAGGATGTAGTTCCATGCTGCAAATTTTGTGAACCACGTATGTTAAAAGAACATCAGGGTTGAAAATTCAAGCATTCAGTTCAAGCACTGAGAATTTAAGCATGAGTATCATCTGTTTTATTGACTGTGACATGATTTTGTGAAAGAAATGGTACCTAGAAGTGCATTTAGGTCAGGAAACATATCCAGGAGAAGCTGGAGTCTTCTAATTTTGGAACGTACTCATTTTTTTTAATGTGTGCCTTTGAATTTTTCCTGGTTTGAATAGCTTTTGCATGTAATATAAGGAATAATGCTCTGTAGTTCTTGATTTATAAAGAAATTAAGTTTGGAGGAAAAGTGATAGTTCCACTACAAATAAGTATATTAAATCCTATGCAGATTGTCATCAAAGCAGTTCACAGCAAACAAAGAGTAACTAATAGCGGTAGTAGATTCCTATCCTTTATCCATGTGCTTTAAGGTGGGATGCTGTTGTTAGATGCTTTTTCTGATTTTTCTGTATATTGCAAACCAATATCTTTCTTCTAGTCCAAGATGCTAACTCTGATTTTGTTAATACACAATTTCCTAAAAGACCTTTAGCTCAAGGTGAAGGTGTAGAGAGGAGGAAATTCCTGTTCTATTAGTTAATCTACCACTGAGAGCATTAGAAAGGCAAACCTTGTTTTTTCGTTTTCGTCTGGACTAGCTTCAGCATCTTGTTGTGGCTTCTGCTTAAGGTTTTCTCCTCTATGTGGTTCACTCATACCTCTTGCTGCTTGGATGTTGTAACCCAGTTACCTTTGCCGAATTTTTGATAATCAGAAACATGCTTTTCCTGTTTTTTCCCAGTTTACTGCAGCTGCATTTTAAGGTCTCTTGGCGATTTCATAATCCAAATAATGTTTTCTGGTATTTCATGATGTTAACTTCCTAATCAGAATACTAGGTGACAGTAAATCATGTCCTGCTTTGGCCAGTGGGGTTCCTCAGCTGTTTGCTGAGCAGCTGAGGGCATTGAGATTCATCAACCATGAATTTGTTCTTAGGGTTTTCAGTTGCTTGGCCCTCACCTTTCAATTCTTTCCTGCTGTTTTCCCCTTTCCTGCCCTTCTCCTGATGTATCAGTGTCTGCCCTCCCACCTGTCTTCAGCTCAGGTTGCCACCTTCTGTGCCCCGCTCCTGGGTCCACTTGAAGCTGGAGACATGGAAGACAGAAGTAACAGGGAGGGAGGTATCTTCATTCCTAGTGTCCACTGGGGTTTCTGAGGGGTGGGGGAAGAAATGGGGAAAGGATCTACTAGATCACGAGGCAATTTGGTTTGTTATCTAGATAAGTGTGCAGTCAGGTGGATGCATCAGTGGGAGAAATGGAGTAGTGGGTGTATGGGATGTGGCTAGGGTCTTCTGCAGCTGTGGTGCTACCCTCCAGCAAGGACTGAGCTAGTGCATGCTCTGTATTTTGTGCAGCCACATGCTTCTTGTGAAGCCTCTACAGATATGCTGGGTCAGTGTTACGGTGAGTATTAGAGAAGCTACTTTGAGAGGAAAAACTTAAAACAATCTCAACCTGGACCTTCGTTTTAAGTCAGTGTGCAGAAGACATAGGAACAGATTTATTAAAACAAGGGAATCGACAATTAACTATTTACATGATTCTATGGGAGGTCTAATATTACAATGTAGCTGTTACTTATTAAGGAATAACTTGCACTTAATGATAATAAGCTCTGACATGGCATGGGAAGTGGAGCTCAGTCTGGTCACAGCACTGACCAAAGAAATGCCAGTGCTGAAGAATTCAAGTGAGTTGGCTTAAAGTTGACAAAAGCCACTTGCATTCTTTTGTCTCCGTTTAAGAGGCATTTTACTTTAATTGTGTAGTTTAGGTAGGCTGCATCGAATCAGTAACTTTTACAACTAGCAGACTATTTTTCTTCCAGAAGAAAAGGATATTTCTATAGATTTAGATGGTCCTTATTACTGAATTGCAAGATCAATACCATGGAGAATTTCACTCAGATTGTATGCTTAGTTTCCAAAGAGAGGATTTAATATGTTTGGGTGGGTTTTTTCTTTTTTTTCTGGAAATACTTAACAATTATACAACTTGTTTCACAGCATCCTTTTAAACATTCACACCTGAAAGCTTTTTATTACAATGAGAAGACAATTGTTTTCTCAGAAGCATAGTAAAATTTTGCGGTGGTGCAAATCTTGCTCTAAATCCTGTTTTATCAATAACTGAGTTTTCTCAGTAGGGCACCAGAAGTAATGGGAGAATCAACAGGCATTTGTGCTTAGTTTTCTTCAAACTACAGAGAAATTGTAGTTTCTGTAATAAAGTGGCATCCATTTTGTTAGAGAAAACAGCAAGCTTTTAAAATGGCATTTTATTTTTTTATAATCTTAATTTAAATGAAAATTGCGTATAAGAGCACTGAGTTTACGCAGATTCGCCTTTGCAACTTCTAGAAAATGCTTTCTCAAGAGACTACAGAAAATTACTAGTATGTTATGTGCTCTCAATATCTGCCTAAGGGGAGTTTTGCCCTCCAATAAATAAGAGTCTACACATCATAAATCAGCATTTTATCGTCAGCCACCAGGTGACTCTCAAATGTCAAGAAAAGGTGCGTGATAACTCCCAGATTTCTGTTGATGGCAGTAGCTGCCATCATTTTGTATTAAGCAGAATTTTGCAAGAGGCAAATGTCACCTTTCCTAAATCTTTCAAGTATATGCTTTGTGCCTTTTTAATTGAGGCTCTATAAATCCAAAGCTAAAATTGGAATAAAAACTTCGTTGAAACCAAGTAGTAGCATTTTGAAGAGGAGGATAAGCTGGAGGACTCTTGGCATAGCTGGAGGAGATGCCCAACTTGGAATGATGTCTAATGACAGGGAATGTTTCAGTGAGGAGCATGGAGAGATCAGCTGTTCTGCAGCGTAACTGTGATAGAAGGGGTTATGGAGTCCATTTCTCATGTTCGTTTTTATCGGCCTTTGAAAGCACCATAAATGAGTCTGTAACACCTTGGTAGTGATTTGTATTGTAGAAAGAATGGTTGTGAAAACAGTTGTAGAAGCTGGAACTTTAGAGGCTCTTTATTGCCGAGGCAAGAATTTTTTTGTCTTTATTTAAAACAAAACAACTCTTTTTTTAATCTCATCTCTGCCCCCCCCATCCCCCAAGCTTCCTCCTTCTTTCTCTTTTCCACTTCTGCCACTCACAGCATCATGTCACTAAATCATGAAATGACACAGAGAAGTAAGTTAATAGTGCATCGCTGGCTGATTAAATCCACTCTTCTGCATTTAGACTCTCCTGGATTTATTAAGATGAAGTAAAGGGGAAGAAATGACATGGCTACTGAGGGAAAAATGAGTATTAACATCTTTACAACAACCGTCTGATGAAATGTTATATGTTTAAGCTACCTGGCTGTTTCAATTACTCATGAAACAGCATGGGTTGGATGTAGTTCTGCTTGCTGGTGCTTGCTAAATGCTTCCTAAGTGCTTTTTAGATGACCCAGTTTTGGGATTGATATAAGGAACCTGTAATTGTTAAATGCAAAGGAAACACTCTCAAAGGGCTCAGCAAAACTCCTGAATTAAGCTGCATTCTCCAGGAAATGTGGGACTGGTGTTTTAAAATGCCAGATGTCTATTTACTTGTAAAAGTGAAAAAGTGATAGTATGTTGTTGATGAAGTAAAGAAGTGGAGCAGATCAATAGGTGAATATTTAAGAGGCTCTTTAGATGATTATGCTACAAAAAGTGTGCAGGAGGAAGAAATACCATGCTTCTGACAGCTAAATCAAGCATCGGTAATGCAGATAAGCTTGTCATCGAGATTTCTACCCACACGTGAGGAAAGAACCAGGACAAAATTGTTAAAGATTTTTTCAGTCTTCACCCTGAGCTTTTTTCCCAAACCTAACCTTGCTCAAATTTAATGAAATAGGACAAATTAAAGAAATAAAAGTAATACTCGAAAGCTTTAGTCTGAATAGAATGTGCCTTGGAAAGCTTGAGCCTTTGACATCAGGGTTAGATCAGATATTACTGCTCTGCAAATTCAGTTGCTAGCTGCAAAGGGCTTTATTGCTCTTTCTGCATCTTAAGACTTTAATATACGCAGTTTCTGTAGAAGTAGCGAGAAAGAAATTTTCACAAGTGCAAAAATTTGCTCGGAACCTTATTTTTAGTGTGCCAAATCCCAATTACCATGCACATTGCACATTTGGAGTATGCGAACAGTCTCATCCACTGCATCTTGCTTTATGAATGCTTAATAGCACTTAAGTGGTTGACTTTTATAGATCCACACCTTTTTTGTTTTGTAATGCAACTTCCGTCAGGTACAGCGGATAAAAGTTCACTAGTGAGGATCACGAGTGCTAGGTAGCATACTGAAACTATTTACTCCTTGGACAGAGATGCAATAAAAAAACTCAGGACTTTCTCTGCAGGCTATATATAGCCTGCATCCCCCACTTCTGTGGAACGGGTTTTACTTGCGTTACCTTGAACCTCATACCCATTTAGTCCAACACAGCGCACAATGAGGTCAGCCTTCTGATGTGCGAGGGTTTCGTTTTATGGGTCACACTTGAGCAGGCAACAAATCATGGGTGAACTTTGGTTCCTCCAGGTTCTCGTTAGCATCCCTCAGTCCTAGCAGCGTTGCAGCTCGCAGCTGGAGCAAAGCCTGCTGTCACGTTTCATGATCTGCTGAGACGTCTAGGCATAGGGTTGTTCAGCTGGTCCTCCTGCGTGATGAGGCGGAGGAAGTGAAGAGGTAAAATAGACGAGTGCTTCTGCAGTCGTGGCATTCATGCAGCTTGTTGTGATCCAGGGCTCTGGCTTTCACACCGAACTCCCCAGCAGCCATGCTGCCCTCCGAGCAGCTGGGAAACATGCGCCAGCGCTGTGTGTCCTGCTGAAGCCAGTGAAGAGCTGCAGAGGTGAAGGTAAAATAAAAGATGTAGTGGCTGGAGATGTGAATTGTGACCTTCCTCCCCCTTGGGTAGATCCCTGGGAGAGTTCACTCTTACTAAGCCCAGAACATACTGTCTAGTATCTATTTTGTGCTTTGTGGTAGAGACTGACTGGTCCTTCCTAGTTAAGAAGAAAAGCTTTCCTTATCTCTCCAGGTGTCTCTGCAACATGCAGGGTGAATATTTTTTAAAAACTTCAGCTTCCGCTACTTCTCTAATACTTTGAGGCCAGTTGTGTTGCTGACACGTTCCCCTGTTCTTCTTGGGTGAAACACGCCTCTGCTGGAGGACAGTCTTGTCTTTGTGGATTGCAGACTTTCTTTCCTCAATGGTTTGAAGATTGTTTTCATGGAAGTAATTCCAAATATTTAATTTCTCATTTTGTGAATGGATCCATTTATTGCAAC
The DNA here is from genome assembly GCA_028565335.1 of Limnodromus scolopaceus. Classification (NCBI taxonomy): domain Eukaryota; kingdom Metazoa; phylum Chordata; class Aves; order Charadriiformes; family Scolopacidae; genus Limnodromus; species Limnodromus scolopaceus. The sequence goes on from JAOXNO010000004.1 coordinate 22,342,631, forward strand.
TGTTGGGATTCTCATTAGTGGAAATTAACACAAGCTGTGACATAGCTTGCCTTGACTTTTCCACCACAGCCCACAGTTACATGAGCTGAAATAACTCATTACTGAAATCATCTGTAGTTAAGAGAAGCTTTCTGTCAAGTGGATTTGCAGAGAGCAGAGCATGATTACAGCCTGGGGAGCGGTGTGAGGCAGAGCAGTTACTCCACTGGAGCAGGACGTCTGGTGAGCCAGCGGCTGAGCCTGCATCTCCAACTTGATGGCCGTGATTTCCTATCTCCCCTGCGCACTGTAAGATGGAGTGATGCTGCTGGCAGAAAGAGGTGACAGTGTTACCTGGAAGGGAGCGGATGTAACAGTGCGTTCTTCTAATGCTGTGCATTTCCGATATTTTTTTCTGAGAAAATGCGTTAAAAATCCGAAAAGGGTCTTAAAAAAGATCCAGTATGACGTGAGGTCTGTAAAGCCTGCCTTGCCTGAGCTTCTGTACTTGCTGTTGGTGGCTTATTTCCAGGAAGGTTCAGAGATGACTTTAATTACCACCAGTATACAAGTGCCTGCACGAGTGGGGAATTTTTGGTGGCGAGCGATTAAATTTAGCAGCAGAATGAGTGATAAGGTCAGTTGGAGCAAAAAGAAAAATAAGTTGGGGGCCATAAATACCCTTTCCCAAGGCAGGGATGTTTGCAAACAGGATGACTGAGCAAAGTTGATTGAATACAACCACTCTGTCTATGTACCGCTGAAGATGGTGGCTTGCCCCAGCTGCTGGGGGTCGGAGGTAGAAGTCTTATGAGGAAGATCTAGTCACAATGGGAAAAAGGATTCCCTGGCCATGGGGAGGCAAATGTAGGCTTGATAAACATAGAGGAGCTTTGCCATAGTCTGTTTAGTCTGTTGGCCTTACTGCCCTTGACGTGTTCCATGTTTAGCCTACTTTCTCTTCACCACCCATTCCTCCCCCACCCCCCGCTTTTTTTTTTTTTTAAATAAAACCCATGATCGGTGGGAGAGCCTCTCTGTATTTTGATTCTTATTTACTCCAATTACTTCTTGGCATCTCAGTCACTAGTTGTTTACGTGCTTTTACTGGGAGCTGTAGTTCTGCCACTTGTTCAGCTCTTGGCACAGGTAGTTAACTGGTACGCTTGGAAAAAAACATGCTACTGTGCTCTTTTTAAGAGTTGAGAATAAACTTGTGAAAACTGGTTGTTTCTTACAGCTTTTATATATGATGGAATGGCAGGTGTAATAATACTATGTATTGATTTTTCATTTAATCAATCCTGAAGGTAATTTTTCTATAGCGTTGTGTATTGTTTGTGGATGAGTCTACTCACAAAAAGATGGCTAATGTCGTAATATGGCTACAAGAAGTTACTGCGAACCCATAAATCTAGTGACGTGGTGTATCCGTGAGTTCAGCTATTTGGATTTTGTTGTAAACCTCTTAGATATGATACAGTGGAATCCTCTTAAACACAAATTCCATGTAGCAAGTGACAGAACATAATGAAAGCATAAACTGTTACACAAATAAAACTGTCAGATGCATAATGCTGCAGCTATAAACAGCTGTGGATTTCGGCATGTTGCGCGGAGTTGAGCGAGCTGGCTTAGGATGCACATTTTTGGGGTCAGTTTTGACTTAGCACAGAAGAGCTTGAAACAGTATTGATACTTGCTGAAATAAAACTTCCTTGCCTGCAAAGGAAGCCTTTCTTGTCAATATCTTGAAATATTGGCACTGCTGACAAATTACTAGTTATCTTTATATAACGAATTGCAATTGAAAAGCGCTGTATGGACCTTAGGTGATGCAAATATTAGGAGATACGTGTCTTTGTGACAGCACAAGAGGATTTCTCAACCTGTGTGCAACAGCACTACTAAAGAATGCTTGCATTAAGGGTGAGATTTTTTTTGTTGTTTTTCATGCTTTAGGTATTTTAAAATGTGTCAGGTGGTATGTCAGCATTGTCAGGAGTCATTCAAAGCAGCTTTCCCATCTGTCCTCCAGAGGAGTCTGCGTTGTTGCTGCTGGACTCTGTGACCAGCTGGGATGTTGAAGGAGCGTGGCCATCACAGGTCCATCTTGGGCTGTGTAGTGGGCTAGGGAGGAGTAAAGGAGGTCCTGGCCTCCTCTGTGCTCCCTGCCGTCGGTCCTCAGGAGAATGCAGTGGTGTTTTACCAAAGCCCTCCCACAGCTGTGGGCATCTGGGGAAGAGTTTTTTGGTAAGATCCTGATGCTGACGTAGCTAAGGGATGTTTTCCTGCTTTGTGCCTGGCACAGACATTTTGGAAAGGATCTTACCATCATTAACCTTGCTCTGCACGGAGATGGATGATGGAGGCTTTGGCAAGAAAAGGGAGACAGACAGTCCTCTGTTAAACAAACCAGCCCCACACCATCCCCCCAGGTGGTGCTGGTGCCAGCTCTGGGATTGGGATGCGTGTCCGGGAGCTGCTGGAGGGGAGGATGGCAGTGCCTGGCTGCTGCCAGCTGTGCTGCTGGGCACCTTGCAGGAGCATCCATGTCCTCCTCATTGCTGCGCGTGGTGCTCGCCACAGTGAGAACGGATGCGTCGACAGAACGTGAGCGTTCTCCTCTTGGCGTTGCCTGCCTCAGCTCAAACTTCTCTGTGAGGCAGCTGTATAAATACCCGAGTCCTGCCTACACAGCCAGTAACTGCAGATATTCCTCGTGTCTGCAGCCAGATACAAAGCACGTCCCCTGCCAGTGCTGCTGCAGCTTGGTGATCCCTTCTTGGCTCAGCCCGTCCTCTGAAACAAAGCTACTAAAGCACATGTAGGTTTCAGACACGCCTGAAATTTCCAGGTGGGATGCTTAGTATGTTAGAGTTGGATATTTCTCCATTGGATGCTGTAAATTAAACAAAGATTTTCCTGCACTGTGGTGCTTGTGGCCCACAGGTATGTTGTATTAAGAAGACTGTATGTTCCTTTAGTGAACCTAAAACAGGTTAAACCGTTTTTAAGTAGCCTACATTATTTTAACAAGGAGATTTTTTTTTTTTTTTTTCTCCCCGGGAGAATTGCTCCTATGTAAAAGTAAAGTAATTTGGATGACTTCTGAAGGCATGCGGCTCATGTTTTGCATAACGCTGAGTTTTCAGGTGACCTGCGTCGTGACCCAGTATCCCGTTTCTCTGGCAGATTTGTAAATGTTCGTAGTACAAATTTCCGATGCAGGGCACGCTCTTCTTCGCTGCTGGGAAGGATGTTTGTTGCCACCAGGACAGGACAGATGCCCGTCACCCCTGTTCCGTTGTTACCAGCAGGCAGCTTGCTGAGAGCCCACCGACGGGAGGCTGAACTGCTCGGCTTCCATCAAAGTCGAGTCAAGGAGAGGAAAGGAGAGGTTTTACGATGGTGGAAAAGCCAGGTTGTTGACTTAGTTCTGCTTAGTCAACGATTCTCCGTGGACCCAAGATTCTACAGAGAAGCTTTCTACAAATCTCCCAGAACACAGTCAGGGAGGAAATAATGGCTGGTGCTGCAGCGCTGGTCCTATCGGAGGAAGAGCTTTTAGGAAACACGGATGTTCCCATTTTGTGTAATTTATGGAGAAGGCTTGTGCTGCCCTGCTCCTGCTCAGCAGAAGGTTGAGGATCTCTTGATGAAACCTCCAGCAGTGGAGTCATCCTCGAGCTGTGTCAGTTTCAATTACGAAAATCAATCACTAGGACTTCATTAAACCAAACACTGTATTTTAAAGTTTATAAAAGTTACTATTAGCAATCATGAAGAAAGATCTGTTTGTTTTTGTAGAGTATATTAAGTGTAACATTGATTTTGACTTGAAAGTGTCCAAAACCAGAATTTAAGGCAAATAAAATGGGCATGAAGGGACGTGTTTTGCTTGCATTCATAAAGATGGTACTTCAGGGATTTATATGAAATAGAAAAACTTCTGCAAGTTGCATGAAATGTAATAAATTGTGCCTGAAAACGCCCCCAGTTTGACTATAAAGGCCTTATCTCACCCATGTAAAATATTTATGCGTAAATGCATATTTTATATTTTTCCTTTACCGTCCTTGGGTTGCTTTATACTTTCATAAATGGCATCTCTGCTGTTTACTTGTTGTGGAGGCAGCAAAAAAACCACCTTATACGTTTTATTTGATGTTATTACTTCGACTTTTCTTTTGGTTTATTTTGGGTATAAGGAGGAGCAAAAAGGCTGATTAGAGAGTGTGAGGGTGATAAAAGCAGAAGTTGGAGAGCTGGAAGTTTTTCTTTGTTTAATTGGGACTTATCCCTCAGATACATGAATCCAAAGTTTTTCTTGTTGTTTTACATCTCACTGGTCTTTGTCTGGCACTCCTACTCCACTTTGAATTGTATCTAGTGTTAGTCTAAGAGGGTATGACTTACTGTATCTGATTTTTAAGGCATTTGTCACTGGTTCTGTGTTCAAAAGACCTAAAAAGTTCTTAAGTTTTATAGTTGGGCAAAATACTCTCTGAACATACTAAGATGATGGTGTCTTGGCATTTGGTAGTGATGTGGTTGCTGTAGGAATATTTGTGTCCTCTTTTAATGTTCTTGTTTCTAAAAACACTCAGTATTTTGAGCGTTTTCAATAAAATCTTCAAGAGTGATTCAAGTTCGGGAGGCACTTCAGTGAGTGATTTAAAGCTCAAACTGTTTATTGAAGAGAAGGTGAAAAGGTGACGTTGCTGTTGCTTAGAAATACTTAAATAAGAGAAAGATAGCAATTTAGAAAAAAAAGGAAAGAAGAAAGCTACAGGAAAAGCCAAAATTGATAGTTGAAGTAAGACAATTTGCAGGGAGAACATAGAAAACATGTTTACAGGAGGTAATTAGCGGTTGATGCAATTTTTAAAGGGACTTGGTAGATAAAAGATGTGGTGGTTTTAGCAGCTTTTCACCTTAAAAATTCTATGTACCAATTTTATCACAGCATGCTTTACACTTCCTGAAGTTGAAAGGTTTATAAAAGGATTCCCCTCCTTTCCCCTGTATCCTTCTTGGGAGATACTCAGAACCTGCCTAGATGCATCCTTGTCCAACATGATGTAGGTGAACCTACTTTGGCAGGGGAGTTGGGCTAGTTGATCTCCAGATGTCCCTTCCAACCCCTGCCATTCCGTGACTCCAGTGGTGCTTCTGATTCAACCCATCACTGTCCCACCTTGTTGCTTTGATCTGTTTGTTTTCGGTGACATAGCCAAGGCAAGGTAAAGGCTAATAAGTGCTGGGGGAGGTCTTGCTCTTGACGCCAGCCCCTGCTTCTCTTGTGCTGGTACCAGTGTGCGCTTGGTGTGGTGGTGGGGAGTTGCTCCCAGTGCTGAGTTAGCAGCTCTGCCAAGTTGGGGCTGGCAACAAAAACTTAGAGGAGCTTTTAGCTCTTTGCACCAGCTCAACGAGGGCGTCGTTGGCGCTGGAATAAGAGAGGGACCAGTGCGATCAGAAGTGAGAAACGGGAGGGTGTGCTTTGGTGGCAGTGACACATGGGGTTAGCTCAGCTGCTGTGCGAGCTGCACCCGTATTTCCAGAGCCGCCTGCCGAAGCGGAGGCAGGGAGGTCACCGGCCGAAGGAATGATCCAGACGGTCGTGCCTCCCAGCCGGTGGATTAATCCTGTGTTTTCAGCAGATTCTGTGAGATGGATGAATTTAGACAGTTGTAATGCACTCTGCTTTCCAGATATCCCAGTGAAATGTTTGTGGAGTTAGTCATCTAGGGGGTGGGAGAGGGTGGGCAACTCCTACGACGTCTCCTACAGAGCGTGTGGTGTGGGAGGTGCAGGATTACATTCTTGTGGTATCTTATTCTTAACTGTTCTTTTCAGGCAAGGTGTTGCTGAAGAGGAGAGAGTTTAGGGTTTTTTTGCTTGCAGACCTGCTTTGTGCTTCATCAGCTCTTTCTTAAAGAAACTAGGAATTTCATAACCCTAAATCCACAAACTTTTGGAGTCCTGCTGGTTGTTTCTTGACCAATTGTCCTTTTGGAACGAAGGACTAATTTTCAAGATGTTGCAAGAAGAAAACTTCTTAAGCCCAAAGAAACTTGCAGCGTGGCCCTTTCAATTAAATCTAAAGGGATTGTGGTGTTCTGGTTAAGCTACTGTTTCGCTGGATGCTGGGACTGGCTGATCCTGCCGTGTGAGGAAGTATAAGGAGCAGAGCAGGGGCCGAGAGAGCTGTTGGTGTAGGTCTCTCTGTGCTCCCGGGGCTTGCTGAGCTTGTGAGGCTCTGCCCTGTAAACTTGGTGCTTTCACTGTTTTGGAAGTGGGCCTTGTATGTATTAAATAAAATATTAGATTTCATTCCATTAGTGTTAATCTCTCCAAATAAATAGCTTAATAGCAGCTTGGAACTGGCTGTTGAGCCATGATAGCAGTGGCTGGTGGAGAAGGGTAATTCTTACTTAGCTGAAATAAATCTGAGCATTGCAGGAGTTTACGAAGCTAGTTAATTCTGATCTCAAAGTAAAACCTTTTCAGGCTTCCAGTAACTGAGAATTATCTAATACTTCAAATTCTAAACCATAGGTTTCTGGCTTTTTCCAGGAAGGGGAAAAACCCAAATTTATTTAACTTACCACAAGACGAAAAACTTGTGCCCAACCAGTCTGAATGGTCTGTTGGCTCTGAATGAATCCAAATTCCTTATTGACATTCAGACTGCAAAATACAACGGTATATCTAGAAAGTAGTTCATTTTCATATGCTATTGCTAACGTAGCTGTTTGAATGCTGATTTACTCACAGCATGAGAGCAGAATACAGATTTATGCTATAGGATTCATGCCCAGTGCTTGAGATGGCTTTTTGTATCTGTGTAAATATTGTTTAGGAGAGTGAACTTCTGATTGTACAAGTACCTTGAGCTTAGGAATGTTTTCATAAAACCCCATTTTTTATTTTTGCTATTTCTTGGAGTTGAGAAGCCCCGCACATACAGTTATGATATCTGTGGTGTCACAGTAATGGAATTATTCTAAAATCATTTTAGCTGTGTGTAAAGCAATTTTGTGAGTATCTGTAGAAGAGGATTGTGCTGACTTAACTAAATCGGTCCCTGAATTGGTATGATTTACGTGAGCATGAGGTTGATGGGCATGCTGGTAAGAGGTGGGAGGGGAACTGGATGCGAAGTGGGCGCGTGGGAGTGGAGGCTCATTTTGGATCCATGGCTGGGGCGGTTGCGTTGCTCCTCCCAAACAGCTGGGTAGTGGCAGGTGAGCCCGGCGCTGCCAGGAGCTCCAGCCTGATGGCGTGAGGCATCTGCTGGAGCTCGGGGTACACTGATGTTCCAGGTATGGCCGGTCCTCCCGTGAAGCTGGTGCGTGTGGAATAGCTCCTGCAAGAGACAAAATTGTCTGGATCATGTATTTCTGCATTTCATTGGGAAACGCAAGTTGCTAGAGTTTGAGATCACAGCTGGGGTGTTCATCGGTCCATGACTTCTGTGGATGTGGGTAATGGTGTAAGGTGTACCTGCAACCTTTTACTGCAAGAAAATCACTTTCTCGTTAAGGCTGTGGTGCCCAACAGCATGTGAGTGCAGGGGGCTTTCAGTTGGAGTAGTTTTGTGTTGTGAAAAGTTGTTAGAAGAGAAGAGGTTAACGAAGCTTCTCAGCTCTCCTCAAAACAGCAGCTCTCTTCTCAGCCCTGGGTTTAGTTTTTAATTAGTTTGGATTATGGCTTGATATAAAGGGGGGTGAAGGGATGATGAGTTCGTGTGATCTGGAGGTTTGAACCTTATGTTGCTATTTGTGCTTTTGTGGTTAATAACGTATCCTTTGCTAGAAGGATGACTGGTGGGTTAACAGGATTCCTTCCTGTATAATGTTCTTTTAAAAGAAAAAACAGACTTTTTTTGCAAACTTCACACCAGATTAGAGTTGCCAGACAGCAGTGCAGAATAGAGTGGTTTATTGTGAAATCCACTTCTGTTTAGGAAAAAATAAATTCTATGCAATACCTAATTCAGTGGTGTTACATTTTTTCCTTCTTCCTCTAAGCTATAGAGCTAGCATAATTTTATGTACTTCATATTGAAAATTCATTCAAATGCAGTCTGGATTTATTTATTTTTACTATCTCATCAGCAGAATATACTTTTTTTACATGAATGTATTTTATAGATATATAAAAAAGCAGGTTAAAAAGAACGTTCCTGAGGAATTGTTTTATTTGTTAGCACAATATATGTGCTTTTAATGCAATTTAGATTGTGTCTAGTGAAAATTGAGCTTGAAATTCTGAAGCTGGTGCTTGTTCTTGTAAATAATGCACACTTTAAGTCAACACTTTGCATCATTATCTTGAGCAATGGTTTGGCCTTGATATATTTCAAAACACATGTATTAGATAATGCGCTGTATACATATATGGTTATTTATGGGTATAAACTTTCTGATTAGATATTAATGTTAAAATAATACTAGAGTGTTGGTGGAAGATGTCTTCCTTGCTTTGCCCTTTAATCAAGACGTGGTGTTAATACTGCGTATGAGAAATAATATGCAGGTACTAGAATTTGTCAACTTTTAGTGAATCGGGTAAGCACTCTGTTTATGACTTGAAGCTCTTTTCCTTCAAAATGGTATATTAAATAATATGTAGGATAAATTTAAGATGGTACGTTTTCTGGCAAATGGTTTATTGTAGTTTTATTGTTGAGAAGGCCACTGTTCACTGTTTTTTCTTGGTATTTAAAGGAAACTGGTCCTGAAAGTGTCTTAGCAGAGCAAATTACTTCATTGAAGAAAATGCACTTGATACTCCTTATTTCAGAAGTGGAGCTGTTTGTGCAGTCATTTAGAAAGACTGAGCTTAGCAGCAGTGTCCAGAGAGCATGTCCTTTGTCTAAACGAAAAACCCACCCCAAGAAAGGATTTTTATTGTGGTATTTTGCTAGAGAGCTTAGGGATCTGTTCTGCTATTTTACTGTTACACCTTCAGCCGAGTGTTTCCTTCTCTGGCCTTCCTTGATCCACGCGGATGATGATTTGTGCCTTTTATTGCGAAAGGGCTTCGCACAGATAGAAGAAAGGGGTAGGAAAAAAAACCTCTCACCAGCTTCTTTTGCTAGCCACTATCTGTCTCAGTTGCATGGAGCTTATGTGTAAATGCAAATTCAGTAGTTATTGTTTCTTGAATTATGCTTGGTTGTTAGTCATTGCTGAGATTTGCAATGGTGACATTTTGATAAAGTCACAGTGTATGGATGTGTTCATCTACTTCCATATGAAGATGCGTGTTATGAAGAACTTGTGTTCTTTTAAATACATTTAAAGGACCTTTCTTTATTCAAAATACCATTGTGTAAAAGGTTGCTGTGTAGCTAGTTATTTTGTTTTCTTAATTCACTTCCACTCAAAGCCTTAATTTCATTTGTTCTTATAGTTAAAACAACTGGGTTGCTGATTGATCTGTAGTGCCCTGGTACTGTAAGTTTCCTGTACTGAAATTAAGATGAGAGTTTGCAGTGTTCATCAAGAGCATCTTTTGTTGTCCTGACAGGACGTTGCATTTCTGCTGAAAATCCTCAAGAACTGGGATTTACTCTGCAACTTACTCTGGCAGCTGCTATGCAAGAAACTCCCCCTTTGCAGTGATATTTTGGATTTCATCCATCATCAGTTTCCAGATAACTGCTTGGTGGAAAGTAGATACCTGGATGTCTAACTTATGGTCACTCACAAATACTGGAGCTTGCTCATTTGGAGCTAAAAGTCTTTGCTAGTGTGTGCAATGTAATCGGAACCTTGCTTATAATTTCAGATGTTGATTGTGTGCCTATGTCGGCTAAGCCCACAGCATACCTTCACTGATCTCACTTTCATAACCCCTCATCCATGGTGAAGCTGTGCAGATAGACAGTCCCTCGAGGGATGGTGAGGTGCGATAGGACAGGGGTTGAAGTGCAAGCTACTTGACCCATGCTTTCCCCTTCCGCCATTGCACTGCGATGGACAGGGTAGAGCTAAAACATTTTTAACTTTCTGAACCAGGCCTTGCCTTAATGATGTAGCACGTACTTTAAAGCTTTTTAGCCGGGGACTGTGCAGGTGTTTGAAGAACCACTGATGTTACTTTGCATGCACATAGTATTCTCTGTAGGCGAAACCAAGAAAATGCAGCTTGTGGCATTGGTCTTCTGAGGTTGTCCAAGCAGTGCTCTATTGCTTTAGGTAATGTTCTAGGTGGTATCTGCAAAGAATTTAATGTGAAAAGGAGGTAAATTTAGTTATAAACTTGCCAGGTGCTAAAAAAAAGTGATGATCTGGGGGAAGTGTGTTGTTAATCCAGTATTTGGGGATTAATTATTCTTTTCAAATCTGTATGTTGTAGCTGTTTGCTAGGTATACTGTGAGCTGAGCAAAGTGGGGCCAATCTGTTCACATCAAATATTTGTCTGCACTCTTCTGTACCTTTATTTTGCATGTATGTAGGTGTTGACTAATAGTAAGGAAAACAGTGGGTAAACAGTTCAGTCAAAAAAAAGCTTATTTATAAGATTTTAATATGCATCTAAGAAGGAACCTCTGGCATGAAGTGCAATAATGAAATTTACACAGGCACAGTTTCAATTGCAATTTTGGATGGATGCTTATTGATGGTAGAAAGATCCCTTCTGCTGGAGTACGCTAAAGGACATGCGATGGGCTGCTGTTTCCACAATGCAAAATAAGCCGCTTCCTTGCTAGAGATCTGCTTTCACATCTTTCTTTTTTCTTTCCTGGAGCTTTGTGCATGAGGAAACTGGGGGAATTATCCTCAGCTGATAGTGTCTCCAGCTTACCTCCGCATTGCCTGGCGAATCCTGCTATCCCGTTGTCACCTGTATAGTTATGAAGATGTATGAGACCCCAGCCTCTGTGTAATACAGCTCTGGGCAGTGGTGGATTTTTGCTCGAGTTGCTTTGCACACCAACGCCAACATGTCAGATGCAGTTTACACTGTTTGAATGAACATCAGCCCTCTAGCAGGAACTTTTAAAAACATTACTCAATAAAATTCAGTGCAGAGTTGAGATAGTGAAGATAATCCTCCATTTGCTTGTAGAACAGGTGTACGTTATATAAAACAGGATGGCACTGGGGATGGTTTTTGAGGCTTATGGTTGGGAGGGAAAGAAATTTGCATCGTAGAGCGTGTGCCGGATTTCATTGTCTTGGGCTGGATTTGAGCTGGAATTCCTGTGCGCTGTGTGGGGAGGGATCTGCTCTGGTCTCTGAGAATGCACTGCCAGTTTTACATCTCACATACTGATTGCTCGTCCTCACGCACCTTTGGACTTCCGTAAGCTTCGATGAAACACATTTTGTAGAAGTGTAATTTCTCTTCAGTTCTCCTCAAGCTGACCCAGCCCCCTGGTTAATTCGCTGCATGCTGTAACGTTAAGCCTCATAAAACTTAGTATGCTTAGCTCTAAGCCTGCATTTGCTATCAGCCCTAAAAGTCAAATCAATAATTTGGAGATCTGTAGTTCCTTATCCAGAAGGAAACGCCGTGCTGATGTGACATGCCTTGCGGGCTGGAGAGAGGAGCGCAGCTGGGCAGCCCTGTCTTCTGGCATTTGGCTCGGCTCGTGTCACAGCCTCGAGAGAGGGTGGCTTTGCCGTAGCCTTTCCCTGCGGGGAAGAGGGTGGCAGGAGGAAGAGCGCTCTCCAAAAGAGAGCTCTGTCCCCCTCCGTAATAGGGAGATAACAAAACATATGAATCTCAATGATGCATCCCTCTCCTGCAGAGTCAGCTCTCCCCATACATCCATCAGCCTGGCTGGGTACTGCTTCCATGCCCAGTGTCATGACCTGGTCCCTCTGCAAGGTGTTTTCTTCATAATTGCAGGGAATGACATTGTGTTTTTTCTAGTGCCAAGTGTTTGGTGGAAATCTTGGTCAACCCTTTCGATACGACCTGTTTGGCTTTGGCTGGGAGCATCAGTGCGGGGAGAGGAAGGGGGTTAAGGCTGTGTGTGGGGGCAGCTTGGAGCTGCACAAAGCTCACGCAGGAAATTTGTTAGGGATTTAATTACACGGAGACACTAGGAAATGAAAAACTTTCCAGTGCTGGGGAGGGAGCGCTGGCCGCCTGCGCAGGGCTCTAATCAGCACGGTTTTCTGGCACAAACAAACTCTTTCCGTCTTAAGAGCAGAGCCACGGGGAGGTGGTTTCTTGCATTGGTATGTATGTGCAGAGATGTGCATAGCAGAGCCTGCCTGTGAAGGGTGGTACGCAGAGGGGCCTGAGGTTAATGGCTGGTATGGATTTTTGCATAATTTTGGTTGCGCTGGCTGGTTTCTGAGTCCAAACCTCTTGCCATTAAAAGGAGACGCTTCCATTGAAACACGTGTACTCTGTGGCCAAACAGTAGGACAGCAGGTGAAAATGCATCATCAGCTCACAGACCATCAGTCAAAAAAGATAGTGCTTACATCATGAGATGTGAGATCATCGCAGAACAAAATTGATAGAGGAAATTAATTATGCAGCTTTTATATTAATCCAGATATCTCTGGCTGTGATGATGAGTCTACTCGCAGACTTAGAAAATTTTTAACATATGATGTCTTACCTCACTGGAGAAAAGGTCTTTTGGGGTGTTTTTTAGATTCAGTTCCCTTCACCACTGAGGTCTGATAGCATGCTGGGCTGTCCATGAAGCTGCATTCTGGGGGGTTTGTGTTTTTGTCGCTGTTGGTAAGTCATTTATTAGTGTTGCTATGAGCCTGCCTCTTACTGGGTGGTTGCATGATTTCTGGAAGCTTTTGATTTCAACGTAATGCAGAAAAGTGAAGAAACATTGAAGTATTTACCAGAAAAAATATTGTATTTTTGATGTAAAGTTATTTCCATTTGAAATTTCCACAAACTTAGAATGATGGTAAGAAGAACTGGTACATGTAGGCAAGCTTTTTGTGGTGACTGGGAGAGTCTGAGCTTCAGCATCTTGAGGTTTTGCAGCTTCAGGATCTTCAGGCTGGCTGACAAGTGTGGTGGAGGTCATGTAGGAAGATGGAAGGCAGCAATAGAGTCTGTGTTTTGGTATCCTTAAGTTTAGTTTCCATACGTCTAACCATTTTACTTTTCTCCATGTATTCGAGTGTTGCAGAGATGTGGAAACCCATCAGGTGCCCTATGGTGGAAACTGTATTTAACAGTCTTTGGTGGTATGAAAGAGACTTGAGCGCGGTTTAGAATTTTTCACAGCAAAGTAGATCACAGGAGCTGTTAAGAGCACGAAGGAATGACACCTTCAGCAAGTGCCTGTAATGTGTACACAGTGTATGTGCAGGCAGAGGGGGGAAAAAATCCCCGCTTTTACGATCGGCTTGTTCCTGCTAGGTTTTAAGAGGATATAGATGTAGCATTGTGTGAAAAATAACTTACCTGTTTATTCGTTTTGGAATTTAAGGTCTGCTCTGAGAGACAGGCACGTCTAATCTAAATGTGTTTGCAAAAGTCAGAAATGCAAAGGCACATTTTCTTTAGGTGTGGAACATCACAGATTTATTTCATTGTTTACTCTTGTGTTGATGGATGCTGCAAAAGCTTTAGACGTGGAGGTGAAGTAGTGCTTCTTGTTCTGGGTCTCTGGGGTGTCCAGAATCAGACCTAATTTGATTAGAGGCACCGTTCTTTTTAAAGCAGTGACATCTGAAATCTGTAATTTACATACGCACACAACTTTCATGCTGTTCCGAGACCCCAGGCAAGGCTCTCCACCGTTTCCTGGTGCTTTAAAGCCTCTGGCAATAGCCATTAGGAAAAATGCATCACTAAACGGCATAACTGTGGGGAATGGATTATACAAACCACCTTACTGTGCTGGTGCTCTGGAGAACTATTGATGGATACAGAAAACGTGGACGTTTAGCTGGTGTTAGCAGATGTGTCTGAACACTGTGCCAATAGAATGAGCTATTTAAGGAGAAAAGTTGCTGCTGTTTGTTATTTCAGGTGAATGCAAAAGGAAAATGCCTTGGGATAGCTCTGACGGAGTGATGGTTTTGAGCGTACTGACATTGATGACGATGCTCTGTTTTGAGAGAGAATGTCGCCGGTGTCACGCTGGGGGAGGTGGCTGAGCCGTGCATGGGACTGCAGAGTCACCAATATTTGTTAGTTCTGGCAGTTGTTAGTTAGTGAAGGCAAAAAAGAGAATAAAACCCGAGTGGTGCAGAGGGTCACAGCGTGTGCCTGGTGCCCCGTGCAGGCATCCCAGTGGGACCCTGGGCAGCTGTAGATGAAGCCACCTCCCTGGCTGCTGGGGCAGGCGGCAGTATTCCAGCTGCTTGGAAATGCTTAAGGACAACAGGACTGCGGCTGCACCCCCATCCTGGCACTGCTGAGAAGCTCTGGGCAAGCTGGGGAGATGCTCTTGTTCCCTCCAGATGCAACAACCAGAAGAACGAAGACTTTTCTCCTGAAAAATTGCAATTTCCCAGTCTTTAGCCAGTGAAGAGAGGAGAAGCTCTTAAATCACTATATCTACAAGGAGATGAAAACAAGGAAATCCACTCTCTTCCCTCCATGATCTTGGACTGGGACAAGAAGAGACCCCTGCCTCAGATAATAACATGCCCTTTCAGAAAGTGTCTATAAAACATAGTTTAACAAGAAACCCAAAGCTTGAGCTCAGCCCTAGTGTCTCCTGCAAATGGTTCCTGGCTTTTTATTAAGTTTCTAGAACAGCTTCACGTACACTCAGAAATACATTTTATTTATGTTTTTCTTTTCAATTGCATGGAGCATGCTGTGCTGTGAGCTTCCAGAGGACCTACCCTTCTTGGCCACCACTGGATCTGTCTCATTCAATTAAAAGGAGGAAATAAAAAAAAAAAAAGAGGGGGGGGAAAAGCGTGGGAGACACCTGCAAGAACATGTTGGGAGCAGTGCAGGGTGGAGGAGCTTGTGCTTGGATGCCTGGAGGTGCCGGTTGAGCTGGTGCAGCTCTGGGTCTTGGGCAGCGGCTGCCCCTGTGATGGGAGTTGGGAGGAAGGGATGCGTTTGGCTGGTTGCCCGTGTCGGAGTCTGCCCTTCACTCCAGCAGTATGAGGTCGTAATAATGAACACAGGGGAAAGGCGCTCAGAGTGAAAGTGACCTTGTGAACTTTAATTGCCAACTCATTTGCATCGGCTCTGATGCTCCCTGAAGGCCCTGTGGCTGTCGGTGGAGGCATCCGATGGGAGGGTCTTGACCTTCGTTTCCATAATTTGGGTATCAGGCTCCTGTAACAAAATATTCCCGGTCATCTTGCAGTTCTGAGTCTTTTTCTTTCCTTTTCCTCTTGGATTGTACTCGCTGCTCTGACACGCACTTCAATAGCAAATGTTACTCTGTCTGGGCATGCTCATTAGCAAAATGTTGATGCTGGAGTTAATAGGAAAAATATTCAAATGTTCTAGACTAAGTCAAGTAAATTGAGTTTTCCTTCTTTGTACCAACCCACGGCATACTGTTACATCTCTAAATTTCTTAATTTGCATGTTTTGTATGTATTTTTTCCTCATTATGTTCATTTTTCTGAAAAGAAATACTGTGTTATTGAAAGACAAAAGTAAATCAGGTAAGCTCGGTACTAAAACGGTCATCACAAAATGTATCACCTATATGCACTAATGAGTACCCAGACCTTGGATGGTGCAAAAATGAATTGCTTCCTCTTTTTACTCATTTTTTAGCTTTTACTGGAAAAGTAAAATTGGAGCCTGCCTTCCTCCTCCTTTACGCCCTGTTTTCCTTAAATAAAACTCAAAGCGAGATGTGCTTTTTCTTCCTATTCTGGTGGAGGCTTGGGTAGCCTTTTTTAGACAGGTTTGCCAGGATCTATTTTCGGGGCGGATGTCAGCTGGACCCTTAGCAGAAGTCGAGACCTTGACAGATAGGGAGCCGCTTGGAAGAGGTGGTGCTCGCAGCAGCCGCTGCTCCTCTGCCAGCGTTCGCAGCTGATCAATTCATTACTCTGCTGAGTGCTTAAAGAGAATACCCTTGTGGCTGTTCAACATGGCTCCAAAACAAAAACATATTTTGCTCATTTAATAATTGAAAATGCGTTATTATGTAAGGTTTCATTGGTACTTTATGGTGCTAGAAGAGCTATTGTTATTGGGCTTTAACCCCATATTTAACTCCCCGCTCTCCTGCAGTCTGATTGAAGATGTTGCTTAAAATCCAAGCAATTTCAATGACTCTGACCAACTTCTTTCTTTCTTTTTTTTTTTTTTAAAGAATCAATTATGAATCTTGGTCTAAATATGTTCTGTGCTCCCTCTGCTGGCTCAGAGGCAAGGATTAACGCTTTGCCTGCCCTCCCCGTGGGGAGTGATGATGGACGTGTGCCCACAACATACCAACGCAAGAGCTTCATTAAAATTGCAGCAGGAGAGACCTCGGTGCATCAGAGAGGAAAAGGTGGTTTGGGCCAGGAAACCCATTCTGTATTCAGTGGTCGCCTAAGGTTTTACTAACAGAGATAGAGCTATAATTTGAAAATAGTATGTCAGTAAAAGAGGTGGCATCTTTTAAAGGTAGTTAGCTTTTTCAAAAAATGAAAATAGGAAGCGGGTGATATTGACAGGAAAATAACATTTTAGTAGTAAGCTTCGGGAAACTGAAGTTAGTACCAGGGTAGAATCACGCTCTTTACATACAATTAAAAGAGCAGAAGGAATTAAATGCATTTTAGGTATAATTTGATACCTACAGTTTCTTTTTCCTTAGAAACCAATGAATATGTGTTAAATTTATCTTGGCATGTGAAGAAGATGTAATGACTTGTGCTAACAAGATAAAGGAGAAGGCAGCACTTAATTTCCTAGGTAATACACAAAATAAAAATGATTTGCATGCCTTCAAATGATTATGCACAACCTTGTTAAATGCTGTGCAATACAAATGAAGAACAAATGTGTTATCCAGACAGGACACGTTTCTGTGAGTTCAGCATGCCCGTGGAGGGGCACGAGGCACGGGACGCGTTCTCCACTGGCGCTCAGGTTTTCGATAGTCATTGCTGGCAGGGCAGCGCGTTGAGAAACACAATGATGTCAAGAACATAAAACGGTGATGAAATGCCTGTGTGATATTTCACGGTTACACGGTGGTGCTTTGGTTAAGAACGTGCTTGTTCTCTGAGTTTGGATTGTCCGAGTTGCTCTCCTCTATATGTTTCCTGTGTAAGGCACAACCCATTGGTGATGCTTACGGTCCTGCTGCTGTTTTCTTCAAGGGACCCTCCTACTAATGTCACATTTTACAGGCAAATTGTGGCTCTTTGAGATTCCAGAGGGCATTTGGTTCCTCCGTAGACTACTGTAATGAGTAATGGCCGTAGTAGCAGTAGCAGGTAGTGCTGCGTATATTGACTGGCGCGGCGCTGTAATGAGGCGTGGAGAGGAGCTTTGTCCCAGCTCGCTCTGTTTGAGTTGTCAGTCACTGCTACATCATGGTCGAAACGGTTTATTGGGTATGACTGCCAAATTTTACACAGGTGCCAGATTAATTTTGATATATTGTACTTGTAGCAGCGACTCTGGACAGTTTGCGATGTCTCTGCTGGAAGACTGTCAATGGAAGTGTATAAGCAGTTGGCTAACGTATCAATGGTGCTGTAAATAATTTCCTCTAGTATTTTCAAAACATCTCAGGAAATATACTACACAGAAACTGGGAAGGGTTCCTACTGTAGGCTAGACTTCACTCCGGTTTCAGGTTGCCTCTTAGATGGGTAAAGGCTGTTTGAAGTGTTGCTTCGCTGCTGTTCCTCAGCCCCTGGTGTGACAAGTCCACTCTGCTCTGGGTGAGATGGATAGTCACATCTTCTGCTTCTTCTCTTGGTAGGGTCTTTGTCGTCCAAAAACCTCTTTACGAGTCAAGCACTGTGGTACAGATGCTTTTTCTTGGGGAGGTTTGGAATTGCCACCTTCAGCTTTCTTACATATTCCTGTGATGCACAGATGCCTCCCTCAAAGGTCCCACCTGGCAAATGTCCTTTCCTTCTCTTCCAACCCAACCTGCTCGTGTTGCTTGCAGGAGACTGATGTGCAAGAATGATGGCTCTGTTGGTGCAAAGCCTGGGATGCTGCACGTACTGGGTGGTGGTGGGGACCTTCCCTAAGCTTGTGCTGGTTTGAGAAATCTGGCAGTGGGGTGGTGGTACGGCTGCTGTGCTGCCATCAGGTCACCACTGCGCGTCGGGCACTGGAAAGAGTGCTGTAAGATAAATCCAGATTAAGATGGAGTCATGCTGTCGAGGCAAAAGTGGGTGACTTAGTTCGAGGTCGAGTAGTTCCAATTCCGTTTGAAATATAAAAGAGTTAGTTTTGGTGGTGCCAGTTTCCTGTAATTCCTGGAAAAGTGTGCTCAGGGCAGCATGGGGACCCAGAGTCCTGGCACCCGTCTCTAGTACTGGACTATTAACTTTCTTGCTTAAGAAGCAACGTAATTCCAATCCCTCCTATTGCTTTTTCTTTTAAATGCTCAAAATTTTATTCTCTCATCTCATAGTGAAGAAAAGCCCTTGAGCCCACACTCTCTAGACTTCCCAAGTGAGAGATCCTGCTTTCTCCTAAGAGCCGTATGTTCCTTTCTGCATCTGGTGCATCATGATCAAACTTTAACGGCTAGTTCAGACCTCTGGGTATCGAGTCGTTCACGTGGATTCTTTTACTGTTGCTGTTGTCTCACCTGACATGCATGCAGAGTTGTGTTCCTTAATTATTCAGCTTTCGGTATGCCTCTAGAATACGGATATGTTTTCTCTGCCTGAGTAATTTGGGGGGGGGGGAACCCCCTAATTTTCCAGTGAGTATTAGCCGTGTTCAAAAGCTGTTTTTTAAAAGTAGATTTGAAAAATAGCTTCCACTAACACAGTGTGATATTTAAAGCAATCTCTACTGACCATACAAATCATGTTAGCTATTTTACTAGCTTGCTGCTTGCCTAATTTTCCATGATTTTATAGCAAGGCATATTGATGAATCTTGCTTTTCAATAACAGCCTTCCAAGAATTAAACTATTACTGGAAACTGATCCAGCTTTGCTTTCTTATTTTGTAATCATATTCCAGTCCACATTGGAAGTTTGTTTTATCTCATACGTTCCTGTTCTCCCTGGTGAGGTAGCCTTATGATAAATTCATTAATTTCCCCATGATATTTCACTGAAATTACTGACAGGTTTGTTTTTTCTTCCCTGTTAAAACTTGCAAAGATTTCTAATAAGTTGAGGAAGCATTTTACAGAAACTGTGCTCATTTTATTTGTAGTCTAAATTTTGTACAGGGCTTTGTGACTTGGCAGTAAGTAGTTGCGTTGGACAGGCTATTAGGAAATACACAGTGGGAGCAATCTGGGGACACAGTAACCTTACGGGTTTTTTCTGCCTCCAACTTCTGGGATTTTTTTAATTTTCTAGCACTGCCAAGAAAATTCAAGTAAAGTCACCAAAAAAAAAATAATTTGCTGGAAATAGCAATTTTTCATTTTTTATTACTATAGCTTTATGGTTTGCTCTTAGGCAAAAATAAGTGAAAGAATAGAGTGTTGATCATGTAATTCTCATGCAGCCCATCCCTGGGACAATGCAACTACAAATCTCAGTATTATTTATAGGCTTTTTACAACTGAAATGTATGGATTGGGTAATATTCCTGTCTGTGAAGTTATCTTTTTTTACTGTGAGCCCTGATCTCAGCTGGAGGTTTTGGTGATGTTTCCATACTAATTATATCAATGCTCTGGGCTGATTGATTGCCTTCCTCTGGGAAAGTGTTTTTGGTGAAACCAAAGGTGGCACTTAGGGCTAATACTAATATTGCATATTATTTGTAGGGTCACCTGACCTTCCCAGGTGTAGTGGATGGAAACTGATTTTTTTTTTTTTTTTTAATTTTTGCTGGGATTCTGGATAGTGATCGTTTTCAGTTGAGTCACTGCAACTATTTTGTTGCATCAACAGCAGTTAATATATGCAGCTAAAAGATTCCCAAGAGCACAAAACCAGCCTGTTTTACCCTTGCGGGGCTGCCTTCATGTCAAGACAAGTTTTCTGCAGGGATTATGCATGAAGTGTTGTAAACGACTGTTTTGTGGAGCAGCTCAGCGGAGAGTCCCTGAGAAAAGAATCACATCTTGGCGCAGTCAGTTTGAGGTGGAAGTAAAGCCACTGCGACAGCGGCTGTCTTCGACTCGATTTTAGAGCAATAAACCCCCCAACACTGTCATATTCAACTTCCGTAATGAGGCTGACAGGAAAATTATGAAGATAAGAATTCCTTCTCTGTTCTTTTTTCCTTTGTAAAAGAAACAGCTGAAAGTTTAAAGTTGCCGCAGGATGCACGGTGACTGCTTAAAGACAGTGGCGAAGAACGGACTTATGCCACCGATAAAAAAAGGTTTTCTGGGGGAGGGGAAAAGCCAATACTGTCAATTCAAAGAAGATTACTAGAAGTAAAAAGAGACGTCTTGGAAAGAGGAAGCCACCATAAAACAAAGAAAGTAGAAAAGGGTGTGAATTCTGGGAAGTTGAATGTAAGAAGGAAATAGGAAATCTGCTTCTGGGATTGAGGATCAACTTATTAACGACTGTAAGTAAAAGCCACTAATAAAAGCTTTTCCAAATAGATAGGCTTCCAGGTGTACAAGGAGCATCTGAGGAAGATAGGAATGCAAATGTAGAAACTGAACTATTTCTTTGCATGTGAGAGGATTGTAGGGCGAGTTGTGCACACTGGAGCCTTTTTCTTCCAGAAGACTTTTCTGAGGAACTGTCTCAAATTGAAGTGTCAGTGGAATAGGATTTATAATTAATTGGTGAAAGGAACTGTAACAAATCATCAGGACCAGATGGTATTAAATCAAGATTTCTAAAAGCATTTGAATGTGAACTTGATGAGCTGCTGACTCTGGTGTGTAACCTATTACTTAAGTCAGCCTTGATGCCGAAGAATAGAAGATTACAAATGTGATGCCAGGATTTTTTTCCCTTTCCCCCACCCCCCACTTCTTTCTTTTTTCCTTCAGAGCTTGGTGGGTATTGCATGCAAGCTGCAGACAGTAAATGTACAGGGCATATTGATAGAAACTGTAATAAAGGATAGACTTAATGAAAACATGGAGAAGAGTCAATATTAGTTTTTGGAGAGGAGAGTTGTTTGAAGGAGCCAGCAAGTATGTGGGTGTAGGCAAGCCGGCTGGCACGGCAGGCTCAGCTTTCCAGGAAGGTTATAAGAAGGTCCCTCACTGAAAGCTCTTAACGTTTCAAAAGTCCCAGGTGGAACCTCAGCTTGACTGGTCGCTGAGCAATAGTTGAGAGGAATATGGAAAAGCAGGTGAGAAGAAAACATTTTTTATGATTTCTTGTAATTTCATGTTTTCTTGTAGTCTCATGACCAGGGTTCTCAAAAAGGGGCTTTGAATCTGATGGCAGGAATACTTTAAAACTCATCGCAGAGTGGTCAAATGTTTGGAGTGAACTAAAGGAGGATGGTTAGTGCCTATTAAGTCCCAAGTTTTACACATCGCCTGCAACTTGGAAAATCACTAATTGACAGTTGTTAAAAACTGATATAAAGGGTTGGGTTTTTTTTTATGCTACTACTATTTTTATAGTCCACTTGCTGTAGGCCACTAACCAGAGCAGGGGGCTTAGCTGGGCTTTTAGATCTGGTGTGGCCACCAGATACTTTTGGCTGGTTTACACTGGCAATAACTCAGTTACGACACCAGTGTCACAGGAAGGCATAGTGGGCTGTACTTCTGTGGCATGCAGATATATAAATACCTATTTTCTTCTTAAGGGTGGAAAAGAGAACATATGGGCTCCCCTCTGGGTATTGTAGTCTAACTTCAGGTTCTACAGCGTTTGAGGTTATTTGAATAAAAATATTTAAAGGAAAGAATAGAAGCCTTTCAGAACATGTGAGCCTTGTGCATTATGACAAGATAATGAACATTCAGCTTGTTCAAATTATTCTTTGTTTCTGCCACCTTCATCGTGTTGAAACTAAAAATGTTCAGAAGCTGCAGAGAGGAGAAGAAACAAAGATGGTATGCTTGAGATCCAAGAATCCAGATTCCCAAGGTTACCTATTTTCTTGATGTGAGGAAGGGAAAAATGGGTTTGAGCCACTTATCCAAAACCTGTTCTGATGCTCTGGCGATAGCTGTCTATTTAATGCTGTATTTTAGACATCTGATGTTCTGACTTCTCTCCCTTGCTTCCCATTATGGTTGAAATTTTGCTCTGGATAATCGCCGTGTTGGACACGTAGCAGTTCCTTTGGATGCATGTGCTGTTCCTGTTGCACAGCCGGGATGTTATGCATATTGTTGCTCCTACACTGGCGCCTGGAAGAGGGACTGCAAATGCTGGAGTGTTTATTACCATTCAGCAGCACATTCATTTGAGGTTTGTGATGGAATTTGCCAGCTCCTGCAGGACCATTTTTACTTAGTATTTCTGGCAGCGTATATTTGCTTTTGTTACAAGAAAAACTCCAGGAAAGCAGTACCGTGTTTACAAAATGAAAAGTGTTTCATCATGGTGTCTGCAGCTTATAGAAGGCTTCGGGGACTGAATGTGTGTGTGCAAGTCTGTGTACAGCTGTGCAACCTTACCTTGAACAGTCTGTAGCAACCGAGGCTGTGGGAGTTTTTTTCTCCATTTTTTGCCTCCTGACTCCATCTTTCCTGTTGTTTGTAGGGCTGGCTCAGCCTGGGATGGCTGCTGGATTAAAAAAATGTCCGGGGGAATATGTTACTCAATAAATAGCAATTAATGTAAATTATTAATTTTTTGGTTTATATGCAGTGGAAGGACTCTATGAACTTTGTACTGGAAATGCATCATTTTTGGACAGAGGATAATTATATGCATCTTTTGCTCATCTCAGATTGAGATACAAAAGACTTAATAGCTCAATTTAAAGGGCTTGCTTTTCCTTTTAATCAGTGGAACTTCAAGTAGGGTTATTTCTGAAAAGGAGGAGAACTTGCACTACTTACAATTAGGAGAAGAGAAGTGGAAATAACTTTATATATATCATGTCTATGTATAGTGTGTATGCCTATTGACATATTTAGAATTAATAAAGTGATGTTTACATAGTAATCACTTAATTTTTGCAATTTGCTGCAATAAAGACTCATTTTTTTTTTTTTCCCCTTGCCTCAAAAAACCCCAACCCACTAAAAAAATTATATGACTACCAACAGTAACAGATGTGCAGCACGGGATAATCTTAACCAGCTCTCATTTCTTTAGAATATAGGATTGCTTGAGGGGTCAGGATCCTGCTGGTGCAACTGTACCTGAGTCCAATATTTTGCTTATGTGCACTTATGTGCCTTTTCTTTGATTTTAAGTGTGGGACATGCTAGTGGCTTGCCTGGTGTGGCCTTGGCCACTGCAGCAGGGTTTGTACATATGCAGGAGGCCATCTTCTCTCCTTGGCTTAAGTATGACTATACAAACTAGATTTTAGTCCTTCATAAATCTTTTAAATCCATTTTATTTCCTGTTAGGAGTTGTGGAGGCTTGGAGGTGCTAAATAACTCTTGTTGTACTAGAGGGATGTTGTTAGGTTTATTATCTTATTATCAGAAGCAAAAAAAACCAAACACCAAAAGCAATGAATTGTCAGGAATCCGCATGTGCTAAATACACTATCCAGGCTGCCCTGGCGATTCCCAGGTGTTGGTGTGTGAGTTTGCTTGTGCAAGGGAGGTATTTGGTTGCATTATCTAGGAGTCTTTAAAGCAGTAAGGCAATGTGACTGTAATGGTTAGTTCTCAAATCAGTTATCTGTTGGAGCACTTGCCTCTGGCATTAGAATGATCTAAGGGAAGTCTCTCCATTGGAATTAAAAATTTGTTTCTAAATTAAAAACAAAATAATTTAGCCATGAAGTAAAATGCATCGTTCCTTGTGTCCTCATCTTCATGTTATTGAAGTGCCTGTAGCGAAGCTCAGATTGAAAAATCTCGGGAGCTAGATTTTAACTGAAGAAAAACATTTCGAGAGATAGAGATTATTAGTGAATTAAGAAATACTTCTGACCTTTCAGGTTTTCAGAAGGCATTGGGTGATGCCAAAGGATTGCTCTGTTTTTGTTTTGTTTTCCTTTAGAGCAAAACAAATCCCCTCTTGCTGTTCTTATCACCCTGCTCTGTTTCTTCTTTTCATGAACCTTCTTTTAAAATGAAACTAGTGTCTGAAGAGCAGCTTCAGTGATATTTTATGAAGAGAATACAGAGAACTGTGTAGTCACTTGCCTGCTGTCTGGTTTCTTCTCTAGTTGTCCCTCCTGCTTTACCAGTACCAGTTTTCTTTCACTCAGGTATGTGCTGAACAATTTGCTTTTAAAGAGAAAAGCAAAGCCAATGCCACTTCAGGTTTTTCCCTGGGTTTTTTGTCCTGGTGTGAATACACGTCACATCCAGTCCACTGCTATCGCAGGCAATTACATCAGAGTCCTCCTTGAAATATGATCAAGCACCACTTAAAAAATAATATCTTTTTTTTTTTGTGGCTGTTGCTTGCTGAATGGGCAAACTGTTCGTATTAAAAAAATCTTCAGTTTCTAGTCTGAATTTTTTTAGGGATTGCTTGTCTGCAGGGTGTTGTCTTGAAGGAATTTTGTGTGAATCTGGGTGACCGGGGCTGCCCATGAGGCTGAACTGCATCCCATGAGCAGCAAAAATGCTTCTCCAAGACTTTTCTCAGAGCTTTGTCACTTATCTGTCCTCCATCTAATGCACCAAATTTTTACTTTCTTAATAATTTTCTACCTCATTGTACGAGGTACAATCTTCCTGTTTTCTCCTTGAGTGCACAATTTTGTATGTGGTACTAAGTATTTGGGTCTATATTTGTTACCTGCCCTTAAAATTGCTCTGTTCTTAGCATATGACAGATGTCATCCTCTACACTGACATGCAGCAGACTTGATTAGTGTTTTCCTTTCTTCTTCAAGTCACTTTCATTTTTATATATACATATACACATATGTATAAATAAAATGTATATATCTCAGAATAAACCCTTGGGGAAAAAAAAAATCTATTAGTAACCACTGCAGCCTCATTTTTCTTGTTTGTATTTGACCTTTTGACTTTAACCCCTTTCCTTATTTATCTTGGGATTCTTACATTGTTTTTTATTTTCTCCCACTAAATTGGTTATTTCCTACATAACATCGCTGTATTGTTTTCTGATAGCCGGATAAATGAGACCTACCGCATTATGTTTAGAGAAATCTCGTCCTTTATTTGCAAAACATACTGGGGAAATGTGGCATGAATTATTGCTGGTTAACCCAAGTTGTGTCTTATCCTGTTTTTTTTCTCTTTCCTTCAGGTCTCTAATTATCTGTCTTTTGAAATGTTTTAAAACATTTCATTACTCCTGAGATCAAATCAGCCAACATTTAGATAACAAAATTAGTTTTCCCCCCTTTTTTTAAACATACATTTGCATTTGCTATTCTGTAATCCTCTGGTACCAGTCTAGCTTGATGTATTTGCTATCAGACCTGCAGTAATCATACCCCACATGAATATTTTGAAAGGCCTTTTCTGGGTCCCTGAGCTGCAGTGCATTAAGTATCCAGGAGCTGGGCTGCCTCCCTGGTTGCAGAAGTTCCTGTGTCCATCCCGACTGCCTTCAGCATCCTGCCTTCATCCCGCCTGTCTCCCTGCTGTTGCCCTCGCCGAGGCAAACTATCCAGGCGGTTTGGGATAATTTACCCGTGCATTCAACAACTCCGTTTTCCTCCGGTTTGCTCATGAGGCTTGACAACCTTTTCGACTCAATTCCCTTAATGCAAAAGAAACGGAAACCTTGGAGATTGTAATTTTGTTTCTTAGGCTGCTTATTCTTTAGCCATCAGTCCTTTTTCCCCATTTCTTTTGAGCTCCTTGCTTGTTCCCCCTAGTCTTTGTGGAACAGCTCTATTTGCAGAGATGTGGATCCCTTCTTTCAACAAGTTTTTCTTTGGTGATTAGGATCTGCATTCCAGTTAGCTTTTACAGCTTTCTGCTAGAGAAGTGCCAAGTTTTGCCTTAACAGAAAAGTCCGAGTAAATTTGCCTTTCATGCATGTACATGTTGCATACATGAGTACGTGTACAAAATCATGAGTGCTGCAGAAGACTACAATAAAAACACTGTAGTCCAAATGGGGCTATAAGTAAATAAAAATGCCTTTGAGATAGAGGACACTTGTAGTCAACCTAGTGTTGATTAGTGTAGCTTGGCTGCTTAAAGTTACATTTCTTGGTTGTGTAAGTTACTTACGTGGTTGTGCAAACGCTAAACTGGTAGAAGGATGTTGACTCCTAAAGAATATGAACTGTGGGTTTAATTAGTTGGAAGCAATGAGCTTACATGACAGAGGAGCAGTTCTCAGGGTGTTTCTTGCTAAGTTAATATACTTCAGATTGAACCTTTGAAGCATGGCTCTACAGAAAGCCTCCAGTGAAAATGCGTTCCTAATTGCCAACAGCACTGGTTAACAGGTTGTCTAAGCAATTTAATGGCCCAACATCAGAATAGCTTTCATATATGCTTGTCGCCCCATGTGACTAAATTGATATACTGATTAAGATAAAGCTGCCTCATTATTCAAATATTGGCAGTAGCATTTTTTTATATGTTCTCTTTCTTTCTATTTTTATATCCTTTTTTACTGCTATGCATATTCATATTCATGGCCACTCAGTGGGCATAAAGGACCTCAAGAAGGTCTGCTTTTTCCTCGACCAGGGAAGTAAATATTTGGTAACTTCAGATGAGCAAGAGATAACAGGTTATTTTATTGTCATAAAGAATGAAGACTCCATAATTTAGGATTATTTTGAAGCAATGCATACCTTGCCAGGAGGCTTTCGAGACAGTGATGTAATCAGTAGTATTTGGCTGGGTTCCATATTACATTTATTTTGCTCAGAAACTTGGGTTCAGTGTATTACAAATGGTATTTCTTGGAGGATGAGTAGTCAGCAACAAAAAAAATACCAGAAAGGAGACTGTAATCAGTGCATAGTCTTTACAGCCGCAGGTCTTGATGGTTATTTAATAAATTGTGGGGATTTTTTTATCTCTCCACCTGTGATGTTGCAGTGTCAAGGTTTGTTGTCACCGGTGGTAGTTTTCGTTTGGTGGTGACCTTACTCGTCCTGGAGACAGAGGTTTTACACTGCAGCATCAGCCTTGGACAAGCTTTCAGCTTGGATTTATGGGTTTTGCTTCCCTCCATCCCCATCAGGACATGTGGCAAATGCCATTACTGGCCCTTAAACGGAATCTGTTTTACACAAGAAGGACGAATCAGTCACACTGAAGTGTGGCTTTCAGGAAGATGAATGTGGTTGTGGAAAATGACTTGAAATCGTGGTTTGTTTTGGTTATTTATTTATTGGGATCCAGTTACATGCTTTGTGTGTTACAAAGTTATATTGCTGAATGTCTTGCTGCACTGAATATATGAAGTTCAGTATTGGTTGCTTAAATTATATTGAGGTGGTATCCAAAATGGAAGCCCTCTTGTCATCTCCTAACACAGAAAAATCTCTAACTAGGCTTACAAAATGGTTGTTGGTGGTAAGAAACAAGTATTGCGAATTAAATCTGCAAATATAATTTTCAGATTTAAATCTGCAAAGGAGGAATGAGTGGGCAAGGGTGTTCACAGAAGCCTGTGGTTCCTTAGATTGCTTTGGTAAAGAGGCAGATGCCTTAAGACGACTAGAAACCTTGGTGAATGTATTTGTCGGTGGAAATGCAGTGAAAATGAGTGCTTAAAATTCCCCCTTCCTGGGTTAGATGGACCTTACCTGCCTTTAACTAAGGACCTTTGAGTTTTGGCAAGATGTGAATAGCTGAACAAACCAAGAGGACTATAAGGGGTTATATGAGTTCTTGCTGCTTAATCACTTGCAACAGTTCCTTTTCAGTTGTTCTAGAACATGCCAAGAGTGTAGATGGCTTATTATTCCTCTGCCACAAATTGAAAATGTTTGAGATAATAAATTATATTACATAGTACTAGTTAAGGTTCAGGTTTGAAAGCACTGTAGCTACTTATCAGAACTGCTTAAGCATTTACTCCTTAAAGGGCTACTATGGTAACTACTACTATGTATCTTTATTTGCCCCCTGCCTAAAGGGATTTTTTTAGTAGTTAGAGAACTAACTAACTGTACCTTTAAGTTGATGACTTCCCACTCTTCTCTCCCCTTGATTGCTCATTGTATTTCTTTGTTGCATCTTGTCTATATTAGATCATAACTTCTTCAAGACAGGAACTCTATGGTGGAGAATCCGGGATCATGGGGTATGATCTTTGGTTTAGGACCTTCAGGCAATATTAAAATACAAATAACTATGCTTGAAAGATTTTTAACATATGATCTAAACTGTTACAGGGCAGCAGTTTACATTCTGTTCGAGCTTAGCAATATGCAGTCAAGTTCAAACAAGTTGGAAGCTGACTGTCCTGAGTTGTAGTGCTTGCTCTGTGATTTATCTGCTGCTTGAGTCTTAACCAAGCTCTGTTATCAGAAAATGAAGCATAAACAGGTATGCTAATGCAGCATTTATTTGGGGATTTTAGTTCCAGGAAAAACAGATAATTTCAGTATTTCTAGTGGCAGTTTCTGCACTGTAGTGCAGCTCTTCACAGTGTGATTTTTATATGCAGTAATGCACATTCAGATGCTG
This sequence comes from Limnodromus scolopaceus, assembly GCA_028565335.1. Taxonomy (NCBI): domain Eukaryota; kingdom Metazoa; phylum Chordata; class Aves; order Charadriiformes; family Scolopacidae; genus Limnodromus; species Limnodromus scolopaceus. The sequence goes on from JAOXNO010000004.1 coordinate 22,371,358, forward strand.
TAAAAGCAGTAGATCTTTATTTTAAAAAAGTTAATTTCTTCATAAGGATAAGCACTTAAAAATTGGACCACAACATTCCTTTTTATGCACGTGTTAAAGCGTAGTATTCAGCAGCATTATTGCATTCCGTTTCTCAGATGATCTGATAATGTAATTTTTAATAACTTGTCAACTAGCAGTAATATGCAGCTGTGTGCAATTTGTACAGGATCCATGAAAGTCTTCAAAGTGGAAAAATGTACAATAAACTATCTGTGCAACATAAGAGGCATTATTTAACGTCGTAGAGCGTTGTAATGCCGAAAATTTATGGCTGTCTATCAGCGGCTTTAATAGGATGGTGAGATACCTCTGCAGCGAATGTGCCTGGCGTGGGAGCCTCTCCCTGCACCGCTGTGAGGCTGGGGATGCCAGGCTGGGCCTGCTGGCGAGCACCTGGGGAATAGACACACATCAGGGAGGTTTGGTTTTTTTCTTTTTTTTTTTCCACTTTAATTCATTTCTGTGTCCACTGATATTGTGGCGATTGGGAGTACAATGAAAAAAAATAAAATTAAACAGAATTGGACAACCTCCTCTGGTGCAGCCCGTTGCCCTTAGTCAAAAGTCCATTTTCTGTTGGTTGAAAGGTTGTCTTATCAGGAATTAAATTTTTCAGCTGAGGAAGCCATCTGACTGGAAATAGAAGAGAAATAGGGGCTTAGGGTTAACTGAACTGTTAAAAAAAAAAAAATCATAAAAGCATTCTGTTGGCCTTCCTATGGGAGGAGGTGGGTCATCACTTGATTTGCACGGGAAGTGTTTGGTGCGCTGTGAATGTTACTGAAGAAATTACTGTGTGTGACACATTTTTATGTTGGGTAGGGTTGTGTGAAGTCATAAACAGGAGACCGATTAAGGGACATCTAAAGCTGAGGTTTTATGTGAAATTTAATTTAAAGTTCTGTGAAATGGACAGTTCCACTAAAATGCAACTTGTTCTTGCAACACTAAGTGTGTCTTTATGGTGAGCCTAATTGGTTTGGAGATAAATTGCTGAGTTTAATACTGGGGGAGAAGGTAGGGCTGTTATCAAATAAACCTGAGCCTCATTCATACCCAGTGGCAGGGATGGGGTGTTTTTGGGTGAGGGTTTGGAATGCAGGTTTCCTTTGCCAGCTGGCCATTTTATCAGAGGAGCTGTGGGATTTTTTGGTGGTTCTTTCTTTTCTTTTTTTTTTTTTTGTTTTTTTTTTTTTTTGTTTTCTAGTGTGATTAGAAACTTTGAGGTCTGAGGGGCTTTAGGGAGTGGGGATTGATTGTTTTGAAGATCAGCTTTCTACTTGGGGTTAATCTGGGGAGCCTGAGGGCAGGTGGTCCTCTATGGCCTTGATATGCACAACCTGTGGTGTCAGGTGCACCTGGGAATGACTTGTTGGGTTAATACTTTGCATTTTCTGTCCACCCTACTGGGGTGGGAATAGATGAAAGCAAGCTGGGTGATAACAGGCAGTCATGAAACAAGGTAGTAAAGGTGTAATGTCTGAATGGGGCTTGTATGTTAGGACAGAATGCCCCAAAATGAAGTGTGAAGGAGGGAGAGATAGTAGGGGACAGGTTGCTGATTTTGGAAGAAGTCACTTTGGTCCTGGTGCAGGAGCCCGTCCTGTCCCAGCAGTGCTCCTGGCTCCAGATAGGAGGCCACAAGCCAAAATACCAAGGTTTGGGGGAGCAGGGAGTTACCCTCTGCATAGAAACTTTTCTGATGATCAGGGTTGATCCTCTGATACTATTTAGACATCTATCCCAGGATTAAATTTCCAAATTGCTGTATAAACTATCTTCAGGTCTTTTGATTATGTAATTCCATCCTTAAAAAGTGACTTGACAGAATGTCATACCATGTTTATATATAATATATATAATTTTCTAAATGTGATTCACCCAGAGTATGAATACAGCTGTAAAATTAACCAGGTAGATAGCTGAATAGTTTAGCATGAATTTCTGTATTGTCAGGATTAAAAGGAAGGAAATTTGGGGAAACTGTGGGTCGTTAAGGCTTGATTTCATTTTGAATGCCAGAGCAATCCTGAGTATTATTGGAAAACCAAGAAGTAATAGGGCCCTGGGAGATCTTAAATATGAATATCAGTGGCATGTTTCTGGGTGAAATCCTCCCAAAATGTGAGCTGTGTCTTGGTGCTACTCTGTAATTGCCCCTTTGTTGGCTATCAAAAAAAATCATTGGCAGTGTTCATGAGTAGTTCAAAGTGATCAGACAAATTCTACTGGGAGAAATCATGGGGCCGAGAATATTACTTTGGCCTCGCATGGTGCCTGGTTTGGGCTCTTTCATTGGTATGTTTGCTTTTTAATAAGTAATTCACTCTGGGAAATTATTTCTCCAGATTTCTACAATTGGTTAGTGGAAGTCTGAAAATTAGGTGAGACTAATATCAAGATGTGAAATTGATGCTGAAACCTAATATCCAGAAAGGCTCTCTGTTAGCATAGGTGAAATAGAGTTAAAGCAAATGTGACTTTAAAGTTGTGTAAAGGGGAGGAAAAATCACATGGGTTTCGGCAGCACCACTTGGACAAGCTGCATTTGAAAAGCTGGGTACCGCTTGTCCCTCTGTCTTCTTCAGATTTTGAAAACAAGTAGTTTCTAAGTAGTCTACAGTCTCGGCTGAAGGAGACTACTTCCTAGTTATTTCCTAAAAGGACAGGGCAATTTGTATGATGTGAAATTGTTTATTTGCTGCTACTGTTGTAACACTTTGCTTGTATTCAGTAACTAGATCCACGTATGTGAACTAAAATTCTGCCTTGCAATTTATTTAGAACTTGCATTTGCTTTTTAGATAAAATAGCTTGGTGAAAACCTTCTCATCAGTGTAAGCTTATTAAAAAAAAAAGTCTTTGTCAAATACCACTGTATTTTTTTCAGTAATTATTATTATGAAATAACATTCTGAAGCAGTAGCACATGTTTTGAGTGTTGTCTGCCTTTGTCTACGTTGAATTTGTATGCTGTTAAGAGCGGTGGGCTGAAAAACCACAGAGACCCTGTTTTCTTCCTTGCATGTGCAGTTCCTCTGTGCAGGTTTTTAGAAAACCTCTTCTAACAGCATCTAAAGTGCTGCTGAGTCTGTTGCCCTAATGCAGAGTAAGGAGTTTACCTCAAAAGCAGCCTTTTGTTACAGAAGAAATAGGTTCCATTGAAAAGGCATAAATATTGAGAAGATATTTTTCTAACTTGAAACTGTGAGGAAGCCTTTTAAGCCTTTCTATTTACCTCCTGTGTTTTGAACTGCTCTGTTCCGGTTGTGGGAGTAAATAGGAGTGGGTGAAGGGGAGGGCAGAACCTGGAATTACCCACTTCCAGGAGAACATAGAGACTGGATGCCACATGAATAAGTTGGTGTGGCCACATATTTGAGTGTATCTTTACAAAAAGTAAGAAAAAAACATAAAAGCCAACCTGGGAAGCTGGTGAATGCCATGTGGAATGAAGGCGTGTACGCAGGTGCATCAACAGGAGTTGTTGGAAAGAGAAGTGATGCTTTGGCCACCTGGTGGAGCAAGGACTGGGCGGTCCATGGGAGGCTCTCCAGTGCAGTGGGTTTTCATGGCGGCTGGGTCTTTCACCGGAATACGTCAACATCCATCTTCCATGGAATAAATGATTAAAGAGGAGTAAGGGCAGGACTACACAGCTTGAGCGTCAGTCTGTCCTGGAGCGTGTCCATCTCCTGTTGTGTCCGGGCTGTGGGAGTGTGCCCTCATACGGGCACAGGGTGGAGGATGCTGCCCCATGCATTTAGTGTTCGCTCTCATCAGCGGTTCTTTGTGCAAACACAATACAAATATTAAATTACTTTTTGTTGTTGTTGTTGTTAAACGTTTCTCTTCACAATGCAGACAAATTGCTGTTGGCGCAGCTATTGTCTATGATGGGGTTACTCTGGGGATGGATCCGACAGATCTCTATTGCAACACATGGAGGAAAATTCTGAGTGGTCTCCCCTCTTTCAAACAATTCGAAAGCTTTTCCTTTGGTTTCGTTATTTAATTAAAATAAATACACCCAGAGGCTTGAGCAATTGCTGGGTGTTTAAAAAACAGAAATAGGAAGATTAAACAATTGAAAAAAACAACATTGTAATACACAAACTTATTATACAAAATGTATAAACTTATGTTAATAGGATGATAAAAATTCAGGGGGAAAACTGGCTTAAATATTTAAAAGTGTATCTTTAGATCCATTGCCCTTTAGATCCTGTGCCCTCAGGACACAAACTGACTTAAATATTTTTAAAGTGTATCTTTAGATCCATTGCCCTTTAGATCCTGTGCCCTTTTCTACTGTTACTTAATCTTCATATTTGTATTTTAAAACATTTAGGTAATTATATTTTAATATTGCCTTGCTGAAAATTGAGTTGTATTACACAGATCCCAATTTTTTTCTGTATATGTGTCTGTTTAACTTGCATTAGAGTTCTGCATGCCTATTTGATGGAATATTACTGGGTTTGTTTAACAGCTTTATTAGATTAGAGGGTGATGGTTATTTTTTTACTTCTCTAAAAACTATTTATTAAAGACATGGTTGTTGCTCTGCATGGCTTTTATTTAATATTACAGGTTACACAAATTATCTAACAGAGGTGAGGATAAAGGAGGAAGCCAAATCCCTAAATTTGTTTCTGGATGATGTGATTGCTTAAACTGTTTGCAAGCAGAAGCCTCCTACCCCCTGCTGCAGGGTCGTGGTCTTCCCGTTGCCTTGGCCAGCAGTGCAGGGGATGCTGGCCTCCTGCCCTGCGAGCAATGCAGCCTGCAGTGGTCCTTCTTGAAGGGAAGGATTTGATGTATCTTTTTGCTGTAGGAAACAAAGTGAATTAATTTTCCATGGTCCTCAGTTGTCTTCTGGAAGCAGATAGGCAAGTGCTGCCAGGATGGAGACAAGCGATGCTGGCGAGATGGCCCACAGGCTCTGTCGCCTGTTTGCCAGCCTCGAAGAGGGCTCTCAACCCACCCTCTTGCTTCTGGAGAGAGGATGATGAGCGTTTTGGGAACTTTGAATGAAATATTGGGGGTTTTCTCAGTGTAAATACTGTCAGCCGAGATCAGAACATTTCACCCTTTGGTGTCAGACAGTGGCACGCGTTGAGATCTAAGTGGCATATCTACATATTTCAACAAAATATGCTGCCTCTACCGCCTTCGCGTTCACTTTTTAGTTTCATTGGCAGACAGATTGCATTTTATGTCCTTTCTCTGCACATTATGCCAGAAGGTTCCTTTGCAGGAAATAAATTTATAGTCGCTAGCTGATAAAGGTCTTTCCGCAGCCGTCTTGCAGAAACATTTTCAGAGCCATCCTTCCCATTGCGGTGGCATTGCTCAGCCATCTCTCCTCGCACCGGAGGTGACAGCCTACCTGCAGTAATGCCTGCTGTATCTTTCCATGGTAATTTTCCAGCCCACGACAAGGAGTAACCGAATTTGGTAAAGAATTCTTGGATAACTTGGTCCAAACTATGCTGCTGACTTCGACTATGTGGTCTCATAAAAATGCTTTTTTCAGGAAGGAGCTGTCAGGTTTATTTGATGATGGGCGGCCTTTTGTGTATGTACTCAAAAGCATACGTGTGCACGTGCACGTACATATTTATTCTTCAAAACGGACGTTCAAGCAAAGAGCAAATTACTTGTGTGGATGACGTGCTGTGGTGGTTTGGTGCCAGTGAGCGCTCGAGCCGCTCCGTGGTCGGCAGTGCCATTGTACACTGCAGCGATCCTGTATTTTGATAACATTACTTTTAGGTTTTGCAGAACAGTTTTTTATGTATGTAAGTTATTCAAGTTATTTGACGGTCTCTCAAATCTGCCATTTTACATTTTTTTTTTTTTTTTTTTTTATGAATAGAGGTAGGCAAATGAAAAATAGCCTAGCAATCAGAAATTGTTCTTCACAAAAGGTTAGTGGGGAAAGTGGAGATGTGGAAGTACTTTTAAATAGCATAGTCTTTGGCATGATAAAAAGGCAACATTTTTTTGTCTCACATTCAGATAAATTTAAAAAAAAAATCTTTGGAAATAATGAAAATTAAAATTGCTTTTGTCTCCCCTGTTGCAGCATTCTGAACAGAATTTAAAAAAAAAAAAAAGGCCAACTGATTTGCTGTAGTTTGCTGAATTCCACCTCTTGATATTTTGCAAGAACAGAACATTGTCTACTACCAAAGCAAGAATTTTTTCTATGCGTTTATTGTGTTAATGTGGTTAGAAAAAAGTGCTTTAAGATTTTCTTGAAGCTTATCCAGTAACAAGATGTATTGAGATGACTTGCATATCTTAATAGCAAATTTTTCATCTTGTTAATAAGGAGGAAATGTAAAGAATATTATCAAAATAGTCTGTCTGACATGCAGAAAATGTTAAACTTTATCACATTGCAACAAAAATAAACTCATTTATAGCCACACAAAAAATGATTATGCCTTGTGTTTGCCTGCTATAAATTTGATTTATTCCTGTAGTAATTACAGTCGCTGATTCGGTAAAAGTTGAAAACATTTTTTTCCCCAAGCATAACAAGACTTCTGCGTTCCCATTGCTACTGCATTGCAACACTTTGAACTTGCTTAGCAGACATGACAAAAGGTTTTAATTAAAATACTAGCGAGATAAAAAAAATCATTTGTCTGCATTAACTTTGTACGTTTCTCATAATTCTTTAATTCTTGTAATAAAGGAAAAATACCGTGACTGAGATAAGAGGTTGTCCTCCCTCCTTACTCCCCTCATCAGTAAAAGATTTTGTCGGAGCTGAGGGATGTTTTGCTTAATCCCACCACGGGCTCTGAAGCGCTTTGAGATGTTACTTGTTGGAGCACGGATGAGTAGGAGATACTTAGGAGGCTTCATTCACCAGCAGGAACACGATCCCAGCATGGTTAGGGTTACGTGGAAATCTGCCCAAGTATCCCAGCCTTTCCAGCTCCCAAGTAATTGTAAAACAACTCGTTCTTGAGTTTTACCCCAGCTGAATATTCTGAAATGAAAGACTACCAGCTACACAACCTATAGAGTAGCTCAAGGACCTTCAGACGTTTTCCTGCCAAGTCCATAGTGAATTTTGGATGAGGCTAAAAATAGAGATCATTGTCAGAGTTCATTAAATCTTTCCACTCCTTTTTTGCTACTTTGTAATAAATATCTTGTTCTCTGTAACATGATTTAAATAATGATGTAAATCAAGCAGAAACTTTGATGTAAATCAGTCACTTTGATCTTACTTTGTTACATTTCTCAAAGGAGAGGTTAATTATTAGTAGTTTGGTAATTATTAGATTGCCTTGATTTGCTGCTAAGTACAGCTTTTACAGTAAGGTAACACCTTTTGTCAACATTATAAGCATAGGTTGTAATTGTCTAACTATAACAAATAAGCTTTCAGATACTTCATGCTCATATTTTTGGTAGTAAAATACATGTTTAACATATATTGAGTGCTGAATACATAGTTGTATTGATGTCAAAATTTGAATTCAGTTAAAATGCATGAAACAATATTAAAATGTTAAGTATGTTTTTCTCAAATTTACTGGACACACAAATCAAAAGCAAACTTTTGCTTCTGCATTTTGCTTTTCAAATTGGTACAGGAATGCTTTCAAAGTTTATAATAGTTATGGTATAAATTCTGGATAGTGACTGGAAAACGGTTTTGGCCCGGGAGGATTTTGTAAATGGTAAATCTCATCCTCTTGCACTTAATGTTTATTTCTAGATTGGAAAATAAAAACAAATCTTCATGCTATGTTATTTCTTAATTGATTTTTTTATTTTGAGTAAATCAAGTCATTGAATTGAATTAACTTAATAAACTGAAATTAGGAACAGAGCTATTTCTATATCAACCAAAAGGTCAATCACTCTTTAGAGTTGGTTTAGTGCATTACTTTCAGTAGTTTAGGCTGGTGATTTGCCTCTCTAGAAGGCTTGGGAAGCAAATGTTAGGTTTTTTGAACGTATATTAAATTTGAATACTTTTCATATGTAAATTTGTTTTAATGTTATGCATGTTTATAAATATATAAAATATGTTGTAGCGCTTTAGAAACATAAAACTTAATTTTTATTAAGTACTTTAAGACATTATTTAAATATATGTTAAAAGTAAACATTTATTTTGCTTCTCAAGGAAAAACCCTTAGCAATGTGAAAAGACAAATCTGTGTATCTGGGAGTTTCTTTTATTCAGCGTCACTTGTATAAGCGTGTTGCAGGATTACAAGAAATAACAATTTCTTGTATTTTTGATTACAAGAAATAAGGACTCAGACTATGCAAAGTTGGTCATTGTGGTTACTGTAGTACTTGGTACCATTAATATACTTCTGAGTATGTAGTGCTGATATAGCCTTTATAATTAATGTGGAAATCTGTGTTGCAGTGTGTTGGTTACGTTTGATGTCACATTCAATTTTCTGAGAGTTTCAGAAGACACAAATGTTTCAGTGCATGATGGTTTAAGGTGGAATTGTAGAGCAAAATGGATATGCAGTGCATTTATTTTACTATTACCAATATATTCCATTTTTTTGGTGCTTTATTCACATATATAAAATTGAAATAGAGGCAGCTCTGAGACAGGATTTTGGCTTATTTTACTAAGCAAAAAATAGTGTTTGTATTGTAAATAACTTTTTAAAGTGCTCTTTATTTTAATACTTTCTGTTATAGCAGATCACTCACTGGGGATTATAACTCATGATAATTCGGTATGGGAGTGGGGAAAGCTGTTTCTGTGTTTAAAAAATATGCTTGTCTAGATTTTGTGAGTATATCCATTCACGTTTAATATGCATTTATACGAGATACTCTGTACCAATGGATGTGTGATAGAGTAAGTGTGTTCACCTATTTTCACTTCTAACATAGGAGTATTTTATTCTTAAGCTGCAGCTCACCTTTAGTCAGTTGTCAGGGATTGGATGTTCCAGTCTGAATGATTATTGCAATTCCAGATCTTGTTTGAGACAGTAGCATTGCTGCTGCTGACAGGAAAACCTTTTAGGTTCATGCAGATTGATGCTATTTTAATTCTAATTTTTTCTTATCCTTTTAAAGGAGAGGGAAAGAAAAGAAGTAGTATGATTTGTGGGGGTGTTAAGAAAGCTTGGTTATACTTAGGATGAAGGTTTGCTGGTGGTCGTTCTTTACGCATTTGGCTGTTGCTGCTAATTTTCCAATGTTAATGCATTCTTATGGGTCTTTGGGCTTTGTGTCAAAGGCCTTGTAGGGAGACAGATAGACATCAGCCCTTCAGTGCAATGGAGGACACGTTTCAGGCAACACTAATGTGTACTTGATCTAATAGTTCCTCTGAAATTTTCCTTCATGCTGTTTATTGCTTTTCTTGGATTTATGCTGTAGCAAGATGTGAATGCTGGCTACTTGAAGATGATTCTGCTGTGTGATGGGCCGATCGAATGAATTGCAACGGATTAAAAAGAAACAAACCTTTCCATTGTGTGTTTTCGCCTTAATTTTGTAATGTTTATTTCTCATAACATAAAAGTCTTTTTTCCAGTATGGTCAGAATTTGCTGTCCTGTGGAGTAAGCCGTTGGGCAGCCAAAGAAGGCTGAGAGCTACTCAAAGAGCAACCCTAGTCCTGACTTCATGCTCTCTGTCATATTGGTGGCACTCTTGCAAGTTCATGTAGTTTAGACTTTTTATTATCTCTGATTCACTTCTGTCCCTTGTGCTGCAGGTGTTCTGCTCTTCTGGTGTTGACAAGGTACTTGGTGTGGTCTTCTCTTGTTGAAAGTCATCTAGACTCCCTTAAAGTCAGTTCTGTATGAGAGTCTGCTTGATGTGGGGTTAAAATCCCGCAAAATAGGAGGTGGAGAACTACTGAGCAGTGCTTGGAGAGTGTTACTTTCTAGCTCATCCTGGAGAAAACAGGAGTTAAGCATGTTCCCTCTGGTTTACCCTTGGCAGACATCAGGGTTGGGGTGGCCGTTGAGGGAAAGGATGCTTTGGATGAAAGAGAGCCATCGCTTAAGCATCCTATTCAGTGCCAAATTCTCTACGTGCAAGAGAAGACACAGTAGGGTGATGTGTAGTAGTTAGTTTCTTCTTAAAAAGAATAACTTTAATCCTAATTCCTAATAATTAGCTGTTCTTAATTCCTAAAACATGTGTCTTTATCCCTTTGATTACTCAGTAGCTAATGGTAATTTGTATGCCTGTCATCCTTGTCTCCTCATTCCTTAAACCTCTGTTAAGTTCTTGGAGACTCCATTCACATTATGCATTTATTTAAAAGCTCTGTGAGGGGGAGAGGAGGTGCTACGTGGCAACCTGTATCAGAAAGGTGGTTCCTGCTTTTCCTCCTGGTCATTTTAGCACTGTGATAAAGAGGGTGAGAGGATGAGTCTTTGATGGAGCGGGGAAAGGAGGAGACTTCTGGTGAAAATGAGTCAGATCCAGGGAAATAGTTCATCTTGTTCCTTTGAGCCTTGTTTTGCTTTGTGCCCTCTCTTTTGAGAGGGCAGCCAAGGAGAAGTATAGAGTCATATAATAACTTAATAAAAGCTTCTACGCAACTAGGTGAACATGGCCTACATGTGCTTGACTGCTGAAAGTCCAGCCTGGTCTCTTTGGCAAAGTTTGACAGAGATTATTCCTGTTTAGTCACCGAGAACATTGCCGTGGTGCTGTGTGTACAGGAATAACACAAGAGTGGTGAGAAAAATACATTGACATTGCATCAGCTGCATGAAGAGCTTCAGCCACATCTTGTTTTATCAAGCTGGTGCCTGTGTTAGCTGACCCATCTGCCTGTGTCAGTACCATTGGAGTAGAGAAAAGCCTTTTAAACTGGTACATCTCTGAACAAGATGACGTGGCTGCTGCCCTTTGGTACTGTGGCTGTGGGCTGCCTATCGATGTGCACCTCGGACCCTGCAACGCAGATTTGCGATTGTTCCCGCTCCTTTGACAGCGTTGGGAGCAGGGGTGAGATGTTCAGCTGTGCCTGGATAAAATGGTAGCGTGTTAGTTGGATATATCTGAGAAAAATTTAGACCTCCTCACCCCAGCAGTGTAGACAAGATAACAGTCTTTGACTTCAGCGCTGTTTTTTGCTGATCAATATAGAAAGTGCTGTAGGAGTTACCTTGTTTTAGGAAAAACATAGCAAGTAGATCACAGGCAGGGACCTGATGGGCATCAGAAGTAAAAGTCCTCGTCAAACCTTGAGATCCTCAAGGCGAAATATTATGCCTTCTGAATATCCCAGTTGGGTGCAAGGACACAGCTTAACAGGCATCTTTGGCTTGCAGCTCTGGCTGCTGGTGAACTCTAACAAGAAGTTTTCATGCACTTGACCTTATAGGCATTTTGGGGCATGAATTTTTCCCCTTGCCACAGGATCCTCTAAGGAGATAAAGCGCATAAATATTGTTCCTAGATTTCATACAGCTGGGAGTAGTGGAGGTGTCATTTCTCCTTGGAAATCCTTGTTCATCAAAATTAGTCATGCTTGGCACTGTAGGTGGTAAAAGGGATTGTTCAGAATTGGAGTCTTAAGAAATGTTTTGGCTAATGGCGAGAGATTTGTTTGCCTTGTGCCCAGAACTCACATTTCCTTGTTCCACCTGCTTCTGAGAACCTACTGCCAAAATAACAGATAATCTTTTACAAAGCGCTATCAAGAAACCAAACGTCTATCAGCTCCTTTCCTTTCCTTCCCTTTTTTTAATTTTTTTTTTCTTTCCCCAGAAGCAAGCTGTGGAAGATTAGGCAAAGACATGTTTATTTTAGTAGTCCTGCTTTGCCTAAAATGTCCTGGGTGTTGGTGGTGTTTTGGATGGTGCCGACGGCTCATCCATCTTCCATCTCAAAGGGATCTGCAACTGGAAAGGTCACCAGCACGTCAGGACGCAGGTGCTCAGTGCATCTCTCTGCTTATACTGAGTCTTAATCACTTAAGCCATGCACGAAATGCCAGCTCCTCCAGCTCTAGAAATACTCGTGTGACTCAGTATGGTAAAGGGCCTTGCAAATATTTGCCCAGCGGTGCCAAAAGGATGGATGTGTTCTTTCTGCCCTGGTGTTGTATGCTTTTAATTTCCTTAGTGTGTGGGGATGCTGTCTTGGATGGCTTGGAAACTCCAAGCCTGTTAGTTGGCGTTCTTGCTGCAGGAGCAGGATTTCTTCTCGGCTGCACGCCTAGGATTTTTTGAGTGCAGCCCTTTTGAGCACATCTGAAGCACGTGGGATTCCTCTATACAATCGTGGCTTGGTTCTCCATGGTCTAACTGGCCCTTCATTTGAATCATGCATTTTTTTGTCCTTTGTGTTTTGTAGACATTCAAGTCTGAAGTGATTGCTGAGCTGAGAGCTCCCTTGTGACCCAGAATTGCATTTTCCTTAGAGGTAAACTGGCACTTGGCACTGAAATCATAAAAGATGGATTTTTTTTTTTTTTTAAATTGTTCTGTCTTTCTGCCCAGCTCCATTTTACACTTTGGAGAAGCCATGATATTCTATAGATATCCATAGAGTTCTTGAATAAATTAATCTACAATTTGGAAAACAAACTCTCTTTGTACTTGCATATCAAAGCAAAAGATGCCTCAACACTGACTCTATCTGCATAGCTAAGACCAGTGTAGCTCAGACATGTGCAAATCAAATGTTTCTTCATCTTCTTAAATGAGTTTTCTCACTGATTTGCAGAATATCGGCTCGGTTCTTTATTACACAATATACAATTTCTGCAAGCCAAATATTCACCAAAGGTAACATTAGACACTGAGCAAATAATTGTTTCCTGTCACACTGCATTAGTAACTGGGAAGAAAGTGTTTCCTAATTTGTATTTGTGCAGAACTAAATATAGCTCTAGTGAAGCTTAACTTCAGCTTTAGCCATTCAAGTCCCCAAGAAATTCAGCACCGTATTTGTCAGTTACTGGGAAAATGACTGCAGACATTCCTGCGTGCTTCTTGCCCTCCCACTTGAGAGTTTTGCAGTCTTAGGAACTTGAACGTGAGGTTAACCAAACTCTCAGAAAATCCTGATAATCCTAGGTTACTGCTGTCTGCAGGGACTATTGCAGAGCTTTTTTCCTAGTAAGAGTTTTAGGATAATAAGCCCTGGCCACAACTTCCCTGTTCCATGTTTTGCAAGACAAGGTTAAATTGTCCTATAGTTAGGTATTCCAGCAAAAACTGCTCTGTTTTTTCATCTTAAATCTGTTATTTATTACTTGTGCTACTCTGTAGCTGTTCTGTAGAGCTGATGGCATGATGCATAAGATCTTAAAAAAACCTGTTAAGAAGTATTCAGATTGGACTGTACTGGTGAAATCCTTCTGTGTACCTGGTAAGAAAAATCTGATGTTGTAGAAAGGTGTATTGAATAGATTGTGTCTCCTCCTTGAGAAGAGTACAAGCTGATGTCTGTGCCCTGGTATCAGGTCTGTCAGATGTGGGATAACTACCTTCTTGCTGCACCTGCAGGGAAAATGCAGCACTGCTTCCTAAGGTGATGGAAATGCCAAATGCTGGGTTTTAGAGCCTTGAGTTTTTTGGTTCTTGTCTGTGAGGAGGATGCTTTGAGTTTGTCTCTTCCAATGGGACTGGGTATGAACCCTTACTCAAGGTTTTAGTCCCATACCTTTTTTCATTTGTATTTAAATTCACCAAAACCAGCTTGTCCTCCCTAGTCCTCTCTGCTTGGCAACGAGCAGGGTGAGTGTGTTTCAGAGGTCTGAGGGATCTTGCATCCAGGATTTGTAGAGAGACCAAGACTTAGTCATTCATCCGTGTCACTTCTTCAACCTTAAGTGTGCTGCCAACTCGTGCATTTTATCAGTGCTCTGCCCAATGTCATCAATGCTCTGCCCAACTTTCTCATATTAGGGATGATGCATATAATTAGGAGGAGGAAGGAACATGTTTGCCATTGTTAGTGGGGAGGAGGATGATTCCTGTGTACCTGGCGTTGGCCGTCTGCCTGCACCTGTACCTCTTACCTTCAGAGAGATCCTTTGAGGAAGTGGTCTAAAGAAATCCAAAGCAAATTGCTTGGGTTTGTAACGGCTTTCCTCCCGGCAGATGGAGATTTACTTATACTGTAGGATGTGACAGGCAATTCCTGGTGCCTCGGCTCTGTCTAACACGCGAGCGATGGCTGGAAACACGAGTGATTGCATTAGAAGCTTTCTTACCTCCAGTGGGGAGAGTGTTTGAACTTGAACCCTGCCCTCGTTGAGATCTTTGAAGTTTGGATCTTTAAAACCATTCTCCACTCCAAAGACCTACCAGTGCAGTCGTCATCCTTCCCATCTGAGACGGGCTGGACCAGGCTCCCTTCAGAGGCCATTAAAGTTGCTCGTTTCATCCTCCAGAGAGGTCGGCAGAGAAAGACATGAGTGAGTAATTATTCCCTGCCTCTCCTCCCAGTAGCTGAGCGAGCTGTGGAGGTTGAAACATCATTAAATCTCCGAGCAGCGTGGAGGGGCTGCAAGCCTCCGCAGCCGGGGAGCCTCGTGGCACGCAGCGGAGGGGAGGGCTGAGTAACAGGTGGTATTTAGAAACTAATTAATATTTGTGAATAACAATGTGCTATTGGTAAGAAAACAAATCAGCCTGCGCGTTAATATTTATGATGATGACTTTTCCACAGCACCGCTCGGATCGCGCGGCCCTTTTCCAGCTGCCGCATCTCCTCTTGTGTCACAACATTTCACACTGGGGTGAAAACCTTCTCCGCCGAGCTGAGCCGAGCCGTGCTGGGGGGCCGAGCAGCTCAGCACAGGGCACACTTAGAGAAGAATATTCTCACCGGTTCGGTACTGGTGGGCCACTAGGTCTCAAACATTTAAAGTATTCTTTGCTGGTGGAGTAAGCCATGCAATTTAGCTTGAGATTTCATCCCATTAAGAGCCAAGCCATGCACAGAGATAATGCTATGTTTGAAGAGAAAGCAGGTGTTAAAGGTTGTTCTCCCTCTTAATGTTGTGTGCGAGTGTTTTACAGTAGATCAAACTTGCCTAATGTAATCTTCATAATGCTTTCATTTAAAATGCTCCCTGTGGTTTGTATTTGTGGAACTGAAAGAGCAGAGTCTACTTTGTAGCTTGGTGGGGCGGGGTGTTCGATTGAACATATGTTCACACTGTCATTTGGGAAAGATAATAGGTTTTTAACCTCTGTCAGTGTTAGACTGAGGTATTTATGGAGCTCTATTAAAGCTGTGCCTAGGCGGCTAACCTTGCGATACAGGTTTTTCACAATTTGCCATTTTCTTGTGATAAGTTGTGGCTTTTCTTGGCCTCTCGCGGCGCCTCTTGCTGTGTCAGCCAGCATGGGAGCTTACCAAGAAACGAGGAATTCCGTGCTGTTGTCAATGCTGCATGAAATGCTCATGGTGACTTCAGGAAACGCTGTCACGTAGATTGAAAAAGCAGCCTGGAAGAGTTTCAGAAAAATATTCTTCTGGGCTTGAAACAGGGGGGGAAACTGGTGAAACCGGTGGTGGTAGCGCTCGTGCGTTGGGTTGTGGAGGCGTCTGGGTGCTGCTGTGGGTGCCGAGCTCCCGTTCCAGGGTGCTGCCAGGGGTGTGCAGTGCTGGTGGCTCTCGGCAGTGGGAAGCTCTTGGCAGCCTTGCCCCAGGCCTTGAGTTTAATTTGGGTGGGGGGAGGAAAGCTGTGTATAATTTCGTGTGCTGAAATCCTATTGGTATGGTCTCTTTAGGCTTCGAAGAATCTAAATCAGCATGATGGAGGCGGCAGTGTGCTTCACGGAGGGTGTTATCTCCAGTGAACTGCCATTACCGCTTTCGTCACTGCTGATTAATCTCTTTTTTTTGTTAATGTTTAATCCTCAACAGCAAACGCCTGATGTTTATATGCCCTCTCCCTGTATAAGCAGAACATCTGTTTTATAAAGTTGGCTATGGCATCCAAAATGGAATCGGTGTAAAATGTTAAATATACACGTCAGGCAAACAGATGCGAAGAAATTCAGAGCGTAAGCCATCACTTCAGCGTGCACAGGTCCTGTTGTGGCAGGGGTTTCCAGGGGTCTTAAATTGCATATTGAACAGTGCTTGGTATGACTGAGAGTATTTTCTAACCTCATCTTAAAATTCTTTGCTCTCTGTCTTAATACTTCCAGTGTAGAAAAGATTGTTTATTGTTTATTTTTTTTTGGTGGTGTGTTTCCCTTCCCTTTCCTTTCCTAGCAGTAGAGCCCCAGTGGTGTCGCTGAGACTAGGTGACTTGAACTGCCCCTGCTGTGCAAATGCAAAATCTACTTACGCTTTTGGGAGAAAGGAGATGTTAGTGAAATACATGCATGTGTGCCATGGACGACCACAACTCTGTGTGTTAGAACTACAGGGAATTCCATAGGGTTTCCAAAGAATAAATTCAAAAGAAATGCATAAAAAGCGATGTAACAATTAGCAGCAGAGACTGATATGTTTAGGGGAGGATGTTAATTTAAATTGTTGGCTTACAGAAGTTTCAAGCATTTTTATGCATTTAATAAGGGGTTGCCATTTAAGTAGCTTAAGTATCCTTCTCTGTATACAACGTATCCTGGGATTTAGCAAACCACTTACCGCTGGATGGATTATTCCGCTGAGATGTGGTTGCCGTTCTTGCAAGACGGACTGGCTGATGAAGAGAGCGAAAAGAGCCGGTACCGAAATGGTCATTGTGTTAGTCACGGGGGAGGGGAGAAAACAGATTTATATACTCTATCTTCTGGCCACTTAGTATGTTGGTCTTGGTCGTGGGCATCAAGTTGGATGAGTGCGTGCCTAAAAAGAGGGCTTTCCTCAAACCCCAGGGGGCCTGGCAGGGTGTGCCAGGGTGCTTCTCTAAAATTCTGACCCGAGGGATGGAGAACGGCGGTGTGAGACAGCGGAAGGTGGGAGTTGGAGACCTGACACTGAGGGAGAGGTGCTGGGTTAGAAAAATTGGGATCCTGTGTGAGAGGGGGGAAAAGATCTCATGATGTGTTGTAAACAAGGGAGCTTGCAGGGACAAAAGAAAGAGGGGCAACATGGTCAAAGTTACAAGAAGCATATTGAGGAGCGTTGTGCATAGATATTGGCAGGGTAGGACCTCCGGGTTTAAAAGAGGAACACGCTCTGAATGACTGCAGCGAACGCTGCCAGGGTGTGCCAGAAGTAAATATAGTAGAGTAAGCACTGCTACAGAGTCATTGAAGTCAACGCTGCATAACATAAAATTGCATAATATATTTGTTTGTCAAGGTTATTAGAGCATGGTTTTAAATGGATCCGAGTCCTTGGAAAGGTGACTGTATTCTAGGTCCCTGGGCTGAGGTTTCCGATACATCCCAGTCCGATCTGGCGGCAGACAGCCAGCAGAAGGGGTGAGCTTTCCATTCTCCTCCTACCAGCTCCAGCGCTTGTCCGACCGGCTGGCGAGCTGGTTCCACTCGCTGTGCCAGCAGACAGGGAGCTGCTCTCTCTCCCCTGAAAGTAAGAAAGAAAAAAAAAAAAGGTATTTTTGTTGTCCCAGTCAGCTCAGGTTGTGTGAGGGGATGAGTGAGGGTCTCCAGGCGGTGCATGGATGATAAGAGGGTGGGTGGAGGGTATCGGTAAGTGTGTGGGGCATCGGGTGGGTGGGCTGCCTCAGCCCTATGTCCCACCTCAGAGCTGGAGCGCACTGATGGCGTTCCTCCCCACTCCCACCAGGGATGCGGTCAGTGTGTGATGCAGCAACCATCAGAGACCCAGATTTTGGGGCACAGCCACACTCTCAAAGTGTGCTGAAACTGTTTATGAAATGAGTACTTTGCAAATGATAAAGACTAAATAACACATTCTATACATTTGCATAATTTTGAATCACTTATCCTTCTGAGGGCTGTAGTCATTTGGCTCATGTTAAAGAACGCTTAACGGTGTAATCAATCTCAAGCCGTCGGTTGCCGAGCAGAGTTGACACTGAAGATAGGAGGTGTGTTTTTTGGGGATACAGTGCATGTCCCCTCTAATGTCCCTGGCACAGTGGAGTGGTGCCCTGAGGGCTCGGAGCACTGAGGGTTGGATGGGGGGAGGCACGGTCAGGGATGTGAAGGATTGAGATGTCTTTCAGAAAGAGCCTGACACCTGAAGCGATGGAAGCGTGACGTATCTCCATGCTGATAGCATGCAGAGTCATGACCTGAGGAGGTATTAGGAGAAAGACACTTTTGCTCTGAGCTTGGTAGAGTGTCGGGTGTTAGCAGTTGGAAATACTGGAGAAACATGTCTTTGTGCAGTCACAGGGTGACAGTGAGCTGCGAGGGTGGCGCTGGGAAGGATAGGATGAAGTGGGGTAACAGAAGGAGGTAGGTAACCTCAAGGATGGGGAGTCTTCTGAGAGCAAACTCCAAGAACTTGCTTGGGTTGGGTGGTAAAATGAGCCCTGACAGGGAGGTGGTGTAATTCATTTTTTATCGTCAGGGAAATAAACTTCAGGGGTAGGGAAAAGCTGTTTAAGCTGCTGGATCAATGTTGGCATGAAAACAAATGGATAAAAGCTGTTCAGGAGTAAATGTTAGGCTGAAAATTAGAAGTTTTTTTAACTCTTGGAGGAACTCAGTTCTGCAATAGTTACCAGATACAGAGACTGAGGAAGAGCATTGTCAGTACTTTGGGGTCCATTGCTGTGGTTGGGGCTCTCTGATGTGGTGCTTGTGATGGAGGCATTGAGCTGGTGGTCTGTAAAGGAAACACCTTTCCCGTCTGCGTCTGTATGTGGTGGTGGGTTATCATGACCGTGTTGTTTCCAAGCAGGAAAGGGAAAACTGTCCCTTGCTGTGATGGTTTTAAGAGTGTCCCAATGGGAATATGTGCTGAACCAAATTGCTTTTTCCCCAGGATGGAAAATTCGTGTTGTTAACTGAAGTTTTAACCTTTGCTTTACATTTAGTCTGTGAAATGTCTCTGCTGTTATAGTCATTTATGACACTTATTTTTATGTTTGTTTTTTTTTCCTAGGTATTTTTATGGCCTCTGTCACAGTGGTGTCTCAGTGTCTCTCAGGCATTTATGGATTTATTCTGAGAACGTTCCTGTGAGGTAGGGAAATGTTATCACCTTCGTTTTACAGACTGGGAACTGAGGCACAGGGAGATAAAGGTTGCAGGAGGAGTCTGTAGCATAGCCAGCAGTCAAACATTGATTGCCAGCAATTTCTTTATTGTCCTAATCCCTAGACCCAGCTACTCGTCTTTGGCTCTTTTTTTTGTTTCTTTTTTTTTTCTCCCGCCCTGCCCCCCCCCCCCCCCGCCTCTGTTCTGAGTTTTAGTAGAAACAATCTGCAAGGAGCTGGGAGGACCTGTGGAAAGTATGATTAGGGTTACTGGTGTCCTTTTTGTAACATTGTTACTTATGAGTTTAAATGCTTTGCTAAAAATATCAGCAGATCTGTTTATGTTAAATGATTAACGTGTTTAGACTTTCAACAGATAAGCTGTCATGCTTTTTTGAGTCAGTAACTCCTTTATCCTACCTGTCCAGGCTTGTGGCTGTTGAATTCTTACCCTGCCTAAGCTAATGCCATCCCAATCACCTAAAGCAATGCCAAGAATTTCATCATCCATGCAAAGATCTGATTCATGTCAAGACAGGTGTAAAGTTTCTCAAGCACATTTATGTGTAATTACTGTTTAACTTTATTTTTCAAAGGTCTTTCTCAAAGCTAAAATGTTCAGCTTTGAGCTCCCAGATTCTCCCAGAAATTGGTTTTCAGTGCCTGATTAGCGATGCTGATCCCTTTCGAAAGTATTGCAAAGTTCCTGACACGTGTATGCATGCTGAATTATAATTTACATCATAAAATCAAATATCATGAATAACAGCTTGAAAAATGTCTTTTTTTTTTTCCCCTTCAAGTAACAATTTTTTAAGATAGGTCTCCATTGAGCCAATCTTTCCCTTCAAGTTGGTATTTAAAGTGTGGCTTTTACTACTAAGGAATTTTCTTAGAGCTACGGCAACATTACAAATTACAAAGACACCAGCAGGCTCTCACAATTAAATATTTTTATTGTATATTAAAATAAGCAACATCATTAAAATGATAACATTGCAAAGAAATACTTAATGCCATCTTTCTAATTTCACAATCTGTAAAATACACACATTGGATTACATTTATGCTCTTTATTAATGTATATTACATGTCTTTGTGTCCCCAAGAATGAAGCCCTAATGACTCATGAACTGTCTCAAAGTGTACTAAATAAGATTAAAGAGCTGACCAGTGACCTTAACAGTCAATTAGGCTATGCATTACTCAGCCCAGTATTTGTGGAGTGCAGAAGGGAAGCGAAAACTCATTAGCTAAGATGCTGATGCTTGAAGCAAACAAGATTTCTCTAAAACTAGGAGCTGGTCTTGGCACTTAAGTGGAGATTGAAGCCCTTACAGTAGGTACCTCTCTGTGTATGTGTGTTTGAAAGTACTGCTGGTGTGGTCCTGGGGAGAGGAGAAAAGCCTGCTAGGAAAGCTGGGGGAGAGTAAGAGATTTTGGGCTCAGAGCCCTTTGGAGTAGATCCTGCCAGGCGTGGATGGCACTGGGTTGGCCACTGGCAGGTGCTGGAGGAGATGGTGCTCAGGTGGTGGGATGTGCCAGCCGACAGGTTATGCAAAGACATAATGGGGAGGGCTGATTTTTGGAAACCATGTGTTTCACAGAAACAGGAGGGCAGGGAAGAATGTCTTGGCAGGGCGTGCTGCATGCTTGGCTTTCCTCAGAGGGGAGCCCAGGGTTGGCACCATTGCGTTTGGATGCATGCGGGAGCCTGGGCAGAAAGGCTCTGGGCTGCTCTGCCTGCCGAAGAGCAGAGTTTGAAGACTGTCTCCCTCTCACAGCTTGGGAGAGGGGACATGAGGGGGTGCTCAGAGGTACAGCCAGGTCAGACCCCTTGTTCCCCACCAGCTCCCCACCCCTTGCAGGCTCACCTGCCCCAGGGAGTCAGCACGAAACAGGCTGGCACGGGCAGCAGCGCTGAGCGCATCCCTGCCATGGGTTAACTCGGTGAGAGGCATAGACAAACCCAGACAGTATCTGACTTGTGGGAGAGTGCCTGTCATCTTTAGGATGCCATTTCTTAACTAATGATCTGCATGCAGTTTTATGTTGTCTTTGGAAGCATCTTAGAGCTGTCCCAGGCTGGAGACGGCTGCCCCCCGGGGGAGGATGCTCTGTGGTGGCAAAACTCAACCAAGAGCAGTGACAACGTTACACAGGAGCTGATCTGGCAGCTTGGTCATGGCGCTCCTCAGCAAGAGAGCAGGCCTTGAGGGCTTCTCAGTTTTATAGCGCTGCTTTTCTGGTGTGTGCAGTTATGTATGCTTTCAGCTGACCCTGAGAAGTTCTTCTATCATTTTTAATGTAAACTCAGGTTATAAGAAGTAACAGATGACGGACTCGGTCCGTGCAAAACTTGGCTGAAAGTATGGTTTGAGTGGCATGCAACAACATCTTTTCAAGTAAATCCATTGTTTTGAACACAAATTGGGCACAATCTCCCTGATGTAGGTCACAGTTTATCTGTAGGGTTTTCTTTTAAAATATATTCCTTAATAAAGTCCATCTGATTGGGGAGGGGTAGGGGAACCTGAGAAAAAAAAACATACTTTCGCTGTTCAGATGAATGGGGAAGAAAGAAAAAGAAGCCTTTTCAATCACATCAGGCTGAATCTAAAGCATCAAGGAATGATGTTACAGGAGAACCCCTGAAGATAAACCGTAACCTAGATTAGCAGAATACAGATTAAGTTTTCAGGAGTTTGGAGACTGCAGTGCATCCTGAAGCAGTCTTTTGACATTCATTTAAACTAAAATTGTTACATGGTTGCTCTTTCATCGATATACAAAAATACATAATGTTTCCATTTGAATGTTACAGTCCGGAAGTTAATAAATTTATTAAAGTAAAGGCTGCTTGAAAAGATTAGAAAACCTAAATTTGGTATTTTCCATTTAAACTGGCTACTGCAGGGGGAAATGTGATTATATTTTGGAGGATTTTTGTACATGCAACATTACCACTGAAAGCTGGACACTGGAATTGCTGCTAAAACTGAGAATTCTGCATGATTAGTTTTCTTCATTCTGACTTGAAAGTATAAAACAGTTGTCATCAGGTCACATTGTCCTCTTCTAATTCTTTAAATCTCTTTCGTTTTTAATTTATTTCCATTTTGGAAAATGTGTTGTGATACCATGTTCTAATTTAGGGGGTGTTTTCTGTGATAAAGGTTACGTATTTCTACAAAATGTTGGCGAAAAGCTTAGGCGATTCAAAGTGATTTGTTTGGGTGTTAATGCCGCATGGGCTGGAACATATTAATACTTAATGCAAAACGACGAGTTACCCGTTACTTTTCACCGTAACATGGTGAACAATATTTTCTGGCTGTATTTAAATGGCAGCCTCAAAAGGGCATTGGCTGGATTTGTTGGCAAAGCTCAATGTTCTTGATGTATGGCTATATATGCTCTTTTGGACTTAAGGGTCTTTGTGGGTCCTTTTATCTTAGAAATGAGTGGAGTGCTTTAATATATTGGTGCCCAAAGGGCATGACCGCTGGCCATTTACCTGGTTCCACACGTGTGCAGAGGGAAGGGTGGGGTTGAAAGCTCCAAATTTTCAGGCTAGTAAAATTCGTCTCGGCTTTGAAGGTGCGTGCTTTAGCTCTCTACAGGGAGAGAGCTACCTTTTCGAAAGTGTATTTATGAGAAACAGTATCAGCAGAAGCTGGAGATGTTACAAAGTTTAACCGTATTTGCAAAATTGAACATGAGCTTTAGCCCTCTGGTCTTTTTCATTTCCTTTTCTATTATGCAATCAGCATATTGGTAGGTGGCTTTTGTTTTGTCACTTTACCTATTTAATTAATTTAGCTCTCTGAGGGTTATGCAATAAAGGTGGAATCACCATAACTGGCGGCGTAACTCTGTCATCCCACGGAGTCAGCACTTGCTCGTGCGCTGGTGCAATGGGTTTGAGCAGCTGCCACGCCGTGTGTGTGTGTGTTTTCTGAACCCGGGACTGGTGCTGAACTCATTAAAAATACATGCTACATAAGTTAATGTGCATAAGGAGTTTTGGTACTGAGATTGCCTTTGAGGATACATTTAACTCTAATTAACTTGGTTTCGTTCTATCTACTATCACCACAGGCTTGGCTGAAACCAGCCAGTATTGGTTACCCTCCCGGTTTGAAGTAAAGCCTGGCGGGATGGTGAATTAAAAACCACAGGGTTGCTACGGTGCCGGGGTTCCCGGTGCCCGTGCCGGCTCCCAGGGCTGCCTTCTGCGGGAGCACTGGGGCTGTGCCGGGCACAAGCTCCAGCCGTGCCATTCCTGGAGGCAGAGCCGATTACCCTTCCTGTCGTGTTCTCGGGCAAAACTCTGGATTTCTGAAATCCTCATTCCTAAAATAATGAGGTTTGCTGAGCTGTGATTGAACAGTCGTGTGATACCGAACTCCTCTGACTAAAATAGAGTCTGAATTTTCCCACTAGCAAAATAAGGAAGAGCAGCAGAGAAGCAGCTTTTCACTGATTCGGGTTTTCTCTCTGTTCATACCTTCTTTCTATTCATCATTATTAGCTCAAGGATAATTTCCAAGGATTATTCAAATTATGATTTGTTTTTCAAGGGAGGCAGGTAACAAGACAGGGGTTACTGATGGTTGTGTTTCTTTTAAAAACAAATGCAAGTATACATGGGCTGGAAATATTGAGCGGGTTTTTTTGGCCTGGCAGTGTTGGAAATCAAGCGTTGTTATTATGTCCAGTAAAGCAGGTTCCACTGAAAACTGATTATAGCATTTTGAGGGAGAAGGTTTTCAGTGTATCACGCTGGAAGAAAACACAGATACATATTCAAGGGCAGACAGCTGTATTTTGTGTAAGTGGAAGAATGTATGGATTTGTTGCATTTTCATCACAGCTACGAAAAGAAAACAATTTTTTTTCCTTCTTTTTGACTAGTATTAGAGTTTTAGTCTTGCAAAAGGTTTTTCTAGGTAGAAACATCAGGTAAAATGGATTTTGGATTTAAACATTGAGGGGGAGGGGTAGAACCACCACCCAGCAGTTTTTGAGTGTTCATCATTTCCTGAAAATCGGACCTTTTAAATTATTTCAGGTTGGGTACACTAGAAATTGAGGCATTGAAATCACTAACTGCTTTTGAGAATGACAGCCAGAATCTCCATTAACGTTGCATCTTCTGCCTAGGGGATCAGAGAACAGAGACTGATGTGTCTTTGAGGATGGAAATGGAGCAGTTTAAGAAGTTCCTGTGCTTCAGCCGAGATGTGGTAACAGCACACAATCATGTCTGGTTCATTTTGCTGAAAAACAAAACAGAAATCACAGAGGATGATCTAAGGCTGTCTATTTTGCTTTGCATAGAAGCAGACTAGCTGTGCCCCTGTAATAAGTTGCCATGTCTCAGCTGTGAGGGTGGTAATTTCCAGTTGATGAAAGGTAAATTATAGCTAGAACAGGTGGGTGCATTAAAATCGTAATGTGCTTCAAGATACTCGTCTGTGTTCACAGAGGAGTGGGACTTGCTGTGCTGGTTTGAACCAGTGGTCAGTCTAATTGGGTACCCTACCCTTGGCAATGATCAGCGCTGGATAACTGAGGCGATGGTACAGGAAATCGCACATTTGGTTATCAAATATTTTATCTGCTGGGGAAGTGTTAGCTTTTTTAATGTACCAAACCGAAACAGGCTGGTTTAGTCACTGAAAGAGTCCCTTCTAAAATGCAGTTAAATTTCTCTTTAAACCTTTCTTTGCAGTCAAGGAGTTTATTGACATTTCTTAACGTTCTCCCTTCAGACATCTCAGCTGAAGGTTGGTCTAAGCCAGCTACAGTCTTTAATCTGACTTGGGTTTGTTTTTTAAATTTTATTTAAATGTTTTTCTGCATCTCCTAAAAGCCAGAGTAATGGTAGATGAATAGTCTGGTGTGGTTTTTTTTGCTAACATTATAGCTGAAAGATAAAATACTAAATATGTTTCATGTAGTTATTGTATTGCTTGAGTGTGTCTTCACATTAATTAAAATTAATTTAAACAACGTGATAGGAGTAAAGTGCAGAGTTGGAAAAGGATAGATCAGAAAAAGCAGATAAGATAGGTGTATTCAAATAGTCAGAGCCTGATGAAATTTGCCCTAGAGTACATAAGCAACTAGCCAAGCAACCTTTGAACCATTTACAATTATCTTTCAGAAATTGTGAAGAGCAAGAGAGGTCCTGGAGGACTGAAAAGGGCAAATGCAGTACCCGCCTTTGAAAAAGGAGGATCCAGGGAATCACAGACTAGTTAGTCTAACTGCGACGCTTAGAGAATTGGAACAAAATTTTTAATCAGTTTCTAGGAATCTGGAGGATCCGAAGGTGATAAGGACTGGGGGAGCAGTACCTGTGATGTTACCTTGACTTCAATAACTTTTGACATAACCTCTTGTGGCATTTCTGTGGAACAGGGAAATGTATGTATTTAATTATATGGTAAACAAATAACTGTTTAAAGACCATGTTTGAAGAGTAGTTACCTATAACTTGCTGTGAAAATCAGGGGAAGAAGCAGGGGGTGGCACGAGGAATTGTGTGAATACACCCCTGTTTGTCTTGGGCTGAGCTTTATTTGCTGTTCTCTTTACTGATGTGGACAAGGGAATACTTACTAAATCTGCAAGTAAGCCTGAACTGAGAGGGGCTCAGGCGTTGTGAAGCATAGTTCAAAATTAAATGGCTACGGTAGATTGAAAAATGGTTGGAAATCTGAAACGTATAACTTAATAAGCTGAAATGAGGAAATACAAAGTGTTGAGGATGTGGCTAGGCTGCACAGCCACAGAAGAGTGCTTTGGGACGTGTACTGGATCACCACCTATGCCCAAGCTAACAGTTGCAGAGAGGACGACCTCCATCTGGAGTGTATTAAGAGGACTATAATTAAAGGTAATGGTTCTGTCGTGGTCAGTGTTGCTCAGGCTCTAGACATGGACCTGCGTCCAGCTGCAAGGACGGTACATCAGGGAGCATGGGTTGGCCAAGGGCATCAAGGTCTGGAGGAGAGATGAGATGTTGAGGGTGTCGGAGCTGGGTCTGATCAGCCCATCGGTTTCTGTCTCAACCAAGGTATGGACAAGAGGTCCTCCCAGTTTATGGCAGGGCTGTAACTTGGATCCCACTGGGGGTCATGAGTATGAGAAAGACATCGACAAATCAGGAGAGGTGCCAAAAACTGGAGTGGATCAGGTGGAGGACCATCTGGCTGGGGACTGGAACAGGAGATGTGCGAGGGGGGCCAAGGGAGCAGTACTTCTCTAGCCCGGGGAGGGAGGGTCTGACCACAGTGACAGCAGCACCCAGCTCTTCTGCAGGGAGCACAGGGAAGGGAAAAGAAGCAAAGTTCACAGGATGCAGGAGGAGAAGTTCCAAGAGTTGAACATGAGAGTGGAAGAGCACTGGAACAAGGGTCCAAAGTGATTGTGGCACCTCCATCTTTGGATGTACTTGAAAATCAGCTGGGGAAGGCTTTGGGCAATATGGTCTGATTTCAAAGTTAGCCCTGCTTTGAGCAGGGTTTGGACTAGGGTTCTGCAGAAGTCCCTTCCTACCTGCTTTACTCTGAGGTTTAATAAACTACTCCTGTCCTCCTTGACTTTAGAGAATGAAATTTGTGAATGATAGGTCTCAGGTCAGTGGCAGTGCTCCTCTAGGTAATGTTAATCAGTGGCTCAGAAGGGCCTGGTATTACAGAGATTGCTTCCCTTTGAGTAGTGTCTCTTAATAACATAAAAATGTTTGTTTTCTCAATCAGGATTCAAGAGGAAACACTGTAATCAACTGTTTAAATTTCTTCAATGCTTCAGCATTTTCTTTTGTTAGAAGCACCAGCGTCTTTTCTAGGATACAGGTGTTTAACTTCATAGCCTTTAAGAAACCTTTGCATCAAGCACATGGATTGGATTGGGTGCTCAAGGGAGATTGTTGCCTTGTAATAAACATGTTCCTAATCAGAGAAGCTGATTATTTCCCATCACAATAAATAGAAAACATGTGATCAGTGACTTCAGCATCTATTTCTTCTTAGTGTTTTGCAAAAGTAATAGCTGTGAGCTTGTAACAGTGATACGCAATCTCTTAACATGCAGTGGTTAAATATTAATATACATTGGCTGCGTTTAAAGATCAAGAATGGCTTTTAAGTAATGAAACGTTAACTCTCTCTTAAGCTTCATCAAATTTTGTAAGGTAACTTCTGGAAGGGGAGTGTGTTGCCTTTCGGAGTGGTGGGCTGTTGCATGAACTTTAGCAATGATTCAATGCAATTGTTTTTCTGGGTTAGAATATTGAGAAATCGACACTAACGTTTCTGTCGAAGTCTGATTTAATCACTTAAAAACACAGCCAGGCTGCTTGACAGGTGACCATATAAAGCATTCCCAAAGACTAATGGTCTGTCCTCCTCATCTGTCCCCATTTCCTTAATCATGGTGATGGGCTTTTTGGTTTGGTTTGGTTTTGAACCAATGCCATTAAGCTGACAAGGCCATCTTGTTCAGCGGTGCAGCTGTCGAGGGGTGATTTCCCATGATAGCTGTGACGATCTGTAGGGACACGTAGTTATGGAGCTGCCCCATCCTGCCTGTTGGGACAGTCTCTCCTGGCGCTTGCACAGTGGCACGGAGACTTTAGACCACATGTGTGTAATCTTGGTTAATTGTGTTAGATATTTGTTCTCCTTGTTTAATGTTTGTTAAAGTCTTGTAAATGAAGTTGCTACAGTGTGAAATTCTATGGTGTCCAAGTCTGAAACGATCCTGCTTATCTTGTTGACTTTCTTCCAGGCTGTTTCTTGTGGTGGTTCCTCTTTGCCGGCCAGCACGCAGGAGTGGTCAGCGGGGCTTTCTCCTGGGTTTTATTTGGTAGTCGTTAGTTCCAGGTGGCAAATACCATTTTATGCTGTTGTGAAAGGTACTTGGTTCAAGAGAAGCTCTGTTTCACATGCAGTTGTGTTGAGTTTTTTGGAAGTTTCTATTTATCTGTTTATTTCAGCAGCACAAATTATTGGTGTTACTGGAGTTGGAGACCCTAACTGATGAGGTACACAAAGAAGAGGGGCCAATAAAATGTACGCTACAGATGTTATGACAAGAACGTCATATTTTTTGCTGGATAGCAGAGTGACTGATTGGCTGTAGACATTCCTGACACTGCCTGACAGAAAGGGTTATTTTATCTGAAAACAGTGCAGTTACAGATGAGAGAGCTCCTGAAAAACATCACTCACTTTTACTAGCGACATCCATCACTTCCTAATTATGGGTGCTTTCAGGTGGAGAAACAAGTTCTTTCCATTGCTCCTCTGGAGCTTTTCTTGTCACTGCAGCATCAGCATAGGGTTAAAGTCGGTCCTTTATTCAGGGGCAGAGGAACCTGTGGATTAAATTAACGCACACAGGTGTCTGTATGCGTTAGATGGGTATCACACTGTTACAGGAATGGCAGTGGCCAGAGACTGTGGAGAATGAATAACTCTTTGTAGCTTAGCTGCCTACTTTGAAGCACAGAAGATCTGTTAAACTTTTTTGTTTGGAAGTCTGGAGTTTTCATTGTCCTTTGAAAAGCTGAATCAGATCAGAGCAAGTCATGAGTCCAGTGAAGAAGGGAACTTGTGATACCTGTTCAGAAACAAGAGTCTCTGAATCTCAGTTTTCCAGCACACGTGTGTGGCTCCCTTGGGTTGTCCAGGAGCTCTCTCCCCTCTGGGTGTCCCTGGAACTGCTGTGGCACCTTCTTCCCCAGCCCCTGCCTCCTGTTACCTCCAAGCATGGGAGAGGGCAAGGTCTTCCCGTGGCTCCTGGCCCAGTGGAGTGGCTCCTGGCAGAGCTGCCTGCTCACCGCAGGGGCTGGGCAAGAGCCACTGCCAGGGCAGAAGCTCAAGTGGAATTTTTCCAAAATGCTGAATTGGCCTAACTTTTTTCCCGCTGATTTGGTTGGTCCTGGTACCATACTTTACACTTTTTCAGGAAGCCATATACTTTTTTTTTTTGGAAAGCCATATACAGTTTCAATGCAGTCCATAGCACTGCCTAGAGATCCGGTGCCGATTCCAAGCCCTCTGCTGCTTCCTGGCATCAGAGCAGACCTTGGCAGCTGTGTCCATTATACAGTGGCCTAATTGATCAGAAATCATCGTATCCACAGGAGCCCTTTGCGCAGCTGGGTGTGTTACACTCCGGTTTACTTCAGCCCACCGTCTGTGTGGGGCTCAGTTTTTCTGGGCTCTTAAGGAATTTATTTTCCATTGCAATACTAAATAATTACCTTCTCGCAGTCTTACAGCAAGAGCAGGGCTGGAGATTTACTTTCTCTGTGTGCTACTGTTTACCTACAGATAAAAATAACAGTGAGTTGAAGTATTGTT
The DNA here is from genome assembly GCA_028565335.1 of Limnodromus scolopaceus. Lineage (NCBI taxonomy): Eukaryota > Metazoa > Chordata > Aves > Charadriiformes > Scolopacidae > Limnodromus > Limnodromus scolopaceus. The sequence continues at coordinate 22,400,877 of JAOXNO010000004.1, forward strand.
TGGTTTTGTGTACAGATGTACTGTGGGCTCCACCCCTAACTGTGCTTCTCTGCCTAAATTTCTTTGTATTTACTCTGTGCAGCCCATCGATCAGACCACAGGTATGGAGATGCTGAGGATACCATGGCGATAGGGTCAGGGAAGGTGCCTGTGTGCGTGGTGTGGTCAGGCAGGATTAAATGAGCATTTTCAAAATTGTTGTTTAATTCCAATGACTCTGCAGATGGTGAAGTATTTACAGTTGCTGAAATGATCTGGTGCTGCCCTGTGCTGCCTTTTTCCTTTGAAGAGTAGGTGCCTTGTAGCCCTTCCCTGGCTGCCGCTAATAGCGGTAATTAAACACACCTGGTAATAACAGCTGACCTGATGCACCTTCTGCTGCTGAGGACACTGACATCCCGAGGTGGGGAGCGCCCATTGCTGCTTCGTAGGAGCCCTCAGTTTCAGTGCAGCTCAAGGTTAAAAGCACAGTCCATAGATAAGGCGGGAGTGGATGGCTCTGTTCCCCGAGTACATCCCTGCCTTCCTCCGGGGAAGTGGAAACAGGACAGCCAGTGTTGTGTTGAACTGAGCTGGTATTTTATTGTTTCACTTTTGTCCTTGATTTCGTACCAGTAAAGCTGGGCTTATTCTTTGCAAGAAGACCCAAAGTTATCGTCTGTTACTCCTGGTGGAAAGAGGAAGTGCAAATGAGATGAAAGTAACATAGAACAAAAGGCTTGGCAATGCTGCCATCCCTGGACTTGACAACGCTTCAGGGACCAACACCCCGAGCACTATTTGTGGATGAGTGTTGCTAATGGCTCTGGACATCGAAGACCTCAAGTAAAACCCTCCAGTGTTATTGAAGTTCTAGAGAAAGAAGTGAACTGCACTGATGGCTGAGTTTGTCTTTTCCTGAAAGTATAAGTCAAAGTTTAATTTACTAGAAAAAACCACGAAAATTCCACCACCACCCCCCCCCGCCAAATCTGAAATATCCCATGCCCGCTTTTTTGAGATCTGAAAGACTGAAATGGATCATTATCCATCAGCTCCCCAAAGACTAATTTGTGGGGAATGTGGTGCCAGAGGAGAGGCTTTTGCAGGGGAAGTGTGGGAGAGCCCATCTGTCAATATTGTTCTTGCTGCTTTTCCAATGCTTTTACAAATTGATAGTCTGGGAGTTGTCTCTGCTGCAGGTAAAGCCGGTTTCAGGCCCTTGTGTGCTGGTATTTTATTGAAGTGAGACATGAACGCTCCAGGGGAAAATGGCACTGTGAGATAAAGGGCTCCGATACATGCATATAGCTTAAATGTCATCTTACCAAAAAAAAGAGATAAAGCAGATGTTAATTGTAAAACTGTACTTCATGTACATTTTTTCTTATTAAAGCTATTTCATCTAATTCAGCATATCTGAACATGCATTTGACTGCTATGTTTATCCATCCTAAAAATGTTTCTTTGAAACAGTTTTGTAATTATGCAAACACATAGTTTTAATAGAAGACAGAGTAGATTTAGTAGTCTCTGATTAGAGAGAATATTTTCTTCCAAGATTAAGAGTCTGAAGTAACAGTTGATTTTATCATTCGTTTTTGAAGGAGAGAATTGCAGGTACACATTTTTTTCAAGCATTAGATAAGCGGTCTGACTGGAATAGCAGTTTTAATCTGTTTTAATGATGTTTTTCCAATGTGAAAGGGGCCAAGAGATGCATAAGTCTAAAGGTCTACTGGTAATTGTTGAAGTGATGGGAGTTGTTTACAGAACATACAGTGACTGGATGGTTGCCTCTCGCTAAGAGCATATACGCGACCTTTGTTCTTGGTTTAAAGTATAATTAAGGAATACGTGCCTCTGTGTGTTTAAAAACAATAAAACCATCCCATTTGCAGACTGTGAGGTGTTTAGGGATGGCAGATACGGTTGAAGCATTTCGGCAAGCGCTGGTGTTAACTGTTTTGTTATTTAATGATGTTGTGATGCCTTTCTCCGATGCAGCCGTAATGAGGTCAAATCAAATCTTTTATTAAGTGTTACTCATACGAGTGAGGTAATGGCTTGTTATCTTATCTGTGTAGGTAAAACTCTCACCATTTTTAGGTGATCCCAAAAAAAACCACCTATGAAATCCTGGCCTGCCTTTTGCCTACAGTGCATGCCAAGGCTTTTGCAGACTTTCTGCTTTGCTCTGCTAGTAAGGCCGTGTGCCTTCAACGTGTATCCAGATATAGAAGCATCAGAGATCAAAAATTGTAGGCAGTGCACTCCTGAAATCCTTCAAGACTGACTCTTAATTCTTTCTATTGTTTCTTAATGCCTAATATTTCTGGGGTGTCAGGGTTAACGCTGGTCGCTTGCGACAGGACATGTTTCTTAATTTGTTGGTTCAGCTTTTTGCTGCTCCAGCATTTGATGCCGTGTGTCTGGAGCCCTGATTTTATGAATGGGAAATGGAGAAAATGTGTGGCAGGTTCAATAGAAGCAGCCGGGAGCTTCTTGTGGGTTTTGAAGGTGAAAATCTGGTGTGCTAGATACCTTTAACAAAGTTGTGCTGTTACTCTGGGATCTGGAGGAGAGAGAAGTGCTTTCACTACGTCCAGGGCAGCCGTGAGAAGTGCCAGCAGGGTGCTGGGGTCAGCAGGTTCCTGGTGCTCCTGGTGTTCCCTGTCCTATCAGTCTCATCAGTCTGTGTGCCCAGCTTGCTCCTGACCTCTGTATGGAGAGGGGTTTTGTCCTCATTTGGACATCGGCACTATCTTCCTTCATCCCTCTTTGCTCCCTTGCAGTAGCGTTAACAGCTGAGTGGATGGGTTTGAAGGAGAAAGGTATTCACCACTGCTTGGGCACTGGGGTGGCCCATGTGTGCAGGGTGGGCACGCAGGAAAATTGCTGGTGGAACATCCCCATCCTCAGACCTGGGCTCTCCAGCCTTGTGCTGGCCCTGCAGCAGCTGAACCACGGTGACCCACCGTCTCGTTGGGACAGGATTTCTTTGTCACAATTGAATTAACGTAAATATTTTTAATAACGTGTGTGTGCATAAATGCATATTTATTTAGCAGCTGCAGTGTTTGAACTACAAACTGTGAAGGGAGTAATGTAACACCTTTTAAACAGAGGAGGCAAACAAGGGAAATTTCTGAATTTCACCTCTTTTAGCTGGATTGTGAAACCTGATAAACAACTGCCTTGGAGAACGGGAGGAAAAGGACATCACTAAATAGCGGAAAAAGACCTGAAAACAAATACTCTCTTTCAGTTCTCTTGTAGCAGAATATCAACTGTAAAGAAACCTAAGCACCTTGTAAGAGGTTAAGCAATAAAATTATGAGGAGGGGGTGTCCATACTGCCACTGTTAGCTGACAACATGAGAATGGCATGTAAATATAGGGGTTTTTTTTTCCTTGTGAGGAAGGAACTCAAGATCTGCTGTCAGCACTGTACATGCAAACCTCCCTTTCTAAGGGTTGGTGATAAATATAGAATCGACAACTTCAAGAGAATTGATTAAAGAGGAAATTTTTTTGGGGGGGTTTTTTTGTTTTTTTTTTTTAATTATATTTTTTTCCAACCCACTTGGAGAGATGAAAATCCAGCTAGGGATCTTTCTCATCTCTTGTTGCTGCCTGAGATTAATGTCCAGGCCCTTTTAAAGGCCATTAGTAGGAGGAACAGAAGTTAAAAGAAAACAGTCTCACTTTCAGTGGCTTTCCCAGTTATTCATTTTGGATTCAGCGCATGAACGACTTGTAGTTCGCCGTCGGGCTGAGTTGTAGGATCAAGGCTACAATGGAGTCATTGTGGTCACCTTTCTCTCCCCGCCACCCTGCGCAGTTGAGTTGAAATCCTGCTTTTTGGCATCCAGGCTGTTGCTTTGGTGACCAATTATGACTCCAGAAGTATACATTGTGGTCTCCCTGAATAGCTGAAAGAGTGTAAGGAAAAAGATAAATGTGTTTAAACACAGCTCTTGTTTTGCAAGCCTTCAAGGTGATTCAGAATAGAGTTGTTGGCCTATTGGACTTAACGTGGTAAATCAGTGTAGTGTTAGGAATTCAAGTGTCAGTATTACAAATCCAGAAAACATAATTAAAGGTGATCTAACACTCAGAATGCTGCGCCCTTTATATATACATTATAATTACCTCTAATTTTTGGTAGCATGGAGTTCTTAGCTTCACTAAACAGCACTATTTCTCTGCAATTGTTTAATTTTAGAAATAGCTACCTGTTAATCACGCAAACCTTTGTTTTCTAGAAACCTAAGATGTAATCTGTAATTCTGGCTTTATGGGATGCGTGTAGTGCCTCCCTGGTCTTCATGGTGGCCCTGAAAGTCTCCATGTGAACCCAACAAGGTTGTATAAAGTATTACAATGAAGAATGAGCTTTGTGCCAGTGACATAGCAGGCGTGAAAGAATGGGAAAAATGATAAATTCTGTAAACACTCAGATTATAGCAGCTCCTTTACAGGTGAAAGGAAAAAATTTGCCAAATTAGTGTGCAAACAAAAGAAAAATGTGTAATTTCAGGGAGAAGAATCCCATGTGGTGGCTGGGCAGAATTTTCTCTCTCTTTGAACGCTTTCAGCAGTAGATTTTGCAGGATTCCTTCGTCGCTTCCCATGGCACTTAATCTCCTCTGCTCTGCTTTGTGTGGTTGGTGAGGTCCTTGGGTCGGTGATGTCTTTGTGTTCAGACACCCCTGTCCACCTCACTCACGCTCACAAGTGGCAGCTGTAATGATTTAATGACTGCCTCTCCCGTAACGTGCTGATACCACCAGTTACTAATGTTCCTGGTGGGCTAACGAGTGCGTCCGTTCTCCGTGCTGGGTAGATTGCTGTGTTTGTCCTCCCCAAAGATTGGTGTTTATGCTCCCTTGATAAAAGAAAAAGCACTCCAAGCATGAGTTCAAAGTGAAAACTCTCGTAGATCTGGCAGGCAGTACAATATCACTAATAGCAGCAGATACTTAAGTAGCCGATTTTCATAATCCCACAGGTAGTTGTTAAGAGCATTTTCTCCTGCTGGGAGAATATCTATCCCTCTGTTGAACTCCTTGTCAGCTCTCCCTGTATTTATGACCTTAATGGAGTTTCCAGCAATCATACCAAGATGTAGTGGGCCCTGCATATATCCATATTTCAATATTTCATTTTACACCCAATAGCACCTCATGTTGGTGTAGATGAGCTATTTGGGTCGCATCTGTACTGGTAACACAGACCTTTCCCACGTCCTCGTAAACGTTCCTTCCTTGGTGGTTGATCTGTACTAAATTTAGACTGGCTTTGTAGCTGCATTTTGCTCCTTTAAATGAGACTATTCTCTTGGGCTAGGTGGCATCTGCTACTGAAGTAGCACCTAGGGCAGAATTAGTAAATCAGCCATTTCAATGCATTTTCCCAAAATCTGGTGCGTGGAAGAGAATAGATTGACAAACTGGTAACTTCTCACTGGGGTTTATGGAAATGACTAAGTCAATTATATAGCGCAGGAAAGCTGTACAGTGCAGCTTGTTTTCTTTTCTTTGTATAGTTTTTAAATACACTGCGACAGTTTTGAACTGGGAATAGTGTTTTAAGAGGAGACACTTTGGTGCCGCTGTGAGCACAAATCATATGGTGCTGAAGAACCAGATTATATAAAAAGGATTACAGAAGCAGATAATAAAGACGGTACTCATTGGTGATAGAGGAATAACAAGTATGTTGCAAGTCAGATTATGATCTCATTATTTCAAAACAAAAGTTACCTGGGATACGCATTCTTATTTTGATCAATAAGCCAATCTAGTGAAATGTCAAAGTTTTTGGCCAGGAAGGACTAAGCCTTCAGAATGAAACATCTGTTGCTGAAATCTGAGCCTCTGATCCCTGTATTTAATCACTTGGTGTAAAGGAAGAGAGAAAGGAAATATTCACCCTGTTACTTATTTTACCAAATAACGTTTTTCCACAGTTGTATCATTATTTTTTGCTTATTGACCACTAATTTGTAGGCTCTAAGGGATAGAATGGAGACCTTAATTATGGTAACTTTGTAACATTCTATTAAAGATACAAAAATAACTATTTTTGTAGGGTACAGCCCCATTGCCTTGGACAGCTGTTGTCCAGGAAGCATCATCTAAGGATTGAATGCAAAGCATGTGCCACCTTGTATCGTTCTTGTCAGAGTTTGCCCATAAACACTTTCCTCTGAACCTTTTCCCAGAAGAAATGGGAAAATGTTTAAGGAAGTTTCAATAAATGTTTCAATAATATAATCCACTCTCCATGGGCTGTTCTCCATTGTTTTCCCAATTGCTCAGGAATGACAGGTCCTGTCTTGCTCCGGGCACTGCCATCAGCTGTGATTCCCAGGTCAAACAAGAGGACAGAGATGCAGTCTTTGGTCTGGCTGAGAAAGGAGACAAATCCTCGAGGGCATATTTTCAAAGAGGGGCTATCCTCATTAGTAGATTTTTATCAAAAGTAGCTGTGCTGCTTGAAGGAACTTAGTCCAAGTGAGTTGTAAATCCTGAAATCTTCAATCTCCTTATTCAGTAGATCTCTCATAAAGGGTGAGGAAGTGTGTGGCAGTGACTCTGATCCACAAGAGGGGTAGGAATTCCTGAGTGCTGTATTCAAACACAACACTTACCAGAAAAGTCTCCTTCGGAAAAGCTGGCAAAGGCTTTAACCTCCTGGAAATTTTGATGAGGAGGGAGGAGCACTGCTCTGGCTATGGAAGGGTGCTGAGGTTTCCTCAGAGGCTGTTTTCTGCAGAGGACGTAAGTTTAAAGAATTTTTTCTGATGTTGTTGAAATATAACCATAAACCTTGGGTAGGGGATTATTTTGTAAAAGAAAATCAATCAAAATACTGCCTTGAAATCTTTTTGTAGAGGTTAGTAACTACTTTGTGGTGTGAAGGAATTGGGATGCCATGTGTAGTTAGAACGCTTCTTTCAGAGACCATCTGGACTTCGCCAGTCTCTGCCCGTCTCCTGCGTGCTCCCAACCTGCTTTGTCACCGGCAGCGGGGCAGTAAGTCAGGAGTCTGCTTCAAGTTAAAGAGAATTGTATTCAGTTTCCCTGTCTTGTTTATTTTTAACTCAGGTTGGTTCCCTGATCCAATCCACTGCACAAAAGTGCATTGGCGCAGCCGGGGCGGCGACTGGACTTGGGCACTGTGACTGCTGAAGCCGTCACTGTTGGTGAAAGATGCACTTAGCAAATTACAGCCTTGGTTACAAGAGACCAATATATTATGTTACACTACAGACTACTGTGAAAGCTTGGAGTATGTACCCTGGGTATCAGTGATCCTATTGATGTGCAAGAGTCCTCGACTCCTTTTAAACAAACCTGCTATGTTTTTGAAAGGATTGGCGTAAAAATTAAGTTTTCTACTATCTTAAAGCACATGATTACACTTGCAAAGGTGTGAATACTAGTACTGACCTATTTTACTTAAAAGTTTTGAGACTATGAAGTCAGGTCTTAAAAAAAGAAGATCGTTTTCTGCTTTGTAAGTATTGGGCAGTTGGCTTTCAGTTGTGTTCTCAGTGACTTGCCAGTGATGTTATCACTTAAAGCTTTATGGATGAACTCTGGACTTTTCTTCAAAATATTTAAAGTCTAAATGGAGATAACTTCAAAACAGATGGACACACTGGCTCTGCAGCGAAGACTTGTGATTGATAAAATGTTCGATTTGAAGAGGTCTTACAGTTACTTTTTCCAGAAAATGCATTCAGTGGTTGCTGGGTTTCGGTCTAATTGTCAGTGTTATCCAAGTAGACAACTGGTCATTCCAGCAACGGTCCTTTAGTGTTTTGAGATGGAATGTGAAGAGTCTGTTATTTTCCATTAAATCTCTTGGAGGACATCAGCTTAATTTCTTCTAGAGGACTGGAAGATAATGGAAGGTAGTTAGATTTTCAAAGCCTTTAGTTTGAGGAATACTTTTCATTTCATTATCGAACTTGGAGTGATGGGTACTGCTGAAATCATGGTTGTCCATATTAAATGGAAGCTGGCTGATTGTGCCCTACTCTTGAAGAGAAAGTAAAGGACATGCTTTTTTAACCTCAGGAGCAGACCTATGCTGAATCTCAAATGATTCGACTTATACACATGAAAAGCACCTGGATATAGAAATACCAATCATTTTGTTCTCAAGATTTCCTAGCAAAAATAAATTTAACTACATAGTACATTTTTATTAAAAAATTCAAGAAAAAAACCCCACCTTATCTTCACCAACTCCCTGCTCCCTCAGCACAGTCATGCTGTGCTTAATTCTCCCAATGGTGAGATTTATCATTAAAAGGTGATTTTTAAGTTATTTATACAAGAGATATCCTGCTGTACTCTGTCATATTACTTTGCTTTTTACTTACCATCTCCCATTGCAAGGTACCCAAGGTTGGCCTCATAGCCTGACGCATCATCCACATTCGCCAGTCCTAACTCTTGTTTACAGAGAGTGGAGATCAGGAATGCAGAAGTGGAGCTGCATGTTGAGTATTAAGGCATGTCTTAAAAGAAAAACAAAAAAAAAAAATATTAAAAATCCTGTCTTGTTTGGGGTGGGAGGATTGAGACAGTGCCTGGCACAAAGGTGTGAAGTCTGTCCCATTTGTGAAGAGCCTGTGGAGCCAAGGGTATCACCACCCTTACCCATCTGTCATCTTCTTCAGTGTTGCTCCATCCCCGTGACAAGGAGGTTGGGCAATACTGTTTGTAAGTCGTTAGTGAAATTATCATTGGTTTTCCTATTTGTTAAATGCAGGGGAAGACTGGTAGGTATTTTAGGCCTATGTTGTTATAAGCCTACAACACAGTCACATCAGCCAAGAGCTAGCAGGGGCATCAGCGGCACATTCTGCGTGCGGTGGAGGAAAGGGAGCAGACGGGGGCTGTAGCCACGGCTCCCTGCCCTCAGACCTAGGGCTCTGCCACCCTCTCGATGCTAGCCACAGCGTGTGGAGGTAGGTTCTGCAGACCCTTGCATTCAAGTGGAACAGTGGGCTGCAGTTTCTTTGGTTCAGTTAGACACTGAACTCTAATGTCCAGGCAGTGCTGGTGGTGTTGAAACAGCAGATTTTGTAGTAAGATAAAGGTACACTTTTTTTTTTGTTACACAAAAGAGGCTGTAGCAATTCCATGTGAGACGTGTGGGAGGGTGGGGGAGAATCAACATTTTTCAAACAGAAAGGGATAAAATCTGGTGGAATAACAGAAAATTTCTGTCAAGCTTTGAGAAAGGCAATAAATAAAAAATGAAAACCTCAAACCCTGGAAAAAAATTGGCAGGGCAGGAGGGGGAGGAGAGGAGAAAGGATGCCACGACATCCTTTGTGTCTAATGTCAGTTCACTCAGATCAAAAATGTGCTCCTAGAAGCCCTACGAGTGTCTATGAATAATATGTCTCTAAATATTCTGATTATTAGATTGCTCTTGTGTGTGTGTGCATGTAGCAGGAATTTTCCAAAAGCAGTTGGTGACCGAGGCGTGCAGGCTCTGCAGTGGCTTGGCAGGACGTGCTGTGGTAAGTCAGCGGGCGAGCGCTGTACTGGCATTCAAAAGTTTTTCTTCTCTCTAAGCCCTGGATAAAAAAACGTGGCGGTGGGGCCCAAGCAGTGTAAAGGTATCTACAAAGCATTACGTAAACCGTCTCTGCTTATGGCTTAGTTGGTTCATTTTTCGGTACGTGTCAGAATATGTTTATTCTTGTAAGGCTACGTGACATCATCCACTTAGCAGGGATGTGTAAGGCAGCAAAATAACCTATGAGGCTGGTTCCAGCTGTCTGAGGGGTAAGCGTTTTGCTGGGCGAAAGTGGGAAACCAAGCTTTAAGGGTGGTTGGTTTTGTGTGTTTCACTGGAGGAGCCGTTGAAAGTCTGAATTACAGTTTTCCTGATGGCTGTTTGAGCAAGGGTGTAGCAGAGAAACGTGTGTGTGTGTGAGCAGAGTATTTGTAAGAGAGCGGCTGCAGGATCTCAGAGGGCTCTTTAATTTTTCTCCTCTTCCATTAGCCAATGAAGCAAAACGAGTGGGAGGTCTGTGAAGCCAGATCAGTGTTGATAAGGGAAAGCACAGTTCCCAATGCAAGGATTTAAAAAAGCTCTTTAATATCGCAGTGAAAAGCAGAGCGAGAAGGTGACTGGGTGCTGGAGCCAGCAGAACTCGAGCTGGAAGCAAAGCACACCTGGCTTGGGGTCTTGGGAGAAGGAGGAGAAGTGGTGTGTCCCCTCCGTGTCCTGGTGTCTGTCCCCGCCATCAGGCTGGATTCCTGCCATTCCGAATCCAGATGTGCTTTAGTCAAACAGGCGTTGGGATCAGGGTCACGGTAACTGGATGAAATGTGGTGTCCCTGGGAATGTAAGAGAGGCCAGGCTAATAACCCAGATTTGTCTTCTGACCTGGGATACCTTAAATCTGAATTGGAGGGCTTGGCAGGAGGCAAAGTTGGTTTTGCCTGTGTGGAACACACCATTGCTGCCCTGGAGCTCCCCGTTATAAAACGGGCAGCTCGACAACCCGAGGTTTTTGTCTGTGCGTATCTGAGACAGCGTGATTGGGATGCGGGTGTCGCTGCCGTTGTTGTTAGAAGGATAGTCTGATTTTCCTGAAGAGACAGTCATACAGTGCAGGGAGGCTCTGGCTGGTACGCGGCTGGGCGTGCAGTTTGTTTCCCTCCCCGAGGTGTCTTTCTTTCTGCTTAGTATTCTGCGCGCCGTGCTGAGACCTGGGTCTTGTTTAATCAGTTTGGTTCTGATTGCTTCCTTGTATCCATGGGTCGCATCTTGAATTCAGTGTTTTGCATTACAAATCTGCTCTCCAGAGATGGGCAGGATATATAGCTCCATCTGCCACATCCAGTTTTAGCCCTTTTTCCGCGGCGCCCCTGTTAACAGGTGACATGCACAGCCCGCCGAGAATCTGGCTAATTGTTGGTGTGTAATTAGGAAGATGAGAGCTGACCGGATCCTCTCCTGCAAGATGGAGGAGGAGCCACTGCAGGCTGCCGAGAGACGGGGGGTTCTGGCCGGACCTCCTGGCGGTGCAGCTCCCGTCCCCGCTCCGTCCCGCAGCCTGCCTCGGCTGTGAAGGGTGGTGGGACGAGTCACGAGCGCTGGGCTGTTCTCCTCGCGTGCCAGGCTCTGAATGCCAGAGGAGATGCGGGGAAGTAAATCTCTCACAGGAGTATCATTTGTTCTCTTTTCTCTCGTGACATTTGGATGACAGCGTTTTTTTTTTTTTTTTGAAATGGTCATTCCTGCTATTACTACGGTGAGAAAGAGGTTAGTCTAAAATCAGTATGTGAGAGTGTTAATAAATACGGTGTTTATGCACCATCAGCGGATAGGTGACTGTTTTGATTTCTTATCTCATTGTTCTTCTGCTAGAGCTGAACCTCTGTTGTTACAGGGTTATGAGATAACCTGTGTATTTTTAGGCTTCTCTTAAGGTGTAAAAAATAGAATTCAAATGGTTTGCAGATTTTTCTCCGAAGTGGTGGTATAAATTGTTGTACTAAAACTAAAGGTTTAGTGGAATTTTAAGAAATGGAAGAATAAAATTAGTCCAGAAAATGTTTGGAGGGTAATTTTTTGTCTGTTTTTACAGGAGCCTGGTAAATAGAGTAAGCTTCGGATGTTTTCAAAATAGCGGTGTTTACTCTTCAGTTTCATAGTTGGTTTATTGGCTTTCTTTGTTTTCGTTTTTGTTTTTGTTTTTTTTTTTTAAATCTATTCTCACAAAATAGCAATAGGGAGGCAGAGTGCTGTCACTGCTTTTGTATTTGGGGAGTGCAAGGAGCAGGAATGAAGGTGCTTGGCAAGGCCAGGGGTGTCCTTAGCCTCGGTGGCAGGGTCGGAGCTCCAGACCTGCCCGGCTGCTGGGAACGCAGCCCCTCCGCTCTCCTGCCTCCGACGGGAAAGCGAAGCCCAACGGTGGCGTCGGAACCGTTCAAAAGGAAATTACCAGGCGTTGACTATAAAATACATGCATGGCATCATTTTTGTAGAAATACATGTATAAAAATGTAAAATATCCACAAATAACGTGTGAATATGTGTGCGCATCATGTCTTAAAGTCCTTTGGAAAGAAACTCTTAACAGGTCTATGTTGGAGTCAAATAAAAGAGGTGAGATCTGCTGACTAAGTAAAATCTGGAGAGGGTCAGCGGCTGAGACTGGCTGGAAATCACGGTGAGGAGGATGTCTAGCAAAATCTCTTGCACTGGCCAGTCCCTGCTTTATGGAACCTTTTCTGAGGTTTTTCAGCACTGTGATGCTGTCTATTAGTACGCACAAAATCTGGTCATCCAGTCTGGGAAAGCCCTGGGGGAGGAAATTGTGGATTGTATTTTCAATACAGCGAGCAGAATTGTATCATCCACCTTTAAGTATGCATTTTCTTTTGTGTATTTGGTGACTTGGACAGTTGAAACTAAAAGCTTCCATTGAAACAATATATTGAGAGATTAAAGTTTTGAAGAAGGGCTCTGGCAGGTAGTTCTGAAACACAGGTGTAGTTTAAAACTGTTCTGAAACAGCTGTAATGACAATAACATCATATATTGCTGTCAGAGAAAAACACAACTTCTTTCTCTGTGGGGAGAGGGAAATAGCTGGTTAACAGCTAGAGACTTACCTCTTGAGATTTACCTTTTCAGATGAAGTGCTAAGGAAAAATGCATGGCTTTCTTACCGAGTATATATTGTAAGCTGTATTTATATTAGTAGCTTTGCTGCCGGGGTTAATGAGGTGACTCGGAGGCCAAGTAAATTTACCATATTCATAGGTAATGGTATTAAAAATGAAGCCTGAAAAGACTGGCTGGCAGCCAGCCTGGGGTCCCCCGTTTCTCACTGTTCGGCTGGGAGATAAGCTGTGAAGAAGAGCATCTGTGAAAAACGGGATGCGAGGCAAAAATGTTTAAAGTTGTAGCTTAGTATTTACTTTCCAAACAACACCGGGAGTGCTGGTGCCTGTTTGATAGTTTATTAGGGGGTGTTACTGCCTGTAAAGTTGTTGCGGCACGGGCAGCTGGGGTCCATCAGGGTTGCACATAGCACTTGCCTCCCCCAGGCTCTGGTCTCTCCCTTGACCCTGTGTTTCTGCTGATCTTGGGTTGTGCATAACACTTTTCAGCAAAAATATAAATTTATCATAAAATTGGATATGCATTCTCAGAAAGCTGATGCGAAACATAGATGGGCTGAATTTTGTTAGTATTCATATTCATAAAAGTTGATTTTAGAGACTGTAGAGAAGGAGAAGCTCACTGTAGCGGGTTTATGGTGTTCCATGAAAAAGGCACCTGCCTCTCCATTTCTAGAGAGCATGATGTTAAAGCGTGTGGCTTTTAAATTATTACTAAGGCTATATTGCTATCCCCCTCATTTCTGAGGTGATGCTTTGTGTTTTTAATGTATGTTTTTATTTTGATTCATTCTAGTTTCACAGCTATGGCCTTAGTAATCATTCTGAATAAAGCAAATCTGTGTTGGTTACATCAACAGGGCATTTAATGGCCACACAACTGCTAATCATTCTTCAATTTGTGCAATTAGAATAAAGCTCAGGTCATAAGTGGTAGAAACATGAGAGAGGACTGAAGCTGCTCTGCTGTCTTCTGCTCTTGGCTTATGTGCTACAGAGGTGTTTTTAGTCTGCTCCTGAGCTGGGGTGTATTTACATCAGCTTAATTAAGCACCAGCCCTCTCAGTGCTTGGCCTCCTAGTGCAGTCAGTGATCTTGATTCATTGGTTGGTCTGGTAGAAGATACAGCCATTGCATAAAGGATGGGCTGTTTTTTCTTGCCGGTACATACTCATCACTGCTAAGTGCTTCCATTGATTACAGCAGCGTGAACACAGCTGAAAACAGCACGGTTGGTGGTTTCTAGGAACGCTTGTGCTACCATTTACTGAGCCCTCGCCTTGTTGCTTGAGGACTTTATTTTGAAACAAAAGTGGAAATGTCATGCAAACATGTTCAAATGCTTGTTGCGATTGCTCTTTGGAGGGGCTACCTGCTGGCTCCCCGTGGTGATTCCTCAGCCGTACATACCGAGCATCCCTAGCAGGCAGGCTCTGGCTGCTGTTGGGATGTGCTGGAACCAGTCTGCAGAAGCAGAGCAGCTACTGGTGCAACTGGGGTGTCTGCAGTGGGTGGGTGAATGCGGGTGTAGACCGTGCTGCAGTAGTTGTATGCATGTCATGTCATTTTATCACTAACTTTTAAATGGCAGGTGAAAAGCTTCAGCTAATGTTCCTTTAATAATTAATTGATGTGTACAGGCACATCTTAGAGCCGTTTTCATTTTATATGGTATGATAGACTTTTGATTAATTACCCTAAGCTTGTAGAGTTGTAATAGATTAGTGTCTTACTTAAGGGGAGGAAAGGCTGTACTCTTCTTGTCATTGGCCAAACACTAATGGATCAGTTAGGGGATGCAGCCAGCTGTAATGTGTACGTCCTCGTGGACACACAGCTTCATGTGGCCTGGGAAATGTGAGCCTGTCTCGAATGCATCTGTTTCTCTTGTGTGTTTGGACTGGACACATCACTGTGGAATAGAAATGACTTCTTCTTGCAAAGGTGCAATAAACTAATTTAGAAGATTCAAACCCCTTCTTTCTTGGCTACCTCATGTTGCGCTGAATTGAGATTACAAATGACATCCTCTCCACTGTCTTGAAGTGCACTTGGACATTGGGAAATGTGTGAGGTGAGATAGCAAAGGCAGGGGAAATGCAGACGTAGGCAGTGATGTGTGGGAGCTCTGGGGGTAGACCTACTGCCAGTTAAATTGCCCGTGTTGGCTTTCTGAATATGCTCATTGCCTGGATTAGGGCAGGGCATGCTCTCAACAAGGTCTTAAATGCTGCAGCAAGACCCCTTGGTGCTGCAGCTGTTTAATCTAAATAACAAGTGTGTATTTTTATTGAATTTAGTATGAAAATGAATGATACAGTGGCCTCTAGGGCACTCTTTGGATAGAATTTTGTAAGTAAAAATGGTTTTTCCCTCTCCTGTTTCTGTTTTTTTCTTTTTTTTCTTCATGAATGGGCAGGGTGTAGACAGCTCTTCTCAGAGTAATGCTGAACTGGGAGTGTTTGCAGTTTGATCTTGGGACTCCATCCATCTCCTCTAGATACTGTTTGTCTGAGATCACTTGACACTGCTTGGAATCCTTTCATCTACAGCACACGTATGGCCATCTCCGAAATACACCCATTCCTCTGAAAACACGGCAGAGTCAGAGGAAAGCTTAAATGTGCGTTTTAAATGGGTTTTTTGATTGTTTTATAAACGATGTCCTCCACGGGCAGGGCAAGAGAGCCTGGCCTTTAGAGAGCCATTAAAGGCTTCTGGGGCAGGAGAGATACCGGTGCTATCAGCAGGGGTTGTATTAAGCACCCGAGAAAGCCTTCTGGTAGCACTGTGGTGGAGCTGGTCACTGTCATTTCTCACCATTCTTCAGCTGCGTGAGCTGAGATGAAAGGGTTCGTTGTCTGATGCTTTCTCCAGAAGTTAATAAACTTAAAGGATGTTTTTGATTCCCTCTGTCCCCCCAGTGTCAATTGCTGAGCCATGGGACAGTTCATGAGACTTTGAGCAGTTCAGGATTCAAAGCCACTTGAATAAACTCCGGGGTTTAATAAACAAAAGATGGATGAGATAGATCGCTGTTTTTCCTTGCACACTTGCCTGAGGCTTTCAGCTGTCCAGAAAAATGACAAACTACATCAAACAGAACCAGTTATTGGTGGCAGGGTTTTTTTTAATACTTCATTTCAATAAAGTTGCTACTAAGGTTTTTTTCGTAGCTTCTGATATACTCTATTGGCGAAAAAAATCCAAACAAACCTACCAAAAAATCCTGTTTGAAAAAGAGCTTATAAGTCTGTGATGATAATCATGAACTTACAAAATCCCTTGAGATAGAAATCTTTCTATATTAATACTAATTGGAAATGTTTTAAAGGTAACATTTAATAATACTTTAGCGCTGTCTCCCATACTAGGATTTTGACCTTTTCATTGCCCCTGTGAGCCTGGGATGTTAATCGGGGAAATTGCACATGAGACATGAGGAATGTCTGAGATAATTTACTAAATTTTGCAGGTCCTTTCTTGTGGACAAAAATACCTAAAACTTGGACTTCTTTAACTCCTAGAGGAGCTCAAATTACAGTAGTTGTACATGGTTTATGCCTTAACTCTCCGCTTGCTAACATTTCTGAGATTGCTGACTGCTCTGAAAGCTTAGGAGGATATGGGTAAGTGCGTTTACAAACTCGGAGGGGTTAAGAAGGCTTGTAGTTAATCCAAAATACAAAAATGCTGCAGCAGCAGAATTGCTTCAAGCTCTTTTAAAAGTCCTTTCAAGTTAAGATGACATTGCTTTTGGTTTAATATAATGAATTCAGTAAAGCAAGAAGGCACTAGCTGTTCTGCTTGTTCCCGCTCTCTGGTGAGGAAAGGGGGGCTTATAGGATTCTCGTTGGGCTAAATAAAGTTTGACTTGCATGTAGTGTGATAAATTCAAGTAGAACACATTCAAAGATGAAGAGCCAAGTGTCTGCAGCTTTTCTGCCCCCAGGAACTTGCAAGAAACTCTCTTGGACACTTGATGGAAAAGGGTTTGGGGATGGTGGGCTTTCCCAGGGCTGTTGGTGTGTTTGAAAAGGAATAATCAACTTTGCCTGGTTCATACAACTGGCTGTCAGTAGTTATTCGGTCTTGGTCTTAACAATGGTTGCTGCCTTTGAGTCTGCTCTGCCAGTAGTTTCGGTCGGCCTTCCTGGTGCATCCTCACTTCGGGCAGTGGTTTGATCAGCTTTTCCTTTCCTGCCCGCACAGTGAAGAAAGAAAATCCTGCTGTCTCCTCTTGTCCCCCAAAATAGGGGTTCTTCACCCAGTGTGAAAAAGCCTGAGTCCAGATTTTTTTAACTCCTTCCGACATGACTCTCGCAGTGCTGATGCTGCTGGGCAGTGAAAGCTCTCGAGGAGGTCACAGGATGGGTGTTTGCATGTTGGGTAAGGCTGTTTGCTAGGCTATTGAAAGGTTGCCCTCCTCCCAGCCACGCTGGAGTCAGGATTGATCTTGCAGTTCACCCACCGTAATGCCAGAACAGGACTTGGAGCAGGATGCTGCCGTGTGAATCCCTCCTGGGGAAGGTGGCTGGGACAAGCATGTGGCAAGCGTTGGTCCAACTTCTGGTGGTCAGTGGTGAACTAATAGGTAAATGAAACGGCAGTGTATCGAGAAGCTTTGCTGAATGCTCAAGGGACATGGTTTTCCATGTTTGCTGGTGGAGAAATGTGCAGAGGGATGTTTGTATCTTGAGAAGTCCCGACTGTCCATTTCAGCCTTCGTGGAGCTCTCCCTGCTGCCTTTGCTCAGGAAGGGTTTCCATTTTCCAGAGATGATCAGTTTGCTTCAGCTAGCAATGTGAGTCTTAATTGAGTTTTGATGAACGCTGTCAAGTATGATACGTACTTTTTATTTTATTTTGCATTTGTGAAAATTCCATCAGACAGTGCCGAGTTCCTTAGGGGAGATGCCAGGTCACAGGCACGCTCCAGTTTGGACGAAGGCAGGTTGACTGGACTGCAAAGTTTTCGGAAGCCTTTAAGTCTCGGCTGAAGAGCAAGCCCAGAATACTTTTGTAGAGAGAACTGCACCACCCTGGCCCATCTGGTGCGAGGCTTTAGTGTTCTGTGGGTGGGACAGAAGCGCGACAGCGGTGGGGAATCTGCAGCGCCTTAAGCAGCCCTTTACTGCCGGTGCCCTCGGTGTGACGCAGAAGGTTAATCTGTCAGGAATTGTCTCTGCAAGCTTGGAGGACAGAATTAGCTTTATTACGAACAGCAGTGCTTCATGAGGAATAGCTATTCAAATTCCTTCATGTATTCTTTTTAAAAGGGCTGTAAACAAATTGTTTCTCATAAACCACCTGCATGCATAAAACACATTTTCTGTTGCCAGCATCTCCCAGAGTCGGATTGGTGATTTAGCCCTGACAGTGCCCTGGGTACTTTGTTCTTCCGCTTAAAAAGCTGATCATTGATACTTTTCCAAATGTTTCCATGTCTTTAATGTTAGTTCAAAATATCTAATGCATTGCTCCTGCAGGCAGAGAGGATACCAGCTGCATCGGGCGAGTTCCTGTTCTGTCGCCTCCTCTGCTACAGTCGGGGATGGCCCCTCTTCTTCCTGGCAGAGGTTTGCGATTCATTTTCATTAGAAGACAGGGGAAAAACAGGAAAGGGAAAAACAGAAGACAGATACATGAGTCTGTCACAAAGCCCTTTTCAGAAACCTTCTCTTCCCTCTGAGAAGAGAAAATTACCTTGTACATTGCATATGATTTAGGCTCAATTTTTTTTCCCCTTCACATTTCAATTCCAAAGAACTTTTTTTAAAAAAAAGGATAAAATATAAAAATAAAATTTAAGCCCAACCTGTCAGCAAAGGGTAATGAATTCTGAAGCAAAGCCTCTGGGCTTTGAACCTTTGCCAGTTGACCCCTAAAATGCTGCTGGTGGGTCCTTCTCTGCTATAGCTACTTTTGAAACACTCAGTGGATGCTTAGCAGGTAAAAAGACTTCGCTTACTAGCCAAGGGGTGAGGGAGCAAGATTCTTCCAAGGAATTTCTGGGTCAGTATCCAGGTCAGTGGGGAATGTCCTGGAATTTCTGACCTGAAATCTGTGGCTCTGTCTGCAGTATCAGCCTTCCTCCCGCTAGTGGGTGTTGGGTAAATTTGAAGTGTTCACCATGCCAGGATGAACTATTTTTTTCCAAACAGTAGGTGGGCTGCCTTTACCGCAGGGAGTTTTATGGCTTCTGTGTGAAGAAGAGAGACTTTTTCATTGCTCTGTCCTCAACCCATCCTGTTTTGGGGTCTTTGCTTCTTGATGGATGGGAGCATTTGCTTTTGGTGGAGCTGCTCCTACCTTCCCCACCAGTGACACAATGTTGGCATATGTCACTTCAAATGAGCTTATATTGGTGATGCATATGCTATGGCAGCAGCAGAGCTGCCTGTTACCTGACAAGGATCCAGGAGTACAGCAAGTCCTGTGCTTGATGGGTGATATTCCCTACAGTTTCTAAAATGTAATGCTCTGATGCAGAAATAGGGGAAATGAGCACATCCCAAAGACAAACTGGCCTCCTTTCTGCACGACTGTCCTGACCTTGTTTGTTTTGGACTTAGGCACCATAAAATAGCTTGTTAATTGCTGCTCATTTAGAATTATAATTAGGTGTTACCAGATGAGTTCTGTAATACTACAATTAAAACGTTATAAAAAATTTTGTGGTTTTTAATACTTCATAAATTGGTTAAAATTTAATTCAAAGTACACTGATTGCGAGCTCTCTGAGTATGTGCATAATTATTAAAACCCACAAGGATAAAACCAAAGCAAAGATCTCTCATAGAGGATGTACCAGTAAAAAAAACTGTATCTTTTGCCTCATGCTGCTGGGGAAGGTTTGAGCAATGCAGAATCCATGCACCGGCTGAAGGTCAAGCAACCAGAGATCTGAGCTCCAGCATTGGGTCCCTTCAGTAGGGAAGGAAAGGAAGTCGGGGCTCTGGTGACTGCCCTGGGGTACGGAGAGAGAAGGGTGCCTTTGAGAGCAAGGTACAGCTGAAGCTGTTTGGGCTTTGATTATTGCCTCTGCGAAATGCAGGGTGCCTCGCATTGAGAAGAGCTCTTCAAGTGGCAGCAGATGCCTTAGGCTCTAGAAAACCCATTATATTCTGGGTCATGTCTTACCAGATCAGGACTACCTTAGTTAGTGTGATGCAGAGCGCTGTACTAGTGCAAGCATAGTCTGGCGATTCTTGATTCAAAACATTTTGAGGGGATAACTTTGTCCTGCCTTCCTGTACCCGGGCTGAAGCATAGAACTGGCACAAACACGGTGTTGTGTGCTCCAGCTAATTCGGTAAAACCGCCCCTCTGCTCACGCCTGGCTCAGGTCCGCTTTAACTAATGGGCTGGGTGTGTGTCTAGAAGCGATGGACATAGAGCTGTGGCCTCCGAGCAAAGGAGCTTTCAGAGGGAACGTCATCTAAACCACTTTGATGCATTAGTCTGCAGGTAAGAAAAAGCTTGGACATCTGGTGGCATTGCACATCCAAAAGTAAATGCTTAAAACTTGGAGCATGTTCCTCATACGTCGCTAAGGGCCTCGGAGCCATTATTTATTGGCAGCTGAGGAGCTGCTCTGCACCACACCACTGTTGATTTGATAGGTTTAGATTTGGTGAACAAGGTGCTGCATCTCGTGTTGTTAGTTCCCCACCAGCATCAGCCCCATGGAAGAACAGGAGCTGTTTCCTTTCCTTGGACCTGTACTTAACTGGGTCTTCTTTAAGCTTTCCTTTGTTTTTCATCAAGCCTAGATAATGTCTTTCCCCTTTAAGGTCTGTTTTGTTTTTCTGCTGGAAGCTTTTTGCCTTCAGGATTTTACGTTCTGGCAACTAACAAAATTAAAATAGCTTTTCTCCTAAGTACTGTAAAATGTACATTGAATCTGATTTCGATGGCTCCAAGTATGCATTTCAGCACACTAATGTACGAATGGATTGAAAAAACAGCTAGTAGTAATTTTCTTTCCTTAGATTTTACTGAATGGTATCCCAAGAAGCTGCACATTATGTGTATCGCCTTTATGTTTTACTCAAGGTCACATAAAGGTGGTGGCCTGGAAGGAAAAAGTGGATGATTCCAATAGTAAACCTGCAAAGTTGCCACAGACAGCATATGGGATGTCTTATTTTTCAAAGGTCTTTCCATCTGCTATTGGCAGAGTCTCCATTATGAAAGGGCAGTTTGTGTGAGGTACATAATATTAATTTTTTGGGGGGGTTGATCTTTTATTGGAATTCAGGTTTATCTTGACTCAGACTATTAGTGTGGGACCATTCCCCTGATAAAGAGAACACGTAGAAGTTGTAAGATCTAACCGAGATACAGAGGAAGTGCACTTAAAGTTTGGAAGAGAAGGAATTTTTAGGATTGAATTCTGAAAAACAAAAACAAGCTACCTTCTGGTGGAAGCAGAGATGTTATGGTGGAGATTTTTATTTGTTTTCTTTTGGATACCTTAGTTAAGATTGAACTGCAAAACTTGAAGCTTCTAGCGCCATAGGACGTCAAGGAGAATTATTGATGAAGGGTGAAGAATATCCTGTATCTGTCTGTGCCATGCTAAATGTAAGAACTGATCTCTCCTGCTGCCTCTTGAGTCTAGAAATGCCAGAGCCATTGGAAGTAGCTACATAGCTGCCAGGCACTCAGTACCTGGGCTACCAAAGCACATTATTTCTAGTAATAAAAATAAAATGCTGCACCCTCCATCCCTCCTCCATATATTTAGCATGGATTTTTATGGTGGATGGGGGTCCATGGGAGGTGCGGGATCACTCAAGGCGCAAAGAGTAGCGAGACACATGCAGGGGTGGTGATGTGCCCAACTTACCCGAGAGGTAATGTTGTTGAGTTTTGCTGTCTGTTTTGAATTTCTTTCTGAGATTGAGAGAGAGAGTTGTACAGTTTCCTTAAAACGTGCACAATCTTTTAGCCTCCTGCCTTTTCTCATCTTTCCGATCAGAAGCAGATGAGGTTGTGCATCCTTGATAAGGTGGCGGACAGGGTGGATCCGCAGCCACGTGGAGCCTTGCTATCTGCTGCCTCTCAGGTTTTCAGCGCTTGTGTGTGCTGCAGCACGTCCTCTACACGTCTGGGTTTACTTGCAAGAACGTGTGCATGAAAACGTGAGCGTGGAAGCAAGTTTTGGCCTGTTTGACTCCGTGGAGTCCTGGGATTTGCTTTGTGGCATGGAAGATGGAAGATGGCTGGTCTGTCCAGAAAGTGTTGGATTGGCGGCAGCCTGGATGCAGCTGTTATCTTGGTCCCTCCAGCCAGGAAGCAAGTAGGAAACTACTGCTTTCATCTGCCAAACAAAGAAGACTTGTAAAATATATTAATTGATTTTCCTTCCATCATACTGTTTTCAACATACAGTCTCAGATCTAAGTGAGACAAAAATCTGATGTCTAGATGTTTTGTGCGTCTTACTGTACAGAATATGATGCAAGAAATCAGAATTTAATTTTTAGCCTGAGGTGCTACTGAATGAGAGAAATTGTATTTTTGGACTGAGTCAGAGTTAAGACTGACTTTGCTACCATTAATTCAGGATTTGTTAATTTACAGAACTTTGGCTTCTTCATTTTAAAAAAGTGTTATATTACACCTTGGGCTTGATTTTTATTTACATCCCTTTAATACGGCTTGGGTACTATGTGGTATATGCTACCTCAGAGGGTGTTTTCTTTTGCCAAAGCAAAGCAAAGGGGCCGTAGTAGAAGGGGGAAAAAAAAGAATAATCATAAATTTAGCATCTTATTACAATAAGCTTGATTGCGTCTTGGTTCCTTTATAGGTTACAGAAACAGTTTTCATTTTTCATACAGAAGGCAATTGCATGAAACTTTTGCTTTCATAGTTCCTGCTTGTTAGTTGCGAAGGGAATTTCTGGGTGCCGTCTTCCATGGTAACAGCCAAATGCCTCCAGAGCCAGAGGACTGCAGGATGCTGGAGGCGTTCTGCATGGAGAGAATTCAGTTTAATAAATATAATAATCCCATTTACCCTACCAGGCTATGTTAACTACCTGCGTATAAACTGAGCGTACATAATGTTTGGGCAAAGGTTAGAGAAGCAGTTTGTAGGAAAGGCTAGCTCCGGAGCACACCAAAGCAGCAGCTATTCTTATTTTAGCCCTCAGTAACACACACAATAATGGGGTTCAAGCAGTATCTGTGGTTGAGACAGTAATAACAACTATGATATAATTAACTTCAAAACCCTTTAGGAGAGAATAATTCCAAAATCTAGCATTGAAAATGTTCATAGTTTCACAAGATGAGAATTACAGAAAGTTTAATTGGATATATAAACCCTCCAGTAGGGCATACGTTGTCTGCTAAATGATGGCGTTAGGAAGAAACCAGCCCCATGGCAGCCTGCTGCTGTCTTCTCCTGCACGGTCTTCGTGCTAGCTGGCATGGGATGCTGTGATGGGAGCAATGTTGGGCTCTGATCTGGTCTGATGTCATCGTGCTGCTCCTCTGCTGGTGGTGACCACATCTAGAGAGGATGGCAGCTAAGATGCGTTTGTGAACTTGC
This sequence comes from Limnodromus scolopaceus, assembly GCA_028565335.1. Lineage (NCBI taxonomy): Eukaryota > Metazoa > Chordata > Aves > Charadriiformes > Scolopacidae > Limnodromus > Limnodromus scolopaceus. The sequence continues at coordinate 22,424,098 of JAOXNO010000004.1, forward strand.
CTCTTCACGGGCACTTGGTGGACCTGTGGAGAAGGATTATCATCTCTGCTATCGGGATCAGAGCAGTAAGTTCTTCTTACTCGATTGCCACACGGGACAGCGGTTGCAAGATGGTGGGCTGAGGTTTTGTTGCCAGCACGTGTGCGCTTTCCAGAGCTTGGCTCAAAATAGCTCTGTACACCAGTAGTCGCTCAGTGAGCTCAGTCACTCAGTCCGTGTATTTGTCAAGCTGCTGCTGAGTCAGCAAGGTTGAAGTTGTTTGTAGGATCCTTGCATATGTCTTCGTGAGTGGCCACGACCACGATGTATGTAGTACAAGAGTACAGCCCTTGAGCTCGGAGGGGCCAAGATCAAAATGTTGAGAATGATGCTAAACTTCAGAAAGGACAACTTAAAAGAAAGTGAACAAGTTACTCAAAGCATCCCTAAAATTAAATTGGGAGAACATAAGAGTAGGAAAGAAGAAGGTGGGGGGGGGGAGTGAAGCAGTTCCTTGATGTGGTTTGAAACCAATAGCCAAACATAAGAAAGCAAGCTGAGAAAAGCAGTTAAATTAGCAAGGCTGGGGATAATTCACGCTAGCTAGATGGCAGGTTTGAGAAGCTGTTTGAGATGAAAATTTGGAAATCCAACTCCCAGGTATTAGTAATAGAGTGTATAAAGTATAATGAATATAAAAGGAAAATGGAAAGATCCAAGGCAGGCTTTGAAGAACTAACGACTATACATAGAAGATAAATAATTTAGGCAAATCAGGTGCCATTGTCTTGTGTGAAAATGGATCTTACTGGATGATGGGAGGTTAAAGATGGCAATTAAGGAAGAGAAGGGTACTGCTAAAAAGGGAAATTATTTCTTTGCATCAGTTTTTAACTGCTAAAAATGTTGTGGAAGACTTGGTACTAGTTTTGTGCCCAGTCTTTCTAAATATAAAAGATAAGCAAATTTCAGAAATTGAGGTCTTGGCAAAAGCAGATTTGGAAAAAGCTATTAATCTGAAAAGCATTAAGTGAACAGATCCCAATAGTATAGTATGTTACATAAAACATAACTGAGCTTCCAGCAAAAGTAAGGGATTTTTCATTAAAAAGAGCCACTTTTTTTTCAGAAGAAGGTTCTTTATATAGCTCATACTCTAGTTGAAGCAAAATTTACTGAAAAAATAACAGAATACCTGAAAGATCATGTTCTCCTAGGGTCCAAATTTTGGTGGATACTGCAAGGGAAAACTGTTCTAGTAGTTGCTTGAGATGCCCAAGTCTGAGAATGGGCTTACAGTTTGCTCAGTTTCCAGAAGGACTCTGAAAACTTTCTGCACCGACGTCGCTAACGAAGCTGAGTTAAATGTGTGGATAGAGCAAAAACATTCTTATAAAGAAGAAACTGATTTAGTTTTGAATTTGGATTGATTTAGGATTTAGTTCAGTCTCAAGCCAGTAGACACCATGCAAATACTTGAAGGGAAGGAAGGACAGGTTATCTCTCATCTGGTAGATCATTTGTATTCTTGCCGCTTTGGCGTTCAGTGGATCTTATATCTGGTCTGTCAGTCTGAGAGGTGCAGAACCAGCGTGTTTGGTGTTGCTGGAGCTAGATGCAGAAATATTGGTACCACAGCTGTACAGTAAATAGCAGTCAGCTGCAGTGCATTGAGAGCGGCAAGCCCAAAAGGACTGCATTTCTCAGCTCTCCCTCTCTTTAGTTTAAAACCTTCTGTTCTGCATTCTGGATTTGCGAAACTTGGTGCCAAGGAGTTGGGGTTTAGAGGAGAGGACTTGGTACCTTGTGATTTTAATCCTTACAGCTTTTTCCGTTGTGCTGAAAGCGAGGCTGTAATGGCATGGTCATTTGGATTAAGAATACATTGCCATGTGTGTTGTAATTTGTAGGAAAAGCACGGGAATTCTTGCTTTGTGGCTGACTCATGAGCACATCCCTCCGCGTTAGCGGAGTTTGCTGACAATTCAGCTATTCTTTAGCTTCTTTTTAAATTTTGTAGGATTTTCTACCGCCCTGGACCTTTAATCTGTGCATCTGGTTGCACTGCTGGGCCTGATGTGTAAATGTAAAAGACCTCCGTTGAAAGGGCGACATGCAATACTTTCCTTCTTTTAGGGAGACTTTACGGCAGGTATTAAAGAGCCCGTGCGCTTGGGTGGGGTGATCTACAGTGATCTGTATTTAGTGCTCACTGTGAGTGATGGCTGGGCTTGTGAGGCTCAAGGCTGATCTATATTTTAACTGGACGTTTTGACTTATCACCGCAGTTACTTAACGGAGCCCTTCATAATCCTTGTTCTAGTGGAAAAAATCCTCCTTTTTATCTAGGATTGTCTGCAGGCAATGACACCTTCAAAAAATTAGTACCTTCAGAAGCAAATGTAGCCAGTAAGGCAGAGGGGAGTGTCCAAGCTGTGCTTGCATCCTACTTTAATGCTTCTCTTTCCCTCAGCTCCTCTCCTTCGGTCAAGTTATGATTTTGTGTTCAGGATCACAAAGATCTGTAGCTGGGCCAGCTTGTTGCTAAAGTCTTCACACTTGGTTTTTTAATGTTTTGCCAAAATAAGGAGAATCTTTTTGAAGTACCTCTGAATCGTTCTTGCTGTTGTATATATTTCCCCATACCAATCTCTCTCTGTTTAGGTCTTTTTTCCCCAGATTATAGGATATTTTGGAGTGTTTCTTTTTGGGTTTTTTTTCCACTCTGTTTTTAATTTCTATCCAAAGAGATGATGAAACATTTTGCTGCTGGGATCTGTTCTCTCTTCTGTGTTTTTTTTTTGTTTTTTTTTAATCTTTTGGAGAGTTTACTGAGAATATTCAACATACACTTTTCTTTTGCTCTGTCTCGTTCCATTACTCACAGTTATATGCCTGTGGCTAATTATACTCCTCCACTCCTTTCTTGGTGTTTGTATCCTTCATGTACTTACAGATGGTTATCAAATTCCCATCTTGCTTAGCCAGTCTGTCTAGCGCTTGCAACTTGACAGAGATTTTTATCCTTCCCAGTTCTTGCATTGCTTTGCTCATCTCTTCTCTCCAGATGGTTTGAGAGTCTTCAAGCCGATGCTCTTGGCCTGCTCACACCTGGGGCCTGGAGGTGATGCCTTTGCTCATGTAGCAGTTGCTTGAGCTTTCGGCCTTTTTACTGTATTGCAAGTTCATATCAAGTTCCTCCCTAAATCTATGCTAGTGTTGCCATCTTCATATATCTCCCCACTGAATCTCTCTAATATGTTCCCTGCATGTGGGAGTTTGGAGTGAAATGAGACTCATTTTGTCTTTTTTGGCCATATTGCTGTACTCCCCAAGTCTCTTTATATTATATTTCTTGCAGAAAAGCACGAAGAAATCTATGCTCAAGGAATACTAATGTAGTGAAGTGAAACATTCAAAAGTCATTAAGTTGTGTGTAACTGTGCTTCTACAACTTTTAATGTGTGCAGTATGATGAGCTTGAATTCTAGGGTGCCTCATGGTCTTCATCTTATTCCTTCAGAGCACAGATGAGGTGTTATGTACGGAATGAAGCAGTTGAGCTGTAGCCATTTGGTGTTCTCACTTTTAATAGAATAAATAGTTGCCTCGTTGCTCTGTGTGGCATGTGCCCCCTCGTTGCTCGGTCAGTTCTTGATTACCGTTGTTTGTGTCACCTTTCAAAGGATTATGGTGATGAGGTCGCTCTAGAGCACCAGTTCCCCTTTGGGGTATTTGTGTAAAATACAAAGTTGTGGGTGGGTGTCCAGAAGGAACATTTGGTTTCATTATGTGTCACACATACAGTAGAGTTGGGAGAAGCTGATGCAGTTTTAGCCTCTTCTTTACTATTTTCTGGGTAGCATCCAGTTGGTATCTTCTGACCTGCATCCTTGGGCTCAGGTTGAGAATGTTTCCACCTTGAAAAGCAAACACAATTGTTTCAGGTTCCTTTATGGAAAGATACTATTCTGTCTGCAGGTCAGATGAGGACATTGCTTATGCACTGAGCTTACCTTTCTGCCCTGTAAGTTTCTAGAGAGTCTCTTGACTGTGTTTCACAGCAAATGCAGTGTCGGTAGTCACACACACAACTGAACCTGGCAGTTCTGTGGATGTACAGGGGTTCCTGGAGGGAACATTTTTGTGCTGACTTGTTTAGATACTTTGGATTGCCAAGTAGCTTAAACTTAAAAAGTGGTTTCAGTGCAATATTTTTGTCCCTGGTTTGGAATGGGCAGGCTTATTTTGGGGGTGCTTTCCTTCACCACACTGTCCATGGCTATCACTCACGTGACAGTTGCTTCAGTTCAGTTTAGCTTCCAGGAGAGTTCATAGCAGACATGAGCTATTCAGTGCTGGTTTGAAATTCCTCTTGACTCTTTAAAGTTGACTGCTTTTTCTAATCTCTTTGCCGTCTCCTGCGGGACATACTCATTGCCAGAATTTCCTAGTACCATATGAGCTGTTGGTATTCTTGGCTCTGTTTTAAATGAGTCCAGCTTTCTCTGCTTGTCTGAAAGAATCAAACCATGTAGTTTTCAAAAATGTTCTCAAGACCACCTCTTTTCCATCCACCTGCCCCACAGCAAAATCAGTTATATATAAATTAAGTTTGCTATTTTTTTTGTTGTTGTTGTGCTTTCCTGCTTTCTCATTTTCTGCCATAGTAGCACTGTGTAGTTCTAACATTGATTTTGAAGCAGAGGCAGGAGTTTAGCTTGCAAAACTCAAAGCTGTTTTTACAAAGCCATCTGGAGTGCTTAGCCTCAACCTCCTTTTGGGTTTCGTGGTCTGGAGTTTATAATATTGCCAGGACCAGATGCAGAAGTAGCAATGAGAATGTATGTTTATTTTTGAAAAACTTTCTACAGTGTCTGGGCTCCCAAATACCATGTTAGTGGTGAGGTGCAAGCCAAAGCAGTGGGATTAAAGGAGGCCTTCAAATGAAGGGGCTTGAGGTCATCTGATGCACAGGAGAGAATTCCGGATGCAAGAGAGAACAGCCTGAAGAGGCGTGAGGTTGTTAGAGGAAAAGAAACACTAAGAATCTTAAGAGCATTAGTTGGTTGGTTGCTATTGGACTTGATTTTACCCAAGCAATACTGACTCTGCGTCACCTTAGCTCGTTACCAAAGTCTACCCATATTATTTCATTTATAGCTACTTTCTGTCTTAGGCTTCCTTTCTGCCCCACAAAAGGAGAAAGCCTTTAGCATTGGTTCAAGATGACTGTTTAAAACTGTTAGAGTAACACTGGCCTTCTAAGGGTTAACTGAGATTCAGCTAATACCCTGCCACCTTCCCTTGAATATTGAATTGTCTTGTTGGGGGAGAGCACCTCCCTTCTAAAAATGGGAGAGCTGAACCACTGGGAGAGGCTTTTTCATATTTTCAATTTCAAAAGAGAATGACAGCTACTGAGACTTATAAAAATTTAAAACATTCCAATTTAAAGGGCTTTAAATATTGAATACAGACAACTTTTCCATAGGCAGAGCAACCATGGAAAGAGGAAGCAGCGAAGTTTGATCCTGTTAAGGGCCAAAGGTGCTCTATTAACTTTGGAGGGACAGGCAGCAGTCTTGCATAAGAAAATCTGGCTTTTCCGCCAGATGGTAAATTATTATAGAGCGCTAAACAGTTGCAAAAAGATCAAGTCTATAAAGCATCTGGTAGGGTAACTGACAATTCATCGGTTTTGCATGATGCATGTTGTATGTATCTCATGGGCTTGAGAGGAAAGTTATAAATCTGTCAAGCTTGAAACGGGAGAGAAGCTTGATCACATTTGCTGAAAGAAGAGAGAAATTGAGAGGCAGACCTATTCTTTAGCTGAGGTTTTTGTGTTCCTGAGAGTTATACTCCTGAATGAGGGCTGTGGAGGTGCCATTCACATGACTTCTGAGCAATCTGCACTCAGGATACACCATTAGATCAGGCACTTTTGTTGTTAATGGAAGTGAATGAAAGAGGGAAAGCTCTCTGAAAGCTATTCATCCCCAATCTGGTCTGATACATACCTAAGATGTTTTCAGCACCACCTGTAAAACTTGTTCCCTGTCCTAATCTGAGAGGGTTTGACACACATCGTTAGTTTTGACACAGTAATTTCAACCCATGATGGTGTTTCAGTCCTCCCCCCCAACCTCCAAGGAGAGTAGCCTCTTAAGATTCTGGCTGCTGTTGAGCCAGATGTAATGCTGCCTAAAGTGTGCCCCAGCAGGTTCGCTTCTCCAGGCTGTACAAATTAGCGCCGTACATGCACGATTTAGAGATGTAATCTTCACTCTTAATCCAGGCACTTCTTCCCATTCCCGTGTGGGCCGTATCTGGAGAGCTGGCTAACACCGGGCAAACGGCTTGGGGACTGAACGGAGTTTCCCGTTGGAATAGAGCTTATGCGGCTAGAAAGATACAGCTATCTGTATCTGCGGTGTAAGACTTGTTAATGGTGCTGTTAGTAATTCTTTGGCGAGAGATGAATAAGGATATGGAGGATGGAGAGCAACAAAGAGAAGTGAGTGTGTGGCTGGTACGAAGAGCCTCTTTTGCAGCGTTCAAAATCTTGCTGCTGAGCTTACTTGGATTTATGCTTTCTCATTGAGATAATCAAAGCAGGATGAGATGATCAGTATTCTCTCTGCATCTAGGTTAGCACTAGGTTATTTTATAAAGTATTTTCAGATGTCTTGGCTGTAGAAGACATTGCATAAATAAAGATTTCTCTGTATTGTGTGATATTATAACGTGTGAAAAGATTTACTGTGCAAATACAGTAACAGAATGGAGAAGAATCATGATCTGCTGTTTGTTAGTACAATGCGATGTAAATATTTGCTTAGGTAGATTCTCTTGAGATTTCTTGCGGATTTCCCTGAGCACCAACATTGCTGGCATTCATTGAACACTGTGTTTTTGTCAGTTGTAAACATGTTTGTAACATGTGATACCTCCATCAAAGGCTTTGTGGTTCTCAAAAAAAAAAAATGGTACGGTTAATCTTCAAAAACCCCAGCAACATGCAGAAATACCTTTCAGTCTTGAATATGTTT
>JAOXNO010000004.1:22437046-22484264 GCA_028565335.1 Limnodromus scolopaceus
GCAGGTTTTGACTCCCCAGTTCAGCGCTACCTCCCGAACGATGCTTACCCGAACGATGCTTACCCGAACGATGCTTAAGCAACAGCCCAGCTCCAAACACAGCTGCTCCGGGCCACCCTGCTGCTGGGCAGGTCTGGGAAGCAGCCGCTTTGCGGAGCTGGGCAGCAGGGTCCTATCCCAAAAGCTGGACCAGAGGCTGCTCCGCTGCTTCCTTGCATCTCTTTCTCCTTCCCGGTTTCTTTGTTTGCCTGTCCGTCCCCAAACACTGCCCGTAGTGATTATGTGTAATTGGTACGATCGGATCCAGGTATTGCAGCACAGGTAAATACTAATTTTCTGCAATTCTACCTTGACTAGATTGACAAATTCCATCAGTGAAAAGAACATGTAAAATATTGGTTAGGAAAACCCCTGAAAACCCCTGTACCTGAGGCATTGGGGTTGCATCATTAAGGGACAGGTTGAAATATTAACCACAGTTATTGAGCACCTTTATTTTTGGTGTTCTTTATGTATCATATATATTTAGGTATAAATGGATTCTGCGCTTTTCTGTAAAATATCTAAATACTGCCAGCTTGTAATTGAATATTGTAGACGTTGAGGAGGAGGGATTCTGTGAGAGCAAATACCATGTATGGAGTAGATGACAGATCCTTCTCTGCCCCTTTTAGCTCCAGCACTTTTGGGAGTCATGTGAATTTGCTTGGGTAGATACCTACAACAGGTCACAGCATTGTCATTTGTCTTGTTTTATTTATTGTTAAAGCTAACATCATTCATCAGTCGCCATCGGCTGCTGGGTCAGAGGTCTGCCTAGCCCCAAATCCCTCAGCCAGCAGTGGTCAGTCCAAAGGCCTGTGAAGGATGTAAGAGCAGCATAAATAGATAGGGATCCCATCCTGGTGTCGTCTTTTGGCCTTCAGCGAGTGGTGGCTCCTGAGCCAGAGGGGTGGTGTAGTAACTTCAGACAAGCTCACTCTGGGTTTTGCTCTCAGGCAGCTCTGAGAATGGCCTCGCTCTTCAGGGACATCCTGGGGCCGGTGGTTTGCATGGAGACCACTGTGTAGGCTCTGACTTTTGCCCCCTGGCTCTGTGTTTAACCCACTCACTGCTGCTCTGCAGGGCTAAGCGGTCTCACTTGCCTTTGGCGTCGTTCAGACTCGGCTGCGTAGCCAGAGTTACTCTCTTGCCTTCACAAGGGAGTTCCTACGTTTAACTGTCCATGTAAGTTATGTGGCACAGTAGCAAACGTTGAGGGGCTGATATATTTAATACACGTTCTTTGAGAGACAGCATGCTTATTGGCTTGGTGATATAGAAAAATAGTAAAACTACCTGCTTAAAATTTTATCTTCAGTGTGGATTCATGGATTTTAAGGCCAGAAATCAGATCAGTGTAGTCATCTACTCTGACCTGCATAGCACAGGCTGTATAATTTCAGCTAGTAATTTCTGCATCTACTTTTAACAGCTGTGGATGAGCTAGCACATAGCTTTTAGGAGGCTATCAAATCACATTTTGAAAACTAAATGGTAGAGAATTTACCCGTCTCCTATGTGATCTGTAAAAATGACAAGTAATCATTACTTCCACACATCTGTATTTATTTCAAGCTTCCTTTATGCATTTTTTGGGTTCAGACACAGGATGTTGTAAACTGTGTCAGCTGGGCTGGAGACTCCTGCTACTTAATGCAATCTCCCTGAGAAGCAAGTTAGAGTGTAGGAGTTAAACAAAGTGAAAGTTTGTCCTTTTTTGTTCTAGAAAAATGGATTTGTCTTGGTTTTTTCTGATCAGAGATAATTTTTAGAGTTCTTCACTAATCTTCCAGAGTTTTCAATATGTTTTTTTAAAGTCAAGGGACCGGGACCAAGAAGAGAAGTGGCCACATCTTGCACAGTACAGTGGCACTTTGGCACTTTGGCCCTTTGGCCTGTAGCGTTGAGCTGGGAACGGAGTCCTCCACAATGACCTTTGAATCCCTTTCTGGGCCTCTGATTCCCAGGATGCAAACTCTTATTTCATTAGCGTGACTGGGGTTTTTGCTCATGAATATCTGCCCTTAAGTACATTAAAATGTGTGTTGCTGGATCCCAGCTCATTCAATCATCTCGAGTCGTTCTGTGCAGGTGGTCTTCCCTTGCCGCTATTAGCTGACTACCCTTCTTGGTAAAACTTACCCTTTGCTTTCCAAATCTAGTTGCAAGTTAGTTGCATTTGTTCCCAAAGGTTAATCAGTTGTCACTATTTGCAGAGGCTGCTGTGAGTATTTTAAGGAAATACTTAAAATGTCCTATAGTAGTGATGGTAACATTCTTTGCAGATGGAAAGGAGCGCCAGGAAGCTGATAAAATAATATGGTTTGTTGTGCTGCTGCTTGCTAGTAGTAGTTCTGACGTCAGATGGGCGAAAAGTATGAGGTCTGCTGGAGCTTTCAGTGTTTTAGCTGAGCAGTTGTGAAAAGCAATAAAGTGGTAATAGGGATGCTTTTTTTGCTTGATTATCTGTTCATTATATTGGTGCTTCAGAATGACGCTGTAATGTAAGATGATCAACTCATTTTTGTGAACAACCAAGAGTATGAAATTTGTTTGCTCAAAATGTTAGTCAATCTTTTTTGATGGCGAACATGTTTGGTTTTAAGAAGGGAAGGAAAAAAAAGCATCTGTTCATGAATGCTTTTTCTGTGGTAAGGCGTCTATTTTTATGTATCAGTAGCTGAAAAGCAGTGGTGTACTTTTAATTGAATGCTGTGTTTAGCCTCTTGTGACAATCAGTGCTTTGTCTGTGCCAAAGACAAATCTCATTTATTTTGTTGGTGTGAAAACACCGTAGGGTGCTTACTGAAAGTTTTAAGTCATAGAAATGTCTTTGCCTCGCACACTTTACTGACATATGATTACTGAATTAAACCAAGACACGTTTTATAGTGGATCATGGCTTTTTATTTGTGTATGAATTGTAGCCTGCAATGCTAGACCTTGCCCTGGATGTCAGTTACATTTGGGCTTTCTCTCACATGATATTATAAAGAAACAATTTCAGAATATATTCCATCTCATGTAATACAGGCTGGAATGAACTTGTAGTCCTGCTGTGCTTTTTCAGGTGGCCTTTCATTGCATATTATTTCTCATTATTTCCATTTCTTTCCCAGTCATTAACAATATGACTTCCAGGAATGTATTTTGTAAAACTGGATGGAGACATAGTACACCTGGTCAAAACCTAAAGGAAATGGAAATGCCGCCATTTCCCAGCAGAGGCTCATGGCACCAAGGGTGACCGTCCTGATTTGGTGCTCTGGATGAAGTCAAGATGTCAAGAAGAGGTTTAGACTTGGTTTGTCTCTGCTATGTGTGGTTGTTCTGCTTGAGCTGATACTGGGTTCTCTGAAAGCAGCCATGGTCTCGTAAAAAAGACCATAATCAGTCCACTATTGGCACTGGTTAATAGTGCAAATTTAAATGGAAGATCACACTCAGAGAATTCTTCTTGCTTGCTTTTGCTGCTTTTCTTGTATTTTTTTTATTATTGTTGTAAACTCTGTCTACATGGTATGACTTTGTTGGTTCACCTCAAAGTTGAGTGATAAAAGCCCTTGCCTGTTAATTGCCATGCAGGGAGGAGAAGATGATGACTCTTGAGCCTCTGTACTTAGAGTGCAGAACACCTACGTGTTTTCTTTAGATTTATTTTTAGCCAAATTCAGTTCAACTTTTAGTGCAAGTGCTGTTGTGATTCTTCTGTTATTTTGAAAAAGGGGTTTTAAAGAGGCCAGGAAATACTCAGCAGCTTTACTGGTGTAGGTTTTTTGCCCCTGAAAAGCTCCATTACATGACCATTTGGAGTCTTGGCATCAGCATAGCTGTGACTGGCAGGTAGGGTGGTTTGTTTTCAACCGCTTGTCAAACTCAGTTGATGGCCTGTGTGGAGGGGTGACATGAGCATGTGGCCAAGCTCTTGCTTTCATTGTGGGGCCACGTGTAAGGCAGAGATGGCCCTTCCTTGGTTTTTAAACTTGAAACCGCAGTTCTCTCTTTTGAGGTAAATGTGACAGTTGCCATGCATTGATTTCAGAAAGTGTTTCAATTTTTGAGGATGACTATGTATTTTATTCCTATTTAGCACCAAACAGAAGCTTTCAGTAGTTTCAGCATGCAACCTTAAAGAATTGAACTTACCTCATACACTCACAACATTTTAATTTATAGGGCATTTAATAAATGGGGAAGGGGAGGAGATATGCTGTCAGGGGGGATCAGTAAAATTTGAAGAGGAAAACAGAGAAAATACTTTCATATTCCCATGTGAAGGACTGGGTTGTCTTGTCCTGGCACAGCGTTCTCATTCATGGCATGCTGACTACAAAGAGTTCAGTATGGCTCTCCAGAGGATGATGAGGGTAGTCCAAGAGCTGGAAGGGCTCCCTTTGCTCCTGTTTGGTGTAACAGGTAATGGTCCTGGCTGTTGACTTGTCATTTATACATGCTGTGTATAGACTTCCAGCATACTTTTTAATGCTCCATTACACACAGTTTATCAGGGTTACACAAAGTTCTTTAGTTATAACCTGTTGTTTTCAGCTGTTTATGAGTTGTTTCATGGCTGAAATGTGCCCTGCTTGGTCTTCAGCCAGAGTTTAAGTCAGGGGGGGCTGTGTTTTATGAGTTGGACATTTGTTTATTGGATCTTTCTGCAAAAATTGTCTTTGTATGCTCTTAAAAACAAAGAGAGTGGAAAAATACTTTTGTACCCTGTAAAACAAACTGTGGTGTTATTCATAGGTCTCAAGCCTAAAACGTCTGTGAAAACATTTGACATTATTACAGATGCTTGTCAGCAGTCAGGAGAAAATGGAACTTGATTTGTGGAAGGGAGTGACCCATAGGAAGAACAAGCTGCTGAATAACGTAAAGGGGATTTCATGCTAAATCATCAAGTGCATGTGAGTGAAGGGTGCTGTCTGAGCTTGTGTGTAACTAAATTGCCCGCATATTCATTCTGTGAATGTAGCTGGAGCTGCTCTTGTCTCAGCCTTCCGAAGACCCAGAGCTGCACAGGAGAGGCAGTTCTCCAGTTCCTACAGCACTCAGCCTGGAACATGGGCAGAGAATTAATTCACATCGACACCGTGGAGTTTGTGTTTTAGTGCATACGTCTGTTTCTTGAGGCAATTGTGCAAATAGGGAGCTTTCTTTGTTGAAGTTGCTCTGCGGTTGTACAGTAGGCCACAAGGGTTTGGACTTGTCTTTCTTGACGATGCTTGTTGAACCTTAATTCTGCTGTAGTAAATGCATGAAACATTTAACATATTTAACTGCCTAAGCTAGGTGGTTTTTTTTTTTTTTATTTTTTCCCCCTGAAATGTTAAGATATGCCTCTCTTCCTATGGTTGCAGAGTTCTGTGCCTTTATTTTAGGAGCAGAGTATGATTTGAGGGCTTTTTACACGTTAAGACAGAATCCCTGTGAATATGTATTGTTCAGTCAGCATCTATGCACTGTTCAACGTCTTTTCAATTAGACACGCAGCCTTCTGTTGCAGATAAAGCAATTTTTTTTTTGAGGCAAATTAAGCTAAAATTTCTGGCATTGTCTTTAATCTGTAGTATGTTGTGTGAGAACAGTTCCCTGTGTAATTTTGAGGAATTTAAGAAACTCCACTTAACATATAAAGAGTAATATGCAGTATACCACATGGTGTTTTCCAGCTTATGTCAAATTTCACAAGAAACTGCAAATTATTTTGTATTACAGTTGCTGCTGGACTGCGTCAAACTCAAGGTCCATTTATCCCAGAATTGCCCCAATAATCCTCCAACCATGGCCAACAAATGCTACGTATTTTAGGGGGGGACAAAAAGAAAGATCCCATACTCTTGCCTTTTCTCATCCCACCCACATTAGTTTCCATTTCCTACGTAAAATTAGAAATTGTTGTAAGAAGCTGGACATTCATTATTGTTTCTGTAGAGCTTTATTAATTGTAACAACTCTAAATATTGTTATACCCACATGGGCAAAGGAATAATGCCCAACATAGATTTGTCAAGGTCAGATCAATCTAATTTCCTTTAATGACAGGATAACAGGCTTTGTGAATGGAGAAGCAGTAGATGTCATTTATCTTTAGTAAAGCTTTCAGTGCTCCCTCATGAGACTTTTTCTTGTGAAACATCTGCTCATAGGGTGGGTATTTGGCAGTTTGGTAGCATTCAGCATTTGCAGTAATGATCTCTCTGATAGAATAGAGAACATGCTTATTAAATTTGCAGGCAACAACAAGCTGGGAAGAGCTGCAAGCATGTTGGAGGACACCATTAGAATTCCAAATGATCTTTACAAATTGGAGAAACTGTCTGAAAGGATGCATGTCAATAAGGAGAAATGTGGATAGATGTTTGAAAATAGGAGTAATCAGCTACATAAATACAGAATGAGCAACAACTGCCTAGACAGCTGCTATACGGAAAAGGTCTTGCAGTGCTAATGGATCAGAAACCATACAGGAGTTAACAATGCCATGCTGTTTTGAGAGGGACAGACATCACAGTGATATGCAGAAATGAGGAGTACCATCTTGAAGACACAATAGATAGCCTTTCTACTCTGCTCACATTGATAAGGTATCCAATGAAACGACATCTCATCTTGAGCATCCCACTGCCAGAATGGAAAGACTAATTGAGGAGAAGTCAGTCCTCCCCATCCAGTGCTAGGAGACGAAATAATATGCTTAAACTGCATCTGGGAAGTTCAGGTCAGGCGCTGAGCAACGCTTGCTGACATGAAGGATTGTTGAGCACTGAATTGAATTTCTGGAATCTCATATACAAACACAAAGTGCTCCCTCATACGTTTTGAATTGTCGGTGTTATTTCTTAAATGGGATGTTTCTTTACCTTCATTAATGAATCATGAAGGTCTAGCTCCCAGCTTGTCTTCTATAGGTTACTCTGGTATTTTTATCTTGTCCGTTTTCATCCTTCTCTCAAGTGACAATCACTCTCTTCCATCTTATTTTGTAACTTTGTGTGAAAGTGTTTTCCAGGCCCTTAATCCTCCTTGGTCCCTTTCTTTGACTTTCTACTTCTTCTTAAAGAAGAGGGAGAACATTGTTGGGGAGAACATGGGGGAGACTATGCCATTAAGAAAATGAGACTTAAAAATATCCTCTATATGTAGTTTCCCCATGAACCCTTATAGGTTTGCTATCTTTTTGCCCACATCTGTGGCACTGACTGAAGGTCTTTCAGCTGCGTGTTAGGATGCGTGGTTCAACTTCTGAAGCCATACAGTTCATTCAGCTCTGCAAATTGTAACAGCTAGTTCTGGTTTGGCCTCTTTTTATCTGCAGGTAGTCGTCTGTCCTGAGACTTTACCAAGCTGTATGTATGTACAGAGGTCTGTGAACTCTTATGGCTGTGGGAGCTTTGCTGCACCACGGCAGGGAGTCTTGGTGTGTGTACGGTGGTTGCTGCTGTGATGTCCTTGTCATAGCACCAAACCTCTCTGCTGTCCTGCAGTGATTGGCAATTAATGAAGTGGATGTGACTGTGCCAGACCGTGTAACACAGTGCATACTGCAGCGGAGCGGGTTGGAGGGTCTGCCTGTTGGACCACCCCAGGGGAGCGATGCTCCTTGCTGTCTAGAGCAGTGCTGACCAGCAGCTGTTGGAGGGTGCATTGAAACAGCTTCTGGTAGGAAAAAATGCTTTGAGGGTCCTGACTGACAGAGCCTTCTGACTAAAATCTGTCTTTATGACCATTTGTGTGTGTGAAAGGGAAAAATGTATTAAAAATGTGTGTTTGTGTAGAAAACTTTTGATGTCAATAGTAGTGGAAAGGAAGATGTGTACATTTTCTTTTAATTCCTTCTCCTTTCAGTAGTTATTCTTCCTATGAATAACTATGCATCAACACATGGACTTCTCTCTGGTGAGTGGAGTCCCAGGACTGTACGGGATGGGAGTGCCTCATGTTTCATGCTAAAAGATTATGGTTAATATGTTATGCATTTGTTTTGGATAAGAAAAAGCTGTTTACCCACCTAAGCTTTTCCTTTTCTGGGTTTCATATAAGAGCCTGTACTTCTTGGAAAGCTTTCTCAAAAACAGATCAGAGGAAATTTGTCTTTTTAATGAATTGACTTAAATCAAGATGCAGGCCATTACATGAGTTCCTGAATTATGGAAACTCTAGCCATTATGTTGGGGTGTTTTTTGAAGTCAGACTTTGGCTTCAAACTGCAATTATTTTTCACAAGACCAAGAATGAAGTCTGTTGCCTGTTATGAATAATAGAGTATGGTAATATCACAGCTATATATGCAAACTCTGCAGACTGGCAGCACAGCTGCTAAGCATTACATTTTTAAAATATGTACAATCTTTTGTCAACAGAATTAAACCCAGGAACATTACATGGTTTGTTTCTGCATAAGGATGTTTGTAGGGAAATTTAATGATGAACTGTTCTACATTTTGACCTTTAAATTTATTTTTTTTCTGAGGCTTTGCACCTTCTAGTGAATTGGGGAGATTCTCAAATTAAGACATGTGGAATCCTAATGGCCACCCTGACATTTCCTAGGCCTGGCTGGATACCTGGGCTTGATTAGTTTTCTAATGTACCTGCTCTGCCAAGCTGGAGAGGCTCGCACACTTGGCAGCTGAGCTTTCTTTAAAGCGATTGTACTGTAAACCTCATTCCAATTAAAGGGTGATGCTGTTCTGGTAATGGAAAGTTGTTTTATTGTTCCTCTCCCCTGATATGCATGCGAGTGGAGTGTTGTAGGGAAGTGTTATCGCTGTTGTTTCTGTAGTTTGTTCTTATCTTCCATCAGTCTTCATATACAAAAAAGTGAGAAATGCAGCATGCCCAGCTGTCTGAGAGCGAATGTGAATCAGCAAGATAAACCTTCAGAGGGTGTAATGGGTCTGACTACAGATGATCCTTCAGCGCTCTGCTACCGTCCTGTAGCCTGTGTCTTGCGTTGAACCACAGGCAGTGGGAAAAAACGGGTGGAAATACAGAGAAGAACCCCTAGCAGCCCTTCATTTTGGTGCTGAGAAGAGAATGATGCATGCTCAGGCCATCTTCTTCTACTCTCCTACAACCTAGGGAGCAGAGACATTAAAGACAACAACCCAGGAACGTGCAAAAGTAAGAAAGGAGTAAATGTGAAGAATATAGTACATATCAGTTTTCTGTCGCTCACCGGGAAAATGCTAGAACAGGCTTTAGAGTCTTGCTGCTTAAGAGAAGGTGCTGGCAATTGCTCTCCTGAAATGCCCCGGCAGCTCCTCAGGTGTTTCTGTGCTCTGTTTCTCTCACCTGCAAAAAGAAACGCCAGCATTAGCAGATCATTGATTGTGTCTGTGCTGGCAGAGGGTCCCAGAACTGATTTATAGCACTTGTTCAGCTTTCAGCGAGCAGCAAATGCGTTGCTTAATTATTCATGGCAGATGTATTATTGCAGGAAATTAAGACATCAAGGAAACAAGTAAAAACTATTACTGAATAGAGCTATAAACATGGTAAGGTGGAAGGAGGTGCAGGGGGACAGTGCTGAGACATTAAAATAACCTCGTTCTCAGGAAAGTTTCATGACTTCCGAAAATAATTGGTTAAATTCCCAAATCTTTAAGTGATCATTCATAGTATGTAATTAAATATTCTGTTAGCTAACAAGTTGGGCTTAATTTGTTACATTTGTCATCTAAATTATCACATTTGTGAATGTGCGAAACCTTCCTATGGCTTCTTTCCACATATCGACTTGCGTAAAGGCACAGTTTTCTTTACGTCTTCGACTTTCCTTGAAAGCTTTGGCATTTAACTTGTGCAGTTACGTTAAGGCAGCCTTTGGTCTTCTGTACCAAAGAAACTGGTTTTGGGTCCCTGGGCTACTGTTCTGCCTGGAGTAGTGGTGTGGGATGCCGCTGCAGAGAGTGGGACCTGAGACTCCGTGCTGCTGGCATGGGATTTCCCTTGTCTCAAAGCACGCTGTAGACGTGTGCCCAGCTCTTACTGATGGTACTGCAGCTTTATTCGAAGATTAATTCATGTCTCTTGGTCACCTCTGCCATGAGCTTGTCCTCTAATCTGTACCTAACACCCCATACTCGCAGAGAGGCCAGAGCTGTTGGCTTTGAAGAGCCCCAGCACCTTCATGCTCGTCAGGTGGCACTAGGAGGTGTCCAGTGTTTGACCAGGCTCCTTTATGCATGGAGGGAGTTCCTCGTTTGCAGTTGCTCTGAGTTCCCATTAGCTTTAAACCTTGTAGATTTCATGACAGTTTTTCAAAAGTGTAGTCAGTAACTGACCAAAACTTACTGAGAAGGAAGTGGTTTAAAGAAAACCCTTTCAACTTCTCTTTTTAGAGTAGAATTATTAGCTTTATTAAAAAAAATTATAGGGAGCATCTCTAAGTTTTTGTGTAACCTCAGGCTTCCAGGACTTTCCATTTCATTACTGTTCATAAGCTTATTATTTTGGTACCTCTCTAGTAATTTTGTAGCCCTTTACTTTATAACTTCAATTATGCAGTTTGAAAAGCAATAATATTAGAAGTCCTGGTACAGAGGACTTGGAGCAATTTTAAGGCAAGCAAACGGATGATTCAGCACCGTATCACAGAGAGTGTGTCTACAGACAGGGTTGCTCTTAGAAATGTCTTTTCTGTGGTGCAGGTATACAAAGCGGCAAAAATTCAGGATTTGTCATTATTCATAGTCTTTCTAATTTAGTGACATAATAGCCTCGTGTAGTTCTGTTCCTGTGATGGCAGGTGTTGAAGTGTGTTTGCAAATGTAGACTATTTGGTGTGCGAATGTAGGAGACGGAAAGAAGACGTTCTTTAACTTAATGTAATGTTATTTTCCTGGTTCTTGCAAGCATGGTATATGCGCAGCACATATACGAATATAATGTATGGTAGGAATTGGGCAAAAAAAGAGATCTTGCAAGAATCTGACACTAAATCATAAACACGGAGGAACATGTTCCTAACGGGGTTTTGTGAAAGCTTGCTGTTCTGTGCACGTGCATCTCGGGATCGCCCAAACAGAGCCTTGCCTGCAGACCTAATCAATTGGTTCTTGAGCTGTTTAGCTTTTTTAATTACTCTTGTCAAAGTGAAAATTATGTGAAAGGACTTGACTGTGCAATTAGCTGCTGAACATTTTCTGCAGCAATAGTGGGAAGACAATACCAAGTCCCAGAATAGCAATAGATACAACCATAGGAACAAATTTGCTTCAGCGAAGAAAGAGATATTCTAGTAACTAATCTGAATGAAAGATAATTTATTTTTTAAATATGCATATATTCACAGATGCGAGCAGAAAAGGCTGTTTGTGTTAGAAATGTCAGGTTGAATCCCCAGCTGAATGCCAGGTTAGTTATCACTTGCTGATTTCCCTCTGATTTGTGGGCCCTGCTCTTCATAGGCAGAGGCTGCCCCCCTGCCCGCAGAGTGTGTTAGAAGAGCCACCAGCTCACTGACCTCCATGCTGCTGGGTGTGGTATGTGTGGCTAAATTTTAGGAAAAAATGTTCCTCTTTCCTGTGCTGCAGCATGTTGGGTTTCTTCTGTGGGCTGCGAGAGCCTGGTTAGTGTTCATTCAATGATCTATAGATCATCTGCTCAGACAAATTATATCTCTCAACAGCTTTACACTAAACTAATCTAGGCATTTAAAAAATAAATAAATGAGGCAATGTCTATAAAGAGCTCCCGTCTAGTGAAGTGGAGCCGTTGGAGCCTGATTAATGAATTCCACCTACCAGCCTGCGTGTGTTCACTGCTCCCTGTCACCAAGCTCTGTCACCCGGGATGGCCCTCGCTGAACCGCTCCGTCCACCACCAGTGCCTTCAGATGGGACTTTCACCTCTGCGGGTCGATGGGTGGCCACGGTGCAGAAGACAAAGCTCACGCGGGTTGTCCATACCGCTGCACGGCTCTGCCATGCCCAGGAACCAAGTGTTGTAGCACCCCTTGGGAGAAATGTGGTCTGATCCATCTGGTGGCCCTCAGAGCAGTGACGCGTTGGTTTGCACCAAGTTAAAACAGTGTTTTTACAAATGTGATAAATAAAATACAGTTTAGTTTGTAGTTTGGAATGGGATGGAAGGGACCTGTGCCGGCTGGGTGCCAACTGCCCGAGCTTAACTCTCTCTTCCCAAGAACGACACAGTGAGGGCAGCTGAACAAATCCTGGTACTCGTCCTCCTGTGTTTGGAAATGCTTAATAGATTCAAAGGCTCAGAATTTTAATGCAGCTTTTTTTCCTGTATTGATAGAGGGCTTTGAAGTCACTTGAACATTTTACTAAGCGTACATGCCAGGTTTTAAGTTATTTGTAGCAGGGTGCTTGATGGTTTCTGATCTTCATTAGGCTGTGTACTGGAAGGTCAGTCTGGATACAGATGGACATGCCTAAAATATTTTATTCTACTGCCTTTTAGCGCCTGCTGCACCTGGATGTGTTACGAGAAAAGGAAATTGCTTCTTTTGGGTAGTGAATAGCAAATAAAATTTCTCCCAAGACACAGCATTTTTACAAGGACTCAAGTTCCAGGACCATACATCCATACATGGGTGGGATTTTTTTTTTTTTTTATTTTTTCCCCAGGATGTGACAGGGCCAGACCCAGCAGTGCTGAGACATCCATTCCTGTGGAGAGGTTTGAAAGCAGCTGAAGGGGCTCAGAAACCAGAGGAATACTTTTATTGGGTCTGAAAAAGTCAGCACATCCACTTCTAGTTTTGGATAGCTAGAGGCAGCAAGATATCATGAGTATAGAAAGTTATTTTTAACGATGAAGAATACATAGCCTGGGTATGTGTGCAAGCTGGCTACAGTGAAATCAAGGAAACCAACACATTTCAAGCTTAATTGTGGGTTTTTTTTTTTTTAGCAATTGGAGAACTCCTAAGTATATGTGATAGCAGGTCCTTTTTGTGTATGAAACCCGTTTTATTTGGTGCAGAAGACAGCAGGAGTTTGGGAATGAATGATCTGTGTGTGGGGAAGGACACTGGTGGTGGGAATTGCAGGTTTTTCTTGCTGGAAAAGCTGGAAGGAGTGTAATAAATGGGACATGGGGCTCTGGGAGGGAAAAGTCTCATGGTTAAAGCAGTTTTTGGTGTCCCAGATGTTTGAATCCCAGAAGCCCTTGGAGATGCCCTTAATTGTGAAGAGGGAGCAAATCTGTAGGGGGAGTAAATTTGAAAGGGAAATGATAAAGTGTAACCTAAACGCAGAAGATGGTGCCACTCCAGTTAGATCATGAGAGCATTTACTGAAGGGACAAAACCACATTACTTTTCAGATTACAGAGTTCCAAATTGTCTCTAGTGTGTGCCATCATGTGAATGTTAATGCTGAGGTGTGTATTACAAATCCTCGGAAGAACAAGAGCTGCTTTCTGTTCTGAGATTTGATAAAAAATACAGAGAGATTAAGACTGGGCTGTGAGCATCAATTTTTTTAAGCTGCAAAAAGGGTGAATAAGGGGGAAAAGCCACATCTGCCTGGGGAAATTTGAATACTTTTTCTCAACATGTTTGCAGAAGGATCACCTTAGGGGTATGTGAGAAATGTTTGCATTTTTGAGCTGCAAGAGGTGCTTGACACATGCTGGTCTCCCATCTTCACCTCCCTCCTCCCACTTTGCTGCTTGTGATTTAACATTTTTGAAGTTCTTTGGGGAGTTATACTTTGTCCCTGCAATCAATTTTAAATTATAAATGATTTTTATAAGCAAATCCTCTTGACTGTGGATCGGCAATCTCTGTAAATTATTTGGTGGGATACTTAATTTGAAGTTTCTTCATTGCTTATGACAAGATGTTTCTGCTGCTGTCACTGTTGATGATTCATAGCTCAAGTGAAGTGCTTAGCACTTCAGAAAACACGTAACGCAGGCAGTTCTACTCATAATGTCTTTCCATCCATAAAAAAAAAAAAGAAGAAAAAGGTCCCATGAGAGCTGTAGTGGACTGTGCTGAAATGGTGTTTGCGGCTTGGCTGCCGGACTGGCTCTGAAACGTGGAGGGGGAGGCAAGGGCCCATCCTGATACTGAATTGGCTGAGAAACTTGAGATAACACATGTTGGTAATTCTTTTATTTTCTCCTGAGCAGGTGTATGAGCAGCCAGGGGAGTTTGCGAGCCTCTTAATATGTGTGTGTGTGTGTGCGTGGGGACAAGGTCCTCCTGGCAATCCCATCTGATTTGGGGTGTTCTGCTCTAACAGCTGGGCTGACGGCGCTGCATTGCGTGTTCTTGCCTCAGCCATGGGATATCTGGGTGGGCAATTAGAAGGAGGCAGAAAATGAAGAGGCCTTGCGCTGGTTAGAGGGAAAAAAAAAACCAACCACAAAATGGAGTATTGAAGTACCGGCACCATCTGGATGTGGCTGATGCTGTGCTCAGTGTCTGTGTCGGAGCAAAAAGGGATCCCTATTAAAATTATGCAGACACAAACCTTTTAAGGGCAGGAGGAGGGAGTGGCTGGCTGCCTAAATTCCTGCTGTTTTGCCATCGCTGATGTTTTCCCTGTAAGAAACATCAACGAGGAAGCCTGACAGATGGCAACAAAGGGAGCGGTGCAAACAAGGGCACTCCTGCAAAATAAACGTTGAAGCTTTAACTGTTTCACTAAAGTGTTTAATTTGGGCAGAACTACACAGGCATGTTACAGTGGTGAGGTGAAATTTTCAGAGAAAAAAAAAAATAAAAATCAGTTGGCGGTTGTTTTTTCCCCAGCCAAGCTAAATTCCAGGGATGCCACCGGGAGCAGCTGCGCGCCCTGAATGCTGATGGGCAGCTGGTGCCGGTCGCGCTCCCCCACCAACTTCCTCCATTTTTCAAGAAAATTCTTGTGTTCTTGTTTCGGGCATCGCATTATAGGAGTGTGTTTGCAGCTGTACGAGTTCAGTGAAAAGGAACAAAATCATGAATGAGCCGGAAGGGCTTAAAAGGGGAGGGGGGGGGATGAAAACTCAGGCAGGTGGTGTTGGAGGGCTCTGTACTGGCAGCCAGTTGGTGATAGAGAAAATTCACTCGTTTCAAGTAGTTTTACTGGGTTTTGGTAGGGTTTTAGCTCTTTGACTGTTCTTCGTCTCATGGAAGGGTAGAGGAGATTGAGGAACTGAAGAGTTTGTTGCTGGAGGATGAGGTAGATGTGAGCAGAGAAAATTTTTGATAAATTGAGAAGGTCATGATGTGGGCTTTTTATAGAGTTGAGTCTTTTACATCTAAAGCGTGGTTGTAGCTGCTGTGTGTTTGAAAGCACTTAAGGTTTGAGTGGACCATAAAAATGTGTGCAGATGTTCTTCCTTCTTGACTTGGCAGTGTTCAGGATATTCAAACCACTGTGGTAACTTTCTTCAGAAATTGTTTTATGGGGATCTCCACAGTATTTTAAAACCAAACCCAGACTTTCTCTCCAATATTTAACCTTCACTAGAGAAACATGTAAAAAGAACATTCCAGTGTGTGTTTCTGCAGGTATAAATTACATCATTTACATTATAAAGAGAAAGCCTTTTTAAGTCAAAAGCAAAAGGAGGTGGAGTGGAAAGTTGAGCTGCTGCACCTCCACCTCATTACCTGATCTCTGAATGCTGGGTTTCTTGCCCCAGCTTTGTGCTCATGGTGTGGCAGGCATGAGTTCAAGCTAAATTTATGCTGTGTTTGATGGATTTTTTTTGTTTGGAAATCACTGATGCACTAATGAATGCGAACTCAATTTAGACCCTCATAGGACCTTCCGTATTGCCTGCCGCATGTTCTTCTGAAATGCTGACAGAGAAACCAATCTTTCCTTTTTTAATATTAAAGAACAATAACAGCTTATTTAACACTGGATGAGAAGGAGGCTTCAGTGGCAATGCACTCCAGTGAAATAACGAAGGTATTTCTGTGAGCTGCTCTACATCAAAGCTACAGAGCAAGATTTCGCTGCCACAGTGTGACCTCTGCGGTGATTCAAAGTGCCGGTGCTTTGCCCATCAGCCAGCTCCATGTTTTTACTTTGACTAGTGGTGTTCCTGCTTAAACCACAGAAAAAGACTTTTATCTAAGCACTTCCTTAGGAAACCTTTTCCTTAAATATATGGACTTTTGAAATCAAATGCCACAAATGTTTTTTCAGTTGCCATACCAGCATACTTGGCAAAAATAGAAGAAACTTGAGTATAGGGGAACTTCTTGGGGAAGAAACTCCCTTTTGGTGGTTTCTGCGAAAATAAATGCATGTTTTCTCAGTGGTATTCATTTTTGCTCTTTTATAGTTGTGTTGCATGTGAACTTTGCATGTGTTACATGTGTTTCTGGTGTATTGCTAATGTTTCAGCACTCTTACTCATTAAGGAGCTCTGTCTCATTTGTACGTGTGACTTGTATTTCTGTGCGTTGTGTCATGGAAAGTGAGAGCAATTTATTGTTTCTATTAATGGGATGTGTGATCTGGATCAAAGTTCTTTTGAAACCTCCATAAACGCGTAATAGCCAGCCCGTTATCGGTTAATGCTGACCAGTATCAGTCATTTTCCCTCCAGGAAATTAAAATGTGCAAGCATTAGACAAGGGGCCTAATCCAGTTTCCGTCCCTTTCCTTCCTTATCTCCCGATTTCAGTTTACGCTGGAGACAGTTTGGATGCCATATACGTTGGGTCTCAATCTGCAAACCTCTTTGTTTCCTGTGGATTTTTATGCGTTGATGACTTTCCGAGCACATGGTGTTGGTGCAACCCATCAGCCTCAGGAGCTGCTCCGCTTGAGTTGGGATTTCTCTTGCGGTGGACTGCATGGTGGGGTACCCTTCTCTGTATGTCCTTGGGAACTTTCTCCCTCATTGCCCTTTCTCCAAGCGTGGCTCCAGGCATGTGCCCGTGGTGTATTATCCCTTGTCTCAAACATGAGTGAAACCACTGGTAACCCATCTGCTTTCTTCCTTGAAGAAAGTAAGTAAAAACTAGGAATGGCAATTGAAGTGGTCTCACTTGATACAGACCCATTTTCTTCCTGGAAAAGCCAAGATGAGCCTCTAAAAGCAGATACAGGTCTGGTGACACCACTCCAGCTGGGCGTGTGGGGAGCTTTGGATTCTTCTTCCCACTCTGCTTTTGGCTCGCTGGGAGGAGGAAGGACTTGGCAAGGATGCTTAGCACGGCGCAGACTTTATTTGTCCTTCCAGACATGGGAATTAAAATGCCTCAGCATTTATGGAGGAAGGTAGTTACCACGGCTAGTTACAGTTAGTCTCCTTATGCTGATTTGCTTCTTTTTTGGATATGTTTTCAGCTATTGCTAATGAATTTAAGAAACAGATGAGTAATTTTTGCTTTAATTAAGACTAATCTTGCGATTTGAAGTAATACGCTATTTTTTGCTATGCTTTTTCTGTTTTAAAAGCTGATATGGAGAAAAAGCAGCTCAATAGACCATTTAATGAAGGATAAAAATGATCAGGTCATGCATTCTCTCCTTGTATTGTTCGACCATAACATAATATATATCCTGTCATTATTCCCACCCCATCCATTAGCCATCACAGTTCAGAAATAAACAAATTCCCTGCTCCCTTCTCCATTAAATGTAATTTTATAAACTGCATTATAACAAAGCTAACTGAGTAGGGAAAAAAGACCTTACTTTTCAATGTAAATGGCATAAATCTGATTGTGCAGAGAGGATGTGTGGGAAGGTATTGTTGCTGTAAGGATATTAGATGAACAAATTAAAAAAAAAATTAAATCAAAGAAGTGTTTTAGAATTCAGTAGTTGCAATTAAGAAGTAAAAATCTTTTGGGGGAAAATGGAAATACTTCCCCTTCTAGAGGAGCACACTGAAAAACAAGAGTGAAAAATTGCAGGTTGCAACCAGGGTGACAGAAACTTTTTGATGGCGAGAGTGGTGCCCAGTTGGAACATGGGAGAAGAGGTGTTTGGGGATCTTTGGGGAGATATTCAAAGCTCAGCAGGGCAAGGTCCTGAGCTACCTCCTTTAAACTTTAAATGCTACTTTAAAGTTAGTGTTTCTCTGAGCAGGAGGTGAGAGTATCTGACCTGCACATGTCCCTTCCAGCTCCAATTATTCAATCCTTTATGCGATGGACCTAGACACTTCATATAAGAAATTTGGGAAACAACTTTGTTGATGCTGTGGGATTCTGTGTGGCATCTACTCAGAGCATGTTGCAGTGGGGAGAGTGGTGGTGTGTTTCTCTCATGCCTTGTTTGCAGCTTCCGGAAACGCTTGTGTGAAAATAAAGCTTTCTATCTACAAAATAAGATTTCTATCTACAAAAGTAGTACAGAATAGAACTACCTTAAATTTTACCATGGTTTAGAGGTTGTTTTCTTTTTTGGAGAGGGAATGGGGTGTGATCGTTCTCTTCTTTCTCAGCTTTTCGACCATATTTCCTTTTTATGGTGATGGTGAAAGCTGGTGCATAACATTATTCAGTACAGCATGCAGTATGCTGTAAATGAGCGTTGATCTCTCCTTTCTGGGCTTTGCATTATTTATAAATCAGGCTCTACATAATTGCATTTGAATACTAGTAACTAGTCATGTTTGTCATAAAAATAGAAAATGCATATTTTAGACAATTTCTTTAGAACTGTTTTATCTTTTCCCTTTGGGTGTCTCTGTCGTTCTGAACTCTGCTAGACCCCAGGACCTCCTCAGTCTGCATTCAAGTGGTAGCCGCTTTCCAGAGTAAGTCTCCAACACTGTTGGGACATCCACATTTCTGAGGTGGCCTCAAACACTGTTGATTCTTGTCCCGCATCCCAAAAATATTGTGGAATAACAAGCTGAGGTTGAGCTCCTGCTGCCCCTTTGAGCGTCCTTGTCTTTGGTGATCTTGTGCCTTGTCCTGGCTGCTGGTGCCAGGTTTTGTGGTGATACCATGGGGCTGACCTTGCCTCTGATGGTGGGGGAGTCACCTGGCCACAGTGTGTTTCTGAGTCACCCTGAAGTAAAGGCTTTTTCTCTTTCCTCTTGAGTGGAGGGGGAAGAGCTGATTCTTACAGCATAGATGAGTGTTTGTAAGAACTCAATCTTGGGGTGAATTTTGAGGAAAAAATAATAATCTAATGTGATAGTCAAAAGTTCAAGTGAGAGCTGTGGGGAAGGCTGAGGTTGCTGCAGAGTGTTTGCTAATTAGGACGGGAGGGCAGCGCTTTACTGCAGAGTAGCTGGAGAACTCTAGACCTGCATCTATACATCCAGAACGCCTGCTGATCTGAAGGGACTCTTCAAAGACCACTCTCCTGTGCTTCTGTGGCAGCAGTCTGCTGGCTCGGGGTGCCACTGTGTCCTCCTGACTGATCAGTTTTGTTTCTGTAATTGGCAGGTGGTGATGAATGCAGTCCTGGAGCAAGTTTCTCTTGTTTTTCCTGTGTTTAAAAATGTCAAGTGGACAAATTAAATACGGTCCTCACCTTCCCTCCTGTGCTGGCAAAAGTAGCTGCCGGTGTATGGCGAGTGACTTGGGTGGCTTTTGTCTCTCTCAGCAGCCCATTCTCTCTTGGGAAGGCATGGTAGGTTCTCTGCTAATTCAGAGATATCCGTCTATATCTATCTATCTATCTGTCTATCTATGTCTATCTATTTCTATATATCTATTCTGATACATACCTATATATCGAGATATAGATCTATCTATCGATATATAGATCTGTATATCAATATGTAGCAATTTTCTTTTTCTTTTTTAACCCCTTCTCCCTTCATCCACCCCCCAGCCCAAGCCCCCAGCCGTTGTGAGATGGATGGAGGCTGTTGGGTTTCCAGCCCTGTGTGTGTTCCCTGTGCTGGGAAGGGGCTGGCTGCAGAGACTGTCAGCATCAGTTTAAAGCTCAGGTGGCTGCAACGATTAGATGTGGGAGCTGATTATCATTTCAGGGGCAGAAGACAATCAACATTACACCTAATTATAAATGTGCTTGTTTAATCTCTTAACATTTCTCGTTTGACCTGTGTCATGCCTGATCCTTCGAGCCTGTGTAAATGGTGACGAGGATTGCCGCCTCCTGCTCGCTGCGCTTTGCTGCCGGAGTGTCTTGGCCGTACATATCTGTGTCAGTCCTCCCTTGTTCAGATTGAGGTTAAATCCATTTAAGGTAAACAGATTAACACATTTTCCCATGTCTAACGTGAGAGCAGCGAGTCTGTCATTTCCCTAAAAGCATTGCATGCGACAGGTCCCAGATGCTGAGCTTTTCTGGGCAGCTGTGTGATTTGCTTGACTTGGATGGGTTTTACAGCTGGTGTCCGGCTGTTCTTTGTTGTGTTTATCTGCAGTCTCTGGGGCTAATCAGATTAGCAGATAGTGTAATCTTGCTAAATATCCGATTCCCTTCTGAGCCCCGGGGTGTCAGTTTTACTGGTCTCTGTGGTTTCTGAGGGGGGCTGTGCTTCGGGAGGTGGCAGAGGTCGCTCCGAAGCAGCAGCTGCGTCTCCTGGTCCTGCTCTGGAGCCCAGTGTAGGCTCGTTCCCACAACTTCTGCTACAGCTTTGTGCAATGACTGCATATGTGAAGATAAAGTCAGCTGAAAGGGATTAGCTTGGATGATTTGCCTTAAATTTTGTCCTTTCCAGAGAATCTGTCTGAAACTTGTTTTTAGGTTTTAAGTTTTCAAGTTTTCTACTGCTGGGTCTTCAACCCAAGTTACTGTTGCCCGGCTGTGAGGTGGAGGCTGTTGGGTTTCCAGAAATACTGCTGATGGTTTGGGCTGTTCGGAAACGGCAGTTGGACCCATCACTGTGACTTCTTCAACCTGGAGAGCCCTGGTGTGGGCTGCTTGTTTTGTAGAACATGGCTGTAAAGATGTTGCAGAGAGCAGAACTGGGACCAGTCTGGTGGTGGGTTGTAGTGGACCCCCGCTGTAAAGTGTATTTGATGGGGAGGGAGAAAGCAGTGGAGATGGAAAATGAAGGGACTACAAAATTCGCTCTGTGATTGCGGAAATTGAGGGCTTTGGCATGTTTATGACCTGTCTGTAACGTGCCATGTGCTGAAACTCAACACAGCACATCTCAGCCTGAAACAAATTACTGAGTGGCTGCAAAAAGAATTAGTATATCAGAATTACACTTTTAAAGCACATCCAGCACAAGCAATGAGTAGGTATAGACTATTATTCCTTCAGTATAAAATACCTTTGATTTTTCTTTTTTGAAGAAGTGTTTCGTGCTATTACTATAGTCTAGAGCTCTACACAGGCTGAAACTTTTGTAGTTTTTTTTAAAGAAAGTTTGGCTGCCAGAGTTCAGTTGCAAAAGCCCTGTTTGTGCTGGTAAAGGGTTTTTACTGGAAAGCCTTGCTGACTATGTCCCGTACTATTTCTGCTCTGTGTGTAGACCACGACACATTTTGAACAAGCAAAGCGAGCTTACTGGTAGAGCATGGTTGCCTGCCTCCTACCCACCAGAGCAACACGAGCAGGTGAAGCCATTTCTATTCTGGGTACTTGACCTCTCTTAACAGAGCCCTCGTTTGCTGCTGGCTTGTCCAAGGCAGGAGAAAGCTCATCAAACTGTTGATAATCCATGATAATGCATAGGCAAAATGCACTGAGTGTTGCTACTGAACAGACTCTGCCTGATGACTTTTCCCCTTAAAACGATGCCAGCTTTCTTTTTGATTGTGTACGAGTCCTTCTCAGGAGCCTAAGCTGATTCTTGCTAGCCCTTTCTTAAATCCTTAAAGAGGAGGAAGGAGGGTCCTCGCACAAGTGCCAGGCTCTACTCCTGCGAGTCCTGGGTATGCGCTCGCACTGGCTCTGCTGGAGCAGCAGCATCTTGCCTGTCTGTCTTAGCTCCTGCCAGCGTTGAAGAACCCACCCAGAATCTGTCACAGACGCAAGGATCCTTTATTTTTATTTTTTTTTTCCCCCTTGATGCCTTAGGAGGGTGTATATGAAGCGTAAACAGAGAAGTGAACACCCAGTGATTAAACCTCAACATTTTTTACTATAACGAATGTAACAGAAAAAGTAATGGAAGGCCCTGGCTAGGAAAGTATGGGATTTATAGACTTCCTAATGCTGTCAAGGGTTTCTGCTCATGCTGCCTCCAGGACTGAAGCTTTCTTTCCCATATTGATGAACTCTTTCATTGCACAACAGCAGTAGGAGAAAAATCAGCAAGCGGAATGATATCTCCTGAACGATGGTAAGGTTTCATACTTAGGATGTCTCCACATAAGGCACAAGCTCCACTTCATGATATGCATATCTTATATGTATTTTTTAAAATACTCCAGCTAGTCCAGCCTGCAGCCTCTGTAGGAACCCCACTGTTTGGTGTAGCTGGTGTTTGCTCCTTTATCCCTCCACAGTGCCAAGACTGATCTCCTCCACACCATGGTTCTCTGACCTAAGTGGCTGCCCTTTAACTTGAACTGCATTTCTGAGCATCTGTAATTCTGGGGGCAGATGGTTCTTGTTTATTGAAACGGATTCCAATACGGGTAATATATTTGTGAACTGGCAGTATGCACTGCAGCCCTTTCCTTACAACATTGTTTTATGAGCTGGAGAGAAAGTCCAGCATTTCAGAGGCAGCAGAGTGAAGAGGAGAGGGCTTTCCCCGCACGGTGGGCCCTGATGAGCAGGGCTCAGTTGCCACTTCAGAGATCAGACTTGATCTGTTCCAGGCTCCTCTGAACCAAATTTTGCCTGTGCTTGTTGCGACTTGGATTTTCTCATTGACAAGACTATCGTTTAGGGAAACAAGTGCAGCAGTGCAATAACTTGCCTGGCTGTACATCATAGTCACCAAGTGCTTTTACTGGACTTGTGTCTTGCCTGAGTCCAGTGGGGTTTTCCCTGCCTTGGCACAGGGAATGGCATGGAGACCTATAGCTAGCACCAGAGGGAAGCTAGCATTTTAACGCACTATACTGGTCTTCTCTATTTATCTGTCAGCTGTCATTAATATCTGAGGATGCATTTTCTGCTGCTTTGGCAGGAAATTTGCTTTGACAAATGAAAGCGTGGCTGCTTTTGTTCTTGACTAAGTAGTGTAAAAGTGCTGGATGTCCCAGTGCGGGATCCCCAGTGCTGCTGGGCACAGGGGTGGAGGTGATGAAGCAGGCGCCGAGTCTCCGCAGCTCTGGGGTGGGATACAGGAATGAATCTCCTCTCTCCTCCCTCCCTTCCTCCCCGTAGTTCACTGGAGGGACTTCAGTTACTGCTTAGCTCTTAAACAGGGAAAGAGACTTTTTTTTTTTTAACAGTTTCTGCCACAGAGGTATCAGTTTGAAGGAAAGTGCATCAGAGTAGAAATTGCTGCTCTTCATTTCCATAAAATCCATAATAAGATATAAACGGTTGGAAATACTTTTAAAAAATAAAATACTAAGTTTTAGGTCCTTATTTTATGAAAGGTTCCCTTTTGGCTGGATCTTAGTGCTTGTATTGAGCCATATTTAAGCTATGCAGTTCATGAGAATTAACCTTTTCCAGGAGGGGGTCACCCAAAAGCTGAACCCTGTTAAAATTAGGAATACAAATCCTCCTTTCTTTCTTTCAGTGTCAAAGAGGTTGAGGATATTTTTATTTTTTTTTTAAAAAAAAGTAAAGTTTTTGTTTGTTTCCTGGGTATTTTTGGTCCAGAATTGATTAAAAACATATAACAGCTTCAGCATACTGCCATTCCAAAAGTGTTGACTAATGGGGAGTGGTGTGATTCCATCATCTGTAACAAAAAAATTTTGCTGACTTGCATCATGGAAAGCCCCACACTTCATTTGTGGGAGGCCTCATCAAAATGCAGTGGAAACCTGAAACGAGGGGGTCTAGAAAAGGACCGAGAATGTGATTTCCTGACCTACTGCGGGTGTCCAGAGAGTGTTTTCCATTTCCTGCCTCTGGGATTATTTGATGCAACTGTAGAGTTTATTTCGTTCTTGACACTCGAATCTCAGCTCAGTACTTTATCACCCAATCTTGCTGAGCCAAAATTTGCATTACAGTCTCTGTATTACAATGGGGAGCTAGTTCACATAAAGCAGCCTCTTTTGACCTAGCAGAGAAAAGCCTAAGAAGGACCAGAGGCTGGAGGAGCTGGCTAAAACACGTCCTGTGTCAGAAGGGAGGTCAGATGGGATGATAGAGTGGACCATTCAGTCCTAAAAATCTATGAATATTAATATGCATCTATTATAGTATAGAGTACAGTGAGGTCATTGATTAATGCCATTTCTGCCCTAAGCCGTTGTCCTGTAAGGGGATTCTCCAAGGCTGCTGCTTCTGCTGCTGCTCTGGGGCACCTCCCTGACTAGAGGTTAATTATCTGCTGTGTGGCTATTAAAACAAAAGACTTGCTGTTTTGAATTTATCACTTTTACAGTCAGCTGAACTTCTGTTTCCCTTGCAAGTATGAAATAGGAGCGCCCAGCTCAGTCTTTTCTCGGCGACAGTTCTCTAGAGTTTTGTCAACCCCATTGTCCAAGGGCAAAGTCACGGTTGATGTAGGTATTAGATTATTTTGCTGTAGAAATTCTCTTGCCTTTTTACGATCGGGTATTTTTGTATTGTTCCATATCCATTTCTGTGCACTTCCTGATGTTTGGTTTCCTTTTATGACTGTGCCTGCACTGAGCAGCTCACTGAAAACATCTGCTTAGGTAGTTATGTCCAGTGCCTTCCTGAGTGGTTACAGTTAATTTAGAATCCAGAAAAATGTATGATTATTTCAAATTATTCCCTACAAAATGCATTACCTTAAATTAGACAACGCTGACTTTTATCTGCCTTCGCTGACCATTTATGAGGGTTTGTTACCATGGATTCCTGCATGGAAAAAAGACCCACCCTATTTTGTTGTAATTCTGATTTAGTTCCATCTTGGAGAACTGGCTATTCTAGTGCTCACCTTTTCCTGATTGAATAATAAGCGCTAGTCTCAGGTCAGAACTTCAGGGCACCACAGTGTTGGTCTTTTTGCTGTGCTAAAAAATTAAATAGATCCAGGTCATACTGGGAATTTCACCGAGTGGCAAACAGGGCCTGAGTTAGCTTCATCACAAAACTGCTCAGAGAAAATAGCTACTCTGACAAAAATCACGAAAAAGCAGATGCTGCTGTGCCTTTTGTGGAGGACTCAGAGGATTGTGAGAGGGGAGCCCTTAGGCAGGAGTTGGGAGGGAGCTGTGTCCTGGCAGCTGCAGATGACAAGCCTTTGCTGCTCACTGTCATGGGAAGCTGCCATTGGTTCATCCAGGTCAAAGTACCTGAGTTCGGGGCAAACCCAAATTGATTCAGAGACTGAGATTATGCCAGAGCAGCCTTAAAAACAAGGTGGGTGGCGTTAGTTCCTACGGATGGAGTTCTTCACATGTCGATGGCCGCCGCTACTGTTAAGAAGACTTATTCAACTGTTTTTGCTTTTCTCTGCAGTAGCCTTCCAAGGCTTCAAAGGTGCCATGTAGAGCAGCAGTGTTAGAGGCCAGCACCATTTTGTGTTACATTTTTGCTGCTGTCTGGTTTAAAATGCAGTAGTTAAGAAAGCTGCCATTCAGGAATGTATTTCTTTAGCAAAGATTTCCATGATTGTTTAACCAACAAATCAACCAAACAACAAAAAAGTTTGAGACCTGCAGTGCTATGAATGTCATTCAGACATATAATGTACCTAAACAAAGTGTGTCTGTGCGAAAAATTTGATTCTAAATGTCTTGAAAGCAGGAGCTTTTTCCTTTTCAGTAGCTTATCTGTTGAACACGAGAGTATTAAAAGAAGATAGCAGTGGTAAACTTGTGGCAGATCCACTTTAAAGCCTTGAAAGGGTTAAGCTGTTGCTGTTTTTAAGTTAAAATGATAAATATTTTAGAATTAAGGTAATCAGTCAATGAGTGGTCCAAAATATTGCTGTTTTGAATGCTTATTTTTAAAATACAGGGAAGTTTTAATGTGATTTCTTGCATTAGAAATTTTTTCCCTCCAGCCCAACCATCTCATATGCTGCTCAGGAGTCTTACCTGCATAGTTTATAGATTTAGCAGTCTGATACAGTGCTATGAATTCATAAACTATTCCTATAATCTAGTATAAATCTGAGGCTGTTTTGGCTGCAGTCTGAGTATAGAGCGGGAGGGAGACGTGCCCAGGGGCTCGATGTGGGACTGCCCTTTGTGAGGGGCATTGCTGCGTGTGTGGGGTGGCTCGGGGAGGGCTCTGCAGCCTCCCCTGGCTCTGGGCTGTGGCTTGGTCATCTTCTGGAGCCAGGTAAAATGTGGCTCCTTTAAAAGAATATGAGGGCATCGTTCATCAGCACCAAATATTTTCATCCCCATGGAGCGAATGGGCACGGCAGTACCTGGCAGTGCTGTAGCTGCAGGAACCTTAGTTTGCTCGTCTTTAGCTCTCCTCCTGCAGGTGTGTTCCAGCCCAGAGGTCACACCTGTGGCCATGACTAAATTCTTCTGCAAAATTTGAAATAAAAGTTGGGTTCTTGAACTTTGAAAAGGGATAGAAAACTTGTACTTGTTGCAAATAGTGGCAGAAGGGAATTTCATTCCTCCTTTCTCTACTCAGACAGGATTGCTCTAAGCTGTTCACAACAGATGTTTGTCTAGTGTGTTCTTAAAAACTTCTGGTGAGAGAAGAGCCCACCATTTCCTCAGCAAGCTGTTCCAGTGTTTAACTGTCAGTACATTTACACCATGGGAGTATGGTATAGGAGTTTACTCCAAACATCCTAACCTTAAACTCTCTTTCAGCAGTTTTGTGACTATGAATTCTTGTGCATTCACATGATATGCAAAAAAAATCTTTCAGTTTTCTCCCAGATCCTTGAAGGCTATTCTCATGTTCTCCCCCTCCCTGCTGCCACTGTTCCTTCTTTCCTTCCTAAGCAAGATAAACTTGATTTCATCGTTGTTGTCACCTTGTTTTCCCCCCTGTTCTGATCCAGCCTTTCTTGACTGCTTAGACTTCCTGTGAAAGTCTCCCCTCTGGTAGTTTCACCCACCCTTCACATAAGCTGTCTTCCACGTAACTGGAGAAGTTGCTGGATGTTTTTCATTCTACTCATTTGCTTTCTCAGAGTAGCCAATATTTCTAACACTAAGCAGCATTTGTGACAGTTCCTAGCAGTCTCCTCACACTGTGAGAACAATGTGTACGCTTGTGGTCCAACATGATGCAGTTTACTGTTGGGGACACTGAATTCCATTGGAAGCACAGGGAAAATACAAGGAGATAACCACTGACTTGACAGGAAATAATTCAGAGGATTATACAACTTAATGCACCTTGGTTGTTGCACCTTGAGCTGTTGTCATGTATAGACAGGGAATAGACCATGACTGCGTTCCCTGTCTGGGGTTGCTGCTGCACCCGGTGTATCTCCTGCTCCAGAGATGCAGGAGGGGCAGTGGCTTAGCTTGTCTTCTCCGCGTCCCACCACCTGCAGAGCCTGCTGCCTTGCTGCTCCGTGCTCCTTCAGCTAATGGATGTTAGTTACTGCATTTAGCTGCATACTGCAGGTAGGCTTTCTGTCTCTCGTGGCTGACCTTAAAACTAGATGGAGTGGCTTGTCAGGGGAGAGGGTTCCTCAGTGCAGGGGTTGAATTGCCACGGCTGAAGGACTTATTGCTAGGAACAGGCTCCCTCATTTCCCTGCCTTCCGGTGAAACTATTATGCTTCTTTTACAGTTCATATTTTCCTTTTGAGAGGGCATATTTCCTGACAGTTGTTCGTTCCTCCTCCAGGAGGATGCAGCAGGTGAGAAAGGCCCTTTTTTTTGTGCCATGTCCTGGGTGTTTTAAGCACTAGAGTGAAAGGATTTGCCCAGCCTGAACACATTCGTCAGTTCCCTCTCCAGACAGCTGGTTCCCAGTCTGAGCTCCCAGGCTCAGCTTCAAAGAGGCTAAACTTTAGCTGCTCTGCTAGTCTCGATAACATTGCTCTCCACTTGAAAGATTTAATAACCCCTTCCCTTGCACCTCAAAAAGCAGATTGTCTTAGGGATCTGGGCAAGCGAGGTATATATGTCCTTCTCCAGCGTGTAGGTTATTACCTGGAGATTGCAGATGGGCACTTCTGCTGTCTCTGCAAAGCCCCTTCCATCTTCCAAGAAGCAAGCAGTTAGCCATTGTGAGAGGACAGCAAATACCCATCTGTACACCCTGATGGATGGGTAATCAAGGAGGAGCTTTCCAGCAAATGATAGATTTCATTAATTCTGCCTCTTGTTACCATTTGGGGATCTCAGAACTATCAGGAGAAAATCAGAGTTGTGAGTGCAGTTGATGGTTACACTTGGACAGTTTCTCTTGTCAATGCAAAGACCTTGTCAGTCTAATCATTATCGGCTGTGACTTGTGCACTAAACCCCTATAAAAGTTTCATTGTTCCTAGCGCTCCATGTTACACAAAGTGCTAAGCTTTCTCCTTATGCCATGCAAAGTATGATCAAAGTGGCTTTATCAAGTTGATAAGTAGTAATAGTTCAGCCTCTCCAGGGAGAGGTTTAGAGCCCTGACCATTAAGTGCAGTTTCTCTGTAGGCAAGGAGGAAAAAATGGAGAGGTGTTTTGGTTTTGTGCTTGTGTTGTCAGGTAAGTTCCAGTTTTGTTGGTGCTGGTACTCGTGTCAGTGCATCCTCCTCTAGCTGTTTCCCTAAAATCTCCCCCATACTGAGGTTGAGGCCAGCAGCACTACTATGTGACAAACTGGCAAGAACAAGAATTTCACATGCCTTGTATTGTATGTAAAGAGTAAGAAACCAGTAACTACTTCTCATGGCTCATTTGTTTTGTTGATACCAGGAGATCTGACAGTAACAAATGTGTTTTTGAAAGTTTGCTCCTCAGTGTCTGTGAATTAGCTCTTGAACCTGTGTGTGAGTGGGAATTAGGAATGTCCATAAGAGCTGGATACAATGGAAAGTGAAAGAGCACTTGAGGAATCAAGAAAAAAGATCTGTTTATATAAAATACATATAGGTTATATATTTCCCATGGCATTAAGTTCTTGTGATGGTGCCAGTGTCTAAATAGTTTAGTTTCTCATGGACAAAGTTAAATTCATTTCAGGGTTAGAGAAAAAGGCTGTGATTGCTGCTGGCAGCAGAGACTGCTCTTTGCCTGCTTCCACGGTCGCATTCAGTGGAGTGGGGAGGTGCTAAAGGCGGTTCCTGAAAACTGAAACTTGACAGTGACAGTCTATATGCTGCTGCTGCTGCTGCTGCTCTTGTTATTCACCGCATGGCTATTGATAGTCTGTGAACAGTCAAAAATAAATAGAAATATAGTAATGCAAAGAGTTAATGGAATCGCCAGTCTGGGATAGTGGTCTCCTGCTCTCATTTTGCCATGTCAGAACTGATAAAGTTTGTTGCGGTCATCACTCTCTTTTGATTAACTGATACAGCCTTCTTTTGAGCATTTTATATCTCAGATGTCAAGCTCTCTTTTTGCAGCAACAAAGGGCTGGTTTAGAATATCCAAAAGAGGCAAAATCTTTTGTTTGTGGCTCTAAAAGACTCAGTTACTTCATTACGTAGTGAAAGTTGCTACTGGGATTCATTTGGTACACAGACGAGCGTAATAACTGAATGTAAACGGAGGTGATGTGTTGAGACGGAAGTGGGAAGTGTCTTTGAAAGTGTTTTAATGTTAGTAGTGTGTGTAGCAGTCCTGGGTAGCAGGAGCTCCATTGAACTGCTTTGCTTTTGGAGTGCCGGTGTAGGATGATTCAGAAATGGTAACGATACCCCCACATTTTGTGGTGCACTTCATATGCATTAATAAGCACAGCAGAAGAGCTGTTTGTCTCGCAACCAACGGAAGGGTGGAAATAAATAGTGGGAATCTGATTAAAAAAATTAATTGAAGGCACCCTCTAGTCAGAGGTGTGAGGAGTGTGACAAACACCAGCTACCTGGGAATAACAGTGTTCAGGGGTTTGCCATTCCCTGTGCTAGTGTTGCAAGATGTGAAAACATTTGAAATAATTGTAAGTGAAGTTAATTTGGAAGGGCTGTGGCTGCTAGTCAAGTAATATTTCTGTGTAAGGGAGATAAATTTGCAGGTTGATATCCTGCACAGTTCACATGGTCTTGGAAGTATTGTAAGAAGTCATCTTTCATTAGCGATGGTCATACTTCATGCTTACAGCTTGTAGATGCTTGTGAACACAGAACCACAAACTGAGAGACAGGATGGGGAGACTGACTCCTAAATGCAGCCCTTCCTGTTCAAGGCATGTAGCAAAGAATACCATCTTCTGATGAGGTGATGAGGAAAGGAGTGCAGCATCATGAACTGGTATATGGGCACACAATACATAGGTACTGAGCTGGTGAGGGGCCTCTAGAGCACCAGATGTACCAGGAGAGGCTGGGGCAGCTGGGTTTGTTCAGACTGGGTATGAGATGGCTTAAAGGGGGACCTTACTGCTGTCTTCAGCTGCCCAATGGGAGGGTGTAGAGCAGGAGTAGTCAGGCTCTTCTGGTAGGTTTGTTGGTGATAGGATGAGAGCCAACAGACATAAGCTGCAACATGGAAAATAGTGATAAAATATAATGATGTTTTTTATTATTATTTATTTCCCTACCATGAAGATGATCAAACATTATATCAGAGCCTCAGTGAGGTTTTGTAATGTCTGTCCTTGAAAATACTCAAAGCTTGATTGGATGAAGCCCTGAGCAACCTGATCCAGCTCCGAAGATGGCCCTGCTTTCAGTGGGTGTTTGGAAAGGATGACCTCCAGAAGTTCCTTCCAACCTACATTATTCTATGATTCATAAACTCTTGACATGCTCAAAACTGTGGCAGGGTGTGTGTGTTTGGACCGAATGTATACGATGAAACAAATTAATTGTCCATTTTGTTTAATTTCTTTTGTTATTTAATCCACTGCATTTGATTGCACTCCAATTTTTCTTTTATCTTTGAGACATACGGTTGGAATGGAGCTCTGTTTTTGTTGAAGCCAGTCCCTGCTGCTGCAACATGCATTCAACCATGTCCTGGAATCCCATTAATAAGTCTATTGATGTGGTGATTAGCCGTGTTTGAAAATAGTGGTTTTGTTTATTTAAACATGGGCTCCGATGCATGCACACAGTCATAGTATCTGCCATCTTTAGTCATCCAGTTGCTCAATAGTTGTCATAATAGATAAAGAAGTTTAGCAGAGATGAGATGCAGAGATAGAGGAAACTGTGTTGAAGTTCACTATTAATAATTGAAATAGAGGGTTAGATGGTGTTAGGAACAGCTTTTCATCTTGGAGGGTGGAGCAGCCCTGGAGCAGGCTGCTCAGCAAGGTCATCGATTCTCCATCCTTGAAGGTTGCCAAGGCTCAGCTAAACAACACCAATGCTCACATGTTCTAGTATTGATGAGGTTGGGCTGGAGACCTCTTGAGGTCCCTTCCTGATTACACTTTTGTGATTCAATGGAGCCTTTTCCATAAACAAATGAAGAAAATGGTTTCTTTTTCCCTCCCTTCCTTACCTGTATCGTTGCAGAAGCGGTACCAGGCTCCATGAGGACAGTAACATCTGCTCCAGCTTTTATTTGTATCGCATATTTTTCCATTCTTTGCAGGTGTACTAGTCAGAAGACATCTCAAAACACTCATTTTCCTCAAGTAACTAGGACAGGAATATTTTAGCAAGCTGTCACTTGTTTATGGCAGAGGAGATACAATCAAGCTTGTTGCAATATTTGCTCTGGTTTTCAGCCTGGCCTGTAGCACTGGCAATCGGGTTCAGTGTGTCCCGTTTGGCAACCAGAGCATGTTCCGGACACTCAGTGGCAGGCGGGAAGAGCTGAGCTGAGCTGCCTTAGGAGAAATGGGTATCGTGCCCTTTCAGAGAACAGTTGTCTCAGCTGCATGGTCTTGGCCATTTGTCACCAATAATTAATGGAAGACCATAAAAATGAAAGCACTTGTCTCCTTCTCTTAAATTCCTAAAGAACTTGAAAATCCAACTGCAAGCATCAAGTATTTACTTAGAATATGCTGGCTAAGAAGTTAATAATATAATTTTCTCTGATTTTTATATTGAAAGTTAATAGAAGGATAGAAAAAGCAAGTTCTAGGAAGTGAGTGACACGATTACTGCTTTGCTACAGCTTCCTGCAGATAATGGCCCTTTTAAAACTCCTAATGCAGTGTTTTCTTTGTTTCTTTGATAAATGAAATGGGCTTCTCAATGTAAAAAAAAAGAAAAAAAAAAAAAGAAGGGTTTGCAGTACTGAGTCATTTAGATACAGTCAGTCTCTTTAAATCATGCCAAAATGGCAACGAACCTGGATTTTTAAAGACACTTCAGAATTCTGAAAGAGGAATTACAGAGCAGATGTCCCAAGCAGCTGAGGTCTGTTCCTCAATAAAATGATGAGCAAAGAATTGGAAGAGAGAAGGGGTCTAAAAGAATATACATTTCTTCTTACTCCTGCCTATCAACCCCTAAATTCAGGCTTCTCCTTCCTGTGCAACTGCAAACTCACACTTTGACAGCAACAAAGCACCAATGAAGTTGTTTCTGTCCCCCTCCCTTTTTGTAGCACATTTGACAATGTGTGACAAGAGTCCTGCGTGCAATTTAAGCTGTTTTAATTTTAGCCATCAGCGTTCTGACTGATCTGTCCAAGAATCGTTATTCAAGAAAGACGGACCCCAAATCCCCGCATCTGAGGAGGAGATAAGAATCGGAAAGGCATCTCTGGAGTTTTTCCGGAGTTCCTAAGTCCATGTTGGAGAGCTGCTGCCCTTTGCGCTGGCATTCCCAACCATTTCGGCTGCGCTGCCGTGCAGAAGGGAGTCCATAACGTGCGTGCTTGGTTGCAAGCCAGCCCATCAGCGCCTAATGGCATTATGTGCAGCGCGGATATACTCAGAAACCGCTGTGGATGAATTACATACATGGATGCCTGTTAATGCAGTAAGAACAACACTAATATTGTTCTGTGTAATTTATTTCATGAAGTTCACTTATTCATAGGTGAAGCACCAAATTAGCAAAACAAAAGTGGCTGGTAATATTATTAATAACGATCACAGCGGTCTGAAAGATAAATCCCTGTCTGCTGCAGTGCCACTGCTGAATTTATAACACTTTGAATGGAGCTTTCTAATACCTGGGATTTTAAACACTGGCCTCTGAAACGTGATTTGATGCAACTCAATGAAAACACTTAATAGCTTTTAAGATGCAGTCACCTGGAATATGAGGCCGTATTTCCTTATGGTGGTGGACTGGTGTGTCACTTCTCTCCAGGATGTGGCAGTGTGATGGCTTCACAATGCCAAGACAGTTGGAAGTTTTAAATTAATGTGTGATTAATTTCTGTACTGTCATCATCCTTTCTCAAACCTTTAATTCATATGCCAGCTTTATCACCAGTAATAGTGGGAAAATGCTTGGCTGAAGGAAATGTGCATCTAAGATTATGACTGGTGCTGTTGGGTGATTTCAGCACTTTGCAAATCGTGTTGTCAGCCTTGTTTTTACGGTCGAAGCACTGAGAATGTGGGCAGCTGCTGTTGTGCTGGTGGGCTTGTTCTCCCAGTTTGCAGTTCATCTCCTGCTCTTCTACCTCTATCTCACTTTTAATTATCTGAGGTTATATTATAACAGCAGCTGAATCGCACGTTTTGTATGACTCTGCAGCATAGTTCCTAATTTGCACAATAAACATGCCTTTGAGGCTTCCGGCTAGTTACAAATAAAATTTTGTTCCTTCCATAATCGTGGTTTAAGTGGAGATCTGGACATGCACTTGCATATACAAGTGCAAGCAGAGGTTTCCAAGTAGCCTCGTTAACACTTCCTGCACATGATCAACAGAACTCCAAGTTTTTTTGAAACTTGGAAATCTTATGTCGCGAGGACAGTGTAGATGTGATCATACAAATTAAATTAACACTGAATGGTTTAAATTATATAGAAGAATTAACAAAAGCTATATTCAGCTACATGACTTTAAAAAAAAAATGGGAGAGGGAGACAAAAATGTGATTGTAAGATTATGAGTGACATTCACAAGATGCCCAAACCCAAATACATGCTGCTTCTTGGTTTTCAATAGGATGGTGGTAATAAAGGGACTGAGTATTACAGAGAATATAAAGCAGAATTCAACATGCAGTGCCTTTTTTTTTTTCTTTTTTCTTTGGTTTTTGGGGGGTTTTTTTGTCTTTTAAGAGGAGGTCTTTAGCCTGTGAAGTCACACGGGATATATAAGATGGAAAACATTTTACTGCTGTTAAGAAGGGAGTGAGAATGATCAGAGGCATACATTGAGGACAAGAGAGAAAAGGGACACGGAGGTGGAAGGGAAGTCTTTTCAGCTCAAGGATCATTTTAGTGGACAAACAAGTGGGTATAATTGATAGCAAATAACTTTAAAAACCATGGTCTATTTTCCAGTTGATGTTTCCATAACCATCAGTTTGGAACAGATTTCCAGTAGGAGAAGCGTGGCTGAAACTCACACCTATGTTAAGAGGGTGCATGATGCATTCACAGAAGTGGTTGTGCAGCGCAGCCCTCATGAGGCCAAAGGACAGGACTCTGCTTTGGAGATCCCCTTCCAGCCCTCTGTGCCTGGACCTTCTGGCTGTCCCGTGTCACGTTTGTGCTGACAGTCTTCAGTGCTCAGTTGCTGTTGCTTAGTGTTTCTATTTCAAATTCCTCTTTGATAACGGTGACAGGCAGCAACCCGTTTGATAGCCTGTTGGTGTAACTCATTCCAGCTCAGCAAATGGGGGACACCCCCCTTTGATAAACATTTATTCTTGGAGAACACAAGTGGAGCTGGCAGGCACCTACTGTCAAGTCAGTCTTTAAAACATAACATGAAAATCAAAGGTTGGTGATAGGCAGGGGATTATTCCTGCATGGGTAATTCTTAAGCAAGATCCATTTTCCTATACACAGCTATGCCATCCTCACCATTAACAGAGCTGAGAGACTAATAAAATTCACTTGAGGCAGGCATAATTGGACAGGCTCTTTTGTCTCATCTTCCTGTTCTTTTGAGGCAGTGTTACAATTTAGTGATGTGCTGACTTGCAGCAGGTAAGGAAGGCTGCCGTTCTTTCAAGCTTCAGATTCACGTGCAGATTTGTGTTTCGCCCCGGTGTACGCCCTTCACGGAATATACAGGGATGTCAGGGGAATATACAGGAAACTGTGCCTCCTTTCTCAGGCATGTAAAACCTGAGAAGTGCAGTTAGCTCGCACTGAGGTACCTTGTCATCCTCTTTGCTGGTATGGATTTTAGTTCAGCAAATGGAGTGTGCAGCCAGGAACCTTGGGACTCGGTCAACAGAGCGGGGATGGGGTAGGGAGACTTAGACACAGCACTTTTAAAGAAAAATCTGTTTTCTATTATAAATATATCCTGTGTAGTCTCCACAAAGAGCTTAAAAGCAAGCTGAACCTTGCAGGTTTGACATCTCTGTGCATGGTGCATGTCCCTTAAGCTTGTAGCATGTGATAGGTTTTGTCTAGCAGTGAGAATGAAAGTAAGTGATGTAGGCGAACACTAAGAACGGCAAATCTCTGTAAGCAGTGTACTTGCTTACAGCTCCCTTGAGGCACCTGCAGCCTTCTGTGTATTTGTAAGTCTAAGATTTGGGGATAAACATCTTTCCAGGCTGCAAAAGTCAGTGTGAGGGCTGGTGTTGCCGATTCTGGGTTCCCCTCTGATGGGCTCCACTTCCGTGCATGCATGGCGAGGAGTCAACAGTAGAACAGCCCCTCACAATTCCTTAATGCCCTCTGCAATCATGCGAATCTTGCATGAAACTGGGACTTGCTGCTGACGTGAGGAGAAATGTGGAAGAAGGTCTGGGTTGAAGGACAACCCAGAACTATTTGTAAGTCATGGTTAAAATATAAAGAACATACTTGAGTTAAGATGCATGAGGGAATAGAGTAAGAAAAATTACAGGAGCTACCGGATGCTTTTTGTTGTTCATAGACATTCCCAGTCTTTCTGCTGAACTCCTGCTTAATGCCAGCTTGGTAAACATTGCTCTTAAGGTGCCGTGCAGGCCTGGGTGGCTCACAACTGAGTGTAATCTGAGCAGTAAGGTCTTCACAGGGACGGCAGCTGCTGAAGGGTACCCAGTCTGAAAGCCCATGTCAGGGATGCCCGTTCCTTTGGGTTTGGTCATATGCTGGAAGTCCCTGCCACTACTTTCTGTTAGATTTCGGTCTTGTGTCCCATGAGCTATTGCAGGAGTTGGATGTCACAGTAAGGTCCATGACCTGCAGCAGAGCTCTGTGGTAAGCGAGGAACATGTCCTCCTAAACCAGTGTGGATTATACTTCTGGTGCATTTAACTAGGAAGGTTTGTTTCTGGGAGGCTGGGAGCAGGCAGTCTCTCTGTCTTCGTGAAGATAAAATACGCTGTCTCAAATACCACCTCTTTGGTGGAATGTATGTGCTGCCATGCCAAGATACCTACTGCAATGGTGACGTTAACTGGTTTTCTCTTTTCCCAGAGACACAGATATTGTCAGAGGTGCTGAAGAAAGAGATAATTCATGATACAGAAGAAATATCTCCTTTAAACAGTCTCAGCCCCTATAGAGCTGCACGCTGCTATGCAGGCTGTAGAATAACTGTGATGCTGGATTTCCAGCAGCCCCTGTGCACAAAGCACCCACAGAGGTCCTGGGTGCTGCCCATCCTCTGGAAATTCAAATTCTCCACCTCGTGGTCCTGATGCATTATGTTCTGGCCTTCAGGATAGACCTGATAGACCATAGCAACTTTTCACAGCGTGGCAAACAGTAACTTCTCCATGTTACTGCATGGAGAAGTTTATTTCTGCATTTCTTCCAACTCTGTGCATAATCAGGTGAAATCAAGTAAAAGTTGGTGCAGGTGAAAGGCCACAAAAAACCCAAATCTGGATCCATGCCTGGTACCTGGAGATTTAAGGAGTTTAGTTTGAAAACAGTTAGAGGCTGACCTGATCATCTACACAGAGAAAAGTTATTAAAGTGAAAAGAACTTTTCATTTTATCTGTTAAATTCATAACACAGCAAGGAATGGAAGCTAGAAAAATTAAATCAAGAGTGCAGCAACCATGAAGGTGATTAATTTTGATGCTTTTCTAAAAGTCAGCCCTCGCTGAACCAGAAAGCCCTGGGTGGAGGGAGAGGACTGGGCACCTCCTGGGATGAAGCGCCTGCCCTGCTCTATGCACGGAGCAGGGCTGGATTGCAGCGACTGTAAAACTGCAAACCCCCTGGCATGTGTCAGTCCTTCTCCTTACTGCGGGGTTTGGACACCCAATGTTCCTATTGGAACGAGTCAGATGTTTTGCACATACATACAGAGCCATTTTGGGAAAAGTTGGGGGGAGTTCATGGACAGGAGACAGCAGCTCCCGGCGCTTCCTTGGCTCCACCACCAATTGCACCCAGGTCACAGCCTGACCTCAGCACCCCCCTTTGGTTCCTGTCTTTCTGCTGCCGAGGATCGGAATTGCTCAGCAACCCACTGCCAGCCCAGTCCTGCTGCTGGGCTGCGGTGGTGGCCCTGGATTCCAAACTCTGCTCAAATGGTTTTTGAGCTGTGCGCGACTCTCTGCCTTCATTTAGCCCTGCTAAAATACATCGTTACAGGGAAAAAATGCTGCCTGGTGTCTCCCAGAAGAGTAGAACCCCTCCATCCAGGCTTATCAGGAAGTCTGACTTAGAGGAAGGCTTTTAATGGGGAAATAATCCTGTTTCTTGTGGAGTTTCAAGTAAGATTGAACAAAAATGAGTAGCAACTTTGGTTTTTTTTAACACTTGAGAGTATTTTGCTCGGATGCCTAGCTACCTGCTGAAATATTTTACACTCTGGTAAACATTTAAATGTGGAAATTATATTTCTTGGTTTTCTGCAGACTGTGCTAC
This sequence comes from Limnodromus scolopaceus, assembly GCA_028565335.1. Classification (NCBI taxonomy): domain Eukaryota; kingdom Metazoa; phylum Chordata; class Aves; order Charadriiformes; family Scolopacidae; genus Limnodromus; species Limnodromus scolopaceus. The sequence goes on from JAOXNO010000004.1 coordinate 22,474,971, forward strand.
AGATGCTGCATGATAAAACGGTTGATACAAATAAGAAAAAAAACCACTGATGTAACAGAAATGCCAGAGTGCATTCGTTATCATTAAGCAGAAAGTTTTTCTCCTCACCAGGTAGATGAGGCAGAAATTTGGTTCATTACTAGGAGGAGGACAGAACAATGTACAGTGGCATTAAAATGAAATGCCGGTCCCTTCTTGAGAGCCTGGGATGCCTTTGCTTTAGTAACGGATATTCTGAAGAGGTCACTTACTCTGGCTCCCAATTCTATTAAAATCATTTTACTGTGCTCTCTGTTTACAAAATAAGCTTTACACTCACTTTTAATTCTTAAAAGTGGAGGAAAAACCTGTGCTTGGCAAAGCCTTTTGAACTGCCGAATCAAGAACTAGCTGCTTGCAAAGAGGGATTAAAACCTTTTAATCCTTTTGTGTAAAAGAATATGGTGTTTAATGTGGTAGGCATGCTGGCAAAATTAATTTTCATGTTTTTTCAAGCACAAGATTTCAGTTCTGTCTTTGTTTTCTGCTCCTGCATATCTTACGGGTTCTTTACACTATGCAATACACTTTATTAACTTCGACGTTTTGAAGAAATTTGCCAATAACAAAATGCAGATTTGGAAGGAAAAGTAAGTTCCTAGCAGCAGGCACAGCTGTTCCGTACCACCTCAGGCAGCGGTGTGATGGCTGATTTCAGAGCCCAGTAGCTGGCATTATTGTTCTCTTGTCCGTTGTACGTATTTTGTTGCAAAAGAGAGGAGACCTGAACTCAGGTACTGAATTTTGTGTATGATTAAATGAAAGTTCTATATGCGTGCATCTGAAAGCCCTTAAGTGAATGTTGTGTAAATGGTGATAATTGGAGACAGTCTTCTTGCAATCCTTTCTCAAGCTAAATAAGGTCCAAGGCCAAAGGCCCAACTGTTTAATTGTATTAAACACAGAGGCTGAAAAATTTATTAACTCAGAAAGTGTATATTACCAAGTTAATTGGAAGTGCCTTTAAGCTATTACCAGGTGGAAATTTGACTTCAGGTTTCAATTTTAAATTAAAGCAAAGCAGAAAACCATTCTGTGAGGCTGCTGGAAGGTCTGCAGTTAAAGCAGCGTTTCTCTGCTCTCCCTTGTTTTTCTACTCTGTAAAATTATACATTTATACTTTGTATAAATGCTGGGGAATTAGAATCCAAAGCTAAACTCATATAGGGGTCTGGCTTTTCCCCAAGATGTGTGACAAGGTGCACATGCAGGCTGTGGGTGCTCTAGGGAAACGTAAAAGCAGAGGAGAGGAAATGAAGATGACCTGGGTTCTAGAAGGATGTTTTTCTGGGCTGTTTTTCTGCTTTGTTTTTAATCAATATTCTTCAGTCGTATGCAGGATTGCTTTGTGCTTCTTGGCATATTTTTCTTTTTCTAGTTATGTGTTATTTCAGTTATTGGAAGCAATTGTAAGAATGGTGTCAGAGTAGAAAGGTTGATTTTTGTTTTTTTTTTGCCCCCTTTCCTGGCACACAGAAAACTTTAAAAAGGCCATGGACAAGAGTCAATCACAGCACAGGGATTAGCCAGAGTTAGGGATTTTCTTACTAAGATGTAAAGCAGCTCACACTCATAACCAGCCAGGCACTTTGAGAAAGACATTGCAATTACAACAGCCTTGAAAAATAATGGAGCGAATTTGCCACCCTGTGCGCAAAATCTGTAGGCACCCTGCAGATATGATATGAAGAGAAACCACCTCCCTGTTGCCTGCCTAAAACTCTCTCCACGAATATATCAGCACCCAAAATGTTCAATGCCGCTGAGTGACTTGCACAGCATCCCTCTGTGATGGTTGCCGGAGACAATTCTTTTTCAGTATCATGTCAGTTAATTTTAGGCATTTAAGCTCTTTCAGCGATTTCCATGATTCATAAAGAGACAGAATTAGAAATTTAGTGAAGTGCAATACTACGATGACAGGCTGTTGCTGTAGTTTATTAATATCCAGTAATTGTGGCCTTAACACTTGAGTGAACTAACGACTTTTAACCCGTATTTCTGTGGAATAAGCAGGTTTATCCAAACATCAGCATTTAACAGTGGATGCCCAGTTTCTACTGGTGCAGCGCTGGTTTATGTATAACCATCCAGATACTGACCAGAACTACACAGGACACGTGAGGTTTTAAGATGTTTGTTTAAGAAGAAATTTTAAAATATCAAATTTTGACTTAGAATGCTATTTAATGTTTTATATTAGATGTTATAAGTCTAAATCCTGTATTAGCAAAAGGGAAACAAGGGCTTGAAAATGCCAGTCTGGGTGTGACACCTGTGTGTCTGCAGAGACACCTCAGTCCCATCCAAGGCTTTGCCTTTAGACTGGACTTCTGGTAAGGAAAGTGCCTTTAGAAATTGTGAGCAGCACCCGTTTTCTGAGGTGGTGAAGAAGCAGGACTCAAAGATTTTAAGAGTTCCTCAGCTTAAGTAATTGTAAATTGATGAAATCATACATTTCACCTAACGTGTGTACCCTTACATTCTCCTCAGTTAAACTTTCTACCTGTAACAAAGCACAGCAAGTCTCTCCTGCTGAAATGAGTACCTTGCATCTTAGTTCACCATATTTCCTGCTAGTGTTTAGGGAAAATCACAGCCTCTGCCAGATGACTGCTTTTATTATTTCTGTAATGTAATTTTTCACTGAAAGTTACAGAGGTCATTGAACAAGTTAAAAAATCTACTTCTTGGAGATTTGTATATTAATCGTTCGCTTTATTTGGTTTCATTTTGTCTGAAGTCAAAAGGTATCTGTGAGTAACTATGGAAGTCAAGAGATGAATGAAGGTAAGGGGACATGCAACTTGCTTTGAGATAATGTTTGTAGATTTGATTATTGTCGTAACCACACTTGAAGCTGGAAAACTCAACCACTAAAATTGGATTGAAATAGCAGAATCATTTGTCCTAGCTATTGGGAATCTCTTAAGCATTAAAACCTAATAACAATAAGATGATAAAACAAGAGAGGAGAATGTGCAGGTAACATTAGGTAACCTGTAATTCAGAGTGATCTGAGGAATGTGTTGAATTTGGAATGCCATTTTCTGTGATTGGGATATGGTTAAATGTTTTTTAAAATGGATGGGAGAAAGGTTTATGATCCATTCACTGAATAAAAAGAAAATGTATATGTATCTGAGCTTGCAACACCACACTATATATATTTGCATTTATTTAATAAGTACCTTGCACCAACCAAAAAAGGACAAAAGTTTCAGATCCAAAATGCTGTCATCTTAGTGAAATAAAACCAAAAGAGGAGGAATTAAGGAATGAATTAGCATTGTGATCACTGAGACCCACTGACACTATAGTAAGTCATTATTACAAGGCTCAAACAGTCTCTTCCTATACAAGAATTTAAAGTGCAAGTTTGAAAAATTGTATTTTGCTAAACAGCATTCCTAATGATCACAAAGGGACAGGAACTATATTTAAACAGTGGTGGGTATATTGAAAGGAAAACATAGGGATAGTAAACATAAGGATAGCTGGAGAGCCCATTGGCTTGCCTCCTGCTCTGTAGCAGATGCTTAGGAGAGAAATCATACAGTAGGTTTCAGGAGAGTATCCTTCCTGTGGGCATCCATCCATGCGCAGATATCAATCATCCATGATCATACAGGAAACAAAGACAGAGAAATACCCTTGCTGTATATATAAGAACGGGCCACCCCTGTCTTATAGACCACTTTATTCCCACTTCACAGTCAGATGCGAACATGAGAAAGTCTGTGTCATTCTTGGTTTTGTCACAGTGTGCTACAACAACTGAACCACATCATCATTTTTCACATATTCAGTCTGGCAGCAACCATGTGAGAACAGCAGGCAAGTTTTACAGTGGAAGCTGAGGCACAGTTGTGCCTTGGCATATGTGACAGGGAAGGTTAAAGGGAGGGATTTAAACCTGAATTTCACAATTTCCAGGCTCAAGAACTAGTCCCATTATGATCTTTTCCCTGCTTGTGTCAATAACTTCTTTTAATTCCTTTAGCCTAGGCACCTAAGTAAGGTTAACCATGTCCGCCTATTGTATGTGCTTATCTAGTTCATCTTGTATGACAACTGTAATTTTTTCCTTCACAAAGGAGACTACTTCCAATCTTAATTTAGCCCAAGTCATAAAAGCTTTCAGATAAAAATACAAGCTCCCTGCTCCTACCACACTGGTCTTATTTTTGGACTGCCCTTCTATTTAGAACAGTGGGCACTTGTAGCATGAGGACAGAGATATTTTTTGTTAAAATCTCTCACAGCAGGTGAGCGTTCATAGAACACTTAATTGCAGGCATGTGTTTAATAATTCATTTTTCTCAAACCTCTATGCAACTCTTCGGAAAAATAGCATCCACCAGAACAGGAGGAGCAGTATGATTGCCAGTTTTTGAATTAAAATTTTTGGATGAAGTGTATTTGATGTGGGTGCTAAATACTGAAAAAGCATCAGGATTCAATTTAATTTTCCCATTTATTTTAAGAAACCATCTAATGATGGGTCTTTGAAATAAAACAAGTTAATATTTGGGTATATGAAGCATATTTATGTTGGGATATATATATATTACGTTTCAGCCACTTGAAATTTTTTGGCTCTTAGAAAATTACAAGGAAGCATCTTTTATGTGACTGGTGTATGCTTAGTGTGTAGCAGGTAATGCAGATCATACGTTACTTCTCAAAGGCCATGGTTCACATAAAAGACGCCTTGCCAAGTTAGAGGGAGGCTGCACCTCTGTGCCTCAGCCTGGGAGGAAATCTGGCAAAAGAGACCTTTCTTCCTGGGAAGGTCCATTGGGTTCACTGAGAAGCTGCACAGCCTAAAAACAACACGTGTGATGGTGTGACTTTTAACTGCTCTGGTAAAGGAAGGAAAACCTGGAAAAGAGAACTGAAGTGTTACTAGTCTGCTACAAGTGTTTGGTAGGGCGAATTTTTAAATAGCTGTTGGTTTTCTTATTTATAACAGTTGTTTCACAACAAATAAATTGTTTAGAATAGCAGAGAACAACGGTGATTTTGTATATAAAATATGGGTGAGAGAGATGCGTCTTCATGGTTGTCTGTCTGTGACTCGGAGTTGCCCTGCAGGAAGGCTGTGTCAGTGGCTCTTCAGTAGAATAGAGATTCTGCCTTTGAGGACTTCACTCCTCAAACCCGTCACACTTGCCTTTGCTGGGGAGGGCAGACAACAGCCTTACTGATGAGCACATACCTAACATGTCTGCTTGTACTTTTCCCTCTGGCTTTCCATACCCCTGTCCTTGTGGACCTCTTAAAATGTAATTTGAGGGAGCGTTTCTTTTGAGAGCATTGTACGCCCTCGCTCAGCCCAGGACTCTGTGTGAGTTTGCTGCTGTTTTCCAGCACAGTGAGGTAGGCTTGTGTGTGCCTAAATTTCTGCTAGCGTCTCTTCCACACCACAAGGCCCTCCTTGTGATTCACTTTATAGGATTATCCCGGCATCTGTGCTTGTTCAGCAAGTGACTTTTTCAACACTATCAACTGTGAAGGAGAGTCCTTTTCTTCTGATTTTTTTAAAATTTATTTAAAAGGTTTCTCAATGGAGAGCATGTCTGAGCACGTTGTTATTTTTCAGCCCTCAGCCAAATAAGATGAAGCCTGTTTCTTTAAAATATTCTCTTTTTCACGGTCTTCCTCCTCAGAACTGTGTTGTTCCTATAAGCTCTCTAGAATAATTTACTTCTGAGCAAAGACCAAATAGAGAGAATTTCAGCCAAGAAAGTGAAAGTTTTCCCATTCTCCTGCCTGAAGCTTATGAGTGAATAGAAATGATGATAGCGGTAATTTCCTCTCCTGGTGTAGTGGGAACTTGGTTATGAAATGAGGAGCAAGAATTAGTTTAGAGGGTGAGGACTGAACATGCTCCAGGGATCTGACACTGAGCAGAGAGGCTAGGGAGAGAGAGGCAGGAGTTTTTTGGGCTTGGAGTTATCAAATGACAAATAAACCAGTCTGCAGTTATTACTCCATGCGATGGAGTAAGGAAAGGTGGGTGTGATGGGCACCTAGCCATCCAGCACCTCACCCTGCTGTCATCCAAGACTTGTCCGGGAGGTTCCCTCTCAAGTTGATATTTTACAGATTTGTCTTTGGAATATAATCACTCTGTTTTTTTTTTTTCTTTTTTAAACTTTCAATAAAAAATCCTCAGCTTTGCCTGGTCCTTAAGTCATCAGGGAAAAGACACGCTTTCACTGTGAAAGACATTTCAGATTTTTGCATTTTTGCAGTTTGTTTGAACAACAAGCAGTTAACTTCAAGCTTGGCATGTGCATAATCTTTTGAGGAGACCCTGTTCATTTTGAATTTAAGAGGGGAGAAGAAGAGGAGGACTAGGTTACAGGTTAAATATTTTATTTTCAGTACATCCTTGGTTTTTCTTTTCTGATTGTGTTCTAGGGCTACCTTAAGAGTGCAAACACTCCAAACAGGTTAAAAAAAGACTGCTTTGGACCATCACGTGGCCCTACCCCCACTGGCTGTTACTGCTGCCCTTTGGAGGTAACTAGTGATGTGTCCCAGGGCAGTCTCCTCCAGGCAGCAGAGTTGAAGAGATGTTGGTTGGAGGGGAGGTGTGGAGGGAGTCTAGTCCACTTAACATGCATTTTCCACAGGCACCAAGATTTTCATGGATGATCTGTTGCACTTCTATTAGCTCTCACTGAAATAAGTTTTGGGATTTGTTGTAACATTTACCAATCAGTACAAAAATATGTATGTCCATGCCCGAATCTATTGTCCTGGGGCCAGGACTCAGGATTTTAGGTTTGCTTAATTAGTACTTTCCTTCCATTTAAAAACTTCAGGTAATAGAAACATTTAAAATGGCGTTGCAGAAGTACCCTTTCCCAGACTGTAAGTATTTGGTTTATATACAGGAACACTTTTGTGACTAGTCTCAGTGGATTTAGATGGTTTCCAGAAATCAGTGTTGCTCAATTAAATGTGCAGGGGAAAAAGATTCATTACAACAATGTAAATTCAAGCTGAACAAGGCAGCAGGTTTTTTAGGTTTTACTGCCTGTGAACACTCAGTTTGCTTTTGTTCTGGTTTTTAATAGTATTGATTTTTTAAAAAATGTACAAAAGTAAAGTAAGTCCTCAGTGTACAAGCTGAGGAGTAGGTGTACAGTGAGAAATATAATTGCTTTGTATTCTTCAAGGACAGAAGTTTTTTGGATTCTGTTGTATTTGGATTCTGTATGTCATTTGAAAAATTTACACTATTTTACTAAGATTACAGAGTAAATAACAGAAAATCAAAAGAACAAATCAACTGCTGAAATGCAATACAAGACATCAGCTCAGCATACCGCATAGCAAAGCAGTCAATCACACTGCAATCACTAGCAGCCTGAACACTAAATTAACATTTCACTGGGGTAGATGAGAGGTGAATAAACACAGATATATATAAATATAAACTAAGTAGAAATAGACATGATTATAGATGAGTAAATGTGTGAAATCAGCATCAGTTAAGCAAGCACACTTAATAATTGCTTGCTGTTCATGTCAGGACGGTGTGCCAAAGACCGCAGACAGCCGCCATCATGTCATAAAAAGCATTTTCCAGGTTTGGTGCTATTCTCTTTGCGTAGTCCTCCGGGATCCCTTCACCAAGGATGGGAAAATTCAGTACACCTCTGTTTGATGAATTTCTGTGGTCAAGTCTGTGATGTTGAGGTTGTTGAGGACAAGGCATGTGTATCCACATCTGCGAGGACAGTGCTGACCTTGGTGGATCTACTGTCTGCATAGGCCTTTTGGAAATAAAACTGAGCAAGCAGCAGTAGTAGAGGTCCAGGCCTGCAGCTTATTATCTCAGCAGTCACCTCCAGATCACCTGAGTTTGGGGCTGACGTGTCCCTTCCTGCCTGTGGTCTATGTGGGCAGCTGATGAGCTCCCTTGCACATGACCACAGTCTGAATTGAGCATCTGATGTTGCAAGTTTTGAAGGGGTCTGCTGTCCTGCTGCCTCAAGAATGGCATGCCACCAGCCCCTCTTTGCTAAGCATGTCCTCGACTGGTGGTTGCTTCTCCATGTGGTGCCTAACTGGTCTGATCTTGTCCTTCACTCTGAAGCTGTGGTGAGTTGACCTTGGTGGGCTGCAAGGAAATACCTGTTCCACCATGGTATCTTTGTGCAGCAGAGTCTCTGCTGAGGCACTCAGAGCTTCTCCTCCCCCTCTGACCTGGTTGGTCACAGGGCTGTTTCTTGTACTTTTTACCTCACTCCTCACCACTGTGAAGTATTTTGCCCCTTCTGAAATTTATTACCACAGAGGCACTGCCATGATGAGCTTGACTGTGTCCAGCTGTGGGGCCATTGTGGATCTGGCTGTGGACAGGGAAGCCTGATGTCTTCCCATGGAGACCCCCCCTGTAGCTCCCCACCATCTCCACCTCGACACCAACACCCTATACAGACACTAGTGGTGCATGTGTGAAGCAAGAAGCGTGCTGGGCCCTCAGCAGCCTCCCTGGTCTGGTCAACACACACTGGAATAGGGCAGAGCCCAGCCTCTGGGCCTTGTCAAAAGCAACAATTGGAGTATGTCGCTTGGTCAAGCTGCTGTGTGTGTTGAGTCACCCTGAGCCACACTGGAGGGGACAGTGGGGGGTCTCCGTAAGCAGTTAGGGTGAGCTAACGGAAAAAGCGAAACTGGAATTAAGGAAGGTCCCACAGTTTTAGCAAAGTCTTCAGAGATTGCTGCTTCAGGTGGCAGCAGCTGAGGTGAGAGAGAGGCACCATCTTGCAAAGACCCACCCCCCCAGCCCTGCCTGAGCCTGCACTGAGCCACTGTGCTCCCTATCTTGCTAGGAAAAGAAGAAAACCAGCTTTCTGCTAGGTTAGGGGCCTGAATCTACTCCATGGAGGCTGTGGTGACCATTTGGGTGCTGGTGGCTGGCAGCAGGAGAGGAGTGGGATGAGGGGCAGAGCAAGGCCCCCTGCCCTCCAGTAGCTGCAGGCTGGCTCAGCTGTAACATGCAACTGAGTCCATGGCATTTTAATCTCTTATACATGAGGAAAATGCATTTAAAGTCTGTCTTCTTTTGGTGTCGCTGGATCTGTATCCCTCCTAGATCGGGGAAACTTAGCCCTCAGTTCATCAAAAGCTTAGTGTTTAAACCACCTGGGCTTACAGATAGAATCATAGAATCTTCTAGGTTGGAAGGGACCTTCAAGATCATCTTGTCCAACCATCAACCTAACTCTGACA